>CM061547.1:197577386-198788011 GCA_030864215.1 Capsicum pubescens | reverse complement strand
TTGTGCTTGTCTTGACGAATATTTTGTGTTGTTGCTGTGAAACCCTAAGTTGATGTTTAGAGGGACATGATATTTTGTTCGAGGACGAACAAAGCTTCAAGTGTGGGGTGTTGATGATAGGCGAATTTACACGCCTATAGCACTATATTTTGCCCATATTTTAGCCTAATTTTGAGAACAAATTATATATTTCATGCACTTTTAGTCCTTTTTCCTGTAAGTGAGATAACGAACATGATTAGCAAAGTTTCAGGTATAAATGATGCAGAATTCAGCATTTCATGGATAACTTGACGCCAAAGAAAGCTTCACGAAAGGAGAAAAGCCAATCTTGGACGCCAAGGACTAAAGATGGCGCATGGAAATTCTGTCCCGGGCTAAAACAACATTTCTGAAGACTTTGGGGACTAGCAGTAATTTATTAGGATTAGGATAATGATACATTAACCTAGTACAATTGGGTTAAGTATTTCATTAGCTTATTAGGATTAGGATAATGATACATTAACCTAGTACAATTGGGTTAAGTATTTCATTAGCTTAGTAGGATTTGGTTAAGCATTTCATTAGCTTAGTAGGAATAGGATATGGGTATTATAAATACCCTATCTTGCTAGAGATTTTGAGACATCTTCTTACATTCAATTCTAATCTATTCTACTTCTAAGACATTCTAGTTCTAAATAATCATTCTTCCATTAATTCTATTTTTCTTCTATTCATCTATTCTTAAATTCCACAACAAGAGAAACGTTACTTTGCTAAGGGATTCATGCCTAACGCCTACCACACCATTACAAACGTGAAATCTTTATTGTGGTATAACAATAATGTCAATTGTGATTTCCTTCGCACTCATGGGTAACTAAACTTCTCTGTTGAGGTTATGGAAGCCGAATGAGATACTATCTATTGCTGTGAGTTTGTGAGTTCGTGACACGTATGTTGCTTATATCATTATTCTCTTCATCTTAATCTAAATTCTTTGTGGTTGCAAATGCAAGAATACGCCAGTATAACATTTAACTTGTTCAAAAGAAAGGTTATCTGTCTGGAAAAGAGATAATTTCAAGGTAGTAGGGTCCCATCCCCTATTAAAAAGTTAGTGCCGTAACTGGATTAACCTCTTGGAGAATTCGTACCGTTAGACACGCTTTAAGCTCGAAAGAGTTAAAGTGAAATAATCCTCGAATAGGTCGAAAGACGCTTGGATTTACCATCGAATACAATTCTCTATAAGCACATGCATGTCTGAATTCAACACACTCATAGTCAATAGAGACGTATAACTCAGAAGGTTGACATAACCCCAACTCCTCAATTCTCATTGTTTCACAACCTACTAAACATTCTTTCTTTTAACTTTGCTATTTTCAGTTTTTGCTTTAATAATTTGGTTACACATTACAAGCCCCCCTTCTTACGAGACTTGCACTAAAAGTCTAGTAATCGTTGTTTACTTGTTGACCAAGCTATTCCCTGTGGGATCGATACCCAACCCAGGTTGGGTTCTATATTTGACAAACGACCGCTTTACACTCCTACGAGAGCTGTAGATTGAGTGTTATCAACCCATGATAGGCTTATGCCCCTGGGATACCACCCGATAAGAGAGAACTTCCATCACTTAGTTCAATTAATCTTTGAGATTGTTATTTCAGTCGCCACTGCATTTTTGATACTTTGAAATAATGATACATCAATAACAGATATATAAATAGACCATCAATGCAATAATAATAAAGTAAGAACTCATTGGCACATCAATGAAGTGTTTTTGAGTCATCAATGCCATAACAATGAAGTAGGAACTTATTGGTATATCAATGAAACATTTTGGAGTCATTAATAGCACATGGATCTTGTTTGAGTAACCGGGTACCTTCTGACATTCATTAGTGCAATAAACATGTAAGATTTAGGAAAACAAGTAAGTATTGGAATGTCTTGACATCTTGTAGGTTGGACAAGTTCATTGGTAACGTAGGACATCATACAAAACCATTATGGATTACATATTATTGAATAACTTTGGAAACTTTCTTAATAGAAAAATTGTTTACTTTCATGCCAAAGATATGGTATAGAGTATGCTTTACATACCTAACTGTCAACCTTCAATACTAGTCCCAAATGGACTTCCCTTCTTTTCGGATTACTTATCTACAATGAACATATATAGCAATCTAGTATTAGCAACCAAACGCCACAATTCAATTATTTGAATTCACCAAACTAGTGGTTAAGTAGTAAGCCTTAATTACACCATAAAGGGTGTCACTTTAACCCTCTTATACTCCAATTACATTCACATGCCATGCATATTCATACAACATCCTCCAATATCAAGTTTGGATTCATTTATCCTTCCAACCAATCCATTAAACCAAATTGAGCCATAGACATAAATAATCATCAATTCAATAGTATATCACCATATCCACCCTCAATAACTCAATTACCATATCCACCTTCCATAACTCAATTACCATATCCACCTTCCACAATTCAATACAACCAAACCGTGCAAAATAGTCCATAACCCTATTTCCATCACCTTTCAATAACAACCAATATATATAATCCTATATCACACATATACATATGGAAAAGAACAAATACAAATAATATTCATACCTTAGAATTCACCACTTGATTATGAAATCCTATTTTCACAAATAATAGGTGCCGTTCGAAGTTCTCGAGATGACAAATGCAGTTATCAGATTACTTTGGAATTTCTACGGTTGAATCAAAAGTAATTTTAAGGTCAAATTTGGCTAGGGTTTGTTCTTTATCAATGATTGATGATGAAAATGAGTTTTTGAACTCGTATACATGTATATATACATATATTCCCGTCCATAATATAATAGGAAATGACCAAAATGCCTTTAAAATTTAAATAATGTCAAATCTGTCCTTTGGTAGACTGTTTTGATAAGCTAAAGTAGATCAACCATAACTCTTTGATCCAATATTGTATTTGGGTGAAATTGGTATCGTTGGAAGGCTAATTCAAAGTGATTTCATTTCATATAAATTAGGCCACCCAGTTCGTCCTGTACAAGGAGTTATGGTCGTTTGAAGTTGACCCTAAAAATCTGTTTTGATAAGCTGAAGTAAAACGAGTATAACTCCTTACTCAGAAGTTGGATTTGGATGAAACCAATTGAATTGGAAATAAGACTCAAATATATTTCATTTCATAGGTCGCATATCTCCCAGTTCATTATATTAAGGGATTTATGATCATTCAAGGTTGACCCAAAAATTCGGCTAGCCTCAGTAGTTTGTGTGCAGGAAATTTTCCTGCACAATTACTATTCTCAAATATCCCTGCCACCGTTTTATAGTTTCGAACGTGATCGATTATATCCGAAACCTATCCATTTTTGGAAATCTTTATATCGTTGGAAAGCTTATTCAATAACCTTCGCATGGAACCATCGACCGGCAAATTCTGGTATAAATAAAATAAAAAATTAATTTCATATAAATAAGACCAATACACGTACTTGAATACGGGGTGTTACATCCTTTCCCCCTTTAGGACATTCGTCCTCAAATGTTAGCGTAATTATTCAACCGAAACAAGTTCAAGTCCATCATTAATATTCACATCATCACATAAATACTATGCATATACAAAAAAAACTTGTTAATGTTCTAACTCCGTTTCTTGAACTTTCTCTTCATCTTTGAACAAATGAGGGTACTTAGATTTCATTGCTTCCTCAGATTCCCATGTAATCTCTTCCCTTTGACGATTTCTCCAACGTACTTTCACAGATGCTATCTCTTTATTTCTCATCTTCTTAACTTGGCGATCTAGAATAGAAATAGGCACTTCCTCATAGGTAAGATCTTCCGCAACTTGCACATCCTCAGTAGATGTGATATGTGATGGATCTCCAATTCACTTTCGAAGCATTGACACATGAAATACCGGATGTACTGATGAGAGCTCTTGGGGTAGCTCTAATTCATATGCAACTTGTCCAAACCTTCAAGTGATCTTATATGGGCCTATATAACATGGACTCAACTTTCCTTTCTTTCCAAATCTCATTACCCCTTTCATTGGTGATACCTTCAAAAATACCCAATCACCTATAGAAAACTCTAGCCCTCTTCTTCTACTATCCGCATATGACTTGTGTCGACTTTGGGCTGTTTTCAGTCGTTGCTGAATTACTAAAACCTTCTCTATGGCTTGATAAACAAGATCTGGTCCGAACAAAAGAGTTTCACCCACTTCGAACCATCCTATTGGTGATCTACACTTCCTTTCATATAAAGCTTCATATGGTGCCATTTTGATACTTGAATGATAGCTATTATTGTAGGCAAACTCAATAAGAGGTAAATGATCATCCCAGTTGACCTTAAAATCTATTACACAAGCTCTTAGCATATCTTCAAGTGTTTGGATGGTACATTCTACTTGTCCATCTGTTTGAGGATGAAAAGTTGTACTCAACTTCACTTGTGTTCCCAAACACCTCTGAAAAAACTTCTAAAAGCTTGCGGTAAATTGGGTTCCCCAATCTGATATAATAGAGATTGGCACTCCATGTAATTGGACTATCTCTTTAATATACATCTTCACATACTCTTCAACTATTTAAGTGGTCCTAACTGGTAGGAAATGTGCGGATTTGGTAAGCCTATCAACAATCACCCATATAGAATCAAACTTTTGGGATGTACGAGGCAAACCAAGAATGAAATCCATGTTGATCATGTCCCACTTCCAGCTTGGAAGATCAATGCATAGCATATAACCTCCGGGTTTTTGGTGCTCAACTTTAACTCTTTGACAATTTGGACATTCAGCTACAAATTCTGCAATGCTCTTCTTCATGTCATTCCACCAATACATATCTTTCAAATCTTGATAAATTTTGGTTGATCTTGGATGAATGGAATACCTTGAACAATGTGCCTCTGTCATAATCTTCTTTCTTAGCCCGTCTACATCCGACACACACAATCGGTTTTGGCATTGAAGTACTCCTTCTCGCGTAAGATCAAATGCCTTGGTCGCACCACTTTGAATGTTAGCCTTAAGCTGTAAAAAAATAGGATCTGCATATTGCTTCTCTTTCACTTCAGCTACTAATTAAGATTCCGCAGTATTATGTACGATAAGCTATTTATCCGGAGTTTCAAGAAGGCGAACTCCCAAACTAGCTAACTGGTAAAGATCTTTAATCATCCCTTGCCTTTCTATAGGCGCCATCATAGCCTTATGACTTAACGTATCAGCTACCACATTTTCTTTCCCTGGATGGTACAGGATATCAACATCATAGTCCTTTAATAGTTCAAGCCATCTCCGTTGCCTTAAATTTAGATCCTTCTGATTAAAAATATATTGCAAGCTCTTATGGTCAGTATATATATCAACATGAACCCCATATAAGTAGTGTCACCATATCTTTAAAGCAAAAATAACTACTGCCAGCTCAAGATCGTGTGTAGGATAATTTTTCTCATGTGGCCGCAATTGTCCAGAAGCATATGCTATTACCCTACCATGCTGCATCAATACACATCCTAAACCAATTCTGGAAGCATCACAATACACTGTATACCCTTCGGTGCCTTCTGGAAGTACCAACACGAGTGTAGAAATCAACTTGTTCTTTAAATCTTGAAAACTCTTCTCACAGGCATCATTCCATTGGAATTTGGATGCTTTATGGGTTAGCTTGGTTAAGGGTGCGGAAATGGAAGAAAAGCCTTCAACAAACCTTCTATAATAACTGGCCAACTCAAGAAAACTACAAATCTCCGTAGGCGTTGTGGGCCTTGGCCAGTTCTTCACAGCTTCTATCTTTTGAGCATCAACCTTTATCCCTTCACTAGATACAATATGACCCAAAAATGCCACCGACTTTAACCAAAACTCACATTTAGAGAAATTTGCATAAAGCTTACAATCACGAAGAGTCTGCAATGCCTGTCGTAAGTGATTGGCATGGTCCTCTTCTGATCCATAATAAACTAGAATATCATCTATAAAAACTATCACAAATATATCCAGGAATGGCTTAAACACCCTATTCATCAAATCCATAAAAGCTGTGGGTGCATTTGTTAGCCCAAATGACATAACTAGAAACTCATAATGACCATACCATGTTCGAAAGTTGTCTTGGGTATATCCTTCTCTTTGACCCTCACTTGGTGGTAACCTGACCTCAAATCAATCTTAGAAAAGCACTTGGCGCCCTGTAACTGATCAAATAAATCATTAATTCTTGGGAGAGGATATTTATTCTTAATAGTCACCTTATTCAATTATGGATAATCAATACACATCCTCAGTGAGCCATCCTTTTTGCTCACAAATAACACTGGTGCTCCCCAGGGGGACATACTAGGCCTTATGAATCCCTTCTCTAGCAAATCTTTCAATTGCTCTTTCAATTCTCGTAATTCTGTTGGGGCCATTCTATAAGGAGAAATGGAGATTGGTTGGGTGCCTGGTATTACATCAATACCAAACTCTACTTCTCGTTCAGGAGGTAAACCTGGAAGATCTTCAGGAAATACATCAGAAAATTTATTTACCACCGAAACAACGTGAAGAGTTGGTCTCTCCGCTTCTGTATCCCTTACTCTAACTAAATGATATATGTATCCCTTGGAAATTATTCTTCTTGCCTTAAAATAAGAAATAAATCTACCTCTTGGCGCGCCAATTTCACCTTTCCATTCAAGGACTGATTCATTTGGAAAATGGAAATATACCTTTTTCGTGCAGCAATCAATTGTGGCATAACTAGACACCAACCAGTCCATACCCATTCTAACATCAAAATCTACCATTTCTAACTCCACAATATCATCCATCGTATCATGACCACAAACAGTTACTATACAGTTTTAGTAAACCCTTCTAGCTATAATAGATTCCCCAACCGGTGTGGACACTTCAAATGGCTTAACTAACAGTTTGGGTATTTTTTTGAACTTTCCAGCAACCAATGGAGTAACATAAGATAATGTAGAACCGAGATCAATTAAGGCATATACATCGAATGAAAATATAGACAACGTACCTATAACCACATATGGGGAAGCCTCTAAATTTTGTCGATCCACTAGAGCATACGTACGATTTTGAGCCCCACTAGAACTCGTGGCTCCTCTATCACCTCTAACACGACCCATTGGTTGTGCACCTCTTCTTGAATAAGGCATCGATGAAGATGATGCAACAAATGACCCCATAGGTTGTGCCATACCCCCTATGCCCCTTCATGGGTATTCTCTCATCATATGCCCCGACATACCGTACCAAAACCAAACATTGGTCCCCAGCCGATATGCGCCCAAATGATACCTTCCACATTTATTGCATGGCTCTCGAGGAGGTCTCGATTGTATCATATTCCCTTGCCCTTGGTACCCCACTGTCCGCAAACTCTGACTCTCACTTCTGTGCCCAAATTGATTTCCTCTGAACCCTTGGAACTGTGATGGGGAACTAGCTGCAGAATAATAAGATAATGGCCTAGGTGGTCTAGCAGAAAATTATGGTCTGAACCCTCCTTGGGATGCCATGAACTGCCCTGTAGATCTGGCCCTTTTGGAATATCCTCTTTCTAATTCCTGTGTTCTTCTCTTCTGCCTCTAATCTTCCATTTTCTGTTCAAAAGCATGGATCCTCGCTATGTCCATATCTTTGTTCAAAGCGATAATAGTACAATCTCTAACCAGATATGGATCCAGCCTATCCACATATTTATGAACTCTGTCATCTATAGTAGCTACAATATTAGGAGCATATCTCGACAAGGAATTAAATTGGAGACTGTACTCCCTCGCGCTCATATTCCCCTGACAAAGATTTAAAAACTAATCTGCACGAGCCTGACGAATCTCAAATGGAAGATAATGATCAAGAAATACCTCTTTGAACTCTTTCCAAGTATCTGGGGGTGCATCAATACCCCTAGATCGTTTCCAGTCCTCGTACCAATATATAGCCTCCCCTTTGAATTTATACACTGCTAACTCCACTGTCTATCTACCCATTACATGCATAATATCTAAGGCCCTTTGAATATGATCAATAAAGTC
This sequence comes from Capsicum pubescens, assembly GCA_030864215.1. Taxonomy (NCBI): domain Eukaryota; kingdom Viridiplantae; phylum Streptophyta; class Magnoliopsida; order Solanales; family Solanaceae; genus Capsicum; species Capsicum pubescens. Next base: position 198,779,914 of record CM061547.1, on the reverse strand, counting down.
CTGTGGGTCCTCGTTAAGATCTGATCCAGTAAAAGTGGGAGGATCCATCTTAAGAAAATCCTGTGTTCGAAGGCTAGCCGCCCTATCTGTACCACTAGGACCCGTGGTAGGAATGGCTTGCCCTTGAGCTTTCCCAGCAACTATACGATTCAAAAGTTGCACTGCATTTCTAAGATCTTGATCAGCAGCATTAATAGGTGGCTCTGGGGATATAGTTCTCCTCCCCCTTATTTCTTCCGGAGTGGAAGAAGTTTCTGATGCATGCTCAGTTGGAGCCTTACTTTGATTAGCTGGTATAGTGGGTGACTTACTAGTCCCCTCTTCAATAGCCACATCTACTTGATTACCGGTATTCTTTCTACTGGTAACCGGCATCATTACTATAATAAGAGAAACAAACTGATTCAGTGGTCAACTATGACTTCATATACAATATAGGCTCTATCGTACGATCTAAGACATGAAGAAAACAGACAATTCCTAAATTTCCATAGCCTCATGTTTATAGATGCGGTGCATGACACACCGATAAACAAGACTCTACATAGACACGGCTTTGTAGACTCATTGGGACGAACTTCTCTGATACCACTCTTGTCACGCCTCAAATCCTATTGGGGCGGACTAGCACCCTTAACCGAGGATGCCCGAGAGAACTAGCTCATAACCTTATACTTCCTATGCATACCTCTATGACAACCCAAAATTCGGACAACATCATGTCTCATATAAAATGAAATAATCACCTATATAAGCTCGAGCACACATATATATGTATATATAATACTTGGCCATTGAAGCCATCACGTCTATTAACAAAACACCACCTTGACTGTACATTAGGTATACAAAGCCTCTAGACAATACACAGAGTTTAACTAAGGTCGGTACACACCCCGCCATATAACTAACTTCTATACAATACGAAAAGTGACTGGATATGACACGAACCAAAAGCAGCTGGATATCCTGGCTCCTACTTGTGCGATGTATGCGCTGAGGTACCTGTGCCTGCAGCATAAAATGCAGGTCCCCCGTGGGGGACATTAGTACAAAATATGTACTGAGTATATAAAGTTGTAGATAATCACATATGATATAGGAGCTCAATAGAAATCAGAAACAAGTGAATAAATCGTAATAGGAGTGGACCACACTTACTAGAACTTGTGACAACCTGTACATTGTATTTATTCAATCACTTTACCTTTGTTCTTATCATCTTTGTAATCATTACTGTACTGTACTGTGACCATTAGGCTGCCTCCAGTACATATCAACTGGGATTGACCCATGATAGGCTTATGCCCCTGGGATACCACCCGATAAGAGAGAACTTCCATCACTTAGTTTAATTAATCATTGAGATTGTTATTTCGGTCGCCACCGCATTTTTGATACTTTAAAATAATGATACATCAATAAGAGATATATAAATAGACAATCAATGCAATAACAAGGAATTAAGAACTCATTGGCACATCAATGAAGTGTTTTGGAGTCATCAATGCCATAACAATAAAGTAGGAACTTATTGGTATATCAATGAAACATTTTGGAGTCATTAATAGCAGATGGATCTTGTTTGAGTAACCGAATACCTTCTGACATTCATTAGTGCAATAAACATGAAAGATTTGGAAAACAAGTAAGTATTGGAATGTCTTGACATCTTGTAGGGTGGAAACTAGTTCCTTGGTAACGTAGTACATCATACAAAACCATTATGGATTACATGTTATTGAATAACTTTGGAAACTATCTTAATAGAACAATTGTTCACTTTCATGCCAAAGATATGGTATAGAGTATGCTTTACATACCTGACTGTCAACCTTCAATACTAGTCCCAAATGGACTTCCCGTCTTTTCGGATTACTTATCTACAATGAACATATATAGCAATCTAGTATTAGCAACCAAACATCACAATTCAATTATTTGAATTCCCAAACTAGTGGTTAAGTAGTAAGCCTTAATTACACCATAAAGGGTGTCACTTTAACCCTCTTATACTCCAAATACATTCACATGCCATGCATATTCATACAACATCCTCCAATATCAAGTTTGGATTCATTTATCCTTCCAACCAATCCATTAAACCAAATTGAACCATAGACATAAATAATCATCAATTCAATAGTATATCACCATATCTACCTTCCATAACTCAATTACCATATCTACCTTCCATAAATCAATTACCATATCCACCTTCCACAATTCAATACAACCAAACCATGCAAAATAGTCCATAACCTTATTTCTATCACCTTTCAATAACAACCAATACATATAATCCTCTATCACACATATACATATGGAAAAGAACAAAGGCAAAAAATATTCATACCTTAGAATTCATCTCTTGATTATGCAATCCTGTTTGCATAAATAATAGGTGTCGTTCGAAGCTCTCGAGATGACAAATGCAGTTATCAGATTACTTTGAAATTTTTACGGTTGAATCAAAAGTAATTTAAAGGTCAAATTTGGCTAGGGTTTGTTATTTCTCAATGATTGATGATGAAAATAAGTTTTTGATCTCATATACATGTATATATACACATATTCCCGTCCATAATATAATAGGAAATGACCAAAATGCCTTTAAAATTTAAATAATGTCAAATTTGTCCTTTGGTGGACTATTTTGGTAAGCTAAAGTATGTCGACCATAACTCTATGCTCCGATATTGGATTTGGGTGAAATTGGTATATTTGGAAGGATAATTCAAAGGGATTTCATTTAATATAAAGTAGGCCACCCAGTTCATCCTGTACAAGGAGTTATGGTCATTTGAAGTTGACCCTAAAAATCTATTTTGATAGTCTGAAGTAAAACGAGTATAACCCCTTACTCAGACGTTGGATTTGGATGAAACCAATTGAATTGGAAATAAGACTCAAAGATCTTTCTTTTCATAGGTCTCAGATCTTCCAGTTCTTTTATATTACGGGAGTTATGATCGTTCAAAGTTTACCCAAAAATTCGGCTAGCCTCAGTAGTTTGTGTGCAGAAAATTTTCCTACACATTTACTATTCCCAAATATCTCGTCCACCATTTTATAGTTTCGAACGTGCTCGATTATATCCGAACCCTATTCGTTTTTGGAAATCTTTATATCGTTGGAAAGATTATTCAATAACCTTCGCATGGAACCATCGACGGGAAAATTCTGGTATAAATAAAATAAAAAATTAATTCCATATAAATAAGACCAATACACATACTTGAATACGCCAATACACGTACTTTAATACGGGGTGTTACATGTGATAAGGAGGGATACTGATTCCCTTGTGCGTAGGTGTGATAGACTAGCATTGGATGGCTTCAAGAGGAGTAGAGGTAGGCCAAAGAAATACTAGAGGGAGGTGATCAGACATGGCATGGAGCAGCTGCAGCTTACTGAGGACCTGACCCTAGATAGAAAGGTGTGCAGGTCATCGATAAGGGTAGAAGTCTAGTGGGAGGGTGTCAGTTGTAGCAAGCCATCAGGAGATATCTTGTGTAGCCGGGTTAGTAACCTTAGGTCTGTGTCTATAGGTGTCTATGGCGGTGAATATGTTTTACTTATACGTGGGGGTCCCTTTCATATTTTCTCAGTGTTGTTGTTGAATAGTTACTTGGTTTCGCTTTATTCATTACACCTGTACTTTTTTCCTTAATCTATTCTTCATCTCTTTCGATACTAATTTCCTCCTTGTTATGATTTTGGATATCCTTTATAGCATCAATTTTGTTTTCTAAGATTGTACTTTTACATCCCTCTTTCTTTTCAACATTCCTACAATGAATAATGTTATGTCCAAGTAGTTTGAAATATCTACAGAATTTGGGCATATTCTCATACTCAAGTTTTTGGTTAAATCCCTTTAGAGGTCTATTTTCATCCTTTGAATTACCCAAATAGCATTAAGTTTAGTCTTAGTTAAATTAAACCTCGACTCTCACTTTAGCCACTCTAAATCTAATTTTATTATACGTTGAAACATTAAAAGATAATGGTGTGCCTTCTTTCCCTACAATTTTTTTGATATGGTTTCATATGTTGCAATGGAAACAAAGCACGGGTAACCTAGATAGGAACAATTAGTGAGTCTTCTTCCTGTTTAAAATTAGGGGTCTATTTCTCCAGCCACATCACTTGGCCTTTGATTTCAATGGATCTGGTAAATGATACATTCTTTAAATCATCTTTATTCGTAAAATCTAAAAAGACAAATCTAAAATAAAAAACACCAAGTTTAATCATATCTTTCAAAAACAAAAATTTGCTAGCTTGGATCGAATATTTTCCATTTGAGGTCTTGATCTGAGAAATTTTACCACTATTGTGCGCTTGCATTCCCCACCATGACCTCACAATAGTCATTTGATTTGAAGATGGTGGATAGTATTCTATCGTAAGTTGCATATCTAGCTCTAACTTGTGCATCTCCATGTCTATTTTGGTTAGGGTTTCAATTAACAAGTGTTTGTACTGCTCCTCGATAATTCAAATTGTTTAGGCTATCCATTTTTTTCTTGTATTTCCAAGATTTTATGCATTGTGCACCATTAAATGCATCAGTGAAAGTTCCACCTGAGTTCCATGGAAGGGTGACTGTGCCCCACTTGCTCGATCAATGAAAAATAAGTCATTAACTTCAGAATTTCACTTTTGTATAAAGAGAAAAAAATTTAGTTAATACTAAGTAGGTAGTTGTCGGCTCACTTTTACCTCTCAAAACTAACAGATACCATGTATTTGAATTTTTAAGTCAGTAAAATAAATTTGTGTATATGTAATTCTTAATGTGATATGGCATCTGTTAGTTTTGGGGGGTAAAAGTGAGTACATTCATTAATGGTAAGGAGATTTCTGCATCCAAAAATCAAACGAAGGGTATATTTGATTCATTTTTAATAGTCCAGGGGTATTTTCAATTCTTTTCTTATTAAAAAGACTATTTTAACTAAATTATTATTTTTAATTTTAATTTTTTAAAAAAATTGTTACATTTATTTTGTAGTGTAAAGGTAGAAATGAATAATCAATATTCAAATTTTTTAAAATGGTAATTTTGATTAATTATTTTTAATAAGTACGACCATTAAAATGGACCCAAAAAATGCTCTCTCCATCCCATATCAATTGTTAAAGGATACTATAATTACCCATCATAATATACTAGACATTAGATAACCAAATGAAATTAATTATTTTTATTTCAAGTTAATTTTAATATTTAGTATATAAGGTGTGTATATGGACCTCATGAATTTTCTATGGCTTTTGAATACTTGATAGAGGAAGAGGGTGTATCCAAGTTATTTTGGTCGGCATATGTATTTATATTTGTCACGACCGGAGGCTACCCCTATTCATAACACAGTTCTTAGAATCACAAGTGATCCCTAGCTAATTGTAAGACCCCGCAAAATCCTCTCGTAGTTCAAGCCTTAAAGTGTGTTCAGTAAAGTGTTAATCCATCCCTAAAAGGTTGAGAAGTGTCTTCCCAAGTGAGAAGTATTTTGAACCATGTATAATTTCTAATATCAACTTTTTGTCATGTAGAGCATCGAATAAGCTTTCCGTTGATACCAAATTCTCCCAAATTCGACACTCGGGCAAAGAGTTAGAGCTATTTTAGTGAGACAGTGTGCCACCTGGCATTTTAGCGCGTCGCAGAGCCAGCCAAAATAGCAATCGTCAAAATCCAGTGAGCCTATGCAATTATGGCGCGTCGCACCAAGGCTTAATTTTAGAGTTGTCAATTTCCAGTGCACCAACGCGATTTCACCGCATCGCGGTGCCTTTCCAATTCGCAACCAAAGTGGCAACGCAATTTCCACCGCATCGCGCCATCAAGAAGTTTCTCAATTGTCCAATTTCCAGTAAGCTGGCACGATTATGGCGCGTTATGCCAGCATGTAAAATCGAGATTTTTCAGTTTAATTCCAAGGGAGAGAATGTTTATTTTGCTATCCCTATATATACTCCTTAACACGGGATTTGGCTTTATTTTAACCTAAAAATACTAGTTTTCTCTCAAAGTTGTTCAAGAACAAGAGCTAGGTTCTACAAAATCAAAACCCTTCTTTTTTCTTCAAGAGAAATCAAGAAATCAAGAATCTCTCTAAGAGTTTTCAAGAAAGAGTTTCTCTAAGGTATGCAGATATTGATTCTTGGGTCCCTTTCATCCAAGAATCTCAAGAACCCTTTTCTAAATTTCAAAGCTTTTATGTTTATGAGTTTTCATTATTCATGCGAGTTGAAATTGATGTTCATGCTATTATTGAGTTGTGATTCATGTTTGTTTACAAGGTTTTCAAGATTTGACCCTAGTATGTGATATTCATGTGATGTTCATGATAAACCCTTTTTAAGTTGCTTGTTAAGTGGTGTGTTTATGTTAATTTAAGTGTAGAAATTGTTGAATAAGAAAAACATGCTCCCCATATGTTTGATAAAATACTTATGTGAAGGAATTAGAGCCATTATAGCATGTTGACTAGAAATTCCCAATTGTGTGCAAGCCCATGTATGCCAAGTGTTTGTTGAAAAGCCTTAGTGAATGAATTGTGACATGATAGCATGAAATTCCCCAATTATGTGCTCTTCGATACATGCTAAGAATTTAATACATGCTAAGTGTTTGATTCAAGATCTTGTTGAATGGAGTATGAGCCAATAGCATATCTTCCTATACTATCACATGTTTATGATTTCTAAATACTTGAAGAGATGCTTTAGTGATTATGATGGTGAATGAATGTCCATAGTCTTGATTATTCAAGAATGGTTATGTTTTACTTTTATGTTATCAAGTCCTGGGGATATTTATACCAGATAATTTAGCTGCTATCTATAGCCTGTGTCAGTTTTCATGATAATTCCAGTCGATCCATGGTTCTCAGAAATCAACGAGTTATAGAACTCTGTATTCTCAGACAGATACAAAACTTAAGAAATCTCAGTAATCTCAGTAATCTTCGTAGTCTCAGTGTCGCTAGTAATATAGCCTTAATTCTGTACTCAGCTCAGACCTAGTAGTATTCATGTGTTTAGTTCTGACCTCTGTAGTGACAGACTAATCTATTCAAAGCTTAGTGTCGTTCAGTCAGATAACGAGATTCAGTAGTATTCTGTTAGATACGGAACCAAGTGAATCATCTTAATTTAGTCAAATCATTCGTGAAACATGATCAGTATCAGATTCAACTTAGTTTATGTTCAGTTAAGAATGAGTTCAGAGTCTTTCAGTTGGGAGTAGGAGCTAGCACCGAGCGAGGGAAGGGATGGCGGCTCCCTGTCAGAGAGGCAGAGTCGCTAGGAGCAATCCTTAAACTCCAGAACTGCATCGCCAGCGCAGGATACAGGAGTCACCTGATAGGAAAGGCTGGTCACCTGTCAGATAGGCTTGACTATTATATTACCTTAGGCTTAACTTCCTGCGAGGGTTACCCATAAGATAGGCTTGACCAGAGAGGTATTTACCTGTGGTATGGTATTGACACCCTTCCAGCTGGGGTTACAGGTTGGACCCAACCAATTAAGATTCAGGGCATGTCGGTTAAGTGACTACTTCCTACAGTTACAGTTTTAGTATCAATCTTAAAAAATTAGGACTGTCAGATACAATCATCTATCTCAGTGAGGAACTCAGATAGTTCCATTGATTCGTGGACCACCCGTTAGATAGGCTTGGTCCCATATAAAGTTATTCAGTATTATATCTATAGATCACCAGATAGGCTTGATCTCAGTCTAATATTCAGTTGAGTAATCTCATTATCAGATCCTGAGATCACCCATCGATAGGCTTGACCTCAGTCTCATATTCAGTTGAGTAATCTCATTATCAGATCCCGAGATCACCCGTCAGATAAGCTTAATCTCAGTCTTATATTCAGTTAAGTAATCTCATTATCAGATCCCGAGATCACCCGTTAGATAGGCTTGATCTCAGTCTCAGATTTAGTTGAATATTCTTGTTATCAGATCTAGAGATCACCCGTCAGATAGGCTTGATCTCAGTCTCAGATTCAGTTGAGTATTCTTGTTATCAGATCTAGAGATCACTCATCAAATAGGCTTGATCTCAATCTTAGATTCAGTTGAGTATTCTTGTTATCAGATCTAGAGGTCACCCGTCAGATAGGCTTGATCTTAGTCTCAGATTTAGGTGAGTATTCTTGATATCAGATCTCGAGATCATCCGTTAGATAGGCTTGATCCCAGTCTCAGATTCAGTTGAGTATTCTTGTTGTCAGATTCGGACATGATCATTTTTTATCATTGATAGTAGATTCTAGAATCATTTGCTAGAGAGGTTTGATCTCCGATGCAGTCAGTCGAGAGTGGCAAAGCTCAAAATTCAGTTAATGACGTGAGTATATTTAGTCAATTAGCTTCAGTATCCTCAGATTTTGAGATCACTTACTAGATAAGACTGATCTCAACTCCAGTACTCAGTTATCAGTATCAGATGATTTAGTTGTTCAGTATCTCAAGCATTAGTAGTAAGTTTGGATGACAGTAAAGCAATATTTGAGTTTCAGTATTTTGAGTCACGATGATTCCGGTTATGGTTTGTGCATTCATGCATGTGTTCTCTTTCAGTACTCTCATGATTATTCAGTTAAGTAATTATTCATGCATAAGCCCTTGTATTTAGTATTACCTCATCTTCATACTAAGTACATTCTCATACTGACGTATTTGTGCCATGGTATTTTATTTAACACCATAGGTTCAGAGGCACGAGATCCAAAGTACCCTTAGTAGCTCAGTCCCAGTCAGCAGCAGTAGACATAGCAGTGAGTCCTCTTTAGTCAAGGATGATCCTTATTTTTTTATTATTACATCAGACTTAATTTATTTTTAGTAGACAGAGTTAGTTGGGGATATGTCCCATCAACTCCACAGCTCAGACAGTTTAGAGGCTTTTCGAACATATGTATCAGTATTCAGTTTTAAATTTGAGTATTTTTAGATGTTTTGAACCTTATGGCTAGTTTCTGCATTTATTATCTATATTATGCAGTGTTCAGGTACAGATATCAGTAGAGGGTTGCTTGTGGTCCTTCGGGATCATGAGCACCGTGTGACATTTCGGTTCCAGAAAATTAGGTCGTTACACTAACCCATGGTACTAGAATAACACTTGAGCAACTGATTAAAACATATATAATAGCTAAATTGAATGAGTAGAAATATAATCATGAGGTAAGTTGTTTTAATACATTACTATTCAAAGTGTAAAACACTGTAATCTGAAATAAGGGGAACTGAAACTACATACAATAGCCCTAACTGACTGTCGATGAAGTCTCTACTAATATTTACTATAGGTAGCTGGGACATGACCCTAAATATCCCTAGTTAATACATACGAATAAAAAATTAAAAAATTGGAACTGCAACTAGTTTAAATCCTCAAAATTAAGATTACTCATTCCTACTAGCTAACTGCTATGATCTAGCTGACTATGATCCTGATAGTAAGTACCTGAAAGTACATCACATGAAAAATATAGGCAGAAGAGGTATGCAATCAGTACTTTGGAATGTATTGAGTATGTGAGATATGCACTAGTCATGAAAACACTTAAAACATGCTTTAAAATTGAGGATATAAGTCATTTGTTTGAATATGCATTTAAAATATGTCTGTACGTAAAATTTGTGAGGCATGGTGAAATCTCTAAATCATGAGCTAAAATGTTTCTCCAAACTGGGAAGCGGTAGAATCATAACTATTATATTTAATCTCAAGTTAATGTTAAATATGTTTTAAAATTGTATTGAATGCTAACTAAAAACAAAAATATGAACTTGAGTGCAAAATGAATACATGGAGATGAACTGTAGTACAATGACCCTATATAAAATACATATATACTAATATCCAGTGATAATTTGAAAAATCATAGTATAAAAGAAAGTAAAACTAAATTGAGGGTCATGTATAAATATTGTCTATGAAACTATGGGATGTGAACTGATGTAATGACCAAGTAAATAAACTTGTAACTGATCAATACTATACGTAATAAACTGATTACAAAGTCATGTAATAACTGAGTTTGGATGTGGGAGAAACTATTAACCCGTATATAACCATGTGTGCTAAATATAGAGTTCGATGTATAAACCCCATCGAAAAGGGCCCAATACACCTTGCCAAGGTATAAAGGTTGAGCTAACGTGGTACCACAAAAATGATGTCCAAGACGACTAAGGTATCAATCCTAGTCTAACAGGTGACCCTTTAGAACCTATAGTGGTGTTGTAGTTTTGGAACTTAGGTACTTATACCAAAGGTCTCAACCTAACTGATGGGTGAGCCTCTATCCCTGCATTTTCTCAGTTCTAAGTACTACTCCCAATGAAATATAAATTGGTATACTGAATAGATCAATAACACTGAAGTCGTGAGGTTGAGAAATAAGTTCTTTGTCTGAAAGAATTATAAATCATGAAAATTGAATGACTGAGTGTTTGATTGACAATGCATGATATCCTAGATCATCGAGTGTTCATAACCCACCATCTCTAAATAATGCAACTATCATGATAAATTTATAATCTGAAGAGAAATGTAAAATTTTATAATACAAGTCAAAAATCATGAATTTACCAATGTATTAAGGGTTCATAATTCTAAGTAAGTAAAAATACTAATTTTCATGGGAAAACATGGTATGCCAAATAATACGGCCTGATTTTCGTAAAATCATGATAAATAATGCTTATTAGTCTTGAAAACTAATACATACTACATAGCTTGATCATATACTTTAAATTTAAAGTGATATCATGTAAATAATGCATGAATATGAGAATATTGTGAATGGTATAATATAGTCATAAGAAATTATAAATAATCATTAAAACATGCCCATGAATATAAAATATATCAAGGAGAACTTAATTTAAGTTTCAAATTCTATTTGGGTAAGAACCCTAGTTCATGCGAATCATAGAAATCGTAACTGAAATTTATATTTTAAAATTAGATTTTGGGAATAAGGGTGAAGGAAATCCCTTACTGAATACTCAGATACCTAGACTGATGAAATCTTAGACTAAAGTCTTCAAAATTTGGCTTTGAGAAAAACCCTAGGCTTAGGCTTGCTTGAGAGTTGAATCGCTTGATTTATAACTTTGAATGAGTTTGGGAAAAATAATAAGGGATTTGGGGTGATTAAATAGTCTTATGCCTCTTGTAACAGCTGAAACAACGTAGTTTTAGAGTTAAAATAGTGGAAAAAGACGAAATCATCCAAGAGGTTATTGGTATCAGTCCCGACGAGTTTGGTGATGATTCATAAGTTCTGGGGAAAAATCATGGCTTGATTTGTCATCTGGGAATCAAATTTTGTTTGCCACTTCCGGGACGACCAGTCCCCCTGGCGACTCGTAGGGTTTGTCTATGAGTCATTGCCTGGAGTCGTAGTCACTGGCAGCTTGGACAGTGTTTTAATAAATTGGCCATAACATTTTACCTCCTGTATTGTATTAAGGCAAAATTGGTGGTGTTGGAAATCTAATTAAATTATCTATCTTTTGGTGGATCTTGAGCTAAAAAATTCTTAGTAATCCAAAAGTTATGCTTGTTTGAATCTGACTACAATTATATTCTTCACAAGAATTCAATTGGTAAGGGATATATTGACTTGTCTATAAGGTAGGAGTTATTTGAGGTCATAATATATGCCTAAATAATTTATCAAATTACCAAAACATGATGTTTGATTTTATATTAACTTGAAGAATGATTCTAACATTGATTTGAATTCTTGGGGTGTTACAATATCTCTCCCTTGGGATCATTCAACCTCGAATGAAGACTAAATTGGCTGAAAGGATAGGGAAAAAGTTATAATCCTTGACATAGAATTCTAAGAGCTAAATATGGATAGGATAACTAAATTTCCAACAAAAACTTTGACTAGTTTGGAAATTAGGAAACTCACTAGTACTGCCTGGCTTAATTTTGAAGTTGGATAACTAACATGATATCAATTTCTAAATCTGGGTATCTGTTATAGTTGGGACTGGTTTATACTTGGAGTAAGGACTCAATTGAGTTTACACATAGAATGAATAGAAATAAAGAACCTCATGGAATAGGCATATACATGAAACTTGGGATAGTCAAACTAGATGAAGAGATAAGAAACTACAAGAGCTTGTATGTCTGCTTACTTAACTAAATTGTTGGTAATACAGACTAACTCATACTGAGAGTTTTATAACTCAACTTAAGCATTCCTAGCATGAACATATATACTGAAAGTGATAGATAATGACATAAAATTTAGAAGTCACTAAGAAAAGAATATCTATTACCTTCAATGTCCCTTATTAGAAGTTCTAATAACATTAGGAAGGGAAGAATTTTGAGAAAGTCTGAGTAAGATGTCTGAATAAGGATTACAACATGCTTTGACCATCCAAGTCTGCTAGTCTAAGATCATAGAATAGGAATGACTTAGAGTTGAACATGAGGCACCTCTGGCCTGGGGTTATAAATCATGGAATGGGAGTATCTTATGCTGAAATTAAAGTAAGGACTAATATAGCTTTAATGATGTGACTGATAATTCTATAACTTGGCAAAAGTCTTCGACCATGATTTTCCTTATGAACCTACCTCACTTAGCTAGTTGAAATTTTCTAACTCTCTTAGGGATACTCCATAATTGGTTTCTAGAGGTTAACTATAGCTACATATTTTTACACTCTTTAAGCCTAACTTAGATATGTAAAGCTCTACCTCTAAATGACCATACTAGCCTTGGAAATCTATATTCTATACCCACTGCGTTTTCCATCCTTAATCAATCAACCTTATGTTCTAAAAGAGTGAATAAACACCATAATCTATCATCTAAAGGTATATCAACAAATCATTCAACCCATCACTCAACTTCCAACAATATCACCATCAAAGCATAAGAAGGATCACTAAAGAACTAGAACATGAGGGTCTGGAATAAGAAGGATACAGTGTAATCTTGATTTAAGGATTTTCATGAATTTGACACATAACTGAGGCCTAAGGAGTAAAATATAATTGGAATAAACTTGTTTAAGAGATCTAATCTAAGAGCATACATGACGTAGTATGATATCACTAGTTATTAAAGATAGAGCATAAGTACCTGAAATTGAACATACTGTAAAACACGAGTACATTATCACTATCCTAACCAGGGCCTGGCCTTGACAGGTATCTCAAGTCCACTGAAGATCGAAGACCAGCCTCTTTGCTTAGACAACTAGAACATAATACAACTAGTAGCAGATGAATTTTGAACATGTAACAAGATAGAATAATGTAAGCTTAAAGGAGTCTAAGAATATCCACAATAATACCCAGTCCACAGTAATCCACAAAGCCTCTAACAAAACCAAATAAATCTAAGTCAAACATACCCCCGAAATAAGAAAAACAAGTCCAAAGAAAAGTCTATGATAATAGATAAATCCAAGAAGCAACGACCATTCGAAATAAGGAGGCTCACTACTTCAAATTGATTGCTGACAACCTGGAAATCTTATTACTGTGTTGGAAAAGCAGAAGTGTCTTATGTCCGGCATCGCATAGGGATACAACATTTGGATATGGTTAGTGGGTCGAGCGCTAGCATGTAACTCAAGAATAAGGGAAAAATAATGTCATGATCCACAGTTCAAAATTAGTGCACACAACCATACACAAATATATATATCTATATATACATACACAAATATATATGTACATATATATATATATATTATGTTGGGATAGGGAACAAGGTTTATCATGAACTTTAAAACCTTAACCTATTGTAACGCCCCGAGTCTGCACTCCGGTAATCAAACGATGCTCGTAATCCCAAAGGACCACAAGCTAACTCATGACTGGTACCTGCTACAATAACTGAGTAATAATACTTTAATAATGCAGAAATTAAGCTGGAACTTCCATAAGGTTCATAACTGAAAATAAATATTGATAAATGATACTAAGAGCTGAGCATCTGTCTGAAATAACCTAGTCTAAAAAGCCTCTAACTATCTAAACATAGAGTTGAGGGGACAAATCCCCAACTAACTCCAACTACTAAAATATAAACAGAAATACTGACAAGATGACTATGTCCTCAAACTATGAGGACTCACCACTAAATCTGCTGCTGATAATCTGGATTGCTAGGTATGGTTAGGAGCCCGTGCATCTGAACCTATGATATAAGACATCATAGAGAAAAAGAAAGGTATGCATCAGTACTTTGAATGTACTAGTATGTTAACTGAGGTAAAGATGAATGCATAGGTTCATATGCATGAACAATACTAAATGAGTAACATGAATATAACTTAACGAGAGTTCATGTATATATAAAATGGTTGTAAATACTAATTATGCAATACTATCCATATAACTACAAATACTGTAACTAAGGGCATATTAACTCTGGGTATTGAGTTTTGGTAACTGAATGACTGATATTTGAGTTCACTAATAACTATATTACTGTTAGTTGGGTGACAGTTTCTGACAGTCCTGATTCTGTAGAGCTGAACAGAGTTCTACACTAAGGCTCAAACTAAAACTGTGAGAGGTAATCATCTATGCCTCTCTCTGAACTAATTGGGGTCCAACCTGTAATCCCAGCTGGAAGGGTGTCAGTACCGTGCCACGGGTAAAGACAAACTGAAGAGTAACCCTCAATCTGGCAGGTGCTTTGAATGAGAATGGTGGTACCCTCAATCTGGCAGGTAAACACCTCATCAACCCTCAATCTGGTAGATTGATATCTCAAATTACGCTGGGTACATATTTTTAGAACACAAGGACTGCTTCTAAGGATCACACCCTCTACTGGCAGGTGAGTTCCCATCCTTGGGCCCACTCGATGCTGAATCCTACTCCCAATTGAATAGACACTGAATGGATTTCTAAATTATAGTAGGCTAGAGTGAACTATTACTGATCATGTTAACTAACTGAATGGGGCTGAGTTTACTGAGTTCTGTAAACTAACTGAATACACTCAATTCTGCACCCATACGCTACCCTTTGCTGAATTGACCAAGCAGACACCTTGTCAGGAAAGTTTATGAACTTCCCGAACTAACTTTTTCTTACCATCCTCCACGTAGCAACACTACCCATAGACATCCTACTGAGAGCATTAGCCACTACATTGGCCTTGCCCGAATGATACAGAACACTCATGTCATAATATTTCAACCTTCTCTGACGCAGGTTTAGATCTTTCTGAGAAAACACATACTATAGGATTTTATGGTCTTTGAACACATCAACATGTACTCCATACAAGTAATACCTCTTAATATTTAAGGAAAACACTGCAGCTGCTAATTTAAGATCATGAGTGGGATAATTCTTCTCATGTGGCTTAAGTTGTCTAAAGGAATATGCTATGACCTTACCTCTTTGCATCAAAACACACTCTAAACCAACTCTGGAAGTATCACAATATACCACTAACCCGTCTGAACCATCTAGTAAAGTTAACTAAGGCTGTAGTGAGTCGATTCTTCAACTCCTGAAAACTCTTTTCACAAGAATCTGACATCTGGAACTTGACTTTTTTCTGAGTCAATTTGTACATGGGGGATGCAATAGACGAAAACCCTTTGATAAACCATCGGTAATAGCTGGCCAAACCCAAGAAACTCCTAATATATGATAGAAAGATAGGTCTAGGCGAGTTCCTTATTGTTTCGATCTTTTGGGGATCAACTCTAATGCCATCACTGGAAACTATATGACCAAGAAAAGCTACTGACCTTAGCCAAAATTTAAATTTACTGAATTTGGAGAACAACTAATGGGATCTAACAGTTTGTAATACTATTTTGAGATAGTTTGCATGATCATGTTCACTGTGGTAGTAAACAATAATATCTTCAATGAATACTATGAAAAATATGTCCAAGTACTTCTTGAACACACGATTCATCAAGTCCATAAAATTTGTTGGGGAATTGGTACGCCAAATGACATGACTAGGAATTCAAAATGACCATTTCAAGTTTTGAAAGTTATTTTCAGTATGTCACATTCTGTGACTCTGAGCTGATGATAGCCTGATCTGAGGTCTATCTTAGAAAAGTATCTGGCACCCTGAAGTTGGTCAAAAAATTCATCGATTCTGGGAAGTGGATACTTGTTCTTGACCGTGACTTTATTTAGCCGACGGTAGTCTATACACATTCTAAGAGAACCATCTTTCTTATGCACGAATAGAACTGGTGTACCCCAAGAGGATACGCTGGGTCTGATGAATCCTTTATCTAGGAGATCCTTCAACTATTCCTTTAACTCTTTGAGTTTTACTGGAGCCATTTTGTATGGTGGGATAGAGATAGGCTGAGTCTCAGGAAGAAGGTCTATTCTAAAGTCAATTTCCCGCTCGAGAAGAACTCCGGGAAGGTCTTCGGGAAACACTTCTGGGAATTTACATGCTACAGGAACTGAACCAAGACTAGAAGTCTCAAAACTAGAATCCTTAACTCAAACAAGATGGTAGAAACACCCCTTGGATATAATTTTCCTCGCCCTTAGGTAGGAAACAAGCTGACCCTTAAGTGTTGAAGTACTACCCCTCCATTCAAGGACAGGTTTATTCGGAAACTGAAAATGGACAATTCTATTTTTGCAGTCAACTGAAGCATAGCATGAATGAAGCCAATCCATGCCGATAATGACATCAAAATCTATCATCTCTAATTCTACTAAGTCTGCTGAAGTGGATTTCTGAGATACCATAACCGGATCATTTTTGTATACCAGTTGGGCTATGATAGATTTACCCACTAGGGTAGAGATTGAGAATGGCTTTTCTAGGATTTTGGGACTTAATTTGAAGTCAACAGCTATATAAGGAGTTACAAAGGACAAAGAAGCTCCTAGATCCAGCAAAGCATAAACATGTAAATGGTAAACTTGTAATGTACCAGTAACCACATAAGGAGAACTTTCCTAATCCTATCAGGACTGAAGTGCATAGAATGTGTTTTGGCGTTGTCTACTAGTGGCACTTGAAGCGGCACCCTGCTGATTCGAGCGATCGGGCTGAGCTGAAGGACGATTATACTGACCCTAAGAACCTTACTAAGAACAATCATTAATCCTATAGCCTGGCTTACCTAATTCGAAATACACATCGCTACCATCTCTGCAGACACCCTAATAGTTTCTGCCACATTTCTGGTAAAGAGGGTTTGTTCAGGCACTGCTAACACTACCCTAGGGTTTAGATCCTGGTGCCCTATCTTTATTACCATCTTTGAATTTTGACACTGGAGCTCTAGCTAAGGATGGATATGGAACTGAGCATTTCAGGAAGAACTGAGAATAATTACCACCCTCTGACTTGGGTTGAGCGAAGTTGAACTACCTGTTTTAGCTCTCTTGTTCTCCTTATCCTTTTCCTTATTCTTAGCCTCCTCTATCTGCTAAGCATAGACTATGAGCCTAGATATTTTCATTTCCTTATTCAGCATTATGATCCAACACTCCTTGACCATACTACTAGACACACCCGATACAAACTTACTCATCTTAGATCTATTATCTGCTACCACATGAGGGGCATATCTAGCTAACTGATTAAACTTGAGGGAATACGCTTTCACTATTATGTTACCCTATTTCAGATTAATAAGATCTAAAACCTTCGTTTCCCTCAACTCCAGTGGAAAGAACCTATCGAGAAAAGCAGTAGCGTACTTCTCCCATTCTATGGGCCCTACATCAACATCCCTCTCTGCCTTCCACTTATTGAACCATGAGTAATCCATATCATGCAACTGATATACGTCCAACTCAACACTCTTACAAGAAGTCACCCCTATAATATCTGTGACTTTCTGCACCTGATCAAGGAATTCCTATGGGCCCTCTTTAGACTTAGACCAGATAAATGATGGAGGATTCATTCAGGTGAAATCCCAAATTCTAGATGAAGTAGTATTGGCCACTGGGTTGGCCTAGACAGTAGCTGAACGTTCATTCTGGGCTACCATATAATAAGCTAGAGTGGTGAAGGCTTCTCTGAATTCTATGTGGGAAACATTCTCATCCATAGGATCTGCCTGAACAAGCTGAGGTGCTGGATGATTCCCAGTCCTTCTTTCGTTGGTGTTTTTAGGAGGCATATTCTGTAGATGGAAGAAAGAAAAGAATTAGACTGAGAGTTTAACTTGAGCTCATGCTCACTCACACGATATGAATACTAAAAAAGGGAACTTGTTCCTAAAATGCCTCATAGCCTCTTGTCCATAAGTGTGGCGTGATATACACCCATGCACAAGACTTTACTAGATGCGTATTTTAGACTCCGTAGGTATCTATTGAACCTTAGGATCTGATACCAAGTTTGTAATGCCCCGAGTCTTCACCCCGTACGTCACACGGTACTCATAATCCTGAAGGACCACAAGCTAACCCATGACTTGTACCTGCTATAACAACTGAGTAATAATACTATAATAATGCAAATATTAAGATGGAAATTCCATAAGGTTCATAACTGAAATTAAGTACTAACAAATAGATATCGAGAGCTGAGCATCTGTCTAAAATAATCTAGTCTGAAAATCCTCCAACTGTCTGAAGATGGAGTTGATGGGACAAATCCCCAACTAACTCCGACTACTAGAAAATAAACTAAAATACTAAAAATATAACTATGTCCTCGAACTATGAGGACTCACCACTAAATCTGCTGCTGATAATCTGGGATGAAAAGTACGGTCAGGAGCCCGTGCATCTGAACCTATGATATAAGACATCATAGCGCAAGAGAAAGGTATGCGTCAGTACTTTGAATGTACTGGTATGCTAAGTGAGGTTAAGCTAAATGCATGGGTTCATATGCATGAACAATACTGACTGAGTTACATGAATACAACTGAATGAGAGTAAATGTATATATGAAACGGTTGTAAATACTGATTATGCAATACTATGCACATAACTATGAATACTGTAACTGAGGTCATATTAACTCTAAGTACTGAGTTCTGATATCTGAGTTCACTGATGACTGTATTACTATTAGTTGGGTGACTATTTCTGACAGTCCTGATTCTGTAGAACTGAACTGAATTCTACACTGAGACTGAAACTAAAACTATGGGAGGTAATCATCTAACCAAAATTCTCCTCTCTAAACTTATTGGGGTCCAACCTGTAACCCCAATTGGAAAGGTGTCAGTACTGTGCCACAGGTAAAGACAAGTTAAAGAGTCACCCTTAATCTAGTAGGTGCTCTGAATGAGAATGGTGGTACCCTCAATCTGGTAGGTAAACACTTCATCAACCCTCAATATGGCATATTGATGTCTCAACCTACACTGGCTACGTAGTTTTGGAACACAAGGACTACTTCTAAGGATCATACCCTCTACTGGCAGGTAAGTCCCCATCCTTAGATTCACTCAGTGCTAAATCCTATGCCCAACTGAATATACACTATATGGAAATATCAATTGTATTAGGCTAGACTGAACTGTTACTAATCATGTTAACTGACTGAATGGGTCTGAGTTCACTGAGTTCTGTTAACTGGCTGAATACATTGAGTTCTGTAACTGAATGAGTACTACTGTACACGACATTACTGAGACTATTCTATAACTACTAAAATTCTAAGTAAACAGCTAGATTTCGGGTATTAAATACCCCCAAGACTCTATAGCATTGAAAGTAAAACATAGGTCAATCTTGAAAGCATGATAACTAGCCACTTTGACACAATTCATTCATTGAGACATTTTATCAAACATAAATGGTATAAACTTGTATACACACTAACATGTTATGATTTATCTATTCAACCCTCAAGAAAATTTTATCAATCACTTGGGGAGCATAATTTAGGCACATAATGATAATAAATATGTAAGCATCATGATTTCTAACCAAACTCACAATTTCAAGGGTTTTTAACATGAAACTATATAACCACACACAAATGTTATGTATTTCTCATGAAACTTGTAATTAATCATGGATTATAAACCCAACTAACATCATAATCATGAACACAATTTAATTCAACATGAAATTCATGAAAACAATCATCTTGAAATTTTTAAAAGAGGTTCTTGAACTCCAAGGGTGGAAGGAAACCCAAGGATGAACACCTAACATACCTTGATTGTTAATTTTGTGGAGATTGGGGTGAGTTCTTAAGACTTGATTCTTGAACTTAATGAAGGTAGGTATTGTTCTTGAGAGAATTTTGTGAAAAGGATGAGTAATTTGGCTATTTGGGGATTTAATCTCGTGTTATGGAGCTATTAGGTGAAGGAAAAAAGACTCATTTGCCCTTAAAAATGCAGAACCAAACTGTAAAATTTACCCAAACCAAACTGTCCAGAGCGCTACATGCTCTGGAGCGCCACTCTGGGAAGGGAGTCATGGGATGCATTATGGGCTCCCCCAACACCGGACTAGGAAGGGCACCGCGGGCTAATCACCCTGAGCCTATATTTTGGAGTTCCAAACACGCCCTTATGTTTGTCCAAAAATTCTGAAACTCGCCCGAGATGTACTATTGACTTTTTCGATCATGAATCAACTCAAAAACTAACTTTCTAAGGTCGTGACGATCATAAATAAATTCCTCAAAATTTGAGGGCTTTAGAAATGACTAAGTCCTAACACTTGGCTGAAATTTTCTAAGTCTGGGACCTCTTTTTGAATGCTTTAAAGGACTCAAACGATTAGGATTCTGTGGGGTCTTACACCTGTACTGTCTATCTCAACTATCATAAGACGAAACCCATGGGCTATATAGGTACAACTCTCCCCCAACTAAAAAGTCCCTAGTGCATGTAGCTGCATGAACCAGAGAATAATCATATGTACATATGTACCCTAGGGGACTCGAACCACCCGATCATATATCAAGGGTGACTTAAGCACCCAGTCATTTAACATGGGGGACTCGAACCGCCCAATTATTTAATAAAAGAGACTCAAACCACCTGGTAATTTAGACCTTCGCACCAACAAATTCTATTTCCAATATCGGTCCCTTGGGATCTCCACTTTTATGACCCAGCTACACAACCCTCTTTAAGTCTAAGTAAAACACTTTTCCCACATTCCCATTCATTGAACCAATTAATTCATTAAGGCAGACCATTGGTATTTTTAAACCAACTTCACTTGAAAGTTAACATTATCATGTCATCTCCATTATCCATCACATGGGGGAACTAATGACCCCCTAGGTTTAATTATTCATTTGTACAGGGAATACATAATTCCCAAGGTTCAATAATATCAATCTATGGTTCATTAGGCTTTTATGCAATACAACATTCTAAGTGAGCATGTCAAACCATATGACAAAACCATATTTCAATATTAATTTAACAAATAGGTTGAGGGAATGCAATTTCCAAAACCATATACCAAGATAAAATTATCAAATTAGGGGAACCCATAACCCCTTAGTTTATTCACCATACCCATGCAACCCACAAGCTCAAAATCATTAATAAAGCAAGAATAATGCATAATACATCATGGGAAAACAATCTAAGAATCAACCATGCCAAATACCTCAATTCATATCAAAACCCATGTTCAAATCCATATAAACAATCATATAATTTCATGGTTGAAGAAAAATATTTTTAAGGGTAGAGTCACATGCCTGAAACTATCATAATTATGAGGGAATTTGCTATTGAAATCTCTACATAATTAACCTTGAGAAACCCTTGGTGTTTTTTGAATTAGGGATTTGAGAGAGTAAAGAGCATGTCTTTATTTGTTAAATAATGCCCAAGGGTGTTTTATGGTTGTGGGTCTTAAGTAGGGAAAGAGAGAATTTACCAACATGCCCTTAATTAAAAGATGAAAATTTGTCGGGGTTACTATATGACTCGTAGGGTCTCCTTATGAGTCATCGCCACGACTTGTTATCAAAGAGTACCTCAAGTCATCCTCTTTGGTCAGGTCATGAGTCTTACCCTATGACTCATTAACAAACCATATAACTCATATAGTCATAACCATGGTCACAATAGAAAATATGGGCAATTACACTGGTAAGACTACGAGTCACACATTATTACTAGTAATATCTCAGCACGAGTTATCAATTCCAAACCAAATTTAGGAAAGAAACTTAGCAAAATCTTAGACAACTTACTAGTTAGGATACGATTTGGGTTATACGACCCATAAGGAGTCGTCATGACTTATTAGGTCCAGTCATTGTCTGGGCAGTGAGCTCAAAGGTTGAGAAATTTCCAAGGGCCAAAATTTAGGGTGTTACATACATGATTCATGAGATTCATGATTTGAGATTGAAATTCATAAATTCATGAAATATGATTCATACTTCTGAGTGAACTATTACTCTTTATAATAGAAATTGGGAGTGGACATAATTCTGTATAAAGTGCATGAATATGGGCTATAATCATAGAGCTGAATTATAAGGCATAAGTAAAGTGTCATAATGACTGAAGTACAAAAATTTGCACTAAGATAAGTATGTGTTGGGTATTTTCTTCCCTTAGTGTTATTCTAGAACTCACTAGCATCACTACTAGAATCTGAAAACCTTACTTGGTTCCTTGTTCTATCATCTCCCTCTTAGATTAAATCTATCATTCTAAGTCTGTGGACCTATGCAATAAACTCTAAATTGAACTGCAACCACTCAACTCTAGAGTTTGGGATATAATAATACATAAAATACTAAAATCCTCCTAAAAGACTATACCTGAAAATGTAAATTCCACTATTAGTACTTCTTTTTGAGATATAACTCTTAACTTTCTATATCCTTAATAGTCATCACAATAAATTAAACACTTATAAACTTTGAACCTTCTGCATTACACAATACCCTGAGTTCACACTTTTTCCTTCTAGAATTAAAAAAAAAATTCAATTAGCTTTATCATCCACAATTTAAACTTAGATTCTAACACTCAGCATGGATAGCCACATAACTTCTCATACACTAATACCCACTTACTACTACTGGATCAGAGTCATGAAACCCTAGTCCACTCAAAATTTTATAAACATACCCAACCTTAAAAAGCTTTTCTATCTTTCTGGTCATTGTATAATCTTGATCCCAGCAAAAGCATTACCATACTCTATGTCCCCTTAACTGGTAAATCTCTGTCAAAGTGATATTATATAATCTACATAACACATTTTTGGCTCTATGGATAAATAATCGATTAAATTTATATAGACACTATCCCCATTTTAATGCTGCTACAATTCTAGGCTCATGTTTCTAACCTAGGTCATGTGACCATAAGATTTTGAGAAGGGATTTGGGGGCACATCTGACTTTGGCTTAGTGAATAATTTTCATAAACAAAAATGAAATCTTTTAAAGTTTAGAACTTAAAGTCTTTGATGGGATATTTTCAAGCCTGTGTGTAATCTTGTAATTGTCCATAGGGATTGTCTGAGAAAACTTTATTAGTAGAAATTTAAGCTTGTCTATTTCTATTACCTCAAAAATAAGGTATAGTCAGCATGAATAGAGCAATGTAAGAATCTATATAAGTTTCTTAGAGAACATCTATACTACACGATCTAAGATATGAAAGAAAGGAAATATTTCCTAATTACCATGTATCTTCTCAAAGAAAAGTACAGATGTCTCTGTATTATTTTGCAAGATTCTACTAGAAATGGCTTCATAGACACCCTAGGGCAGTTAAATCTTGTGCTTTGATACAAAGTTTATTATGACTCAAGGATATCCCCTAGTCATAACATGACCTAAAATCTATAAAATCATGATAAATAATGCTTAATAGTCTTGAAAAAAACTGATATATCATATATATCTTGATCGTATACTTTAAATCTGAAGAGATGTCATGTAAATAATGTATGGACATAAGAATATTATGAATGGTATAATATAGTCATAAGAAATCATAAATAATCATGAAAACATGCTCATGAATATGAAATATATCAAGGAGAACTGAATTTAAGCTTGAAACTCTACTTGGGTAAAAACCCTAGTTCATGGGAATCATAGAAATCATAACTGAAATTTATATTTTAAAACTAGATTTTAGGCATAAGGGTGGAATAAATCCCTTATTGAATACCCACATACCTGGATTGATGAAATCTTGACTGAAACCTTAAAAATTTAGCTTTGAGAAAAACCCTAAACTTAGGCTTGCTTGAGAGTTGAATCACTTAATTTTATGACTTTGAATAAGTTTGGGTAAAATGATGAGGGATTTGGGGTGATTAAATAGACTTATGCTGAAACACCCTAGCTTTGACCCTTGGAAATTTCTTGATTTTGAGCTCTCTAGGCATCATACGACTTGTGCTTACTTATTATATGATATGGGTATATTTTAAGGGTCTTGGTCATATGTTACTTAGTATAGTTTTGGTTGTTTACTATCCAAGATACAACTATACTACATACGAGTCGTATGGAGATAGTACAAGATAAGAGAGCGACTCATATATTGATCAATATGTCAAGCCCTTGTTAGGCTGCCTAGGTACGGTTTTAGGGTACTAATCATATGTTATGGATATGAGTTGACCTATAAAGTCATCTATTGGACAGGATTAGAGTCCAACATTCTATCTAGGGTACGAGTGATGGGTGCCACTCGTATGCTGTGTGTACGAGTTAGGGGGGAGCCGTACCCTCCTGAGCATATTTTCAGCTTTTAAGCTGAGGATATTTTAGATATTTTCTATCCAAAAACCATTAAGACCCCACATCTTAAAACACATTGTATCCTCTCATAACACACTTTGAAATATCAAATCACTCCTAAAACTCTCTCTAAACTCTCTCAAGAGGATTGGACTAGGGTTTTCTTCAAGTGTTCATCTAGAGGATCAAGAGTCAAGTTCTTTCTGTGAATCTTCATGAATAAGGCATGTGAATCTTCCCTTATTGTTATCTCATGAAAATCATGTATTTAAAGTGTTATTTATGATTTATTAATGGTTTTGAAAACCAATGTTGAGGGTTTTGTTACAAACTATTGAGTATGATTTACTCTTAGTTTATATTGTGTTTATAGATGTTTTAATGATGGTTTGGCACATATGGGTTCTTGGTAATTGTTGTTTAACAATTGGATCATGGGTAACCCTAAACTTGAGGGTTTTTACTTTAGTTTTGGTCTTGGTAATGGTATGCCCTTAATGTGTTCATGAAAATGTATAAGAGAATGAACTAGTCACATGTTAAATGGTGTTTTGAACTAACACATTCTCCTAATAAATATGAATGGTTGGTAAATAGTTTTATGAAGGCCTTATTGTCCAAATAATGATTTAAATGGTAACCTTATTGGTTTAATTGGCTAAAAGAATTTGAGTCCCTAAATATTAAATTGGTTTATGTCTTTACTAAATAATGGGTTTGAGTCCCTAAAATTTGAATTGAATTAGCATCTTTGTTAAACATTGGGTTTGAGTCCCAAAGTCAAACCAATGATTATTTAATTGATAATGGTAATGGCATGTGGTACACTTACAAATGGTGTTGGTATGATGATACCAACAAAGTGCCTTTGGTAAGTAATTGGCTTAATGATTGTGTATGTGAATGATGGTCTTAAATTAGGCTTTAAAGCAGGATATGTATTCGATCCGTGAAAGTAGAGTCTGAAGGACTAACACTGGAAACCACACTAGCTGATGCGGGTGTCTTTATGATCGGGTGGTTTGAGTCCCCTGAATGAATATATAAATGGGAGGTTCGAGTGCCCCATAATACATATATTGGTGCTTAGGTCACCTTGATTATGCAGGAGGTTCGAGTCCCCCATTTAGGAATATATGGTATTGAATATTCTCTGGTTCATGCAGCTACACGCACTGGGGCCTTCCAGCTAGGGGAGAGCTGGGCCCATATAGCCCGTGGTTGCTTTTTTATATGATGTTATGTTACACAACCAAGGTTAATGTTTTCAAAGCTCATGTAAATCTTTTTTCCTATCTCGACATAATATAGATATATATATATATATGTATGTATTGCATTGGTTTTATGCATTGACTGATTGGTTTTAAACTGTTGGCATTATTCTATCCTTATCCTTGAATTACATGCTAGTGCTCCAATTACTAACCATCTTTGGATGTTATATTCCCATGCGATGTAAGTGTTGGTCATACTATCACACCTCCTACTTAATAACTTGGATTCGGGGATAGGTTTGTGTCGAATTAAAGTGGTGAGCTTCCATACTCTGGAAGATTCCATTTTTTGTTATGGAATTCTCTACATACTTTTGTTATTTCTTAGACTTTGTTTCTTAGCTATGGTCAGGGACATGTCCCGGAGAAATGTTGTTTTGATTTTGGATATAGGCTTTGTGAGACTACTTTAGGCTTGGGCGGTGTCGGTATTGGTGTCAATCTTGGCATTGGTATTAGTATTAGGGTTTACACCATTTGAATATATTTGATTTATGATTGTTCCATCTTGATATATGTTCGAAATTCTTATGACTTTAGGGTATATGTTGGTTGGTTAGGCTGGGTAGTAGGGTGATATTTGGTCTGTGTTGGACTTGAGATAACCATTAAAATAAGACCCAGTTTCGGATCATGAAAGTTGGTATCATAGCCTAGGTTCAGGGTCAGTTGGGTGTCCATAAAGTTGTGTCAAGTAGAATCTCTTTTATGGATGTGTAGCGCATCACACTTATAAAAGAGAGGCTATGAGACATTTAGGAATGTTTCATTTTCTTGTTGTATTATTTTGAGTTATAGTGTCTAAGCTCTTGGGTTCTTCTGATTTTCATTCGCTCGTCTTTCTAATCATTCCTCTAAGAAAATCTAAAGTTCATGCAAACTCTTATGTCCCGACTGGGGACAGTGCTGATGGGACACGCTCTACTTTTAGAGTCCATACCTAGTCAAGGGTCACTATATCTGACTATCCTCATAGGGTTCCACCTATCCCCACTGGTCCTACTCCTGAGGACGATACTCATACTCAGTCGCCTCAAGGGGAGGATACTAATGTTGAGTTTTGTTGCTCCATTACCCTGTTTACTCAGTTAGTAGCTTATCAGTTTTTAGTATGGTGTTCCTGTTACTCCATCTTCTAAGGCCACAAGGGATGGCTAGTTTATGAGGTTGAACCCTCTGACCTTTACTAGTACAAAGGTTGAAGAGGATCCTTAAAGTTTTATTGATGAAATAGAGAATATCTTTTAGGTTATGCATGCTTTGGAGGTTGAAGGCATTGAGTTTGTTACCTATTAATTAAAAGATATGGTGTACCAATGGTACAAATAGTGGGAATATTTGAGGGGAGAGGATGTTATTTCTTCCTACTAGGAGGATTTCTGGTCTATTTCCTTTCTTAGGAGTTGAGAGAGGTAAAAGCAAAGGAGTTTGTAAATTTGAGGTAATGTAGGATATTTGTCAAGGAGTATGCCTTGAAATTTCATCAGTTGTCCAGGTCTGCTCCTAAGTTGATCCTAGCATGAGGGATAGAATATAAAAGTTCACTTTGGGGTTGTCTCGTGAATTGATCCTTGAGAGTTAGGCTACCTTTTTTATCAAGGACATGAAGAGGAAGAGAAGAGGAAGCAGGCTAAGTTTAGTGAGAGAAAGGGGAAGAAATCTATGCCTTCTAAGAAAAGTCATAGAGATGGTAGTAAGTGGCCAAAGAAGAAGTGAGGTAGTTTTGGTTCTTTCTCCATAAATAGTGCTCCTTACCTTAAGACGTCAAGTGATCATCGATCTTAGCATGATGGTGGGTTCAGGGCATAGGGTTCCCAATCTCAGGCTAGTGAGGCTCAGTCAGCTCTATCCTACCCTCCTTGTAGATTTTTTAGGCGATCGCACCATGGGTTCTGTGAGGAAGGGAAGAACATATGATTTTATTATGGTTAGATTGGTCATATGCAACATGACTGTCATGCTAGAATGGATTCTGGGGATAATAAGGTCCTTGTTTCCTCTTCACCTACTCCAGCACCAATGGTAGTTGTTTCTGTATCTGTTTCTGCTTCTGGTACCCACACTGGTTGGAATAGCTTATAAGTTCTTGTATTTCATCAAGATTCTAAGGCATCTCCTAATGTCATTACTGGTATGTTGAAACTCTTCTCTCGTGATATGTATTGTTTACTTGATCTAGGGTCCACTCTTTCTTATCTGACCCCATTTGTGGTTATGCATTTTGGTTTTGGACCTGAGTCTATTTCTGATCCTTTTTTTGTGTCTACCTTGATTGGTGACTCTGTGATTTCTAAAATAATCTATAGTGGGTGTGAGGTATTTTTTAGTGATAGAGAAACTCTTATGGATTTGATAGAGTTGGATATGGTTGACTTTTATTTTATATTGGGGATGGATTAGTTGCATTCGTGCTATGCCTCTTTAGATTTTGGGACCCTTAAGGTCATACTTAATTTCCCTAATGAGCCGGTCATTATATGGGAAGAAGGTTCTTTAGTTCCTAAAGAAAGGTTTATCTTATATCTTAGATCCCGAAAGTTGATTTCGAAAGGATGTTTGTATCATTTGGTCTGGGTTAAAGATTCTAACTCAAAAGATCTTACTTTAGAATTCGTTCCTGTGGTTAATGATTTTCTTGAGGTTTTCCCTAATGATCTTCCTAGTGTTCCTCCCAATAAGGAAATTGATTTTGGGATTGATCTTGTTCAGGACACTCATCCTATCTCTATCCCTCCTCATAAAATGGCCCCTTCTTAGATAAAGGTTTTATCCATCCTAGTGTGTCTTCTAGGGGAGCTTCAATATTGTTCGTGCATAATAAGGATGGTTCCCTTCGGATGTGTATTGATTACCATCACTGAATAAAGTGATCGTAAAGAATAAATATCCTCTTCCGAGGATCGATGATTCATTTTATTAGCTCCAAGGTGCGATGTGTTTCTCTAAGATTGATCTTAGTTAGGGTTATCATCAGCTTAAGATTAGGGAAATAGATATCCCTAAGACTGCTTTCAGGACCCGGTATGATCATTATGACTTCCTAGTTATGTATTTTGGGTTGAGTAATGCTCTGGAGGCATTTAAGGATTTGATGAATAGGGTTTTCCATCAATTCCTAGATTTATTCGTCATTATCTTTATAGATGATCTTCTAGTATACTCTTAGAGTGAGGAATATCATGTTGATCACCTCTATGCTATGTTACAGACCTTAAAAAATTAGTGTTTGGATATTAAGTTCTCTAAGTGTGAGTTTTGGTTTAAGGCTATGACTTTTCTTGGTCATGTTATCTCTAGTAAGGGATCATGGTGGATTCACAAAAGGTTGTGGTGGTTAAGAAGTGGCCTAGACCTGCGACTTTAACTGATATTCAGAGGTTCTTGGGTTGAGTCAGCTACTATATGAGATTTGTGGAAAGTTTTTTGACTATAGCTACCTCATTGACTAGATTGAATAAGAAAAAGGTAAAGTTCTTATGGCTGGATGCGTGTGAGAGTATTTTTGAGAAGTAGAAGGATAAGTTGACTTCATCTTTGGTCTTGACTCTACCTAAGGTATCGAGGGTTTGGTGGTATATTATGATCCATCCCGGGTTGGTTTGGGTTGTGTGTTGATGCAGCATGGTAGGGTGGTGGCCTATGCTTCTAGGAAGTTGAAAGTCCATGAGAAGAACTACCCTAATCATGATTTAGAACTATTGGTTGTGGTATTTGCGTTGAAGATTTGGCGCTACTATCTCTATGGGGTTCATATTGACATTTTTTTTACCGTAAGAGCCTATAGTATGTGTTTACCCAGAAAGAGTTAAATATCAAGCAAAAAAGGTGGCTTGGGTTGCTCAAGGACTATGATATGAGTCTCCATTACCATCAAGGTAAAGATAATGTGGTTGCTGATGCTCTTAGAAGGTTATCCATGGGGAGTTTAGCTTATATGGATGAGGATAAATAGAAATTAGTGAAGAACATTCACCATTTGGCTAATCTTAGTGTTTGTCTCAAGGTCTCTAAGGATAGTGGTGTGTTTGTATATCAGGTATCGCAGTCGTCTCTTGTTGTTGAGATAAAAGAAAAGAAAATATTGGATTCTAATTTGATGAAAGATTGAGATGGATGTGGGTTAGCAAAAGGGTATTAACTTTGCAATAGGTGGTGATGGTATCTTGAGGTACCAAGGCAGGTTATATGTTCCCAACATCGATGGTTTAAGGGAAAAGATTTTTTCCGAAGCTCATAGATCTCGTTATGCTTTTCATCATGGTTCCACAAAGATGTATCGTGATCTTAAGGAGTTTTATTGGTGGAATAACATGAAGCATGGTGTGGATAACTATGTGGCTAAGTGCATGGTGTTTCAACAAGTGAAAGTTGAGCACATGAGACCTAGAGGTTTGTACCAAGAGATTTAGTTGCCCGAATAGAAGTGGGACGTAATTAAGATGGATTTTGTTATCAATATTCCTTAGCCTCGAAATTAGTGAGTTTTGATTTGGGTCACTGTGGATAGGATGACTAAGTTCATTCACTTCTTGCCGGCTGAGGATTATGCGGCTGAGGATTATGCTAAGCTATATCTTGCGGATATTGTGAAGTTGCATGGTGCTCCTATTTCTCTCATTTTAGATCATGGTACTCCATTTTTATCTTATTTTTGGAGGTCATTTTAGAAATATTTAGGGACTAAGATATGCCTTAGTACCACTTTCCACCCGCAATCGGATAGACAAGTAGAGAGGACTATTCAGACATTGGAAGATATGCTTCGTGCATGCGTGATCAACTATGGTGGTAGTTGGGTTGACCATTTTCCTTTAATAGAGTTTTCTTATAATAATAGTTATCACTCTAGCATTGGTATGGCTCCTTATAAGGCATTGTATGGTAGAAGATATCGTTCTCTTATTCGGTGGTATGAGGTTGGTGAAGGTAAGATATTTGGCTCTAATTTGGTTCACCAAGCCTTGGAGAAGGTGAAGGTGATTCATGATAGATTGAAAGCCACTCAAAGTCGCCAAAAGTCCTATGAGGGGGTGAGGCATATGGAGTTGGAGTTTAAAGTTGGTGATTGGGTGTTTTTAAAGGTGTCTCCCATGAAGGAAGTAATGTGATTTGGTAATAAATGGATGCGTAGTCCCTAGTATGTTGGTCCATACTTGGTTTTAAAGAGGGTTGTCAATGTTTCATATGAGTTGGAGTTGCCTCCTAGTTTGATCTCTATTCATTCGGTTTTCCATGTATCTATGTTGAGAAAGTGTGTAGGGGATTCTTCATCGGTTGTTCCTTTGGAAGGGTTGGGTATTTTGGATTCCTTATCTTATGAGGTAGTCCCGGTTGAGCTCTTTGATCATCAAGTTCGTTGGTTATGGATAAAGGATGTGTCTTCGATATAGGTTCCTTAGAGGAACCACAAGGTTGAAGAAACTACTTAGGAGGCAAAAGAGGACATAAAGTCCAAGTATCCACATTTCTTCCTCATTCCGAAAATTTATGCTTGAGGTATGTGTTGTTCTTAGTATCTCTGTTTTATGTCTTTGATAAAGGAAATGGTGGTTCTTTAATGTCTTTGTTATCTAGTATTAGTTAAAGAGAAGTTTGATTGGTAATAATGTTCTAACTCTTGCTTGCCATAACCCATCATTCGAGGAAGAATGATCCTAGTGGGGAGAATTGAACACCCTAGTTTTGACCCATGAAATTTCTTTATTTTTAGCTCTCTAGACATCATACAACTTGTGCTTACTTGTCGTATGATGTGGGTACGGTTTAGGGGTCTTGGTCAAATGTTACTCGGTATGGTTTTGGTTATTTTCGATCCAAGGTAAAACTAGACTCCATACGAGTCGTATGGATATGGTACGAGATGAAAAAGACACTTATATGTTGATTAGTGTGTCAAGCCCTTATTAGGCTGCCTAGGGTACGCTTCTAGGGTACTAATTGAATGTTGTGGATACGAGTTGGCCGATGAAGTTGTTTGTTGGACAGAATTGGAGTCCAATATTCTATCTAGGGAACGAGTGATGGGTACCACTCGTATGTTGTGTATACTAGTTAGGAGGAGTCGTACCCTCCTGCACACATTTTCAGCTTTTAAGGAAAAGACATTTTAGACATTTCCCACCCCAAAACACTTAAGACCCCACGTCTAAAAACACATTGTAGCCCCTCATAACATACTTTGAAAGATCAAATAACTCCTAAAAATCTCTCTAAACTCTCTCAATAGGATTGTGTATGTGAAATGATGGTTTTAAATTGGGATTTAAAGCGGGATGTGTAGCCGGGCCGTGAAAGTGGAGTCTGAAGGTCTAACACTAGAAACCGCGCTACATGGTGCAGGTGTCTTTATAATTGGGTGGTTCAAGTCCCTTGAGTGAATATATGAATGGGAGGTTTGAGTCCTCCATAATACATATATTGGTGCTTAAGTCACCTTGATTTGCGCGGAGGTTAGATCCCTCCATTTAGGCATAAATGGTATTAGGTATTCCCTGGTTTGTGCGGCTACATGGACTGGGGCCCTTCCATATAGCTGAGAGTTGGGCCTATATAGCCTGTGGGTGCCTTGTTATATGATGGTTATGCTACACATCCCAGGTTAATGTTTTCAAATCTTGTTCCCTATCCCGGCAAGATATATATATATATGTATTACACTGGTTATATACATTGGATGATTGGTTTTGAACTATCATCATTATTTTATAGTTATCCTTAAGTTACATGCTAGCGCTCAAACCGCTAACCATCTTTTAACACTGTATCCCCACATGATGCAAGTGTTGGTCATACTATCACACCTCCTGCTCAGTGACTTAGATTCGGGGACAACTTTCTGTCGAATTGAAGTGGTGAGCTTCCATACTCCAGAAGACTCCATTTCATGTTATGGACTTCTCTACATACTTTTGTTATGTCTTAGTCTTTTATTTTTGATTATGGTCAGGGGCATGTCCTGATAGGATGTTGTTTTGATTTTAGATAGAGGCTTTTTGGGACTACTTTGGGCATGAGCGGTGTCGGTATTGGTGTCAGCCTTGGCATTGGTATTGCTATTGGGGCTAACACTGTTTGAATGTATTTGATTTATGATTGTTCCATCTTGATGTATGTTTGAAATTCTTCCAAATTCAGGGTATATGTTGGTTGGTTGGACTAGGTAGCAGGGTGATCTCCGGTCCGTGTTAGACTTGAGATGCCAATTATGACAAGGCCCGGGTGTCATGTCATATGCCTCTTGTAACAGATGAAACAACATAGTTTTGGGGTTAATATAGTAGGAAAATACCAAACAATGCTTTTAAAATTATCCAAAAAGTTGTTTGTATCAGTCACGACGAATGATTCATAGAGTCTGGGGATGAATCGTGGCTTGACTCATCATATGGGACTCAAATTTTTATCGTCAATGCCATGATGATGAGTCCTCCTGATGACTCATAGGGTCTAGCTATGAGTCTACCCTGGATTCGTAGTCACTGGCAACTTGGACAGTGTTTCAGTAAATTGGCCATAACATTTTACTCTGATATTGTATTAAGTAAAAATTAGTGGTGTTGGAAATATAATTAAATTATATATCTTTTGGTGGGTCTTAAGCTCAAAAATTCTTAGTAGTCCAAATCTTATGCTCATTTGAATCTGACTACAATAATATTCTTCACAAGAATTCAATTGGTAAGAGATATATTGACCTGTCTATAAGCTAGGAGATATTTGAGGCCTTAATATATGTCTAAATCATAGATCAAACTACCAAAACATGATTTTTGATTTTGTATTAACTTTAAGCATGATTTTAACACTGATTTAGATTTTCAGCGTGTTACAATATCTCCCTCTTGGGATCATTCGGCCTCAATTGAAGACTGAATTGGCTGAAAAGATAGGGAAAGAACTGTAAACCCTGACATATAATTCTAAGAGTTGAATATGCTTTAGGACATTTTTGAAGTGATGGCGACTGGTCACGAAATAGGACAGTGCTAGCTTTCCACAACCGCTTCCCATGCCAAGACAATCCTTACCTTGTGTAATACCCTAGAAATTTAGGCCTTTGAAATTTTTTGAGTTGAGCTTACTGCCCAACCTACAACTTACCTCATGAGTCATAAGGTGTCACTATGGGTCGAGGACCGCAATCTTAAGGTGACCAGTGAGGTTTCCCAAGATGTCTATTCTGAGTACGTTGGATTTAATTAGTCATCAAGACTCTATATGAGTCATATAATGCAAGTCGTAGGGTCACCAATAAGAGGGTTCCTGGGTTACTATCTAGACTATTATTGGATCTAATGATTCGTAAGGTCTGAATATGAGTCGTAGGGTATGACTCACAGTTAAAATAATGTGGGTTCCTTGAGATTCTGGTTACACCATGAGTCGTGGTGACGACTTATAAGGAGTCATCACGAGTCGTAAGGTGACTCGTGATGACTGACATCATTTTCTTACTTTTATTTAAAGGTCTCTTTGAATATTTCCCTCCTTCCCCAATAGGGACTCATGACCTAAAACACCCTAAGGGGCCCCGTAACTTCTCATTACTCAAACAATTGCTCTCTTTCATTCTCTCAAATTCCTCATTCAAAGATAGATCTAGGGTTTCAAGAGTTTTGTCTTTTAGGGATCAAGGGTGGTTTCTTCTCCAAATTTCTTGGTGATTAAGGCATGTATCTCTCTCTGTAAACTTGTGTTTTAAATTATGGCATGAATTGCTCTTATAATCACATAATTTTGGATGTGGGTTTTGAATGTTTTGTTGAGGATTTTGCATAATGATTGTTTAAATATTTTCCCATGTATTTTATGAAATAATTATGCTTTGAATTGATGATTTGAAAATCTGATAGGGTGTATGGGCATGGTGATGGAATGGGGATTATGGATGCCCCCAAATAATTGGATTTTAGTATTAAAAGTGATGAGAACCTCAATCCACTTGCATAATTGGTTTTGGAATGTGAATTATCATTTGGCTTTGCCTTCTATTTTGAACTAATGCCTTGTATAAGTGGATAAATTGGCATTTGAAAGGCCCTTGTGATCATAAATGATTTTGAATTGAAACTTTGTAGTCCTATTGGCTAATAGGTTAGAGTCCCACTTGGCTAAATGATTTGGTTCTTACTTGGGACTTTTGATTTCTATTGGCTGAGGAAGGTTAGAGTCACACTTGGCAAAATGGTTTGGTTCCTACTTGGAAATTTGGAGTCTTGTTAGTTAATGTCTTAGAGGCCCATTGACAAATGGTCGGATTTGGAAAATGGACATGTGCTTACAAGCTGCGATCGGTATTACGATACCACTTGATAATGCCTTAATGAATGACTCCTTGATTATATAAATAAGTTATGTGCTAAATATTTTAATTTAGGCTTAATGGGAGTTGTGTAGTCCTCCATAAAAGTGGTGGTCCTGAGAGGACTAATACTGGAAACCACGTTTGCCAGAGTGGCGGTCTAAATGGTCAGGTGTTCGAGTCACCCTTGCTTTGTGATCAGGTATTCCTGTCACCCTTAATGTATGATCGGGAGGTTCGAGTCCCCTATACATATATGTTATAATTTTCTCCAGTTTGTGTGGCTACACAAACTGGGGCCCGATCAGGGGGTGAGAGCTGGAGCCCATATAGCCCTTGGGTACTATAATAATGGCTATGCTACACAACCTAGGCTAATGTTTTCAAGTTCATGCTAAGTCTTGTTCCTTATCCCAGCATATTATATATATATATATGTATGTATATGACTGTGTGCACTGGTATTGAATGATTTGAACTATCGGTCATGGCACTATTTTATTCTCTTATCCCTATGTTACATGCAAGCGCTAAACTTGCTAACTATCTTTGGACGTTGTATACCTATGTGAGCAGGGAACGTAGACATTTTTACCTTTCCTATGTAGTGATAGGTGGTTCTTAGATTGTTCGTGAGTCAGCTGGAAGTGGTGATCCTCCTTCTTTCGGATGGATTGATTACTTCATGGTCCTATTTTTGTCATAAATTGTTTCTTTGGTTACCTTTTGGCTATCGTCGGGGGCATTTATTGACTTACATTGGTTTTGGTTTGTATAGAGGTTTTGTGGATTACTGCAGATTGGGAGTTAGTATTATGGATTTTTAGCACATTCTTATTGTTTCTTATTCTATCTTGTTATATGTTCGAAATTCATCCACTGTTAGCTATTGTGTTCTATTTGACTAGGCAAAGGGGTGGACTCCGTTCCACGATAGACTTGAGATATTCATCATGTTCAAGACCTGATTCAAATCATGACACCTTATTTGTCAAATTCATCACGAAGTTCCTTCTTCTTTTCTTCTCTACTAAAAGCACGATGCCTCTAAAACTCCTACTATTTTCCCAATTCAGCTATCACTTTTGCCTTGTCCATATGTAACTGGCGATGGCATGCCTCAGATTCCAAAGCCCTCTTTTTAAACTTGTGATAGAAAACTTGTGTCTCGGCTTCTTTATCACTAACATGCTTACCCCTGTTTATTCCCGGAGTCACTTTATTCTTCTAGTTAGCATGCAACCATTCAATGTAGCCTACCATGTAGCCTGCCTGATACCTAACTAAATTAATACTCTTCTTGTCTAGATGAGTCTTTTTTCCCCAAGTCTTCGCAATGTCATTAGCATTTGGAATCATGTTGTCTTTGTAGTCTTGGTCCTAAGATTAGATCACAAAGTCTGTGATAGGAAACCATTGAAACATCCATTGACCGAAGTCTTCAGTCAAAGCGCTCAACATTTGCCCCAACGTCTCCACCTTATTTGTCCGTTTGATTTTTTTGACTCCCAGAGTGACTCAAAAATCATGTGCAGCAATGTTTCCAGTTCCAATTGATCTATGCATGCTTTGCACACCTCGAATCTTTTGGAGCTGTTCAATCAACCATAGCTGAAGCAGCAAATTATACCCCACAAAATGGTTGGCTCCATACTTGCAACAACCAAGGGCTCGGTAGATGTACGCTACTATCACAGGTACAATTGTCCAAGATCCCTTATCAATCCTATTGCACAAAACATCGGCTACTGTAATCTAGTGGGTATGCACGACCTCTTCTGCTATAATTAGGAAGACCACTATTTCTAAGAAGTAGGCGATAAATGCAAAGATTCTCTTACTTTCCCATGACTTGGTTCAAGACTCTCTGTTTCATATTTTTCTCACCCTTGATTGTTCCAAAACCTATCAACCAAATAATTTCTAGGAATTTTGGACTTCATCTCGAATGATACCATCTTGCTTCCCTTAAGACCTAATTTCTTGCTAACCTCTTCTATGGTGACACTTTTTGGAATGATAACCTCATCTTTTTACCAACACATTCATGTCTTCCATATACCCTCAAATTTCCTCGAGAAGTGGGGTCATCTCTACATCTCCAAACCTAAATATTGCCTTGTCTCATCCTAAAATATGGTGGCTTCTTCAACGAGTTACCCACATGGGGTGACTTGCATAAGAGATGGCAAGCTCCCCAGCGCCTTCTTTATCATGATTTGCCCTTGATAACCTAAGTCCATCCACCAAAAGTCCATTTGCATTGGCATGCCCCAAACCATGCTAAACCTTGGATAAGAAGTTAGAGGTGCCATTGAATCTATAAAACAGAGTGTTAGCCTACTGTCAAGACCCAACCCCGGGCCTAGTCATTTTGGGTATCCCAAGCCCACCGAGGGTCGAAGACCACCCCCGTAGCCTTAAAATTATGAACATAATCCAAATATTAACAAATGGAAGACACCCAGAAAATAAATATAAAACAATCAATGCAACTCAAGAATAAGATCTAAAAGTCAAAAACACCATCCAACCCACACGTGTCCACAAAAGCCTTTAAACCAATCTGAATATCAAACTAGGTTAGGATATACCCCTTACCATGATAGTGACAATGACAATGCAAATGTTAATGTGAACTTTTCAATTCTAAAATATGGAAAGAGACCGATAGAATCACCAAGCGTTCTAAAAGATGGAAGATCACCGTTTCACCTCAAACTCGATAGACGATCGCACCACCTAACACTACACAAACAAGGAGAAGAAACCCTTAGGACCCTACATCATGAAAGGATGCAGTGTTAGAGAGGTGAGCTCTAGCATGTAACTCAGGGAAGAAATGCAATAATGTCATTTAAAAATCAAATCCAAATTCAATATACATGTTCACATGCATGCAAATATACATATATACATAATGCTGGGATAGGGAAAAATGTTTAAGCATAAAATATAAAATCATTAGCCTGGACTGTGTAGCTCTAATGTTCCTAAGGGCACCCACGGGATATATGGGTTCATCTTCCCCTTCTAAAAGGGTCCAAGTGTGTATTAGCCATATGAACTGGGAAAATCCAAGGATGAACCAGGAAATGTCTCGACCCAAGCCATTCTTATATATATATATATATAAGTATAAACTAAGCCCACGGTAATAAACACCCCCATGCAGACAAATATAGTTTCCAATATTGATCCTCTTGGAACCTCCACCTTCCACAACGAGCTACACAACACCCTTTAAGCCCAATTAAAATATTTACACGTAACCCATACATTTAACCAAGGAGTCATCCATTTGGAAATTTACCGAATGTTATCGTCATACCGATAAATTATGCTTGTGAGCCAATTCTGTTATGCCAACAAATTAGCCAATTAGACTCCAAAGTTCTAATTTAAAATCATTGCATGAATACTAGGGCCTTTCAAGATTGAGTTTATACTCCATTAACCTTGTATGCAATGCAAGGTTCCAAAAGCAAGTTAAATTATGCATATATCCACATTTCATATCAATTTCACAAAGTGGGTTGAGGTTAATATTGATTACAATACCAAAATCCATAAATTTAGTGAATGCCATGACCCATTACCCATCCACCATGCCCATGCACAATTTTAATTCAAAGACCATGAGATAAAGCATGAATAACAATTCCAAAACCATGGAAAAACCAACTTAGTAATCATACAAAAAACCTCAACCCATCATTCAAAACTCAAAAATTTAATCCACATAAAACATGATTAAACACAGGATTTATATAAAACCAAATTAGGAAAGAGATACATGTTTGAAACACCAAGGAATTTGGAAGAGAAATGACAAATTGATTGGGGAATTTGAGAGAGAAAAAAGTGTATTTTACTTGATAAAATAATGGGAAAGGACCTTGAGGGTGTTTTATGGTTGTGGGTTATAATTGGTTAAGGGAAGAAATGACCAAAGTTCCCCTAATTAAAATATAGGAAAAATTATCACCATTCGCTACGGGTCAGGTAATGACTCGTGGTCACTAGTCACGAGTTGTGGTGACGAGAGGCAGTGACTTAGGGCCACCTTACTGGCTTGGTCACGAGTCCCACCCTACGACTTGTGAGAAGACAGTATGACTTGTGCGGTCCTTGTCATACTCAAGATAAAAACATAGATAATCCTCACTAGCTAAACTAAGATAGATACTGTACGACTCATATAAAGTGACTACGACTCGTAGGGTCTTAGTCATTGCCTAAATAGTCAGCGCAACACACATGAAATTTTTAGAGTCCAAAACCTAGGGTATTACATTATCCCCCCCCCCCCGGGATCATTCATCCTCAAAAAAAGAGTCAAGGCACCCATTAGCATGATACAAGAAAGAATGCAACCACAAGATCATTAACAAAATTCGAAAGCAACAAGAACGAAAAGGAACCCATACCTCAAGCACTTTCATTAAACATGGGGAATAGGAGTGAATATTTGTCTTCATATCCTCTTCATCTTCCCAAGTAGCCTAATCTACCTTTTGATTCCTCCAAAGGACTTTTACCAAAGCCACATCCTTAGTTCTTAATCTATGGACTTTCCTATCCAGAATCTCTACTAGGACATCCTCATAGGAAAATAAATATGAAATACCAACATTCTCAATAGGCACAATCAAAGAAGGATCACCCCTACACTTCTTTAACATCGACACATGGAAAACTAGATGAATAGAACCCAAACTCATAGGCAACTCCAATTTATAAGCAACATTTCCCACTCTCTGAAAAATCAAATACGGACCAACATAATAGGGACTGAGCTTTCCCTTATTTCCAAATTTCATCACTCCCTTCATACAAGAAACTTTCAAGAAAACCCAATCACCTTCATCAAACTTTAACTCCCTTTGCCTCACATCTACCTAGGATATTTGGCGACTCTAAGAAGTCTTGAGTCTTTATCTAATTACCTTTACCTTCTCCATGGCCTGATGAACCAAGTTAATACCAAATAACCTAGTCTCACCAACCTCAAACCACCAAATAGGAGACCTATACCTCCAATCATAAAGAGCCTCAAAAAGTATGAAAGGCAAATGATCTAGCCAAATACCTCTAAAATCAATCACGCAAGCCTTTAACATAACCTCTAATATCTAAATAGTCCATGCCATTTGTCCACCCATTTAAGGGTGGAAAGTGGTGATATGGTTGACCTTAGTCCTCCAAACCTTTCAAAACGAATGTCAAAAGTGAGAAGAAAATAACTTGATCTGAAATAATAGACACTAGTGCTCCATGAAACCAACTATATTTTTAATAAACAACTAGGTATAATCCTCTCCAGAGTAGGTAGTCCTCACAGGCAAGAAGTGAGTAGACCTGGTCATCCTATCCATAATAACCAAAATTGAATCATACTGATTGTGAGACTGTGGAAGGCCCATAACAAAATCCATATTGACAATCACCCACTTCCACACAGGAAACTCTATCTCTTAAGATATTCCACCGAACCTTAAGTGTTCTACCTTCACTTGCTGACAGACCATACACTTAGCCACAAAGTTGGCCGCATCCTTCTTCATATTGTTCAAACAACAAATCTCTTTCAAATCATGATACATCTTGGTCAAATAGGATAAACAGATACCCATACATGTATTATAATATATTTACTTTAATATTTAACATAGCATTTCAAACATTAGGATCTCTCCTATATTATTGCTACTTACTTTAAAAGAGGAGTAGTGA
Organism: Capsicum pubescens; assembly: GCA_030864215.1. Classification (NCBI taxonomy): domain Eukaryota; kingdom Viridiplantae; phylum Streptophyta; class Magnoliopsida; order Solanales; family Solanaceae; genus Capsicum; species Capsicum pubescens. The sequence continues at coordinate 198,738,878 of CM061547.1, read as the reverse complement.
CTAGGGAAAGATAATGTCAACAGTAATTTAGAATTTAACTATCGATCATCGCTGTTAGGTTTTATCTAAGTAAGATGGTTAGCTTTCATCTAATAACTAGAGACTCAAAAAGTAATAGTTAACTGGGATCAAGATAATGGTTAGTAATGCAACATTCTGAGACTCAAAAAGTAAAGGGTGAAATCCTTCTGCTCATCCAAAAGACTATAGAAGGTACATAACTTATTGATTTTGCAAGCAAGGTATCAGGTTGGTTCAACAAATCATGATAAGCCTACAGAGTTGAGAAGCTAGGGGGAACACAATCCTAGTGTTCACCTACGACTTAATACGACTGAAGTTGATATTTGCTATTAGTTCAACTTTAATACTCAAATCCCCCATTTCATTTCTAGTTTTGTCTGTCAATTACAATAGTTAGGAGCTAAGATTCCACATATTCCCTTGTGACTCAACCCCAACCTTTATTGGGTTACTATATTTGGAAGTACTGCATCATCTTTAGAATAGAGGTGTAGCTTGGGCATCACCAAATTTTGGCATCATTGCTGGGGGATATGATGTTAATTTATAATTTGAAGTTGTTGCAATTTTTGGGTTTTTCTTTTTATTTTTGTTCTTAGTTGGGTATATGTTGGTGTATGCCTAACATATAGAGTAGAGGCAATCTCTTTCTCCCAGAGAATTCGAATCCAGAGAAGATCCTACAAATATCTAGTAGGATGATGGAACAGAAAAAAAATGATATTTCTGAAGGGGTTCGTGATGATGTGCCTTCTGCTCCTCCTAAAAGAGTAAAGGATATTGTTGATTGATAGACTGGTGAGCTGTTAGCTTAAGATAAAAATGGGACGAGGGCAACAAAAGAAGCTCAGCGAGTATCTAGGGAGGCATAGCTAGTTGAGCAAAGATAGGCACTAGACTGTCAAGTAGTATTCAGTGGAAATAAGAATAGATTCAAAGGAGGCCGTCCTCAAGTAATCCCAGCATATTAGTATGTGCATCCGTATGAGGATGGTGAAAAAGATATGGGATATGTTTAATTGGCAGAGACTGGAGATATTATTCCTCTTGTTTTCCCCCCACTGTCAAGTTTAATATATCCAGTGTTATGATCCAGTTATTATACCTGAAGGGTGTATTTGTGGGTTTGTCTACAGATGATGCAAACATGAATCTGGAAAATTTCACTGGGATCTACACTTTATATACTATGTCTGGGGTAGATCAGGAGGTTCTTAAAGGGAGGTTGTTCCCTTTCTTACTTACTGAAGAAGAATCATTATGGTTAGTGGAATTTCCAAGAGGATCTATCACTACGTGGAATGAGTTACGTAGATAATTCTTGAATAGATTTTTTCCTCCTTCTAGGGTGTTGCAGCTTAAGGACAAGATCCATAATTTCAGGTAGTTATAGTCAGAATCTATGTACGAGGGATGGTTCAGGTTCAATAAGAAGCTTAGCATGGTGCAAAACTATCAAATTTAAGGTCCAGGTTTATTGGAAATATTCTATAGATCCCAAACCATCAGTTCTAGAGCTATGGTAGACACTATCTTTGGAGGAGCTTTTATGAGATTACATTAGGAGGTAGCTTATGATATTCTAGACTAAATCTCTCTCACTAATTAATGGTAAAAAACTCAAGAGACAGAGAAAGGTTCTAGCACTAATGCCATTGGAGTTGTTCATGACTAGAGAGTAGTTGATGATTCTATAGCACAAGAGATTGCACTATTAATGACTGATCTTGGTTTTATAGCAAAGCAGTTTGTGACTGTGAATTCTGAGAAAGTTCATGCAATAGAAGCACAGGGTGTATCTTCCATAGCTTATGAGTCTGGATTAGAAGAGGAAGCTATCTATTTGGATCGTCTGTTGGAAGTTATTCAAGCCCAAGGTCAATGAAACTAACATCAGAACTACTATAATAATAGATATATAGAGACCATAGTAGGAACAGAGAAGGTGACTGGAGATGGAGAGATGATTACAAGGAGAAGATAGACGGTACATTTTACCTGGTAGATGAGATACAAAATCAAGAATGGAAGAAGTGTTGACCAAAATGGTAAAGGGTAAACAAAGTTAGGAGGCTAGCCTTAAGGAGATCAAGGATGATATTTTAGGTTTGACATAGAAGTTTGAGTCTCATGCAATAGCTATCAACTAGTTAGAGCATCTTTTTGGGCATATGTCTGCCATTTTTCATCAAAGGCAGTCTGGTGCCCTCTTGAGTAACATGATGCAGAATCCTTCAAACATCAGTCATTGTCTATCTATCACCACTAATTATGGTGCCATTATTGATGATCCCCTTGTACCTACTATTGAGGAGTTGAAGATTGATAGCACTGAGAGAGATGAGACATCCAAGGCAGAGTCTGAGAAGTTGATATCGAGTGATGATGATTTTAAGTGTGATAGTAGTGAGTATTGGGTTGTAGATCCCAATAATAATATGCACCCTTGTAGTGCGACTCCTTCCTTACTATTAGTAAGAAAAAGGACCCCAGAGCAATCATCATTTCGTGTTCTACTGGGCCTTTCAATGTCAAGAAGCCTTTATGTGACTTGGGATTAGTTGTAAATATGATGCCACTAGGTATGTACAAGTTTTTGAGGATGGGGGATCTCAAACCTACATCCATAAAGTTGTTGATGGCTTACTCATCTGTGAAGAAATTGGTGGGTGTTTTGGTGACATAAAAGTAAGGGTTACATCCTTTATGTTCCCCACTGATTTTATGGTTCTTGATTATGAGATAAATTTTTAAGACACCATTATATTGATAATTTTTTAAGACACCATTATATTGGGTATACCCTTCCTATGCACTGGTAGAAAGTTGATTGATATGGACTTAAGGGAGATCACCTTAAAACTGAATGATGTGCAAGTAGTTTTTGATGTGTGTACGATAGTGCAACAGCCAAATAATATGCGAGTGGTGTATATGATAGAAACTATTTATGAATATGTTGTTACTGAGGTGGTGACATTATCTAAGCAGATTTGGCCATCTGTCCGGACTATACTAGAGACGGTTGAGGCTAAACTGTATTTTATGCATCGGGCTATGATGTCAGAGCTACGATCTAAGTTGCACTCATGGATATATACTTTTGAGGATCGAGTATCGTCTTTGATCAATAGAATTTAGATGCAGGATCTAGGAGATATTAGGGAGGAGGTGGACCTACTTAGAGCAGAGGTATGCTCTCTCACTAAGAGACACATATCAGTCATCTCTCCAGTCATACCCCTAATGTTTTATCCATCACCTCCAAGACACTTTAATTTATTTGTAAAGGATGGTGTGGAAGTCCTCATAGTTAGGAACAAGAGAGGCCAAGAGGGGGAATTACAAAATCTAGACAAGATATATGAGAAAGTCCTAAAAAGGGCCACCCATAATTTGATAGGGACTTCATTTATTGATAGGTAGAGGCATACCGAGTTAGTTATGAGTGCATTTTACTATAGTGAACCACCACTACCATGGCCTCCGCCACTGGATATAACCCCATCTAGGGAAGATCTTGACACGGGCGCTTAGTACATCCCAGGTATGTCCTTATTCCCTTTGATTTATATTATTTTTGTACATTGGGGATAATGTATAGTTTTTAATTATGGGTGGTATATACTATACCTATTGCAGGTTTTTTTTGTCGTGCTTCTTTTCATGTCGATCATGGTATGGTTCTAGAACCAACATGTCTAGGTTAAAATTTATGTTGTATTGCGTTTAATTTTGTATTGTGTTGTGTTTTTGTGTAATTAGGAGATTTTTAAGTAGTAGCTTGTGATATTGACTTTGTGCCATGTGTGTGAGATGCTACTTAGTTCCCTTTTGTGTTGAATTAAGAACTTTTTCAGTTAGGAAAGAATCTTAGGCAGTTTTTATTTTAGTCCACTTTTAGCTTAAATGACCTTCCTTGTGTGAATTGTATCCCTTGATCCCTATTTTGAGCCTTATAGCCTATTTTTCTTTTTTATACCTTTCACCTTCTCGTTTGTATTACAATGAACCTTTTTTTCCTGGTCCACTGTGGACATTGTGCACCTCAACTTAGGAAAAATGCCTAAGTTGAGAGTGGCTATCATAGGGGTGCATAGTGTAAAATGGGTATGAAGAAGGGTAAAATAAAAAAAAGATAGTAGGGTTGGGTGTAGTAGCAAAAGAAACAAAAAAATAAAAAGAAAAGAATAAAATTGTGAAAAAGTCAAAAAGAAAGAATAAGATACCAGACCTAACCTGAATGTGCAATAAAGAATAAAAAGGGAGAAATAAGGGTGGAATAAAAAGGAAATTATCTAGTAAGTGAAACCCCAATGTTAGTGTAGTACCAAGGAGGCTTAGTCACTTGATATGTCCATATGTACCATACCATCCCCCAAGCCTACATTACAAGAGAGAAAATTCCTATAATGATCCTAACTTGATTATCTGAATGTTAAGGTAAAGAAAATAAGGGCAAGCCTATGGTATTTGATGCACATTGATTGAAACTTCTCTTCTGAGCGTGAGTGTCTCTTGACTTTCCAGGCATTTACTCACATTATTTCATATTGAGTGAGTGGGACATCTTTGTTGTTAGGGAACATGAGTCATATTGCTAGTTTCTTACGTGTTTGGGTAGTGTAACTTGTAGATATTCATGGTTGTCTGTTGCTAATGTAATGCCATACTTTGATCGCATTGTGTCACATTGTTATGCTTCATGTTTATACACAGTTGGTTTTTGAATAGTGAGATTGGAGGGAGTGTTGTGAGTTGAGCTTAAAGTGCTGATTGACTGGATTGAATAGCTTAGATTTTCCTAGTTAAACGACGTGTTTTATTTTGTTTTGTTTTGTTTTGTTGTGTTTTCTTGCCTGAGGACATGCAAATGTTCTAAGTTGAGGGTGTTGATGTTCTATAGAAATATAGCACTTTCGACACTTAAAACTTTGAAAATATGCATGTTTCTAAGGTTGTTTTGTTAGATATGATGCCTTTTTGGTATGTTTTTGCAGAAAACTAGGTTTTGGATGCTAAGTTTGTGAAAAAAGAGGGGTAGAAGGTGTTTTTGGCTACTTGTGTGAGCAATAATGGGTGTTCGTGACACTTTCTAAATTGTTTATGACCAAAACATATACGGGAATTGAAGAAGAGTTGAAAAATAACTTCCGACACTTGCTAAATCGATATGCGGACCGCATGTAGTACATGTGGACCGCATATGGGAAAAGCATGTGTCAAAAGTTCAAAATCCTGAGAGATAACCTGTAGGAATTTTTGGTTTGAGCATATGCGGTCACTATATGTGCCCATCCTTAGGCCACATGTACCACATGCGCCTAAGGCCAGGTCGCGTGTTGTGACCATATATAGCCATTGACCCTTTTTCTCCTATTTTGTTTGGGCTTTAGTTTAGGGTTTTCTCATGTACTATAAATACCAGCTATGTGTTTTTAAGTAGAAGTAACGCACTCCTGATACTTAAAAATATATTTTGATTCCGAGATTTGATTTTGATCTTGGAATTCTCTTGTATTGATTTTGGCTGATTAATTCAGTTACGGTTTTAGGTTTTTACTTGTGATTATTGTGATTTCATATTATGATTTCAATCATGAATGTTGTTGATTAGTTCATAAGCATGAGCGGATAAAAACCATTAGTTAGGGTTGTAGAAATGCTGGCGGATTGACGAAGTAGGGGTAGTGCTACTGGTGTTCTGAATCGATACCCATGCATGCATTGTATTATCTTCACTTTAATAGTTATCTTAGCGGTTGAAAACATTAGGATCCCACCTAAATTATTGCTACTTACTCTAAAAGAGGAGTAGTGACTAGGAAAAGATAATGACAATAGCAATATAGAGTTTAACTGTCGATCCTCGTTACTAGGTTTTATCTAAGTAAGATGGTTAGCTTTCATCTAATAACTAGAGACTCAAAAAGTAATAGTTAACTGGGATCAAGATAAGGGTTAGTAATGTGACATCCTGAGACTCAAAAGGTAAAGGTGTAAAATCCTTCTGCTCGTTCAAAAGATTGTAGAAGGTACATATCTTATTGATTCTGCATGCAAGGTACCGGTCTGGTTCAACAAAGCATGATTAGCCTACAAAGTTGAGAAGCCAAAGGGAACACAATCCTAGTGTTCACCTACGACAGAATACAACCGAAGTTGAGTTTTGCTACTACTTCAACTTTGATACTCAAACCTCCCCCCCCATTTACCTTTCACATTCTGCCTGTAAATTATAATAGCTAAGAGCCACGATTTCACGTATTCCCCTTGAACTCGACCCCAACCTTTGTTGGGTTACTATATTTGGCAGTGGCCACATCATCTTCAGAGTGGAGGTGTATCTTTGGGCATCACCACCTTGGTACCTCAAGATACCATCACCGCCAATCCCAAAGTCCATTACCTTTTGCGGACCCACATCGTCCTTAATATGTATAAGAATGGGGTATAAAGCCTGCTTCTCCTTCACCTCAACACCAAGAGATGATTTAACCACTTCTTGCACAATTATACCTCCAACAGCAACAACATTAGCTTTACCTGGATGATAGTGAAGACTCATGTCATAATTCTTGAGTAATTCAAGCCACCGCCTCTGCCGAAAATTCAAATCCTTCTGAGTGAACACATACTACAAACACTTATGATCCGGATAAATGTCCATATGCAACCCATACAAATAATGGTAACAAATCTTCAAAGCAAAAACCACTACCACCAACTCCAAATCGTAAGTCGAATAATACTACTCATGCACTTTCAGCTACCTAGAAGCATAAGTCATAATCTTACCATTCTACATCAAGACACAACTCAGTCCCATATGGGACGCATCACAATAAACAACAAACCCATCAGTACCCTCAGGTTGGGTAAAAAATGGAGCAAAAGTCAACCTATCATTCAACTTCTCAAAGTTACCCTCAAAAGCATCAGACCACAAGAACTTCACCTTTTTCTAAGTCAACTTCGTCAATGGGGAAGCAATAGAAGAAAAAATCTCCACAAACCATCTATAATACCCAACCAAGCCTAAGAAGCTCTAATATCAGTTGGATTCGTAGGTCTAGGCCACGTCTTAATCTCCTCAACTTTCAAATAACATGACCCATAAAAGTCACCGCATTCAACCAAAACTCATACTTAGAGAATTTAGCATACAACCTTTGATCCTTAAAACTCTTCAACACAATTTGGAGGTGACTGTCATAATCCTCCTCACTCTTAGAATACACCAAGAGGTCATCAATTGACATGACCCAAACTAGGGCCTTGTCGTAATGGGCATTTCAAGTCCAACCAAGATTGGGGACCACCCCTATTACCCAACCCAACCTCTAAATATGCATACCCTGAGTCGGATGAATTTCGAACATATAACAAGATAGAGTTTATTACAATTCCAGACTCTGGGATAGGTCTATAATCGTGATCAACCCAAGAAAGTCCAACCATCTAATACCAACCAACAAACATATCCAAACTGATATAATAACCAAGTGCTTATCCATAACATAACATAAAAGAATGGAACAATCAAAAATTTAGTCCAACGATATTAGCCCCAATACTAATACCAATACTAAGATTGACACCAATACTGACACTGCCCATTCCAACCCATAGTAGTTCCACAAAGCCTCTAACTAAAACAAAAATAAAATTTAGTTGGGACATGCCCCCAACCATAGCCAAAACCAATGCCTATGAAATAACCAAAGTCTGTAAACACATCCATGATATGAAATAGAGTCTTCTGAAGTATGGAAGCTCACCACTTCAATCTAATAGCTAATCCCAAATTCGATCACTAAGTAGGAGGAGTAGATTAGTTGGTTCCTGCATCACATAGCAATACAGCCTCCCGAAGATGGATTAGTGGGTGAATGCTAGCAAGTACTCAGGATAAGGATAAAATAATGGCAACCTTTAAAACCAAGTAAACCAACCATATGCATTCACTACCATACATACATATATATAACCATAATGGAAAGAGGGAATCGGGTTTAGCATGAATTTAAAACCATTAACCTGGGTATATATAGCTCAACCATCCAAGAACCACCCATAGGCTAATGGGTCTAGTGTAACCCCCTGAACGGGCCCCAATGCTTGTAACTACATGAATCGGATATACCATAGGAGTTGGGGATTCCCAAGTACCCTTCACTCTCCATGATACATATATACAATTATAACATAGGGGATTCCCATGTACCCCAAATGGTCATCATGACCAAATCCTCATGTCAGCAAATATGAGTTTGCAGTGATCATCCATTGGACTCACACCTTCACGGTTCGCTACCATACCCTGCCATAATTTCCCAATTAAAATCATTACCACATAACTAAGACCACCATTACATTTGTTATTAACCAAGGTTATAAGTAGTGGTATCATCATATTGATTATAGCTTGTAGGAAATGTCCTTAGCCATCCTTTTAAAGAAGAAGGGATTCACATGTACCTATAGATTACATCATTAAGTTGACTTAGAAAAATCCTATGTACCCCACAAGTGATCATTACCATGTTTTCTTGGGGGATACCCTTGTACCCCACAGGAATTTTAATTAAACTAACCATGACCACCAAGACCTTACCATTTAACCATTTCAAACCATTTATACCATTTAGGATTCCATTACCAAGTTATACCATACAATAGTTCCATTAAAAGTCCAACAATATAGTAAAAGCATTCTCATAGGCATTTATCAAACACATTGGGGGCATAGTGTTTCCAAAGCCAAAACCAAGTACCAATTAATCATTCCCATGAATCCAAATGTCCAAACTACCATTAAAACATGTAAATCCATAATTAAAACACTGGAAAACCATAACCAAGCATTTATAACCAAAGCCCCCAATATATGTTTGGAAACCCAAAACCATACAACTTTCATGCCATGAAAACAATTCATAAAACATGCCTTTAGGTCAAACTAATAATAAAGGAGAAGTATCTTGTCTTAGATTAAGATGAAGATGAGAAGAAATCACTCTTATGAGCCTCAATTGACCACCTTGAAGAAAATCCTAGTTTTTGCTTAACCCAAGAGCCTTGAGAGATTTTGAGAGAGTTTAAAGTGTTTGATTGATTGCAATTAGGTTAATGAATCCCCAAAAAGTGTTTTAAGTCATGGGGTCTTAAGGAGTTATAAAGGGAAATATCCAGAATACCCCTACTTAAACAATATAAAAATCTTGCATGAGGGTATGACCACCCCCCTCATCCATACCCTAAGGTATAAGTGGAAACCATCACTCATACCCCAAGAAGAATCCCAACTCCCACACTAACTAACCTATGATTCCAAAGTCTCACTCGTACCCAATCATACGATTGGTACCCATAAATCGTACCCTAAGCAAAATAAAATCAAAGAAAGTTTGACACTGTTCAATATACAAGCAAATGGTATAACTCGTACCCTATCTTACGGCTCATGGTGAGCCATTCGTACTAACACCAAAAACTAATCCAACCCACCAACCAACACTGGTCAGCATACAACCAAGACCATACCAACCGTATCCATCATACGACTTGTACCCCCTAGTCGTATGATGTCTAGAAACCAGAAATCCAAGAAATTCTCTAAGGTTCCAAAACCCAGGGTGTTTCATCAATAAACACTATAACAAAAAAATCTAAAAAACTACCAAAACACCTAATTCATTATATCCATAAAAGCAGTAAGAGCATTAGTCAACCCATGTGACATAACCAAAAACTCATAATGACCATACCAAGTTTGAAAAGCAGTCTTGGGAATATTATCCTCCCTAATCTTCAACTGATGATAACTTAAAAGGAGATTAAACTTAGAGAAGAATCTAGCATCCTAAAGTTGGTCAAAAAGGTCATCAATCCTAGAAAGAGGATACTTATTCTTCACGATAACCTTATTTAACTGCCGATAATCTATACACATCCGAAGATACCCATCTTTTTATGCACAAAAAGAATAGAAGAACCCCATAAAATATACTAGAATGGATGAAACCCTTATCAAGAAATTTTTTTAACTTCTCATTTAACTCAGCTGGAGCCATTCTATAAGGAGGAATGGAAATCGGACGAGTATCCAGTAGACAATCAATCCCAAAATCTATTTCCCTATCAGGAGAAACACCGGAAAGATCATCGGGAAATACTTTTGAAAATTCATTAACCACAGGGACGAATTATAAAGGGGGAACCTCAGAACTAGAATCCTTAAACCGAACCTAATAATAATGACACCCCTTGAAAATCAACTTTTGGGCTCTAAGATAAGAAATAAACCCTCCTTTAGGTACTAAGGAACTACCCTCCCATTCAATTATTGATGCATTAGGAAATTTGAAACTGGCTTTTTGGATTCTACAATCTAGAGAAGCATAGCATGAATGAAGTCAATTCATCCCCAATATTACATCAAAGTCTACCATATCTAGCTTTACCAACTTCACTAATTTCTCTCTATGAAAGGTAGACACCACATAACCCCTAAAGATCTTTTTAGCCACAACAGAATCACCCACCGAAGTAGACACAGAGAAAGGGCTGGAAATAGTTTTAGGAGTAAAACCAAAATACATAGCCACATAAAGGGTCACATAAGAGAGGGTAGACCCTAGATTAATCAAACAGTACACATTATGAGAGAAGAGCTTTAATACACCAGTGATAACATTAGGACATGCTAGACACCAACTCCAGATCATAATGAGACAACTAAGGAACTTTAGGGCATATTCATTCACACTCATCCTACCCTGCCTCAAGTTCACAAAATATTTAGCCTTAGCTTCCCACAACTCCTAAGGAATAAAACGATCAAAGATGGTGCCAGAGAACTCCTCCCATATAGCCTACCCAGCATCATCACCACCCGACTTCTTCGACTCTTCATACCACTAATATGGCATATTTTTCAGATGATATACAGCAAATCCCCACCCTCTACATCAGTAGCATATATCACCCTAAAGATATTCTTTATCTCATCGATAAACCCTTGAGGATCCTTCTCAACCTCAGAGCCATTAAAGGTAGGGGATTTAACCTCATAAATTGCCCAACTCGAGTAACATCATAAGATCTCATAGAAGTACCAACAGGACCAGGCTGACGAGGCTAAGATGTCACCAACTGAGTATGCAAATAAATTGACCAACAAAACTTTGTGTTAGAGATATGTCCTTTAGGTAATTAAGCATGAGTGACACCAACCAGATAAGGACTAGTGGGGACCGATGGTACCCCATGTGAAGCAGCACAATTAGGAGCAAGAACATTAGACCGGGTCTGTACTCCATATACAGGGTGAGTCCCCTCTACATTGCCCTCAGGTAGGGCAGAGGTTCTGAAAAAGTTTCTATGAACATCAAATCTCTGAGGAGGCATGATTTGAAATGCGAGAAAACTAGCAATTAGAGAAATTCCATGACCCTAGACTTTATAGCCCGGAATAGAACACAAAAAGGGAAATATTTCTAAATTCCTTGTAGCCTTCCTTTTATAAGTGTGGAACGATATACACCCATAAAAAAATACTCAACACGGCTTAATAGACACCCAATGACCCTAAACCTATGCTCTGATACCAAGCTTGACATGACCTAACCTGGGTTCTAGTTGTGATAGGTATTTAAATCCCACCGATAGCCTTGTCATGGCCTAAGGCTACCCCCTAGTCACGACGCAGTGTTTAAGGCCATAAGTAACCCCAAGCCAACCCATACTATGGCATTGGTCATGAGCACTGAATAAAATAATAAGAAGACAACATATGCGGAAGATAAATTGATAAAGTATTGTCAATTGAAATATGAAAATATATAAAACAACATGTCTAAAATATTTGATAAATACTGGAACTTAGACTGCCTGTCTAAAAGCCTCTAAAATATAAGGAGTTGATTAGACAAACCCCTAACTAACTCCAACTGACTGACTATAAAAAAATACTGAAAATAACTGTAAGAATAAGTCATGTCCTCGATGGAAGAGGACTCACCTCTACTACTGTGGGGAAATACTGAACTATCTAAGGATGGTCGGGGAACTGAGCGTTTGAACCTATGTTATAAGACAACATAGCGCAAAAGAAAAGTATGTGATCAATACTTTGAATGTACTGATACGTGAGGTAAGGACTAGCTAAAATATATGTGGAACTGAACATGAATGCTTGAATATGCAAAACTGAGAATGCAAGACTAAGTAAAACATGAACTTAATTAATCTGTAAAATTGACTGACTAAATAACTAAAAATCTAAAAACTTGGTCAAGAAAACCTGTACTATTATAGATTAAGTACTAACTAAAACTGTAGGAGCTATCATGTAATCGACATGCCCCAATTTAAGCTATCGGGGTCCAACCTGTATTCCCGATTGGAAGGGTGTCAGTACCTTGTCATGGGTACTAACACAAGGTTGTGTGGATCCATTAAACTATTGTCCCAAAATAATAGAGAGTAGAGACTAAAGTGATGGGTGACCCCTGAGAGGAAGTCAAGCTAAAACTGATGGGTGACTCCTCATATCCTACATTAGCTACGTATTTCTAGAACCTAAGGGTTGCTGCTAATGACTCTGCCTAAACTGATGGTGGAGCCACATTACCTATGTTCACTCAGTGCTAAATCATACTCCTAACTGAAAGACATTGTAACACAAGCCGGTGCATGCACTAATAAATGCTCAGCTCAGTTCATGGTATTCTGAAAATAATAGTGCATGCATAATCTTGAAGAAACCATGAACATATGAACTGATATATTTAACATAAAATAATACTAGTGATACAAGCATGAAGATCACAAAAAGGTACAAGGTATTATCAAAGGTTCAAGTTGCGGATTGAAGACCTTTTGGAGCCTTTTCGAAGCCTTGTTCAAGTGAAGAAAAGAGGAGGAATCTTACACTCCATAGGCGCACCCTTTATTAAAGGCATGGTTTACTTCTTAAACATTAAAATGACACTCCATGGGCTCCTTTCCTAAATCCCTTCATTAAGGGCATTTGAGTCATTATCTTGGAATAGTATAAATAGACACCTTAGCTCTTATTTTTCTTAGTTTTGACATAATGAATTGAGTGAATTTTTAGATTGTAATCTTAGTAGTAGATTGTAGTCTTGCTCTTCTCCTTAAGAGAGGTAAAATCAAAATTGAATATTGAATACAATTGAAAGAGAATTTCACTTATATTGGATATTTGGTAAGAAAGGTGTGCTTGAGGGAGTGTGAGTCCTTTGGGTCACCTAAGAGAGTGGTTTGAGATTACATTGGTGATGTGTGTTTGAAGTTTTGATGCACATTTTATTGCTATTCATTTGTGGAAGTGAGGGTCTCTCTACTGTCTTTACTTTATGCATCTCTTCTTCTTCTCTTTTCTTCTAAGTGTGTTTTCCTTTTTATTGTAGTTGCTGGTTTTTTGTTCTTTGTGTTTCCATTTTTGGTTTATAGCCTTCCTTTAGTGTACCATTTGGTATCAAAGCCTTGGTTAGGGTTGTTCCAACATCCCTAAATCTTGGTTTTAGTATTCTTATTAAGAAAATATCAACAAAAAAAAGAGTCAAAACCAAAGATAAATAAAAAAAAATGGTGTCTAGTGTTGTCTTGTGTTAGATCTGAATTTAGAACCTTATATCTACACAATTTTACTTTGCCTTTTAAGTTTCTTGTACTAAATCCTTTCTCTCTAGTACCTAGAGAGTCTAGATCTACTTTTAGAGTGAAGTTTGGTTGAGTTTGGACTAAGATCCACCATGGCTATGGAGTTTTGAAGCTTTTTGAGCTAGATCCGAAATTAGCTTGGTGATTTGGATGAGTTTTGTGGCTGATTTTTAGTTGGTTGAGTTTGTTTTGGCTAAAGGAACCTAGATCTACAAAAAAATCAAGATTTAGGGTTCATTTGCTTGTTGGTCAAACTTGGTTAACACTTGAATATTCATCTTGTTCATCCATGATCTTCATATCTTAGTGAAGAAGAATATTCAAAGGTGTTTTTTGATCCAAAAGAGGGTATAAAGAGAGTGAAAAAGTTGTTAGTCCTATAGAATATTCCAAGAATATTTCTTTCTTCCAAAAGAAGGAGGGGACAAGGGGACAACAAAGTACACTTGCAAGTACAATGGGGGGACCATTTCATTTCAATTTCAATTGGAGGCTTGAAAGATCTCTAATTTTCCTCCTTACCCCCTCAAATCCGAAACTCTCCTTCCCAAAGGGTGATATTTGGCCAAAATAAAACTTGGGGAAATTAAAAAAATTGAAAAGTGATAACCAACCACGTAGTGCCACATCATCACTTATGATCAACCAAATTCATCTCTAAAATTAGATGTTCTTAGTTTCACCTCCTTGATTCTAGTTTATTTTAATCTAATTCAAACACTAACTAGCAATCTAGTTAGTACCTACTAGGTTGGTAATTAGTCTAGAGTTCGTTTGTGTCTTTGGTTTTTGTGTACCTTTTCTGATTTTTAAGTTGTAGTAGTTTGTTGGTTCAAGTCCGTACATCACTTTATTTGAGTTATTTCAAACAAAGATCGATTCCGAACCAAATCTTCTCACCACTCAAGTAATTTTCCAAGTATTGCCAATTATCCAACTCTTGTGAGGCCAAGTGTGAGGTGAGATTAAGTGTGAGTGAAGTGAGACTTTATTTGAACTAACTTGTTTGTTCATTTTGTAGGTTTTCCTTTTGCTGTTTTTTGGCTTTTGTTAGGTACATTTGACATGGAATCCGAGGGTACCATATCTCAACCCTTGGGTAATGATGTTTTGGGAGCCTTGAAAGCTCACTTTGAGGCCTTTGGCCGAGATATGAAGGGTCATATGGATGCTATGAGGAAAGACATAAAGGGTGATATGGATGCTATGAGGATTGAAATGGCATCCTTAACAGGTGGTGTAATTAGAATAAAAGTGAGGTTTGATAGATTATATCTACCAAAACCTCCACAAAACCCCATGCCACAACTTTGAATCCAAAACCATCATCAACCAAATCCAATGCCCCCTTCCCAAGATCCACTAAACCAAAATCACCCCACCCAAGTAGAAGGAGTGAAAGAGTTAGAATCCAAAGATAATGAGGCCAAGACTCAAGATGGAGAGGAAATTTATGGTGAAGTACAAGAAGAATGAAAAGAAAAAAGGGAAAGGGAAAGGGGGGCCTCGGATTGTGAGAAAGGAAAGGGGAAGGCAACTTTGTTTGTAGGACTTTCCCACAAATGTCCATTGTTACTCCATAACACAAATGCTATCACTTTCCTAGCATTTATTCTTCTTATTTACAGGTTCAAGCTCCTAAGTAATCAATAAAGAATCAAAAATGAGTTTTGCATAAAAATGACCTAAAGGCACCCTTGGTCGAGAACTCCAAAGGAGTGGACTGCCTAAGACCAAACCGAGGTATCATTGCTACTCCTTATATTCCCTTGACCTTAAATTATTTTTATATGACTTCTTATGAAATGGTCACGGGTTGGGGTGAAGAAGATGTACATGTTCCCTTCCTTAGTATCTCATTAGTTGTGAACAATGATCAACTTACTCTTAAGACTACTCCATACACTTATTTGAGCTTGAAATATTATGATGTACCCTCTAGTGTGTTGGTTTCAGGTTTGTTTGACATAGGGGTGCATGCTTATTCTCCTAATAGCTCTCTTAATTTGTACCATGATCAATGTGCTCCTACATATAGTTCACTACTTGAATATGTGAATTATGGAATTGAAAGCCCTCAAGTTGGTGCTCATTCTTGTAATGTTGATCATGATATGAAACTTGACCCCTTGAGCTTGTGTGATGAAAACCGTGCCACTAGTCTAGTTCATGATGATTATTTATTTGGAAAACTTATGAATAAAGGTGTGCTTGTTCCTAGGAGGGGATTTTTAGACCACAAACCTTTGGTCTTGAATGATAACTTTCTCTTAAGGGTGATTGTTTTTGGTAATTGTGAACATGATTTCTAGTAAAAGAAATGGCTAACCTCAACCTAGACCCTTGTTTACTACTTCCCTTTGACCCTGGAATACCTTTGAGATGTGGGAGGTGTGGTATTATTTCATGCTCATTTCCTTTTAATATTGATTCCATTCACTTCATTTGTATCCTTTATGCCAAGCTTTTCATGCCAAATACCATGAATGCATGGATGTATGTTAAATGTGAACCACCTTGGATTGATGATGTAATTGTTGTACTAATGATAACCCTCCTACCAAGAGTATTGTGAGCTTGTTTTCTTCTCTCTTTGGTTTTGCAAGATGTGAATTTGAGGACAAATTCCTTTCAAGATGGAGAGGATGATACAAGCATGAAGAGAACAAAAAGGTAAAAGGTATTATCAAAGGTTCAAGTTGTGGATTAAAGACCTTTTGGAGCCTTTTCGAAGCCTTGTTCAAGTGAAGAAAGGAGGAGGGATCTTACACTCCATAGGCGCACCCTTCATTAAAGGCATGATCTAATTTTTAAACATTAAAACGACACTCCATAGGCGTCTTTCCTAAAGCCCTTCGTTAAGGGCATTTGAGTCATTATCTTGTAATAGTATAAATAGACACCTTAGATCTTATTTTCCTTAGTTTTGACATAATGAATTGAGTGACTTTTTAGATTGTAATCTTAGTGGTAGATTGTAGTCTTTCTCTTCTTCTTATGAGAGGGAAAATCAAAATTGAATATTGAATGCAATTGAAAGAGGATTTCACTTGTATTGGATATTTGGCAAGAAAGGTGTACTTTAGGGAGTGTGAGTCCTTTGGGTCACCTAAGAGAGTGGTTTGAGCTTACATTGGTGATGTGTGTTTGAAGGTTTGATACACCTTCTAGTGCTATTCATTGGTGGTAGTGAGGGTCTCTCTACTATCTTTACTTTATGCATCTCTTCTTCATCTCTTTTCTTCTAAGTTTGTTTTCCTTTTTATTGTAGTTGCTGTTTTTTTGTTCCTTGTGTTTCCATTTTCAGTTTTTAGCCTTCCTTTAGTGTATCAACTGGTGTGTTCATTATAAAAATGATGATATGTACATGGTGATAAAATCATGACTTCAGCTGATTTGATACTTGAAATTCTGAAACACGTGTAAACATATAGGTATCAGGTGTTCATAACCCACCGGCATTGAAATATTTTAAATACAGTAATATTATTTAAAACACTATAAGAAAATTCATGATTTAGAAACCAAAGTATAGAATATATCACTACTGATAGAATTCATGATTATGAGTATGGGAATATGGTAAACTTATAGGGGACAATATGCTTACATGGTTTAATGTATAAATTTGATGATTTAACATGATATTAACTAAACATGACATGAGGTTTTGGAACTTAAATCATAAAAGAACATAATTCACATGGGAAATATTATTATCATGGCTTGAATGTAAAACTAATGAGTAAACATGGATAAATTTCATGATACATATTGAACTTGGTCATAAAAAGGTAAAATTAATACTTGAAACCAAAAAGGGATTTTGGACTCAATGAGTAAAACGAACCCAGTGATGAATACCCCACATACCTTAATTAGTTGAATTCCTTGAAAAAAGCCTTGAACTAAGAGCTTGAGTACTTGAATTCTTGAAGAGAAAGCTTGTATTTCTTGTTCTTAAGAATAGGGGAAGGGTTTACGTAAGTGTTAACTGATGAAAGGTGGTCAATTAATGCCCCTTTTTAGAGCTTTAACCCATATATTAGACGTTTGGAGGTAAGGGGTAAACACCAAAGTACCCCTTGAACACTTAGTTAAAACGTAAAAAAATACAGCCTCCGCAGCGCGGAGGCTAGTCCCCGTGATAGCTTCTGCGGCGTGGCCCTATCACGGAGGCATGCTACCTTCGTTGTCCAAAAATGCCCTGAACCCTTTCCAAAAATTTTTAAATTCTTTCGGGACACCCCGTTATCATCCCTAAACATGTTTCAACTCAAAAACCAAGCTCTTGGGTTCGGGAAGGCCAAAAATAAAATCTATGAAATTTTGAGGTCTTGAAGATAACTAAGTCCCTTATACATAGTAAGAAATTCATGCCTTGGACCCCTTAAACATGCAACTAAGAGATGAAACTAGTCTATTATCTTATGGGGTATTACAGCCGGAGACCACACTCATTGCCTGTACATTACGAACATAATCCAAGTATTAACATGTAGAAAATAACCAGTGAATAAAACTAAAATAATTAATGCAACTCAAGAATAATCTCTAAGAGTAAAAAACATCATCCACCCCACACAAGTCCATAAAAGCTCTAAACCAATCCGAATAACAAACTAGGTCGGGACATGCCTCCGACCATGATAGTAACAATGATAATGATAATGTTATGTGAACTCTTAAAGTCTAAAGGATGGAAAGAGACTAATGGAATAGCCAAGCTTTTTGAAAGATAGAAGCTCACCACTTCACCGGAAACCCTATAGACGATCGCACCACCTAACACTGCACAAACTAAGAGAAGAAACCCCTAGGACCCTACATCATGAAAGAATGTAGCGTCTGGGAATGGTTAGTGGGGTGAATGCTAGCATGCAACTTAGAAAAGGGATAAAATAATGCCATTCCAAAATCAAATCCAAATTTAATGTACATATTTACAGACATGCAAATATACATATAGACATAATGTTGGGAAAGAGAACAAGGTTTAAGCCTAAAATTTAAAATTATTAGCCTCAATTGTGTATCTTTAACCATCCTAAAGGCACCCATGGGCTATATGGGTTCATATCCCCCTACTTAAAGGGTCCCAGAGCGTGTTAGCCGCACGAACTAGGAAAATTAATGGATGGGCCAAGGAATGCCTTAACCCTATCCAATCCAATATATATATATGTGAACTTTGAACATGGTCATAAATACCCCCACACAGGCAAATATGGTTTCCAATATCAGTCTCCCCGGGATATTTACCTTGCACGGTGAGATACACAACACCCTTTAAGCCCAATTAAAACATTTACACATAGCCCATCCATTTATCCAAGGAGTCATTCGTTTGGACATTTACCGAATGGTATCGTCATACCAATTAATTATGCTTGCAAGACAATTCCATTATGTCAACTAGTTATCCAATTACACTCTAATGTTCCAATTTAAAACCATTCTATGGACACCAAGGCCTTTTAAAATTGGGTTTTGATTCCATTAACCTTTTATACAATGCAAGGTTCCCAAAGCAAGTTAAATTATGCATATATCCATGTTTCAAACCAATTTCACAAATTAGGTTGAGGTTAATATTTATTCTAATACCAAAATCCATCAATTTAGGAAAATTCCATGACCCTCTTACCATCCACCATGCCCATGCACAATTTTAATTCAAAGACCATGAGATAAAGCATGAATAACAATTCCAAAATCATGGGAAAACCAACCAAGTAGTAATCATACAAAACCCTCAACCCATCATTCATAACCCAATAATTTAATCCACATAAACCATGATTAAACACATGTTTTTATATAAAACCAAGTTAGGGAAGAGATACATGCCTAAAACACCAAATAATTTGGAAGAGAAACTACAAATTGAGCCCTAGATATTAAATCCCAAGAAACCCTAGCCTTGCTCTTCATTGGGGAATTTGAGAGAGAAGAGAGTGTATTTGACTTGTTAAAATGAAAAGAAATGACACTTAGGGTGTTTTATGGTTGTGGGTTATAATTAGTGAAGAGAGGAAATGACCAAAGTGCCCCTAATTCAAATGTAAGAAAAACTATCGCCAGTCGCTACGGGTCAGGTAACAACTCATGGTCACTAATCATGAGTCATCACCATGACTCATAGTTTGTATTATGACTCAGGGTCAACTTACTAGTTTGGTGAGGAGTCCCACCCTACGACTAGTGACAAAACCTTACAACTCGTGGGGTCGTATCCGTACTCAAGATAGAAACATAGATAATACTCACTAGTTTGAATACAACAAGCACTACAAGACTCTTATAGAGTGACTAAGACTTGTAGGGTCTTAGTGATTGCATGAACAGTGAGCTCAACACACGTGAAACTTTTTAGTGTCTAAAACCTGGGTATTACACCTACCCCATCCCCAAAGAGTAAATGACATTATTTAGGAATAATTCTCTCAAAATGCACAGAAGTAATGAGGCATCTGGGCATGAGTATCATCAGCCTAGAAAGACCGAGGAGTACTAATAGAGACTAGTGAAACTCTACGTGGAGAGATACAATCAAGAGCAGGGACCCTATACTGAGTCTGCACTTCATAAATAAGGTGAGTCCCCTCCATATTTTCCTCAGGTAGGATAGAGGGTCCAGTGGAGTTTCTACGAACATCAGATCTTTGGGGAGGCATGATCTGAAACAAAAGTAAATCGAAAGCTAGGAGAATTTATGACACCAGACTCTACTTCCTAAAATAGAACACAAGAAAAGAAAATATTCCTAAATGCCTTGTATCCTTCCCCTTATAAATGTGGTGCGTTACACACCAATAAAAAGGACTCTACTCAGTATGGATTTGTGGACACCCAACGAACCTGAATCATGCTCTGATACCAAGATTGTCACAACTCAAACCAAGGCCTGGCCGTGACGGGTATCTCAATCCCACTGTGGGTCGGAGACCACCCCTAACCAAACCACCTGAGCACGGTAAAATAATAGTGGAATCAAAACCAAAATAATAAGAATGATATATAAAGCAATAATAAGGTTCTAAGAATCCAAAACAAATAATCAACCCACACTTTGTCCATGAAAACTTCTCAAACCAAGAATTCAAATTTGGTTGGGACATGCCCCCGACCATGAAAATGAAACTCTTCAATTCCTAAAATATGAAAAAAAACCAATAAAATGATAAATCTCTCCGAATGATGGAAGCTTACCACTTCACAGCAACTCGACAGATAACCGCACCACCTAAAGTTGCATAGGAGTGACAAAAATATCTTCGGACCCTACATCATAAAACAATGTAGCAACCTAGGATGGACAGTGGGATAAGCATTGGCATATAACTTAGGAAAAGTGATAAAATAATGCCATGTCAAAAAATAATCCAAAACCATATGCACACATTTATATATACATATATAAGATATAGGGATAGGGTAAAGGGTCATGAAAATGAGAGTTTAAAACCATTAACCTAGACTGTGTAGCCCTATCCGCCCTAAGGGCATCCACGAGCTATATGGGTTTAGCTTTCCTTTTGAAAAAGACCTAGCGCGTGTTACCCACACGAACCAAAGAAATTTAAGGAAGGGCCAAAGCCACCGATGCTCTAACTATTCCAATAAAATATTTATTGTGTGAACCATGCATATGGACATAAAGACCCCCACGCTGACAAATATGGTTTCCAGTATCGGCCGCTCCGAGACCTCCACCTTCACGGTGAGCTACACAACCCTCTTTAAGACTAAATTAAAACCTTTATTCACATAAATCCATCCGTTAACCCAGGAGTTATGTATTAAGGTATTCGCCGTTATGGAATATTATACCGATTATGCTTGCAAGCTAATCTAGTTATGCCATAACCATTTTGTTCACCGTTAGACTCCCAAGTTCCTTTTTAATCCAAACCATGGACACAAAGGCCTTTCAAAACTATTTTTTTTTCATTTATTCATTAATGATATGCAATTATTTAAAAAAAAATCAAGTAAAACCATGCAATTATCCATGTTTCAAAATCGATTTTACAAAGTGGGCTGAGATTGATGCTAATTCTAAACTAAAATCAATAAATTTTAGGGAAACCCGTGTTCCCCATTCCAAACCATACCATAATGCCCCAATTTAGACCCAAACAATAAATTCAAGCATGAACAATGCATTTAAAACCATAAGAAAAATAATTCAAGTGATTACCAACAAAACCCATCATCCCAAGTTTCAAACCAACCATTAAATCATATAAATATCAAACCAATTCATGTAATAATAAATAATTCAAGATTAGGGATGAAAAAAATACCTGGAAAATATAAGAATTTAGAAGAAATCTAGAGATTGGAGCTTGGATGATTAATCCCTTGAAAACCCTAGCTTAATCTTTCTTTAGGGAGTTTAAGATAATGAGAGTAGTGTTTGATTTGATTAACTAATGTTAATTGGTTCCCTTATATGTTTTAAGGTTGTGGGTAAAGTGTAAAGGAAGAAAAAGACCAAATTACCCTTAATTAAAAACGTGCAGAAAAAATGGCTCCCAGTCATTATGGGTAAGGTAATAACTCATGATGACTGGTCACAAGTCATTGCCTAGACTCGTGGCCTAAGCAGAAACCTTAGGAACCTTCATTGTTATGGTCACGAGTCCCTCATCACTACTCATGACCTTACCCTATGACTCGTGAGGACTAATTTATTAACAAGACAGTAACCTGGGCACACTTCACTAGTGAGACTACGATTCTCACCCTACGACTCGTGATAAGTGTTAATGACCCATCACCTCAGTTGTAGTCTGGAAAGTATCGTTAACACTCAAAAATTTTAGAGTCCAAAAACTGGGGTGTTATGGAAGTTTCTAATTTTGTTAGGGATTTTGAGGACCAAAATCCAGTTGAAATCTTTCATATTCTAAATGGGATGTTTTGCATATTGTAATACCCAGTATTTGTCTTAGCTCAACGCAGCCCATAGTGCATGTACAAGGGGCTTAGAACCTAAAAATTTAGCTAAGTGTTGGAGACTTTGTTTTATTTTTGGACACTTAACTTTGATGATTTTTAAAGTGACCTTCCCAATTCTGAGATGTAAGTTTTGAGTTGATTCATGTTCAGGGGTGTAAGTAGCATATCTCAGGTAAGTTTTGTATTTTTTGGATAAGGTTTGGACCATATTTGGATTTCCAATATAGCAAGTCACCGTGATTGTGGCACATCGTGGATGAATAGAGATGGAGGCCTTGGTTCATCATACTGAGAGATAAATCCACATTCCAATTATGAATTTAAATTTCTCAGGGGAAGTAAGGTCTTTTCTCACTGCCCTAATTCATAAAAACACAGGATTTATCATCAGTTGAGGCATTATATGCCCTATTTCCCTAATTCCTCTTTAAGATAAACCCTAGATATCACCCAAATTCATCTAGTTAAACCATTATTTCTTTAGGAAAACTCAAGAATTCAAGCTTCACCACCCAAGAACAATCAAGAACATTAAGTCTCTTACAAGATTAAATCCTTAAGGTATGTTGAATGTTCATCTATTTTAACCCATGGAGTCCATGTACCTATTTTTATGTTCTAAATCATGAATTCACATGTTTACAACGAGTTAATTTCATGAAGATTTTGGGAATTTGGATTATGCATGATGTTTACAAGTGTTTTTAGTTGGTAAGTAGCCTTTACATGTTTAAAGCATGAAATTCCATGTTAAATTTCCTAATGCATGGTTTTAGTGTCATGATTACGTTATTCCTACATGTTTTAATCATTTCCATGCCTAAGTTCATGAATTTCAAGTGTTTGATGAAATGCCTAAGAGATGAATTTTGAAAAAAAAAACTACTTACTATGCTTTTAAAGCTTTGGTATGCTTTTACTTTTAATGTTAATCGAGTCATGGGGGTTATAAATATCCAAAATTTAGCTGTTTACTTAGTCTTAGTACTTTCATAATGGTTTTTAGGCATATATGAGTATTATTAGTTTAGTCAGTTATCTTATCAGTCACGTTTAGATCAGTTCAGTATTCTGAGTCAATTAAGTTGGGAGTAGGATTTAGCACCGAGTGAACCCAGGTCTTGGGGCTCACCTACCAGTTGAGGGTGTGACCTTTAGTATCAATCCCTGCATTGTAGAACTATGTATCCAGCGTAGGTTAGAGATGTTAACCTGCCAATTAAGGGTTGACATATATCTCACTAGAGCACCTGCCAGTAGAGGGAGACTCTTTAGTCCTTCAAGAATTCATTTCAATGGATCCACGTAGACAGTGTTAGTACTCGTAGTACGGTACTGACACACTTCCAACTGGGGTCACAGGTTGGATGCCAATTAGTTCTTATTGGGGCATGTCTGTTAGATGATAGCTCTCACAGTCTCAGTCCAGTATTCAGTTTCAGGCTTGCTTGACCATGGCATACAGTTATTAGTTTTTCAGTAGTAGTATTTCAGTATTTCTATTTACAGACTATCCCAGTATCATGTCATATACTTGGTCATGCATTCTCATATTTTACAGCTTCCTCGCATACTATACATCAGTTATTTTATTCTATTTATTCAGTCAGTTATTATTCAAGGATATGAGCCATGCATATCAGCCTAACCTCATTTAGAATTCCATTACATTCAAAGTACTGACCGCATACTCATTTTTTTCTCTATGATGTCTCATATCATAGGTTCACACTCAGGTTCCCAACTGCACCTAGACATCCCAGTACACCAGAAGCAGCAGTAATGGTGAGTCCTCATATTTCGAGGACTGTTTATGTTTATTTCAATGTTTCATTTCAGTAGTCAGCCGATGTTAGTTGGGGACTTATCCCATCAACTCCACAGTCAGTCAGTTAGAGGCTTTCAGATAATAAGTCAGTTATCAGTTGAGATTGACAGTCTTTTATAGTATTATTCTCAAATATTTTTTTTCAGGAATATTAATTTAGAGATATTTTTAAATATTTAAACCTTATGGAATATCCAGCTTTGTTTTCCACACATATGTATCCTTTATTATCATTTTATTCAGTACTCATAACAAGTACCAGCTCATGGGTTAGCTTGTGGTCACTTGTGACTGTAAGCACCGGTGGCATCCAGGGTGTAGTTTCGGGGTTTTATAAACTTGATATCAAATACTAAGGTTTTAAATTCTCCTAGGGAGTCTAAAAGCTGGGTTGAGTAGAGTCTTAAGAATGGGTGTGAAGCGCACCACACTTATGGACAAGCGGCTACAAGATATTTTAGGAAAAGTTTCCCTTTTTTCAGTACCCATGTCATGTGAGTGAGCATGATCTTAATTTAAAAATTATTTCTAATTCAATATTCTTTCTATTTACAGAACATGCCTCCCAGAAAAAATAATGGAAGAAGAAATAGGAATCAGCCTATACCTCCGCCTGTTTAGGAAGATCCCCTGAACGAGCATGTCTCTCATGCCAAATTTAGAGTTATATTCACTACTTTAGATCACTCAGTAGAAGCCCAGAATAACCAGTTGGCTACTGTCCCAGCCGTTTCGATGGCTAATACTGCCGCAGCTAGGATTCAAAATTTTACTCAAATGAACCCTCCTCTATTTTTGGGATCTAAGTCTGATGAGGATCTGCAGGAGTTCCTCGACATAGATCAGAAGGTAACTGATATTATAGGTTTAACTTTTAGTGAGAGTGCAGAATTGGGTGCTTACCAGTTGCAGGATATTGCTCACACCATGTATAAGCAATGGAAGAGAGATATAGGGGCTGATGCAGGGCCTATTGAATTGGAAGAGTTTGTGATGTCCTTTTAGATAGGTTATTTCCCTTGGAGTTAAGGAAAGCTAAAGCTTATGAGTTTATTAATTTAAGGTAGGGAAACATGAGTGTGAAGGAGTATTCTTTTAAGTTTACTCGGCTAGCTAAGTTTGCTCCTAATGTAGTGTCTAATGATAGGTTTTGGGTGAGTAAGTTTGTCTCCGGTGTAGTTGATAGCATGGTCAAGGAGTGAAGTACCATCATGTTGATTAAGGAGATGTACTTTTTTAGGTTGATGTCCCATGCCTAATAGATTGAGGAGAAGAAGTTTAAGGAGAAGAAAAGAGAGAATAAAAGGGCTAGGATAGGTAGCTTTAATTTTGCTCAGCCGAGGTCAGAGGGTGGTAACCATCCTTAATTCCATTAGAAATTTTCATACCCAGCTCCATCTTCATCTAGTTCTCCAGCGCCGAAGTTTAGAAATGATAATCGGGATAGGGCGTCATGCCCTAAGCCCTAGGGAAGTATGAATAGTGGTAGCACAAATCCTCTTTGCCAAAAATGCAACCATCAGGGTATGTTAGAGATGGTAGTGATGTATGTTTTGGGTGTGGCAAGCCAAGCCATAGGGTTATGGATTTCCTATAGAGTGGTCAGCAGGGTTAGTCTAGTCATCCCCCAGTTCTATCCGATCGCCCGACTCAGCAGGGTGCCACTTCCAGTGCCACCAGTGGTCTGTTCCCAAATAGATTGTATTCACTTTAGTCTCGGTAAGATCAGGAAAATTCTCCTGATATGGTTACTGGTATATTGCAGGTCTTTCATTTACATTTTTATTCTTTGTTAGATCTCAGAGCTTCTCTTTCTTTTATAACCCCTTACATAGTTGTTGATTTCGGTGTCAGTCCTGAGACTTTAGCAAACCCCTTTTAAGTGTCTACCTAGTAGGTGTCTCTATTGTAGCTAGGCAGGTATGCAGGAACTGTCCGATGACAATATCCTAGAAAGTCACTTCAGTTGATCTTATGGAGTTAGAGATGATGAATTTTGATGTCATTCTTGGCATGGATTGGATCCACTCATGCAATGCTTCAGTTGATTATAGAAATAGAGTTGTCCATTTTTAGTTTCCAAATAAACCAATCCTATAATGGATGGGAAGTACTTTAGCACTTAGGGTCAGCTTGTTTCATACCTTAGAGCAAGAAAAATGATATCCAAGGGTTGTGTCTACCATCTTGTTTGAGTTAAATACTACAAGTCTGAGACTCTCAATCTCGAGTCAGTTTTAGTAGTGAGGGAATTTCCAGATGTATTTCCTGAAGATCTTTCCAGAGTTCCTCCCAAAAGGGAAATTGACTTAGGAATAGATCTCCTTCCAAATACCCAGCCTATCTCTATTCCACCCTACAGAATGGATCCAGCAGAGTTTAGGGAGTTAAAAGAATAGTTTAAAGATCTCTTAGCTAAGAGATTCATCAGGCCCAGTGATTCCCCATGGAGTGCTCCAGTCTTTCATGCATAAGAAAGATGGTTCTCTCAGAATGTGCATCGATTACCGTCAGTTGAACAAAGTCACAATCAAGAATAAGTATCCACTCCCCAGAATTTATAACTTGTTTGACCAACTTCAGGGTGCCAGTTACTTCTCTAAGATAGACCTCAGATTTGGCTATCATCAGCTCAGAGTCAGAGAATGTGAAATTCTGAAAATAGCTTTCAGAACTCGGTATGGTTAGTTCGAATTTCTAGTCATATCTTTTAGCCTTACAAATTCCCCAGCATCCTTTATGGACTTGATGAACAGAGTGTTTAGGTAGTATTTGGACATGTTCATCATAGTTTTCATAGATGACATTCTCGTATACTCCCATAATGAAAATAATCATGCAAACCATCTCAGAATAGTATTGCAGACTCTTAGAGCCTATCAGTTATTCGCTAAATTCAGCAAGTGTGAGTTTTGGCTAAGATCAGTAGCTTTCCTTGGCCATATTATTTCTGGTGATGGCGTTAGAGTTGACCCTCAAAATACCAAAGCAGTGAGAAACTGGTCTAGATCCATTTCTTTATCAGATATCAGGAGTTTTTTAGGTTTGGCTGGCTATTACAGATGGTTTGTTAAAGAGTTTTCATCTATTGCATCCCCTATGTCTAGATTGACTCAAAAGAAAGCCAAGTTTCAGTGGTCGGATTCTAGTTAGAAGAATTTTCAGGAGTTGAAGACTCGACTCACCTCAGCCCCAGTTTTGACCTTGCCAGATAGCTTAGATGGGTTTTTTTACTGTGATGCTTCCAGAGTTGGTTTGGGTTGTGTGCTGAAGCAGAGAGGTAAGGTCCTAGCCTATGCCTCTAGATAGCTTAAGCCCCACGAAAAAAATTATCCTACGCATGATCTTGAGTTAGCAGTTGTTGTGTTTGTAATGAAAATTTGAAGGCATTATCTGTATGGTGTGCATGTTGATGTGTTTACAAATCACAAAAGTTTGCAGTATGTGTTTTCACAAAGAGAGTTAAATCCTCATCAGAGAAGATGGTGTATTGCATTCCCAGGATAGACTGTGTGTGCCGTGTGTGGATGGTTTAAGATGAAATTCTTGAAGAAATGCATGGTGTGCATTATTTGTGGGAAATCTATTGGTGGAGCGGTATGAAGAGGGATATTATAGAGTTTGTAGCTAAGTGTTCTAATTGTCAGTAGGTTAAGGTTGAGCACCAAAGGCTTAGTAGTTCTATGCAGGAGTTCATCATACCACTTGGAAGTGGAAAGAGGTGAACATGGATTTTGTGATAGGGTTGCCTCATTCGCGTCGCCAGCATGATTCGATTTGGGTTATTGTGGACAGAATGACCAAATCATCCCTTTTTGGACAGTCCATACTTCTTATTCAGCCGAGGATTATGCCAAGCTCTATATTAGAGAGTTGGTTAGATTGCATAGAGTCCCATTATCCACTATTTCAGATAGAGGTACTCAGTTTACCTCTTATTTTTGGAAGGCTTTTCATAAGAATCTTGGTACCCAAGTTCATCTCAATATAACCTTTCACCCTCAGACAGATGGTCAGACAGAAAGGACCATTCAGACCTTAGAGGATATGTTGAGAGCTCGTGTTATCGACTTTAAAGGAAGTTGCATGATCACTTTCCATTGATTGAATTTGCTTACAATAACAGTTATCATTCCAGTATTCAGATGGATCCATTTGAGGCTTTTTATAAAGGAGATATAGATCTCCTATTGGTTGGTTTGAGGTAGGTGAGACTACATTGATAGGGCCAGATTTAGTGTTTGATTCTTTGGAGAAAGTTTAGTTGATCAGAGAGAGGCTTAAGACATCCCTGAGCCATTAGAAATCCTATACAGACGTGGAGAGAAAAGATCTTGAGTTTAAGGTTGGAGATTTGGTATATTTGAAGATCTCTCCCATAAAGAGAGTGAAGAGATTTGGAAAAAAGAGTAAACTCAGTCCCCAATATGTAGTCCCTTACAGGATCTTGAGTCAATTTGGAAAGGTAGCGTATGAGCTTAAGTTGCCTGCAAATTTGGCATCAGTGCATCTAGTGTTCCATGTGTCTTTGTTAAAGAAGTGTATTGGTGACCCAGCTATGGTTTTTCCTTTAGAAATGACAGATGTTCAGAATAGTCTTTCTTACGAAGAGCTCCCAGTTGAAATCCTTGATCATCAGATTCGTAGATTGAGTAACAAAGAAGTTCCCTTGGTCAAAGTTCTTTGGCAGAATCAATCCTCTGAGAGAGCTACTTGGGAAGCAAAAAAAGACATGCGTACCAAGTGCCCTCAACTTTTCTCTGCAAAATCAGAGTCAGCTAAAGGTAATAGTTTTCCTTAGATTATCTCTTTTCCATTCTCAGTTCTATCCATGAGGTCATCTTTATGTCATTGAATACATTCATGAATCAGTTCTGTTAGTCACCATGTTTCAGAATCAACTATGTAATCGTGTTTTAGTTATGGATATTCAATATGTAATCTCAGTACCTCTGTATTTTCTCAGCTTAATCAGTCTCATTCAAGGATGAATGTTCTCAACAGGGAGATATTGTAATACCCGGTATTTGCCTTAGCTCAATTCAGCCCATAGTGCATGTACAAGGGGCTTAGAACCTGAAAATTTATCTAAGTGTTGGAGACTTAGTTTTATTTTTGGTCTCTTAACTTCGATGATATTTAAAGTGACCTTTTCGACCCCGAGACGTAAGTTTTGAGTAGATTCATGTTCAAGGGAGTAAGTAGCATGTCTCGGATAAGTTTAGGATTTTTCAGATGAGGTTTAGACCACATTTGGATTTCCAAAATAGAAAGTCATCGTGATTATGGCGAATTATGGTGGAATAGCGATGGAGGCCTTGGTACATCACGGTGAGGGCTAAATCGGCGTTCCAGTTATGAATTTAAATTTTGCAGGGGCAGTCAGGTCTTTTCCCATGGCCCCAATCCGTAAAAACATGAGATTTATCATCAGTTGAGGCATTATATGCCCTATTTTGACAATTTCTCTTTAAAATAAACCCTCTCCATCACCCAAATTCATCTAGTTCAACCATAATTTCTTCAAGAAAACTCAAGAATTCAAGCTTCACCACCCAAGAACGATCAAGAACATCAATTCTCTTGCAAGATTAAAGACTTAAGGTATGTTAAATGTTCATCCATAGGACCTTTTCACCCATGGAGTCCAAGTACCTATTTTTGTTTTCTAAATCATTAATTCACATGTTTACAATGAGTTAATTTCATGAAGCTTTTGGGAATTTCGATTATGCATGATGTTTACAAGTGTTTTTAGTTGGAAAGTAGCCTTTACACATTTAAAGCGTGAAATTCCATGTTAAATTCCCCAATGCATGGTTTTAGTTTTAAGATTACATTATTCCCACATGTTTCAATCATTCCTATGCCTAAATTCATGAATTTCAAGTGTTTGATGAAATGCCTAAGAGATGAATTTTGAGAAATGACTACTTATATGCTTTTGAAGATTTGGTATGCTTTTACTATTAATGTTAATCGAGTCCTAGGGATTATGAATACCCGAAACTTAGTTGTTTACTTAGTCTTAGTACTTTCATAATAATTTTCATGCATATATAAGTATTATTAGTTCAGTCAGTTATCCTATAAGTCAAGTTTAGATCAGTTCAGTATTCCGAGTCAGTTCAGTTGGGAGTAGAATTTAGCACAGAGCGAACCTAGGGATGGGGACTCACCTGCCAATTAAGGGTGTGACCTTTAGTAGCAGTCCCTGCATTTTAGAACTATGTAGCCAATGTAGGTTAGAGATGTTAACCTGCCAGTTGAGGGTTGACATATATCTCACTAGAGCACCTGCCAATAGAAGGTGACTCTTTAGTCCTTCGGGACTTCATTTAAGTGGATTTACGCAACCAGTGTTAGTACCTATGGCACGGTACTGACACCCTTCCAATTGGGGTCATAGGTTGGACCCCAATTAGTTCTTATTAGGGTATGTCGGTTAGATGATAGCTCCCATAATCTCAGTCCAGTATTCAGTTCATAATTCAGTTTAAGGCTTTCTTAACAATGGCACACAGTTTTTTGTTTTTCAGTAGCAGTATTTCAGTATTTCTGTTTACAAACTATCCCAGTATCATGTCATATGCTTGGTCATTCATTCTCAAATTTCACAGCTTCCTCACATACTATACATCAGTTTTCTCATGCTATTTATTCAGTCATTTATTGTTCATGCATATGAGCCATGCATATCAGCCTAACCTTATTTTTCATACCAGTACATTTAAAGTACTGACCGCATACTCATTTATTGTGTTATAATGTCTCATATCATAGGTTTAGACGCTCAGGTTCCCGACCACACCTAGACATCCTAGCGCACCAGCAGCAACAGCAGTGGTGAGTCTTCATATTTTGAGGATCATTTATATTTATTTTAGTATTTCAGTTCAGTAGTCAACCGAAGTTAGTTGGGAACTTGTACCATCAACTCCACAGTCAGTAGTTAGAGGCTTTCAGACACTTTCAAACAGTTAGTCAGTTATAAGTTGTTATTGACAGTCTTTACATATTGCTTTCAGACATTTGTTTTTCAGGCATATTAATTAAGGGATATTTTTAAATGTTAAAACCTTATGGCGTATCCAGCTTTGTTTTCCGCACATGTGTATCCTTTATTATCAATTTTATAAGTACTCATAGCAGGTAACAGCTCATGAGTTAGCTTGTGGTCACTTGTGACTGTAAGCATCGTGTGGCATCTAGGGTGTACTCTCGGGTGTTACACATGTATAGCTCAATAAGATGATATGTACTTTTGATGGAAAAAAAACCATTGGAGGTTAGGTTCCAAATGAGTTTATCATGTCTACCTTGGGTTTCAAAGAGATAGGAATCTTATATAAGGAAATTATTGGGTGGGTAGGGAATTCCTAGTGAGGTCCCAGCAATCATTCATGAAAATATCTTGGAGTTTAAGGGCTTGCTCCCCGGGTTGAGGGGCCCTATATAGTGCTTCGAATGAAACCAAGATTTGGAAACCATGCATCCTCAAAGAATTTCACTCTATTAGCTTTACCAACCAACTATTTAAAGATGTTGGACCAGATGTCCCAGCCTTTTTGGATGCATTTCTAGGTACTAGAGATGGCAAACATTTTATGGTTTTGCCTTTTTTAAGGCAATGCTTGAAGTAAAGTACTTTAGCGCAAAGTAATTGTGTCTTATGGTACATTCTTCAAGCTAATTCAGTGTGTAAGGCTTTATTTTGATATGACTCTTTTGCAGGACAAGATTTTTATACTTCCTAGGGCAAGTGATGGTATCCCAATTAATGTGGTAGATTTTCTTTATTTGAGTTATTTACCCAAACAAAATTATTTTAAATTTGGTTTATAATTTTTAGAGTCCTAAAGGGTAGATTAATGTACTATATTACATGGGAGTTTACGTTACCAAGGGTTAATTTGACAAGAATGGTTCGTCTAGTCATATTAAAGAACTTATCTTTGATCCATTAAGTCTGGACTGCATGTTATCAATGATGAATTAAAAGTCAGTATGTACAAGCCTAGAGTGGAAAATGGAAAAACCTTGGTATTTTTCAAAGTAGGATCTTGCTTTAATATTGAGGATAACGGGGCAATTAGAGGAGTTTCTATTGGTGGTGTTGCTGAGAAAACTACTTTGGACTTGATCAGGATCAACTTTTAGCTAGAGAAGTCACAAAATTG
Source organism: Capsicum pubescens (assembly GCA_030864215.1). Lineage (NCBI taxonomy): Eukaryota > Viridiplantae > Streptophyta > Magnoliopsida > Solanales > Solanaceae > Capsicum > Capsicum pubescens. The sequence continues at coordinate 198,706,187 of CM061547.1, read as the reverse complement.
TCTCTAGATGTTGAGATTAGCATTACAAGAATGACGGGTGCTAATAGAGAATACAGTAAAGATTTTAGAAAAGGTGTGAGATCTTAAGGTTAGAAGTAGAAATACTAATAAGAACGCATATTTTGGTAGCAATAACCCTATCTATTTTTCTATAAAATCTTTCCATATAGATGATAAAAATATGGGTGAGATGAGTCATCCTAACCTCATGCCTCTAAAAGGGATGAAATACTCAGTCTTAAACCCATTAATAAGAATGGAGATTGAAAAGATGGTGATTTAGGACATAATGAGCTTGGATATATTAAGAGGAAAATTGAAGAATTGGAGGGATTCCTTGATGAAAGACCATTTAAATTTGTCAAAGACTTTTTCTAAATCAATCTTGAAGATCATTATTGGCCTTAGAACCTTTTTTGTTTTGAAATAAAATATGTACTCCTTGACAATGATAAAATTGTTAGAATCCCTTCTCCCAACTAAGAAGCTTGTTTTATTAAGATCAATGATATGAGTTGACATAACTTCAATCTATGTGCAATAACAAGTAGTGTGCAGGCCAATTAGCCTTAATTTTTTTTATTATGGTGGCATATGGACACTTGAGGATGAGGAAATGCAGAGTCCTATTCATAGAATGATGCATTTCTATAAGAGCTAAAGGTCTTTTTACAAAACTCAATAATCTTGTCTGTTTTGGATTCACTAGTTGAAGTAGATTTTAATGGGGGTGGATTTGATTTGGATGGTAAAAATACAGTTTTTTATTATATAACCAATTCTACCATACCCATTGCATAGTATTCCTTCACTCTCATAGACCACTTGTTAGGCATGGTCCCCAACAGTGACAAAGGTTTTGATCAGAGTTTTCAAAGATACTTGAATGCATATACAGGTATATCAGCCACGTAATTTGTAGACATAAGGTATCAATCTTTATATGTTCCTCAGCCTTTCCTTGTACTCTTTTCAGTATGCTCATATCATAGAATTCTACTGGGAATTGAGAAAGTCTAATCCAAATTGTGCTATGTGTAATTGTGGATTCATGATGTATAAAGTTAGGAACCTATTATCATACAAAGAATAAGTTATCAAAGGTGAACCAAGGCCCATTGTGGAGATCTCATTGTATATTAGCTTGCTGAGAAAATTTTTCTATGTAGAGATTTCCCCAAGGTCAATTAGGATGAGACCTTGTATGGGTTTTCGAAGCTCTGTTAGATTATTTTTGAGATATTAGGGTGACACTTTCTTCTCAAGAAAGAGCTAGTTTGTTGGGTATGTAGAGTCTCTATTTTTTTCCTCCATGAGTGCAATGGTGTTTTTCAGCTCTTTCTCTCCAACATTGCCTTTTTCATTCAAATGTAGTATGAACAGTTGATCTCTACTTGTTTAGAGGTTTAGGTCCTCATCCATATAGAACCCAATATTAGTGGGTTTTCGTAGCTTAGCTGGTTTAGAGGGTGATTGGGGTGGTAGTCATGGTCAGTTTTCTCTTAGCGGTTCTTTCCTTAGAGAGAGAATAAAGCCTTATATAAACTCCTAACCAGTTATTTACCATCAATTAAGGAGTAAATATTTTCTTCCCCAAGTAGAGTTTCAAGGAGCTTTCATTTCACTTAAATTATGTTATCTAGTGGCTCCTTCTACTTATTAGTACTTCTTACGGTTCATTTTAATTAGTTGCATGTATATTAAAAATAATTTGTATAAATAAGGATGTTATAGTTAGAAAGCTCTTTTTATCAATATTTCCTCCATTCACTTGTACTAGCTTCTTCACGATGTTAAAATGAATTTTCACTTTTATGTATTCACTTTAGCATATTAAAAAAAATATTTTTTTTTCTGTTTTACTTTTAGCATAACTACTTTTTTTCAAATTCATTAAGACTATACACAATTATGTCACAATAAAATAAGAACTTCGTTTATGATTCTTTACGAGGAGCATAAAGTTTTTAAAAAATAATAAAGGGGTAGTTTTCAAAGTAATGTTAAAATCAAAAAACATAACTAAAATGGACTGAATGGAGTACTAGTTACTATAGTTAATCATTATGTGTAACACGAATTTGGAGAGAAGGGAGACTTGAGACCACAATCTAATACTATCTTTGAACTCAACTAATTTAAGAATAAAAAATAAAAACATTAGAATGATTTTAATTTATTATAATAAAATGTAAAAATTAATTCATAACTATAATAAACTGCAAAAATCAAATCATTCTCTCCACACTTTATGGAAGGATCTATGTTTTGAAACAAATGTCACAATGTACTACCGTATTAATTATTTATATGCAAGAATAACACTGACTCACTGCAATAGGAGAAAAGTGAGAATGAAGAGTGAATATCAAAAATAAAATTCTAGTCCCGAATTTTTCTATATCCAAGCAAATCATTAGTTGTACTATTCCATACTACTAGTGCAGTACAAGGACAAAAGAGAACAAAAAAAAATATGGTGTGAGAGGTGCACCACGTCATAGTTGTAAGAGGCTATTCATTATTTGACACATGTCGTGATGGATTCTACCCATTTGTTAGCACTCTCTTCCACTCATATTTACCATCATTTTCTCACTTTCATACTGATTTTCCCCCACTTCATTGTCTTATTAATTTCTCAAGTTTTCTTTAATTTATCTCTTCCGTTTTTAAAATATTAATCATTATTTTTGTGTGCACTTCCTTGAGAAAAATATTAATTACATACTAAATTTCTCAAGTACTTTTCATTTTTTAAATTATATTGATACCTCTCCATATTTATGACTAAGGGTAAAGGTGAAAAAAATGAGTAAAAATATGAGTGTGCTCGGTATGAAGAAAAATATTTTATGAAAAATATTTTTCTATTTTTTCATGTTTGTTTGACTAAAAAATTTGAAAAATATTTTTTCTAGAAAAACAAGTTGCTTCAAACTAAGAAAAATGACTTCCTTATCAAAGTATTGAAAATAAGTTGCAATGTTCAAACCACTATCAAAATTAAACCTCCCCCCCCCCCCTAAATAAAATAAAAAATTCTTACCTACCCCCTACCACCCACCCCCATCCCCGCCAATTTTTTATTTTTTAACAAAAATTTTTAGAGTTTTGTTTTCTTAAAACATTTTAAGTTTTTTCTAGAAAATATTTTCTTGAAAACCTTATGACTTGATTTTAGTAAATAACAAGTATTAAAGAATATCTATTTTTAGCAAGGACAATAATTAATTAATAAGAATGAGTAATTATTTATTGATTTTATTAAATAATAAATATTAAGAAATATCTATTTTTAATAAGAATGACAATTAATTAAGAACGTAGAGGAAGTAACAAAACTAAACACGTAGGGACGACAACTAATTAATTTCTCTAATTACCTAAACCCTCATCACTTAATATATATTAGCCATGACATAGATAAACTAAAAAGTTAGTTTAGGTCAAAACTAAACTTAGTAAACAACAAAGAGAAGTTACATTTTTCCTTACAAAACAATAAAAACTTAGTCTAAGTCAAGTGTTTCTTAATACTTGTTATTTAATAAAATCAATATATAATTAATCATTTGTTTCCATCTTTATTCGTTGTCATAAATATAAAAAGGTATTAATATGGTGAGAAAAACACTTGAAAATTTTAAAATGTAAATAATATTTTTTAAGAGAGTACAAATAAAAATGAAGTTGAGTAAATTAAAGCAAATTTGAGAAATTAATAAAACAATGAAGTAGGGAAAATTCAAGAAAATGTGGTTGGACCAAGATGTAAGAAAGAAAATAATGATAAATATGAATAAAAAAGAGTAATAGCAAATGGGCAAGGTCCACCACGCCATGTGTCAAATAATAATAGATAGCCTCTTACAAATATGATGTGGTGCACCTCTCCCACTATAAAAATTTTCCCACATATAGGCATTGATAACAGAGAAGACAGATCTAAAATTTGAAATGTATTGAGTTGTAAAACAAGTATCAGTAATCAGATTTTAGATTAAATTTTTTTTTATATTTAATAAATTTCTTAAAACAAATATACATGATTTGGTTCAAGGCTGATGAGTTCTTCCAAACATGTATATCTACTTAAGGTTGTTGAGTTTATGGGCAAATAGCTTTAACTCATATTATGTATGTCACACCCCTTTTTTCTACCAAAAAAATTATATTTTAAAGTTTGAAAAGGGTTTTTATTATTAAAGTGACAAAAGATGAAAGTTTATTTCGAAAAAGGATTACATTCTTTATTCAGAGTCGCCACTTGGCATAATCCGGTGTGCCAAGTCACCTTTGAAAAATCCTTTTCAAAACCGTTTGACTCTTTGAAACTGGTTTGCGAAAAGAAATTCTGGCTAAGGAATTCTGTTGACTGAGGGGAAGGTGTTAGGCACCCCTCGATCCCGTGATTCGATTACGGTCACTTGGTGGAACTTATTGGCTAATTTTGACACTACGAATGTATAAATCACACAAAGCACGCAAAACAATCAATCAAGTAAACAAAACAAAACAATTCAAAATTTAGTGTCCAGTCCAATTATACAGTCCGAAAGAGAAAAATGTAAAAAATATAAAACCTATTCTAAAATAGACCTAGACTAAGCTCCAATGCCTTACCCGATGTCTCGAGCCTTGATCACGAACTTTCTTCGAAGACATAATACGTCGGGTCATTCCCCGGTGAATAAATACATGAAACCTCGGGGCATTCCCCGGCCAAATGAATAGACTTGAATAAAATATGATAAACTAGAAAGAAACATTCCCACGCACATTCAAACATTCAACCAAACACAAGTTCTAAATTTGCCTACCCGAACCGACATTTGTCTATCCGAATTGACCTATCATGATACTATCGAATTCACAAACTTAATATTGATTTCGAATTAAGCAAAACAACAACAAACCAACATTAACCAAATTCACCCTTTTTATCAATCTCGCAATTCCACCCCAAATTTTCTTCTCAACCAATGGTTAACACATGCTTCGATTATCGATTTTTTTCAACTCAGAATCCAATATCAACAACATAAACATAACGATAATTAAACCACGGTAATCATACGAATTTCACATGAATGACATCAAACATCCACCAAATCATCCAACCTCAAACATAGTTAATTCAATAAATTAAGATAAAAAAAAAGAACGGGTTAAAGAAATGGACCTTACGATAATCGATTTATGTTGATAATAATATTTAAGAATACCCAAACCTTAGAACTCTGAATAGGAAACCTCGATTGCGATGAATCTAACTCGGTATAGAGAAAAACTAATCGGACAGCTTTAAAACCAGTGAGACAACTTCTTAATTCAAAACCCAACCACGAACGACGATGAGATTTCATCACGAAAACCCCAAGGACCGATATTGACAATGAAATGCAAAAATAGACGAACCGAAAACTCCCATTGACATGACAAAAATTGAAAACCCACGGAGCCTGAGCTCCGGTGAGCTCAAACGGCGGCAGAACACAATGAGAAAGGGATGGTTTCGGTGACCTTAGTGTTTTTCCGACCGGATCTACTTGGAAATCAAAGAAATCTCCAGATTTTGGGACTAAAAAGCATGGAAGACGACCTGTAAATTAATTTCGGTGAAAAGTTTGGCGGAAAAGCTCAAGAAGATGACCAGATCTGACCCAGCTTCGTTATTTCTCACCGACTCTCCGTAAATCGCTCTTCATTCTCAAATTTCTACTTAATACATACGTGTGTACTCTTTCAATCAGTCCATGTTTTTCGATGAGTGCGTGTGTGTGTGTATCGTGAGAAAAAAAACCAGGAACAATGGAGTTTTCTTTTATTGTGCATCCAAAAAGAAGAAGAAAAAAAGGAAAATTCTCTCTATTTCCCTCCCAGATCTGTGCGTATCTCCTCCAAAAATAAAGAACTTGAAATCCTCTTTTTGTTCTTTTTCCTTTTTTATTTATCCTATGTGGATGCATATTATTGGTGGCTTGTGGAAAGAATGAGTATGGCGCATGCTTTTGTATGTATCCAATGAAAAGTGAAGAGTGAGGTGTTGAGGTGGCATGATGAGGTGTCAATTTGTTGTAGATTTGGTTATTTTTTTCCTATTTTTGAAAAAATTATGGAATAGGGAAGGGTGCGTGATAAAATGGGATAAGATGATAAAAATATTTTTTTATGGGAAAAAATTACATGTCTACATCATGCCCCCTTTGGATATAAACACAAAGTATTTTCATACATAGAAGTAGACAACGAGATAGAATTTCGTCCCGATCATTATTCAAAATGAAGGAACAGAAGGGAAAAGGGCCACCGAGTTAACATCAGGGCATCCTATCTACCCAAGTTATGAAGGAATCTAATCACAGATACCTCCAAGAAAAGGAGCAGTACTATACCGAGTTGGAGAGTCGAGTGAGGTTCCATCGAGGTTTCGGTCCACGGCCCTGTCATTACATCAAAAATGAAAATTACAAGTTAAAACATAAATGAAATTACAAAAAATCTATCTATGTGGATTCTCTTGTACTTCTTGACTTGAGTTTCGTCATCCTGTTCTTCAAGCGGGCTCCTAACTTGCAATTTCTTCAACTTGTTTCTTGGCTTTCAATCTCTTCACTTTGCTGCTTTGACTTTCTATTTATTCACCCTGCTCTTCAAGCGGGTTTCGGACTTGTCATTTCATCACCCTGTTCTTCAGGCAGGCACCTGACTTTTAATTTCATTTCCTTGTTGTTTAACTTTCAATATCATCACCCTATTCTTCGGGTACGCTCCCAACTTTCAGTTTTCATCACCCTTATTCTTCACACAGGATCCTGACTTGTAATTTTCATCACCCTTATTCTTCAGGCGGGCTCTTGACTTGCAATTACATCACTCTATTCTTCAGGCAAGCTCCTGACTTTCAATTTCATCACCCTGTTCTTCAGGAGGGCTCCTGACTTCTAATTTTCATCACTTTGTTCTTCGAGCGAGCTCCCAACTTTTAATTTCACCACCCTGTTCTTCAGGAGGACTCCTGACTTTTTATTTCATCACCTTTATCCTTCAGGTGGGCTCCTGGCTTGTAATTTTTATCACCCTATTCTTCAGGCGGGCTCCTGACTTGCAATTTCATCACTTTGTTCTTCGGGTGAGATCCCGACTTTCAATTTCATTACCCTATTCTTTAGGCGGGCTCCTGACTTATAATTTCATCACTCTATTCTTAGGGCGAGCTCTCGACTTTTAATTTTATCACCCTATTCTTTAGGTGGGCTCTTGACTTGTAATTTCATCACTCTGTTCTTCAAGCGAGCTCCCGACTTTTAATTCCATCACCCTGTTCTTCAGGCGGGCTCCTGACATGTAATTTCATCACCCTGTCCTTCAAGCGGTCTCCTGACTTGTAATTTCATCACTCTATTCTTTAGGCGATCTCCCGACTTTCAATTTCATTATCCTGTTCTTCAGGCAGGTTCCTAAAATCAATATCAAAACTAGAACAAAAATTATCTCCAAACAAAGATTATGATAAAGAAAGATTTCATTTTTCTGAAAGTAATGTCCCACTTTCTAGGAGGGTACTGAACATAAGGTAAATTCCCATTTTTCAGGAGGGTCCTGAACAGTAAATTCCTATTTTTTAGGAGAGTCCTGAAATAAAGTAAATTCCCATTTTCCAGGAGGGTCCTGAATTGAAAGTAAGTTCCCATTTTCTAGGAGGTTCCTGAATATAAAGTAAATTCCTATTTTCCAGGAGGGTCCTGAACATAAAATAAATTCTCATTTTCTAGGAGGGTCCTGAACATAAAGTAAGTTTCTCATTTTCCAGGAGGGTCCTAAACATAAATTAAATTCCTATTTTCCAGGAGGGTCCTGAACAGAAAGTAAATTCCCATTTTTCAGGAGGGTCCTGAACATAAAATAAATTTCCATTTTCTAGGAGGGTCCTGAACATAAAATAAATTTCCATTTTCTAGAAGGGTCCTGAACATAAAATAAATTCCCATTTTCCAGGAGGGTCATGAACTGAAATAAATTCCCATTTTCCAGGAGGGTCCTGAGCATAAAATAAATTCCCATTATTCAGGAGGGTCCTGAATATAAAATAAATCCCCATTTTCCAGGAGGGTCCTGAACTGAAGTAAATTCCCCAACTATGCTTTCCCAACGGTAGCTGAACTTACTGAACAGAAAATTTTCCCCTGTTTCATCAAAGAAAAATTTGTCAGTTAAAACATAGTGGTGGCTTGTAGCACTTGTCTTCCCAGACATTTGCTTAAGCACTCGTTCCTTTCATATTTGTTTCAGATTGCTGACACTTGCCCCTGTCTTGTCGCATCATTGACCCAGACCCAAATTGAAGGAAATGACTTTGATTCAAATACTGAATTTTTCTTTTACCACGCTTCTGAAATGTACCCTTTAAGATCTGATACTCCCACGAATCCAGCAACCTGTCAGTTGATATGCTTGCTTTGATTTGCATTGAATTATGATCATGTTTCTCTCATGTGTTAGTCCCTGTCTTTTTCTCATACAATTAGGAAGACTGGTAGCGAGTTTTGAAATCCTTTCTCACTTATTTTGACACAGACTTGACTCAAAATATAAAGCAATGATGGTGACTTTAATTTTGACAGATGACATAAAAAAAATATAAAAATATGAATATGTAAATGAAATCAAAGGGCAATGTCCCTCTTTTAAACAAAGAAGAAAACTTATCTGAATATGACCACCAACTCCAATGATTATGACATTCATTTTGAATTAAGCTGCCTGATCTTCCTACCCAAACTTCCCATTTGTTGTTGAGTTTGTGCCTTTGCCTTAAAGTCGCTTCTTCAAACCTATTGGATCCTACACCTCATTCAATTGACGACATCTTGAAATATTTTCGCCAACAAACCTCTTTCCTTTTCACTTTTTTCAAACTCGCCATCGTCTTATGGTGCCCGTGGGGGTTTTCACTAATAAAACTCTCTCATTTTTATTTTTCTAAACTCACCATCACCTTATGGTGCCCGTGAGGGTTTTCACCAATAAGACTCTCTCATTTTTATTTCTCTCAACTCACCATCTCCCTGTGGTGCCCATGAGGGATTTCACCAATAAGACTCTCTCATTTTTTATTTCTTCATGTTTTCCCATGCTGATACAGATAATATAATGCCAAAACATTTTGATATATCTATCGCATATTCTGCCTCACAATTATCAAAGATTGATCTGAAGGTCTTTCTTTGGTTGTAACTTGGCTTTTGGATAAGGTTTAGAAAGAAAAAAATGGTAGGAGGCTCAAACGACACTTGAAGTGGGGTGAGACTTACAACCTTTGGAATTGACTCAAACAACAAAATTAACTCATGCCCCAGTTTCTGCCGACTAGGTTATCTAAATTGTTTATTTGGTTGGATCGAGCCCCGGGCAGGGCAGCCTATGTATCTCACTCCCGAGAGAGGAGAATCAGGTCGCACATAGTTCCAGCAGTTTGTTCTTTGTTTTGATTTATTTTTTTCTCTTTTTTTTCTTATACTTTTTTTTTTCTTGACCCTTTATCTTTTGACTCTGTTTTGATTCTAAAAGAGGGATACAAAAGAAAATAGAACTAAGGCTCAAATGGGATAAACAAAGGATGACACAATGATTGGATGGCAGAATGAAACGCCTTCATCATATCAATCTTCAAAAATGCAAGTACTAAACATGCAATAGAACCAACAAGGGATAAAAATATCATACATAGTATCTTTTAACTGCATCATCATTGATAGCCATTTCTGCCATTTTGCCTTCCATATCTGTCAATATAAAGTTCCATTGGGCAACACTTTCTTCACAATAAAGGGACCTTGCCAATTTAGGGAGAACTTGCCTTTAGCTTCAACCTGGTGAGGGAGGATATGCTTCAATACCAACTGACCAACTTCAAAATGCCTGGGACGTACCTTTTTGTTATATACTCGAGCCATTCTCTTCTGATACAATTGTCTATGACATACCGACGTCAACTTTTTTTCATCAATCAAACTCAACTATTCCAGTCGGTTTTTGACCCACTCATCATCATCAATCTCTTCTTCCACAATGAATCGAAGAGATGGAATTTCTACTTTTGGGGTAATGACTATTTCTGTCCCGTACACCAATAAATATGGAGTTGCCCCTGTTGAAGTGCGAACAGTAGTACGATAACCTAGAAATGCAAATGGCAACTTTTCATGCCATTGTCTAGACCCTTGTATTATTTTTTGCAGTATCTTCTTGATATTCTTATTGGCGGCTTCCACAATGCCATTTTTCTTTGGATGATACGGAGTGGAATTTTGATGTGTGATCTTGAACTGTTGGCACACTTCTTGCATCAAATGACTATTGAAGTTGGCCGCATTATCTGTAATGATCATCTTAGGAATTTCAAATCTACAAATAATATTGGCATGAACAAAATCCACCACTTCCTTCTTTGTTACTGACTTGAAATTTACTGCTTCTACCCACTTTGTGAAGTAATCAATGGCCACCAAAATGAATCTATGCCCATTTGATGCTTTTGGCTCAATCGGTCCAATCACGTCCATCCCCTAAGCTACAAAAGGCTATGGAGCAGACATTGTATGTAACTCAGTAGGAGGTAAATGTAACAAATCACCGTGTACCTAACATTAGTGACATTTCCGAACGAAACAAATAAAATCTCTCTCCATAGTAAGCCAATAATAACCCGCTCAAAGTATCTTCTTTAACAAAACATAATCGTTCATATGAGGCCCGCATACTCCAGAATGTGCTTCAACCATGATTAAAGAAGCATGTTTTACATCTACACATCTCAAAAGTCCCAGATCAGGGGTTTTCTTGTACAAGATTTCTCCACTCAAGAAAAATCCACTAGCCAAATGCCTAATAGTCCTCTTTTGATCACTAGTGGCATATGTTGGGTATTCTTCCAACTGAATGTATCACTTGATATCAAAGAACAAAGGCTCTCTATCGAGCTCTTCTTTAAATGCATTACAATAAACATATTGATCACGACTCTGTATGTGCACTGGATCGATGTAGGCCTTATCAGGATGTTGGAGCATTGAAGACAAAGTGGCTAAAGCATCAGCAATCTCATTGCGAATTCTTGGAATATGCCTAAACTTTACTAACACAAACCGTTGATATAGATCTTACAAGCATTGTCAATATGATATGACCTTTAAATCTCGCATCTCCCAAGCGCCTTGAATCTGATGGACGAGCAAATCTGAATCTCCCAACACTAATAGTTCCTGGACTCTAATATTAACAGCTAGCCTTAAACCCAGAATGCAAGCTTCATATTCCGCCATGTTATTGGTACAGTAAAATCAAAGTTGCACTGTTACAGGGAAATATTGCCTCAATTTAGAGATAAAGACTATACCTATTCCTACTTCTTTCATGTTAACGGCTCCATCAAAGAACAACTTCCAACCTGGATCAGCATTTATAATAACTTCATCGACACACAATACCTCTTCATCAGGAAAATATGTCTTTAATAGCTCATACTCTTTATTAATAGGATTCTCAGCAAGATGATCTGCTAAGGCTTGGGTTTTCATGGCGATTCGAGTCACATATACAATGTCAAACTCGGTAAGCAATATTTTCCACTTTGCCAGTCGACCTGTTGGCATAGGATTTTGAAATATGTACTTAAAAGGATCCATGCAGGAGATGAGATAAGTAGTGTAGGACAAAAGATAATTCTTCAACTTCTGCGCTACCCAAGTTAGAGCGCAACACTTCCTTTCAAGAAGAGTGTACTTGGCTTCGTATATTGTGAACTTCTTGATAAGATAATAAATAGTTTGCTCCTTTTTTCCTGTCACATCATGCTGACCCAATATACAATCGAATGAGTTATCCATTAACGATAAGTACAAAATCAAAGGCCTGTCAGGTTCGGGTGGCACCAGCACCAGTGGATTTGAAAGATATCTTTTGATTTTATCAAACGCTTCCTGGAATTCTTCAGTCCACTCTACTGCAGCACTCTTCTTCAGCAACTTAAAAATGGGCTTGCAAGTGGTTGTGAGTTGAGCAAAGAACCTACTGATGTAGTTCAGTCTACCAAGCAAACTCATTACCTCTTTTCTATTCTTAGGCGGCGGCAGATCATGAATGGCTTTGATCTTTGAAGGATCCAATTCAATACCCCGACGGCTGACTACAAACCCCAACAACTTTCCAGAAGAAACTCCAAATACACATTTTGTTAAATTGAGTTTGAGATTATACATGTGAAGCTTTTCAAAGAACTTTCTTAGATCTTTAACATGGTCAGCCTGATTCTTTGATTATATAATCACATCATCTACATAGACTTCAATCTCCTTATGCATCATATCATGAAACATAGTGGCCATGGATCTCATGTATGTTTCTCCAGCATTCTTTAAATCAAATGGCATCACTCGATAAAAATAAGTCCCCCATGGTATGATAAAAGATATTTTTTCCGCGTCATCATCATCCATAATGATTTGGTGATATCCAGCATAGCAATCCACAAAAGAGAAAGCCTCATGTTTAGTGTGATTGTCTAATAGAATGTGGATGTTAGGCAGTAGAAATTCATCCTTCGGACTTGCTCTGTTCAAATCACGATAATCAACACATACTCAAATCTTCCCATCTTTCTTTGGAACAGGAACAACATTGGACAACCAAGTGGGATAACGGGCCACTTGAATGACTTTGGCTTTAAGTTGTTTCATGATTTCCTCTTTGATTTTTATACTCACATCAGTTTTAAACTTCCTCAACTTCTATTTGATAGGGGGGAATGCAGGATCAGTTGGAAATTTATGGGCCACTAATTCAGTGTTTAAACCAGGCATATCGCCATAAGACCATGCAAAAACTTCTTTATAATCAATTAATGCTTGAATCATTCCATCTTTTAACTGTGCCGAAGCCTGTACACTTATTTTAGTTTCCTTAATATCTTCTTGATTTCCCAGATTAATTAGCTCAGTTTCATTCAAATTAGGGTCCGGCTTGTCTTCAAACTGCTCCAACTCTTTGCTTATTTTTTCTAATGCCTCTTCTTCATCATATTCCCCCCTCTTGCTTTATTATCTTGATTAGATTAGATTTTAAGATCAGACTAAAAATTCTGCATACATGTCATATCACTAGAATCAGCATAAAGAGAACTGTATAAGGAAAAGATAAAAATAAAATATATTAGACACAAAATAAAAAGGACATTGTATTTCATTAAAAGGGGAAAGATATGAGGGTTTAAACATAAACAACAACAGAACATAAATAAGCTAAATTCCGAATTACAACCCTGAAATAACTCAGATTAACAGAAAGAAAAAGAAAATGAACTACCAAAACTCCCTCCTGACGGGGAGAGGAGTGACTTCCCAGTTGTTGAGCTGGACATCAGGACCTATGAACTGCACATCTACCTTACTTGTACCTTCTCCTGCTTCAACCATGTCAGCTTCAACCAACAGGTTCTAGAAATCATCAACTACTTCAGCCTCGAACTCTATAGGCTTCATAATATTACTCTTGACAAATGACTTACTGAGTAGCGGCACTGGGTGAGGGAGTGACCATGTTTCCTTTTTTCTTTTCTTAGCCTTTTTCCAATCTTTAGTTGTAGGTTTGAATTCTAGACCAAAAGTGCCCATGCTTTCACTCAAGCATATTGTACAGACTATACCATACAGAGATACTCCTAAACCCTTTCCTGGCTCAAATCCATATTTCAATATCTCATTCACCATCATGACCGAAGTAGAACATAGTTGTGTCCCTGGCATAACCTGCCCTTCGAAGATATAATCCACTATCACTGTATCAAAAGATTGACAGACAAATGTCTCCTCTACATTCTTTGCTTCAATAAAAGGCATGGGACACTCTTTGTAGACGGACAAATCCCCTTCTCCATTGATAACCACCTCTTGCTTGTCATGCTCAAACTTGATCATCTGGTGCAATATAGATGCAACCGCCCCAGCCTTGTGGACCCATAGTCTTCCCAACAATAGATTGTAGGAGGCATCAATATTGAACACTTGAAACTCTATGGCAAATTCAACAGGCCCTATAGTCAACATTAGCTCTATTTCGCCAATAGAGTCTATTTTTGCTCCATCGAACGCTCTGACACATACATTGTTGGGACTAATCCTCTCGGCACTGATATTCAACTTTTGTAAGGTGGATATAGGACAAATATTTATGCCAGAACCTTCATCGATCATGACATGAGTAACGTAGAAATTTTCACAATTAATGGTAATGTAAAGACCCCGATTATGCCCCGTACCTTCTATAGGAAACTCGTCATCGGAAAAGCTAATCCGATTCACCTCAAAGATTTTCCCAACAATTTTCTCAAGATGATTTACCATAATCTCCCTAGGAACATAGGCTTCATTAAATACCTTCAGCATAACATCATGATGTTCCGTAGAATGCAATAACAGAGAAAGAAGGGAGATTTGAGCTGGAGTCTTCTTCAACTGTTCTATGATTGAATATTCTACCATTTTTATCTTCCTCAAGAATTCTTCTATCTTTTCTTCGGTGATAGGATTTTTAAGAGCCGACGGCTCATTTATCGCTGGTTTAGGCTTTCTCAAACCTTCAGGCATGAAGAATCTTCCTAACCAAGTCAAACCTTCTACCTCATCTACTTTTTCTATGATTTCCTTCCCTTGATAAGTCATCACAGTCTGATTATACCTCCAGGGGACCCTTTTTGTATCGACTAACGGGAGTTGGGTCACTAATTTGATGATAATAGGTTCTGCAAGTACTCCTCTTACCATCAAGATAGGCTTTCTCGGAGCTCCTACCACCGTTAACTTGGTCTTGTCCAAACTTAGACCAATAGCTTTTATGACTCCTTTCATAATGATCATGGGTTTCTTCGTGTTTTCTTGGTCATTATCTTCCATCTTTTCTTCTTGGCTCGATGACATCGCCTTTAACGAATCTACCATGTTTACTGATTTATCCTCGTTAGTTTGTATTCTAACAATGGGCTTGTAACATATTGATGATTCCTTATCACCATATACCAATTCCAGCATGTTGGTTTCAGTATGGGCTGGCAACGGATTTTGGTTGATCTTTGGGACCTCCGGGGCCTGTATCAAAATCTGATTTGCGTCGATTAGATCCTAGATGTCTCTTTTCAAACACCATCATTTCTTGATATCATGCCCTAGCGTGTCATAACAGTATGCACACCTTAAAGAATAATCAAGATTCCTCAGAGGTGGATTCAAAAGCTTTCCTTGAATTGGGCTTAAGACCTTCATCTTCCTCAACTTATCAAACAAAAAAACATACGACTCCCTAAGAGGTTTGAACTTATTCTTGGCTAACTTTTCTTTCCTAAACTCAGGCCTAGGTTGAAAACCAGATTTGGCAGGGTTTAGGTAATTTTGTAGAGCTGAAAGACAATTTTGAGGAACTTATGAATGCCATTGCGGGTAAGAAGGGGTTTGGACATATAGCTATGTATTATATACTGGGTATAGGGGTGGTGGAATGGAATATAGTGGGTTTTTCAGAGGGTAGTAGTGATGGGGGGGATATATAGAGCTTGGGCATAGACTTGAGATTGGGATTGGGGGTAGGGGCGAGTTGGTCTTTTGGGATAAGCATGGGGTCCAGCTACAACGGCCGCCACATCCTCCTTCTTCTTTTTCCCTCCAAAAGTTCTAGAACCACTCTGAATTGCTTGGGTGGTAGCCTTTAACATAGCAAAACACACAATTCGTCCGATCTTGATACCCTCTTCTATCATCTCACCCATTTTGAGGACTTTAATAAACGGCTTACCCATCGTCGGAAGAAAATGTTAAAAAGAAGTCTCATCTTGTGCCTGAATGAAGACCTCCACCAATTTACTCTCCTTGATCAGAGGTTTTACCCTAGCGACCTGTTCACGCCATCTTATCGCATATTCTCTGAAGCTTTCAATACTCTTCTTCTTCATATTAGTCAGGGATTTTTCATCAGGTTTCAGATCAACATTATAATGAAATTGTTTCACAAACTCGTTAGCAAAGTCATCCCAATTATTCCATTTGTCAATATCCTGGTCAACTAACTATTTCGAAGCCAACCCAGAATGGCATTCGCCAAAGTAAGCCATGAGTAACTCTTCTTTTCCCCCTGCACCCCTCAGTTCATTGCAATAACGTCTCAAGTACGCCATAGGATCATCGTGTCCAACATAATTCTCAAACTTGGGCATTTTAAAACCAAGGGGAAGGTTAACTCCTGGGAACATGTAGATCTTTATAGGAAACACTCTTATAACCTCTCATTCCCTGTAGATTTCTCAAGGCCTGTTCCAAACACTTTAATTTCCATGATATACCTTTCTATTCTTCCATTGCAATAGGTTTTTACGTATCAAAGTGAAAGGCAGGAGACTGATTGTAACAATAAGGATCGTTCAACCTCAAGGTAGGTTCCAGAGCATGTTGCTGATTTTCTGGCATTTTAAGCCAGGTTCACTGGCAGACCGAGGAAGTATATTTGTAGGATGCACAACATAGGTGGGAGCTTCAGATGGTGGTGGAGCCACGAACACAGGTGTTGTCGGTGGTGCTGGCTGAGCAGTGGGCGCCTTGGTTGAGGAATCGCCAAGGGCACGCTAGAAGTGCCAGGATAATACTGACGTGAAGTGAATCCTGGAGCGTGCTTGGGTGACTCAATGGGAGAAGAAAATTGTACTTAGGAGAGCAGTGGGCAATTGGATATATTCCTAAGATCTTTAAGGAGTGGAGGAGAAGGCATGCCACTAGCCCACGCTCTGTGTAGATCTATCAATTCTTGTCTGAGTCTTAATACCTCATTATTACGTTCTGAACTCTCTTCCCTGGGATCTTGATTTGGGTCAACGAGCGAATTTTCGATCTCCCTATTAGCCATAGTAGCTTCACTTTCGATATAGTGAAGTAAGGGTGACTAGCCAGAGTGCTACAAACTAACCACTTTTATCTGAAAAAACATGCTCATCAAAGACAAACACGTTAGGATTAGGTCACATAGAAAGCATGGAAATCACATTTGTATCTTTGTCCTAAATTCATGCTTATTTATACCAGCCTTTGAGGGTAACGAGGTCATTTAACATCATCCCGATCTTTCTTCTACACTCATTTGCTTCTTCCTTCCAATTACACCTCGGGTTCCTTCTTCTTTCGCCCTCGTTTCTCTCTTCTTTTGCATCAGTCTCTTCTCTTTTCTTTTTTCTTCTCTCAGTATTCTTTCTTTTTTTTTCTCTTCTCTCTATTTCCTTTCTTTTTGTCATTCTTTATGGATTTTTCTTTTCTTGTAAAGAGGAAAATTGAGAAAAAACAAAGAAACAAAATGATTAGATCAAACCCAAAGTAGGTTGCCTATGTATCATATTGTACATGAATCAGATCTTGCTTAGTTCGGGAGGCGCATGCATAAACATCACGAAGTTGAAGATTTTTTATTTTTTGATTGATTTTTTTTTGACGAAAAACAAACAAAAGAAAGAACAACGCATTATCACTACATTTCATAAAAGAGACAACTAAAACAGACTTCGAATTTAAGACAACCTTGAAATTAATCAACAAAGACTAAACCACACTCTAGACCCACAGGACAACATGCGTAACATTCTTTATAAAGACACTAATGTTAAAACAAACTTGACACTGACTTAACAAAGACACGACACTATAATGGCAGAAAAGTAAAGGACTCAAACTAAACAAAAGATAAGAAATGCTCCTTCAAACTGGTGCTCTGTGTGATGACCCTAGCTGAGATGGATCTGTTTGTGAAGTTCTCTTTCTCCCAGTTAAACTTTGTAGAATATCTTGTAATGATACTTTGATATTTGGGAAGAAGCTTCTGGCACGTATTCCTACCTCTTGGGGAGTACACCTAAAGAGATTTTTCTGATACCCTTCTACAGTTGTGAGCAAACTCGATAACTGAACTCTTAATAACTCTATTTTTTTCCCTCATTTGCATCTTTTTGGTTATCACCTATGTCCATTTTCTGTATCTGCCCTCTAAGTTACACAGGTAATGGCCTACTGATACCTCGAGGTATGGATTATAGCCAGATCTCATATCTCTGAGTGTATCCCGGATTATCCAAACCTACTTTGAGAGTATCCACACCTAGCTTTGCCGCGTGATTCCAGAACTACTTGTATTTCCTCTCACCTAAGTCTTGGTTCTTAAAGTACTCAACATTCTTTAGAAGATCCACTAGTGGTGGCACGTCCTTCGGTCTACCCAACTGATGCATTACCCTAGAAGGAGTGTATGATCTAGTGCAATTGAGTCCTAACATAACCAGGAGGAGTTGCATCAGACATCCAAACAAGATTATTTTTGGACGAAGCCACAGATAGGACCACAAAATGTTATCCTCAGTTCTGGACTCGAGAAATTCAATCCAAGCGTCGACTCCTACAGGTAACAAAAATTTATCAAAGTATATTTTGTGTTCCATGGATTTCACTCGATTGGGTAAACAACGGTCAACCACATCCGTTCTAACTAAAGAAGGCGCATGCAAATGCTCCATCATCCACAATTGCAATATCAGGTTACTGCCCTTAAAAAATCTCATCCCCTCTTCACCTCGGTTAAAGCCTTATACATTTCTGTTAAGATCATAGGTATGATAGTGACCTTGTCCTTTTGATTAGTGACCTTATCCTTTTTATTAGTGACTTTTTCCTTTTGATTAGTGACCTTGTCCTTTTGATCCTTATGAAATAGGGCCATCACCACAGATTGCAAATATGTATTAACACACCTTTCTTCCAGCAAAAACACTAAAGTGCCTAACAAAGCGAGGGCGAAGATTTTAAGACGTTTTTTGTCCCAATTCTTCTTAGTCATGTAAAATTCATCGCAAAAACAGTCAAAACCTTCCAACGACCCGAATCTAGCGAATAAAAAATCCAAGGAAATCTATGATTGATTCAGATAACCCAAATGCCTGTTGTTACTCTTCAACCCACAACCTTGTAGAAACCTGTTGCTCGAGTGATTCTGAGCTCAGATCATACTTTTATCGACATAAGGCATATGAAGCAGACCGGATATTTCTACCAAAGTAGGCGTTATTTCACACTTTCCGAACCTAAACACCAAATTACTAGGATCCCAAAAGGTCAACACAGCATCTATTAGATCTGGACGGGGCATGATATGTAGAAGTTCTTTAAGATTACCTAATATTTTAATTAGCTCTTGCTTGTCAGAGTAGTTGAACGTGCCCCACCACTTGATTAACTTCTTAGGCACTTTGGAAACCATCAATACTCTAGACCCTGTGGGATTCATCCTGTAATAACAAATCATACTTAGAACTCAAAATTCAATAAAAGACAAAGAACTTCCGACCCTCGAGATTTTAACATAGAAAATGTTGTATGACATGGAGGGACAGACCGACCTGTAACTCAAATCTACCAAATGGCCTTACTAATGAAAAACAACCTATTTGTCTATGACCGGCAACACAAAACTAAAGAAAAAATGACCCGTGGCTAGGACAAAGATACCGACCAAACTAGAAGATTACCGGACCCACCAAGGGTTGCCTACGTATTCCACCCCAAGGGACGAGAATTAGGTTTGCGTAGTTCGTCCAGAATATACAATTAAAGATTAAAGAACCGACCGAACTCTAACTTTAGAGACATGACTAAAGACAGAAAATAAAAAACGTTGATAAAATCTTTTTGGTCTTTTTAATTTGACGCTTCATATAAAACCGACACCAACAACTATGAAACAAAAATCTTTTTGGTATTTTCATCATATGAAATATACAAAACCTCTACCATCTTTTTTGAATTTTTCTTTTATAACAAACTCCTATTGAAAAAAAATATTTTTGGAGTTTTTGAATTGTGAATGCTCACTAATGAAACAAGAAAAAAATCTTTTTGATGTTATTTTTTTTTTTTGACAAACGAGTGCAAAAGGCAAAAGATCTTTTTTCAAATTTTTATTCTTTTGAGAAAATAAATGCAAAAGGTAAAAAAAAAAAAAATGGAATTTTTGGGTTGTGAAGAGCAAAAGCCATAAAGAACTCTAAAATAAACTACGAAACTCTTTTTTGACTCACTTTTCAATTTTTCATTGCCTACACACTTTACTTCTAACACATGTTTTCACCAAATCAGTCCGTCAAATGACCACGTTACCCTCAAGGATGCAACATTTAGCACGTAGAGATGCTTTAGAGGTGAGTCTCCTACAAAGAACTAAGTGGGCCCCGCTAGGTCTCAATATGATGTACATAAGCATGACCTAAAGGCTAACCTACGTTGGGGTTTACTAACAAGGTTGTTCAAGGGAGCGTATGGTCGATAGTGGGTACAACAGATTTCCACCTACTCCATACAACTCAACGGCTCCCCCTCCTAAAATAAGGGTGACTCAACTAGAGGTCGTGTACACACGTGTACTATGGACTTGTTTCATAAGGAATGACTCGGGTTATGCATATGATGCCAGATATAATACGGTATCACATAATATAAAACTGTAAACATCTAGCACGTAGGAACTCAAAAATGATAAAATAATAACACAAGCGATAACACAAACAACGTATATACACCCACAATGTCAAACTAAGTTGATACAACTCAAAAAATAAGCTCAATTCTGAAAAATCCCCAGCGGAGTCGCCAGAGCTGTCACACCCCTTTTTTCTACCAAAAGATTTATATTTTAAAGTTTGAAAAGCGTTTTTATTATTAAAGTAACAAAAGATGAAAGTTTGTTTCGAAAAAAGATTATTTACATTCTTTATTCAGAGTTGCCACTTGGCATAATCCGGTGTGCCAAGTCAGCTTTGGAAAATCTTTTTCAAAACCGTTTGACTCTTTGAAACTAGTTTGCGAACAGAGATTCCGGCTAAGGAATTCTGTTGACCGGGGGAAAGGTGTTAGGCACCCCTCGATATCGTAGTTCGACCACGGTAACTTGGTGGAACGTATTGGCTAATTTTGACACTACAAATGTATAAACGACACAAAGCACGCAAAATAATCAATCAAGCAAAGAAAATAAAATAATTCAAAATTTAGTGTCCAGTCCAATTATACAGTCCGAAATAGAAAAATGCGAAAAATATAAAACCTACTCTAAACTAGACCTAGACTAAGCTCCAATGCTTTACCCGATGCCTCAGGTCTTGATCACGAACTTCCTTTGAAGACATAATACGTGGGGACATTCTCCGGTGAATAAATACATGAAACCACGGGGCATTCCCGGGCCAAATGAATACACTTGAATAAAATACGATAAACTAGAAAGAAACATTCCCACAAACATTCAAACATTCAACCAAACACAAGTTCTAAATTTGCCTACCCGAACCTACATTTACCTATCCGAATAGACCTATCATGATACTATCGAATTCACAAACTTAATATTGATTTCGAAATAAGCAAAACAACAACAAACCAACATTAACCAAATTTACCCGTTTTATCAATCTCGCAATTCCACCTCAAATTTCCTTCTCAACCAACGATTAACACATGCTTCGATTATCAATTCAATTTTTTTCAACTCAAAATTCAATATCAACAACATAGACATAATGACAATTAAAGCATAGTAATCATACGAAGTTCACATGAATGACATCAAACATCCACCAAATCATCCAATCTCAAACATAGGCAATTCAACAAATTAAGATAAAAAAGAGAGAACGGATTAAATAAATGGATCTTTCGATAATCGATTTTTGTTGATAATAATATTTAAGAAGATCCAAACTTTAGAACTCCGAATAGGAAACCTCGATCGCAATGAATCCAACTCGATATAGAGAAAAACTAATCGGACAGCTTCAAAACCAGTGAGACAACTTCTTAATTTGAAACCCAACCACGAACGACGACGAGATTTGATCATGAAAACCCTAAGGACCGATATTGATGACGAAATACAAAAGTAGATGAACCCAAAACTCCCATTGATACGACAGAACCCAAAACTCCCATTGATACGACAGAAACCAAAAACCCGCAGAGCCTGAGCTCCGATGAGCTAAAATGATGGCAGAACACGACAAGAAAGGGCTGGTTTCGGGACCTTAGTGTTTTTCCGGCTGGATCTACTTGGAAATCGAAGGAATCTTGGGATTTTGGGACTAGATAGCGTGGATGACGACCTATAAATTAATTCCGATGAAAAGTTCACCGGAAAAGCTCAAGAAGATGACCAGATCTGACTCAGCTTCGCTATTTCTCACCGACTCCTCGTCAATCGCTCTTCATTCTCAAATTTTTGCTTACTACGTGTGTGTGTGCGCTTCCGATCAGTCTATGTTTTTCGATGAGTGCGTGTGTGTGTATCGTGATAAAAAAACCAGGAACAATGGAGTTTTCTTTTATTGTACGTGAAAAAAGAAAAAGAAAAACGAAAAATCCTCTTTATTCCCCTCCCAGATCTGTTCACGTCTCCTCCAAAAAGAAAGAAGTTGAAATCCTCTTTTTGTTCTTTTTTTTTATTTATCCTATGTGGATGCATATTTTTGGTGGCTTGTGAAAAAATGAGGTGGCTTGTGGAAAGAATGAGTATGGCGCGTTCTGTTATATGTATTCAATGAAAAGTGAGGAGTGAGGTGTTGGGTGGCATAATGAGGTGTCAATTTGTTGTAGATTTGGTTATTTTTGTTCTATTTTTGGAAAAATTATGAAATAGGACAGGGTGCATGATAAAATGGGATAAGATGATAAAAATATTTTTTTACGGGACAAAATTACGTGTCTACAATGTATTCATTTTAAAAATTTAGAGCCCATTTGAGATTTCTTTTAGAAATCTGCTTATTTGAGAAACACTTTTATAAAATAGCTTTTTAGAAAAGTTCTTTTGAAGAAAAAATAATCTGTGTTTGATAAATTCATTTGAAAAGTGCTTTTGATAAATATATTTTGTTTGGATAATCTTTTTTAAGAAGTACTTTTGAGAGACAAATGACCGAAAAATGACATGTATCAATAGACTTTTACTACTAAAATTATTTTATAGAGAAAACTTATTTAAATATCTATTGTAATATTTTTAATTAAAAATTTATTTGTATTTAATTAAAAAGTACTTACTATAAAGTTTTCAATCAATATTTATATACATAGATATATTTAAAAATATTAAATAATGATATATTACTTAAATAATTTAATATTACTTAAAAACATCAAGCAAAAATGAATTTAAAAATTATTTCATAAATTAAATCACTACATATGATAAAATTCACCACATGGTAACAAATATGTCACTTTTCATGAATTATATATAAATCGCAGAATGAAATAAAGAATTTTGACATAAATATGAAGTATAAAATTTTAAAATCAAGTTTTAATCAAACTTATAAGATACGCTAATTAATTAATAAGGGAGATATATGTGTCTCTTTGTGTGTGTGTGTGATAAGAATATTTTTCTCATAAAAAAATAATTTTCTGCTTCTGTTTCTACTTTTTTGGGAAAACGGAAATTTTATGTTGCTTCCCAGAAGCAGAAAAACTGTTTTTTGCTTGTTTTTAAAGGAACTTTTACAAGTTTACCAAATACACTTCTATTTTTTTTTTCCTCAAAAGAAATGCTTTTTTGAGAAAGAAAAACAATCCCAAATAAGCTATTAATTAATATAAACAAATTATAAATTTAAAACACATAAAATTATAATTCAAAACTCATAAATTTTAAAGTTTGAATCTGGCTTATATTGAATTGTGGATGAATCCACATATATTTAAGCTACGCTATAACTTAATCTTGGAGTGACAAGATTGGTTGACGGTAGTTGCCATGCGAATATCCAACGACAGATGGCACCTGGTAGAAACTTTAACCTTGATTTTGAACAACACATTTAGTTTTACTTTGCCCCTCAGTTTCACATAAACAGTTAACGGCAACATCCCCTTTTCAACAACGTCCGAAAATAAATTGGGATCCGACGACAGCCTATCCGCCCTTATGATCATCGTGAAGTTCATAGTTGTTGTGGTCCGTGGCCCGATCTTTCCAGCCGATATGTGAACATCTCCTACTTTTTCATCTCCATACTCGATATAAGGGTTGATGTCTTCGTATTGAAAACTGACCCTGTTGATAGAAACGGACCTGGAGTACTGTTAGAAGTTGGTCCAACTGAATCTATCATTTTTCACATCATATGCATTGTAGTATGTGTTTAAGTTTTGTATTTTAACTGTGTAAAAATTATTGGATCATAATAAGTAGTCGCATATAAATTTTGATATGCCTTAATAATTGGTAATCTGAAGATATATGGTAATTGATATGCTATCATTTATATGAATATGTTATATATGTGGGGAACCTCACATTTTTCGTGCTTAAAATATCAACAAATTCTGCTTAATTTCTTGTGATATATGATAAGCAAATATAATATTCAATTAATTGAAATGCGCAATGTTCATTCCTTCTGTTTGTTATTTTGTTATAGATATAACATAATATTAATTTCTGAACAATTTAACTGGTCATGTGTTATGCTCTATTGGATTAGTCTACATGTCGCTGATATCTCGAAAAATTATTGATACAATCAAGTTTTTATTTAAAGGGATTAAAACATATTTTTTATTTATTTAATTTAATACAACATATATTTAAGGACCAAGTTCAAAATTTCTTTATTAATAATAATAATGGGTTAAAAAGAGAAACTATTCCTACTTGTGTGTGAGGAAACAACTAGTAAAAAGTACTCTCCTCCTTCATTTTTAATTGTCATGTTTCACTTTACGAGAGTCGATTTGACTAATCTTCGAAGTTAAATTGAATTAAATTAATGCAATATCTAAAATTTTAAATTTTAAATTTAAGTATTCGAAAACTATACGAAAAATATCATAAGCACAAGCTTTCTCATATTAATATGCTGAAAAAATATATGTTAAAATATTGGCCAAAATTGATACAATTTGACTATCGAAAATCAAAACATGACAAATAAAATTGAATAAAGAAATATAATTCTATAAATGTTAAGTTAAAAAGTTAAAAAATTTCGAACTCACTAACTTTAAATCATGAATTTGTTTCTACCTGTTGGGGTTCTCAACCCAGATGGTGCCATTCAAGGTAATGTTGAGGAAGACCTTGAGCTTGGCGGTGTCGGCGGACACGGCCAAGTCCTGCAGAATGATGGAATTGAGCGAGATAGTAGGACGCTTGGGCCTAAAAACAGCGAAATTCAAGATAGTATAGGTTATAGCCAAAAGCATATAGGCACATAGAACCAACATGCATATTTTCCTTTTTCTCTTGTGCCTTCTTGCGTACTTACAATCTGCAACGTTGTATGATCTGTTCTCTACTGGATCTGTTGATGATTCCACTTCCATTGATAATATTCTATTGCTACTATTGTTTCGTTCTAGCATTTTTTTTTCTTTGGTTAAGCGTTCTAGCATTTTGAATGTGCATGTATGGATGAGATGATTGATGGAGAAGTATATATAATTAGTGTTGTTTATAACTTGAGGCTCTAGAAAAGTAGGCTCGAGTCTAGCTACTGATACTAATCAATTTTTCGAAGCTAAGATCAACGCGTACAAATTAATGCTTGTTTTTTTTAATGCTTCTTAAATTCATCCCCCAACTTTTTTGGACTTGAATTTGGTTGGATTTTATCCTGAATTTCCTACCTTAGCTGTATCACAATTGTATTTTATGTCAAAAAGTTTTTCTTAGCGGAAAAAGTTTATTTGGCAGAAAAGGGCCTGAAGAAAAGTATTGAACTTATGTAAAGGATCGAGATCCACAATGCGGTTATTAAAGAATTTTATATAGGGGGGACTATTCTCTCAATAGGTTTTGAGTTTTTAATATGAGTTTTCCCTATCACTTGACCAGACCATATAAAATTATGAATATTTTTTATAATATTCTTTATTATCTCTTTTATCATTATCAAGATTACAATTATTAGCTTACGCATGCATCATTGTCTATGCATGCACGATGCATGACTCGTCGATATTTCGATCCCAACACCATTTGGTCTTAATATGCTTTCTAGAATGTGTCACATTTCATTTGCAGTTTTTGACTGGTCCATATGACATAGACAATGATGAAGAATTGCAGTAATAATGGTAGTGGAGTTAAAGGTTACGTTAGAACAAGACCATTGATAGGAGAAACGTGTTCCCATGTTGCCTTTTCTGTTCGTTTTTAGGGGAATCACAATTTTCCTGAACTATCTTTCTTGATGAAATTATTTTTTTTAAGAAGGAAAAAATTGCTTTTGTCACTAATGAGCAAAAAGCATTTTAGTTTACAAATATCTCAAGTATCAAGTTATACTCAAAAATATCAATAGGACACTCTCCTCATGCGCTATTTTCTGCCTTACGCCATTGTCATATTTGCTTGCTTTTATTATCAATCAAATTACACTAGAAAATAAACCTATCAAAGTGATTTTGCAAGGTAAACATTTTTAATTAGTCAATTAAACTAATTAAGAATGATATTAGTAGAGTGGTTGGGTGTTAATTGAGTCGATCTTTAAATACGTTGGGAAAGAAGTAACTACATACTACTCATCTAGTTGATGCACTAGATATTATGCTACTCCATCTAGTTTATGCTAGCTAATTTTTGTAAGGTGTAACTCTGCCTTTATAGGGGATTAGGTAATGCTAACTCCTTTGTGGCCTCACATCTAAATTATGTTCTCTATGATTCCTTTCGTTCATGCGTAGCTAGTACTCTCTGACACATTTCATGTGATAATATTCGAACGTGAACTTCTGAAACTTGTGATGTTAGATATTGAACATTTCTATTGCTATAAAAAATTTCAAAATTATAATTTAAACATCATAATATTATGTGGCTATAAAAGCTCTTTATTTAGAATAAAACTTAAAAATTGCGTTGCATTTATTGGAAAATATAAAAGAAACTTTTTTTGAACAAATTAAAAATGAAATAAAATTACATGAATTGAAATTAAGGTGATAAAGGAAACGGATAGCAGTATTTTGTTGGCTTTACTCTCCTTCCCATACTCCTTTTGCAAGTATTGAAGTGTTAGGTGCTTTTTAAAAACAAAAAAAAATGTTTCTTTTTATTTACTGGGAAAGCAAGTTTTGTTGTTTCGGGTACACAATTTGTGGGTTTGCACAAATACTTCAACACAAGTTCAAGATTATATCAAGAACACTTATGAAGTTTTAACACCTTCAACACAAGTTCATCAAGAACTTTTAAAGAAGTGTGTTATTTAAAGAAACAAGATGGCGTAGAAATAGATCCAAGTCCTCTGAATTCACGTAGTGTCCTTAGGGAATTAATTCCCTTCAAGTACCCGAGGTTGCGAAATTTTTCCTCCTAGGATAAAATGGCTCACAATCAGAATGTAACGGTACCTCAAACCTTCTGATTTCTTCGAACTCACTCAATGGGAGATGATCACACAGAGTTTTTAGAAGCAAGAGAAATATTTTTTCAATGCAGAAATTTTATGTACAACCTTTGTAAAAAATGCAGGTTTTTATAGCCATAAAGTGC
The DNA here is from genome assembly GCA_030864215.1 of Capsicum pubescens. NCBI lineage: Eukaryota > Viridiplantae > Streptophyta > Magnoliopsida > Solanales > Solanaceae > Capsicum > Capsicum pubescens. The sequence goes on along the minus strand of CM061547.1, from coordinate 198,678,566 downwards.
CCCTTCGAAAAGGAAGCAATGGTTCATCGGAAAGGTGTATCATTTCGAAATAGTCATGTTTGTCCATTTCAAACAGTATGTCTTTTTTGAACAGTCACAACCAACCGAACAGTAATCCATTTTTTTAAAACAGTGTGTCTTTTACTCGAAGGGTTGTGTCCCTTTCGAGTAGCGTTTCTTCATGCATGCACGTTCATGGAGGAAAATTATTGCATTTTTCTTTGAATTTTCAGACTTGTTTTTCTCAAGTTTCAATTAAATTTTGTCTAAGAAATCGATCATTTGAAAAATCCGAAGCCGAAGTCGAGCGACGACGACGACTGCGCGAGGCACCTCTTGGTTCTTGCCTCACTATCCACTTGAAGAAGTGTTACTCAATAAAAACATACTAAAGTTGTTTTCTCCCACCAATGTGGGAGAAGTATACTTTCTTTAATGAGTACACTTTTCCTCAAAGACTTTTCCTCCATTTTTCATTCACACTAATTGAACCCAACAATTCCCACATGAATGGGGAGTGGCTACTCTTTGTAAAACTTTACGGACAAGTATGTGATCAGCAATCAAAGACTGATTGCATCTGGATAAGTGGTTTTCCCTTTGAACTTTCCATAGTGAACATGCATCGGATACACTATGTCAATCGGTAGATTTGATGTTGAACTGTCGAGCTTTAATGTATACCTAGACAACACATGTCACACAACCAACCTTTACGGTTTATGGTTCTCACAGTTTTATTCATTTCAGCCATGAACACGTTCTGATTTCATGAGAGCTTAGAGAATAGGCCTTTAATAACATTATCCTTGAAACTACTTTTACTTCACCCTCACATAGGTGATTTCTAAATGCTCAATCCTATAGATTAAACTATTTGGTCAAATCTGCCAAATTTAAATAATCATTAAAAGACTTCACACCACAATTCTTATCCTTGTTTACTAAACATTGTCTACATCATGAGAATAGGCTGGGTATATTGATAATGTTGAACCTGTCAGACACAATTTTGTTTGATCTTCTTGGACCTATTTCTTGGGATCTCCAGTCTGCTAGGTATATTTACCGATATGCTAACTTGTCCTAGGTCATAAGTCTATTCCCTTCGATGTTCTCTCAACTCTTTCTCTAGATAGGCCTTTTGTAAGTGGATCCGACATATTATCCTTTGACTTCACATAGTCAACAGTGATAATTTCACTAGAGAGTAGTTATCTAACGGTGTTATGTCTCCATCTTATATGACGAGATTTATCGTTATACATCATGCTCCCTGCCCTACCTATCGCCGTTTGGCTATCACAGTGTATACATACTGGTGCCAATGGTTTGGGCCAATAAGGAATATCTTCTAAGAAATTTAGGAGCCATTCTTCTTCTTTACCGGCTTTATCTAATCCGATAAATTCTGATTCCATTGTAGAGTGAGCAATACATGTCTGTTTGGATGATTTCCAAGAGACTGCTCCTCCACCTATAGTAAATACATATCCACTCGTGGATTTTACTTCATTCGATATGGTGATCCAATTTGCATCACTATATCCTTCAAGTATCGCGGTATATTTATTATAATGCATCGAGTGTATTTAAGTACCCCAAAACTCTTTTCATTGTCATCCAATGAGTTTTATTGGGATTACTTGTGTACCAACTCAACTTACTAATAGAACATGCTATGTATGGCCGTGTATAATTTATGATATATATTAAACATCCCAACGCTCTTGCGTAGTCCAACTATGAGTCACTTTCACCTTCATTCTTTTGAAGTGTAAAGCTCACATCCAATGAAGTCTTAGCAATACCAAGTTCTAAATACTTGAATTTGTCAAGTACCTTTTCGATGTAATGAGACTGTGACAATGACACCCCTTGTGGAGTTCTATGAATTCTTATTCCTAAGATCATATCCGCAACTCCAAGGTCTTTCATATCAAACTTTCTCGCAAGTATTCTCTTCATAGAATTTATGTCAGAAATGTCTCTACTGATGATCAACATATCATCCACATACAAACAAATAATGACCTTGTGATTTGGAGTGTCTTTAATTTAAACATATTTATCACATTCGTTATCTTAAACCTGTTTCCCAACATAATTTGGTCAAACTTTACATACCACTATTTAGGTGCTTGATTTAGTCCATAAAGTGACTTAACAAGTCTTCTTTTATTTAGCAAGAACCACAAAACCCTCGATTTGTTCCATGTAAATTATTTCCTTCAATTCTCCATTTAGGAATGTTGTTTTCACATCTATTTGATAGATTTCAAGGCCATATACCGTCTCCAAGGCAATTAACATTTGAATTGACGTTATCCTTATTACAGGCGAGTATGCATCAAAGTAATCAAGGTCTTCCTTCTGTTTGAAGCCTTTTACTACAAGTGTTGCCTTGTATTTATCAATAGTACCAACCGTTTTCATTTTCCTTTTGAAGATTCATTTAGAACCTAAAGGTTTATTTTCTGGACGAAGATCAACAAACTCCCAAGTATGGTTGGTCAAGATTGAATCAATCTCACTATTGACCGCCTCTTTTTAAAAGGATGAGTGTGAAGATGACATAGCTTCTTTAAATGTTTGAGGCTCATTTTCTTAGAGAAATATTACAAAATCCGATCCAAATGAAGTTGTCATTCTTTGACGTATACTATATCTTGGATTCTCATCATTATGTGCATCCTCACTTGGTTCACCTCGAGGTCGTTTAGACCCTCCACTAGACTGTTCATGTCTAGTTTTATATGGATAAATGTGTTCAAAGAACTCAGCATTATCTGATTCAATTACCATATTTTCATTGATATTCGGATGTTTGAATTTATGAACAAAACACCTATATGCTTTACTACTTTTAGCATATTGTAACTTGGGTACCAAGACCCTTTTGGAACACTTTCCAAAAGTGAGAGGTGAACTGAGTACCTTTGTCTGAGATAATAGATAGTGGAACACCGTGTAATCTGACCAACTCCCTGATGTAGAGTTTGGCGTAATCCTCGACTGAATAAGAAGTGTGGACTGGAAGGAAATAAGCTGACTTGGTCATCCTGTCTACAATGACCCAAACTGAATCGGGCTGATGACGAGTTTGAGGCAAACCCATCACGAAGTCCATGTTCACTTCTTCCCACTTTCAAGTAGGAATAGTGAACTCTTGCACGGAACCACTAGGCTTCTGATGCTCTATCTTAACCTGCTGACATGTAGAGCACTTAACCACAAAAGCTGCAATATCTCTTTTCATCCCACTCCACAATAGATCTACCGCAAGTCACGGTACATCTTAGTGGCCCCTGGATGAATAGAGTATCGCGCACCATGGCCTCTGCAAGAACCCGCTGCCTCAAGTCATCCATATCTGGAACACAAAGAAGACCCTAACAACAAAGGACACCATCTCCCCTTTGGGAGAAAACCTCAACCTTCTGATCTCTAATTGACTCTTTTAGCTTGACAAGTCTAGGATCCCTATCTTGCTTTTCTTTCACCTTGGAAACTATAGATAATTTTGAACTACTCTGAACACATACACCACCCTCTGAAGAATCGACTAAGCGAACACCAAGTCTAGAAAGCTGATGTATTTCCTGAGTTATTTTCTTTTTGCTATCCTCAACGTGATAAATGCTACCCATAGAGAGTATACTGAGAGCGTCGGCCACAATGTTGGCCTTGCCTGGATGGTAACAGACACTCATGTCATAATCTTTCAAAAACTCTAACCACCTTCTCTAACTAAGATTGAAATCTTTCTGAGAAAAGACATAATGGAGACTCTTATGATCTGTGAAGACATCTACATGAACTCCATATAGATAATGCCTCCAAATCTTTAAGGTAAATACTACGGCTGCTAACTCAAGATCATGAGTAGGATAATTCTTCTCATGGGGCTTTAACTGTCTGGAGGCGTAGGCTATGACCTTACCATGCTGCATGAGGACACAACCTAGACCCACTCTGGATGCATCATAATACACTACGAATCCATCTGAACCATCTGGAAGAGCTAGAACTGGAGATGAGGTGAGTTGAGTCTTCAACTCATGAAAACTCTTCTCGCAAGAATCTGACCACTGAAACTTGACCTTTTTTTGAGTTAATCCAGACATAGGGGATGCAATAGAAGAAAATCCTTCAATAAACCGTCTGTAATAGTATCCAAACCCAAGAAACTCTTGATATCTGATAGAGAGACAGGGCGAGGCCAGTTTCTTACCGCTTCGGTCTTCTGAGGATCAACTCTAATGCCATCGACGGAAATAATATGGCCAAGAAATGCTACTGACCTTAGACAAAACTCGCACTTACTAAATTTGGCGAATAGCTGGTGATCTCTGAGGGTCTGAAGAATAATTCTGAGATGGTCTCCATGATCACGCTCTGTACCGGAATAGACCAGGATATCATCTATGAAGACTATGATGAACATGTCCAATTATTGCTTGAACACACGGTTCATCAAGTCCATGAAAGCGGTTGGGGCATTGGTAAGACCAAAGGACATGACTAGAAACTCAAAGTGACCATACCGAGTACGAAAAGTTGTCTTCGGGATGTCACATTCTCTAACTCTGAGCTGATGATAGCCTGATCTGAGGTCTATCTTGGAGAAATAACTGGCACCCTGAAGCTGTTCAAACAAGTTATCTATCCTAGGAAGAGGATACTTGTTCTTGACCGTAACTTTATTGAGCTGACAGTAATCAATGCACATTCTGAGAGAACCATTTTTCTTACGCACGAATAAGACTGGTGCGCCCCTCAGGGAAATGCTAGGTCTAATGAATCCCTTATCTAAGAGATCCTTCAACTGTTCTTTCAGTTCTCTGAGTTCTCTGAGTTCTGCTGGTGACATTCTGTATGGCGGAATAGAAATAGGCTTAGTATCTATAATAAGGTCAATGCTGAAGTTTATTTCCCTTTCGGGAGGAATGCCTGAAAGATCTTTGGGAAACACGTCTGAATACTCATTTACAACTGGGACTGATTCGAGATTGGGAGATTCGAAACCAGAGTCTTTAACATGAACGAGATGATAAAAATATCCCTTAGATATCATTTTCCTTGCCCGAAGATAGGAAACAAGCTGACCCCTGAAAGATGAAGTATTACCCTTCCACTCTAGGACGGACTCATTCAGGAACTAAAACTGAACTACACTATTTCTGCAGTCAACTGTGGCATAGCAGGAATGAAGCCAATCCATGTCGAGAATGACATCAAAATCAGTCATCTCTAACTCGACTAAATCTGCTGACATGGCTTTCTGAAATATCATAACCGGACAGTTCCTGTATACCCACCGAGCTATGATGGTTTTATCCACTGGAGTAGAGACTGAAAAAGGCTTTGCTAAAATTTCAGGACTGATTCCAAAATTGCCTGCTATATAAGGAGTAACAAAATACAAGGATGTACCTAGATCTGGCAAAGCATAAACATGAACATGGAAAATCTGCAACATACCAGTAACTACATCAGGAGAATTTTCCTGATCCTATCAGGCCTGAAGAGCATAGAGTCTGTTTGGGCGTTGCCCAATAGTAGCACTGGAAGTGGCACCCTGCTGATTTGGACGACCGGACTGGGCTATGGAATGATTCTACTAACCCGCATACCTGACAGCGGACACTCTCTAACCCTATGGCATGTCTTGCCACAACCAAAACAAACATCGCTGCCAGCTCTATAGGTACCCTTCTGGTTCTTACCACAAGTCTGACATAGGGGGTTAGTTCGGGCACTGCTGACACTGTCCTGAGACTTAGAGCCTGGTGCTCGATCTCGATTGCCGTCTTTGAATTTTGGCACTGGGGCACTGGCGGAAGAAGGATCTGGAACTGCTGGCTTAGGATGAAACTGCGAACGATTTCCTCCTTCTGATTTGGGTTGAGCAAAATTAAAACTGCCTGACCTTACTCTCTTGTTCTGCCTCTCCCTAGTCCTAATCTTTTTCTCCTCTATTTGCTGAGTATGGGTCATGAGCCTGGATAAAGTCATATCATTATTCAGCATCGCATACCTACACTCATTTACCACGCTATCATTCACCCCTGACACGAACTTGCTCATCTTAGCCTTGTTGTCTGCAACCACATGAGGGGCATATCTGGCTAACTGAGTAAATCTGAGAGAGTACTCTTTAACCTTCATATTTCCCTGCTTGAGGTTGATGAACTCTAGAACTTTTTCCTCTCTCAACTCTTAGTGAAAGAATCTGTCTAAGAAAGCCATGACAAATTTCTCCTACTCTATAGGACCTGCATCCTCTAAACCTCTCAGACTTCTAGTGTTTGTACCAAGTGTGAGCAACATCCTGTAATTGGTATGCGTCTAACTCGGCACTCTGACAAGAAGTAACTCTCACGATGTATATGACCTTCTGTACTTGGTCAATAAATTCTTGGGGGTCTTCATCAGACTTAGACCCGAAGAAAGATGAAAGGTTCATTTGGGTGAAGTTCCGAATCCTAGTTGCGACTGAGTTGGCCACTGGATTGGCCAAAATACCTGATGGCCATTTATTTTGGGCAGCCACAGACTAAGCAAGTATGGTGAATGCGTCCCTAAACTCCGCATGAGAAATATGATCGCCCAAAGGTTCTTCAGGCTGAGAGGCTGATTGATTTCTTATCTTAGGAGACATGTTCTGAAATAAAGAGAAAAAGCGGATTAGATTGAGAGAATGACTTGTGATTATGCTCACTGGCACAACATAAATACTAAAAGAGGGGAAACTATTCTTAAAATATCTCATAGCCTCTTGCACATGAATGTGGCGCGTAACACACCCATGTACAAGACTCTACTAGATGTGGATTTCAGACTTCCTAGGACTCTATTGAATCTTAGGCTTTGATACCAAGTTTGTAACACCCCGATTTTCAGAATCAAAATGCTACACGGTGCTTATGACACCGAAGGACCACAAGCCAACCCATGATTGATATCTGTACATGTACACTGCATAATATACATGTAAAATACAGAAAACATGAACAATAGGCCATAAGGTTCAACTGAATAAAATATCTGACAAATCATAACATCCATATGGGGTAATAAATACCCAAAACAACTGAAGTCTAAAACAAATCTGAACTAAATCTGAAAGCCTCTAAATACTGTCTGAGTAAGGAGTTGAAGGAACATATCTCCAACTAACTCCGTAAACTGAAAGATAATCGAAGAAAATAAATAAATTCAAATCATATCGTCCTCGAATGAAGAGGACTCACTGCAACTCTGTATACTGAAATGCCACTGCTACTGCTGATCTGGAACTCGTGGCTCTGAACCTATGGTGTAACATAAAAGATAGCACCATAGTGTAAATGTATCAGTACAACTGAAAGTACTGAGTATACGAGTGAGGTAGGCTATATGCAAAAGGGCTTACATGCATGACCAGTGCTAACTGAATGACTTATATGAACGTGAGAGTGCAAACATGCATACATAGTAACTAAGATCATGAATACGTGATATCTAGATCTATACGCTAATACATGGTTTATTGATATCTAACATGACTAATACTGGGATTTTTTATAACATAGATGACTGTGTCTGAGTGTCCTGAATCTGATGGAACTACCTGAGTTCCATACTGTAAATGAATTGACTATATCTAACAGTCCTGGTATACTAAAATCTGAAGAACTATCTTAGTTCTTTTACTAAGACTGAGACTAAAACTGTGAGAGGTAGTTGTTTAACTGACATGCCCCAAATGCTCTATAACAGCTGAGCTGGGGTCCAATCTGTGCCCTGATTAGAAGGGTGTCAATACCGCACCACTGGTAAGGACAAGCTGTGAGTGACCCTTATCTGGCAGGTTACCCTAATGAGAATTGTAGGACCCTGGTCTGACAGGTCAAATCACCTCATCAACCCTAATTTGACAGGTTAAGATGTCTCAACCTACACTGGCTACATAGTTCTGGAAAATAAGGATGACTGTTAAGAATCATACCCTTATCTGGCAGGTGAGTTCCCATCCTTGGATTCACTCGGTGCAATCTTCTACTCCCATCTGAAGAGATTGAACATGATTAACTGATTGTACATGGACTGAGTAACTGACTTCTGTTGACTGATGGAATAGTACTATTATCTGAGAATTAACTGAGATCATGAGATTTTGAGATTTCCTGAGTCACATGACTGTTTGAGTTCTATAGATCATGGCTTGACTGAGAGTATCATGGTAACATGACATGGCTCTAGGCACACAGCTATATTTTTCAGATACAAGTACCCCCAGGACTCGATGGAAAGAAACTGACACACATGACTAACTTGATCATAAGAATAGAGTCCACAATTCACAATATCATAAGGAGAGGATTTCATACTACACTTGGTTCTCAACATCTTATACATGGAAGGGGATGCGCACAACATGTATATACTCACGTTGCTTCAATATCATGCTCATTCCATATCACAACAATAACACACAACAATAACGTGGAGTTCATGTGGAGTCATAAAGAATATAACATGGGCTTGTCATTTAAGCACTATTAAGTCATAAAAATATGGATTCTATCATTCTTGGCATTTTATCAAACACCTTACATGCACAACTTTGTGCATAGGTGTACTTATCAATTTGACAATCTTAATCCATCCAAAATTCATGGGTTTGAACTAACCTACTCACATGCTTCATGAAAAACACATCAAGATACAACCTTGAATCCAAACAACAATCATCAACATGAATATAGTCATAACACAACAAGAAAATCACAATTTATAATTTAAAACATGATTCTTGAGCTCCATGGATGAACACTACGCATACCTTAGTGATTGAATCTTGAAAGAGATCTAATGTTTCTGAAGGTTCTTGAAGAAATCCTTAGGATTTTTCTTGATTTTTCTTGACTAGGGTTTAACCCCTTTGGGAGAGAATATTCTTGTTCTTGAAGATATGATCTTGAGAGGAAACCCTAAACTTGTGGTTGAGAGTGTATGAGAGAGCTTTTTGAGATGTTTAACTAAAGAGAATGGAAGATAATACGCTCCTTGAGATTTATAAGTCATGAGAAGTGAAGGAAAAGACCAAAATACCCTTGCAAAAACGTTCCTCAATTGCTGAAAAAAAATAGTTGACGACATTCGTGACAAGTTGTCAAGCTGGTGATAAGTCGTCACAAAATGTCATCACAAAAAGGTGAAATCTTGATTTTCTGGTTAAGGTTGACGACATTGGTAATATACCATCATGGGCGTGATGACTTATCACAAAATGTCATCACTGGGGGTGGAAATCTGCCTAGGGCTGATGACATTGGTGATAAGTCGTCACGCTTGTGACATCTTAAAATGGGCATAACTCCTTACTCCGATATCGGATTTAGGCAAAATTGGTATCGTTAGAAAGATGATTCAATTATCTATCTGTTGGTGGGTTATGAGATCATAAATTCATAGCATAAAGAGAGATATTCTCATTTAAAATTGACTATACCAACATCCTTCTTAAGAATTCAATCGGTAAGGAAATATTTTGATTCGTCTATTAGCTAAGACACTTTTGAGGAATTAATATGCATCAACCTTGATCATAGAACTACAAAAACACTAAAACTTATTACTCATGAGTTCAAAGCATGATCCTAAAAAATTTTGAACTTTTGGGGTATTATGAACACGCGGTCTATAGTCTTAGGTCCTATCTTCACCCTTTTAGGCATAGAAACTTAGAATTTCGATAGAAACTCTCACACTTTGAAATATTTCAAGTTGGATTTCCTTTATTTCCATTTTTAATATGGAATTGATTGTGTCTTACTATGGGGTACTCTATAGAGTATTTGGTTAGTTGTAAGGATAGCTTCCCCCCACAAGTTTTGTGGTAAACCTGAACTTATTAGTAAGGCATTCATCATTTCCTTTAAGGTTTGATTTTTTTTGCAATTTCATCAGATTGAGATGAATACGGGGCTGCAGTTTGATGGAAAATTCCATTCTCTACTCATATTGGTGCAAGTGGAAGTGTGGCAGCAATAAGTGGCGCAGTTGTGCGACTGGTTATAGCAACACTTATTGCTGCCACACTTATCACAATACTAATTAAAAGTTTATATCAACTTTAAAAACTACTTATTTCTAGTTTAACGATGAAATTTTTATGTCTTTCAATCGTTAACTGAATGACCTTTAACTTGTAATAAAGTTTTTATTTCTTCAAATCACTTGTTAAGTTCAAACAGAATACAAAGCATAAGGCTTCAATCTCCAGAAATCAAATAATATAGATTATGATAATTAATTCCTTAAGATTGTTGTTTCGGGTACACAATCTATATGTTTGCACAAACACTTCAACACAAGCTCAAGATTATATCAAGAACACTTATGAAGTTTTAACACCTTCAACACAAGTTCATCAAGAACTTTCAAAAAAGTGTGTTATTTAATGAGACAAGATGAAGTAGAAATAGAGCCAAGTCCTCCGAATTCATGAAGTATTCTTAAGGAATTAATTTCTCTCAAGTACCCAATGTTGTAAAAATTTTCCTCCCAAGATAAAATGGCTCACAATCAGAATGTAGCAGTACCTCAAACCTTGTGATTTTTCTAACTCACTCAATGGGATATGATCATACAGAGTTTTTAGAAAAAAGAGAAATGTTTTTTCAATGCTGAAATTTTGTGTACAACCTGTGAAAAAAATGCAGGTTTTTATAGCCATAAAATGCCCTTTCGAAAAGAAAGCAATGGATCACCGAAAAGGTGTATCATTTTGAAATAGCCATGTCTGTCCCTTCAAAATAATATATTTTTTCTGACTATTCACAACCAATCGAACAGTCATCCATTTTTTTAAAACATTGTGTCTTTTACTCGAAGTGGTGTGTCCCTTTCGAGTAGCCTTTTAGCGTTTCTGCATGCATGCATGCACATTCATAGAGGAGAAATTATTGTATTTTTTTGTGGATTTTTGTACTTGTTTTTCCCAAGTTTCAGGTAAACTTTGTCTATAAAATTAGTCTCATCAATCGATCATTTGACAAATCCAAATCAATCCAAAGCCAAGAGAGCGACGACGACGACGGCGCGAGGTACGTCTTGATTTTTGCCTCACTATCCACTTGAAGAAGTGTTACTCAATAAAAACACACTAAAGTTGTTTTCTCCCACCAATGTGGGAGAAGTATACTTTCCTTAATGAGTACACTTTCTTTCCAAGACTTTTCCTCCATTTTCCATTCACACTAATTGAACCCAACAAGTTACACGTACTTGGTTCTAGAATATTAAAGTTAATATGTGAGTTAATAGTTTAATAACGAAATAGCATGCTAAGAATTTTTATCTTTTTAAGGAGAAAATTAAACAACAAACAGTCAACTTTTTCCATTCTTCATCGTCGAGAGGGAAAGAGACCGGATCGACTAAGGCTCCTAAATTTGTATACGCTTTCGCTTTATTGAGAACGTTAATCTGTGGCTGGATGAATACAAGTTTAAATAATAAGAATTTGCATATAAAAGAGTAAAGATGATTATTTTATGTCACTTATACTACATTGTTTATTTGTGCAATAAACAATAACCTAAAAGGATATTTAAAATGTACTTACTTCTAAGTTCTTACATGTGTTCGATTTATGTATAAAATTGAAACTTGTATACAAAGTACAGAGCAGCAGAAATCATTTGGCAACCTGGAAACTTTGCATCAGATATCAGAAACTTGAACCCAAACAATGAATCGAAAAGGCTCAATGCATGCCTTTTTCAACTTTCATGTGCGACATTTTGGGTGTGTTAGGTATTGAAGAAAAATAGTTTCTTTAAAAATAAATGATTTCATACTTATTTTATGGTATTTGGTAAGTAGAAAAAAATCTTATCCAAGAATATTTAGATATAATCTGGATTTGAATACCATGACAACCCAAATCCCCACAGTTTAAAAAGACCCAAAAATCGAGCAAGGTTCAAGGTTAGGTCAAGATGACTTCCAATACTGACTCAAGACCTGACTCATGACCCAGGATCCAACTTCCAACCAAACTATCGACCCCAACTCAACTCTTGATCTTGGACCCAACTCCTAAGCCTTTCTGACTCGGCTTGTCCCGGTCCAACCCCATGACCAGAACTCTAGACCCCAACCCCGGACCTGATACCCAACTATGACCGAACTCCCAACTCCAATCTAGATCCAACATGCAAGGCAAGATTTGACTTAATATTTGATCCTGACCCTAACTGGTGACCCCAAATCGACCTCAACACTGAACCAATGCTCAATATCAAGCTGAGCTTGGTACCCGACTCCTGAACCCAACCCAGGACCGATACCAAACCCACAGGTCCCGAGTCAAGTTCCAACCTCCTCACATCAAGTTTAAGAGGAATGTCCTAAGTCAAAGTGAATCTTAGGTCTCGAGTCGGGTGTTGAGGTTGAAAGAGAGTTTAAAAAAATATTTTTTCTTAATTTATGTGTGAAAGTTATTTTCCTTAAATTTGATAGAAAGTTGATTTGGAAAATATTTAAGCAACTAGAGGGCGAATCTACCTTGTGCAGTAGGGGTGCCATGACACTCGAACACTTCGATAAAAATTTATACTGTGTACGTAGATATATGTACTACAATATAGTTATACAACTAAAGTGGCACACTCTATTTATTCACAGGCTACGGGTGTCGTGGTTTAGCAATGGTAATGGAGGTCTCCTTCCATGTTGAGTCGAGTTTGAATCTTATGAATCATTTTTATTCTTCCTTTTTATCTTATTGTTTCTCCTTTTTACTTCTCTTAAGCATTTCCTCTTATTAAGTCCTTTTTTTTAAATAGAAAAGGGTCAAAACTACTCCTGAACTATCTGAAATAGAGCAAAAATACCCTTCATTTATTGTCTCAGAAATACCCCTCCGTTTGTTTTTTGACTCAAAAATACCCTCGTGTTACTGGAGTTCCAATAAGCACACCTCATGAAAATAATTATCACATGTCCAATTCACGTCAGCACCTCATTTACGAAAAGGGCCAAAACTACCCCTGAACTATCCAAAATGGAGCAAAAATACTCTCCATTTATTTTTTGGCTCAAAAATACCCTTTTTGTTTTTTGGCTCAAAAATACCCCTCATTTTGTTTTTGACTCACTGATACACCTCACTTTAATAGAGTGTCACCAAGCACACCACATGAAAAAAAATTATCACATGGCTAGTCCATGTCAACGTCTCATTAAATACCATGTCGGGCCACTTAACCATCCAACTAAATAGCCCATTTAATACTCATACTTGACCCATCTTCAAAACATTAAACATGTCTTCATAATTAAAGTGTAAAGATCCACCCTTTATTTCACTTAAACTCTCTCGAAAAAAATTGATGCAGACTAGGGATTTTGATAGAAAAGAAAGCCATTAGTACACGAGTTGAAACTCGACCTGCCTTTATCATGTCAAAGAATATGGGAGAGTTCAACCGATGTATTAAGGGTTTTCTTTTTCCTCAAAATCCCTAGTCTGTATTATTTTTTGGGAGAGTTTAAGTGAAAACATGTCAATTTTTTTAAAGATGGATCGGGTACAGGTATTAAATGGGATGTTAAGTTGGATAGTTAAGTAGTTTGAAGGGTTTTCTTTTTCCTCAAAATCCCTAGTCTGTATTATTTTTTGGGAGAGTTTAAGTGAAAACATGTCAATTTTTTTAAAGATGGATCGGGTACAGGTATTAAATGGGATGTTAAGTTGGATAGTTAAGTAGTTTGATGATCTTAGGTGTATTTATACTTCTAAGTCTCATTATGTATGTGCATTTAGCTTAGTTTCTGTAATACCTCGTACCTTTTCTAGCTAGAATTCATCCCTAGAATATTAAGGGATATCTTATAAGATGAATATTATTTATTTTGTGTGAAATTATTTAGGTTTGGACTTTCCATAACGTAGAAAATTGAATTAGCTTTCCAACGATATAAGATTCTCCTAAATCCGATAATCGGGTAAGAAGTTATGGCTATTTTAAGTTCCAGTGTAAAAACACCGTCATTTGGGTCCTTAGCCCATCCTGGAGCAGCGTAATACCACAATTTTCAATTTCTAGTGAGGCCCCGTGATCTTGGCGTGTCGCAGAGAGGCCCAATTTCCCATTTGGCAATTTCTAATGAGACCTCACGATAATGGCGCGTCGTACCAGTGGTCAAAATGACAAATATAAGGGCTCCGCGATTGTGGTGCATCGCGGAGAGAGCACATTTCCCGTTCGTCCAATTTCCAGTGAGCCACCGCGATAGTGGCGCGTCGCGGTGGCCACCCAGTTCGCAAAATATTGTATTTTTCAATTTCGTTTGGGAGTTTAAAGAGGGGATTTTGGTCATTCTTCCAACCCCCAATACGAACAAAAACAGAAGATTAAGCATATTTCAAAGCACATTATGCTTTATTCATCATTCCCTCTCAAAGAAAAACCCTAGTTCATTAACTTCCTCCCCAAGAAATCCAAGATTCCTTCATAAATTCTCCAAGATAATTCAAGATTGAGATTTTCCAATACAAGGCCACTAAGAATTCAACCCCTAAGCATCAATAGGAATCCAAGATCCCAGTTTTTATCAAAGATCGTCATTTTAAGGTATGTGGGGTTTGAACAAGGATAATTCTTTCACCCTAGTGCCTAAAACTTTACTTTAATTATAAATTTACTGCAATTTATAAAATTTTCCATGAAATTCAAGTTAGGGTTTATACCCATTATTGTTAATCACAAGCTTATGATATTTTCAATGATTTAGAAGTTGAATTCCATGATTTTGTTTATATTTTCATGCATATTGCTGAAATTTCCAGATTTTGAGTTGTTCTATCAATATTTACATTACCTAGCATGAATATTATGATGCTTTAACATGAGATTGATATGAGTTACTACCCTAAGATTGAATATTATTGTTTCAAGAAAGATGATGCTTTAAGCATCTTATGAGCAGATTATCCTTAATTTTTAGAAAAAGCTTTGATCTTTTGATCATTGGTTTAGCTTTGGAATCCACTACAGATTTTATAGTTTACAGAAACTCAAAACAGTTTTGATTACAGACTTACTAAAGTCAGTGCGTAAATGGTTTTTCATATAAATCCTTATGCTAGTTTTAAGAAGTGGATTTCTAATAGTTTTGAGCATACAGATCTTAAAGGGAGAAGTATTTAGCACCGAGTGGGAAGTGTGAGATTAGCGTCCCCTATCTTCTACAGAACTACGTAGCCAACGTAGGTACAGACTCAGATTATTCCCATTTATATGGATGATAGATATAGCTTATGATCGATTACCTGGATTAGGTTATACTCCATGGAAAGAGTATGACACCTCTCCCCAACGTGAGGTTTCCTCCTTAGGAGGTCAAGACGTTAGACTTCATGTAGCTCACAGGTTTATGCCGGTTAAGAGAACCTCTCTGCTAGTAAAAGATGTACAGCTTTTCAGATAAAGTATTTTCCCTAAAGTTGAAAAGCCTAACAGTAAAGATTTTTAGAATAGTTTTAAAAGTATCCACCCTACAGTCTAACGTTTAAGAATATATAATCCCCAAAGCTTTAAAAGAATCCCCTTGCAAAATAAGTTTTTAGATATGATTTAAGAATAAAGAATAGAATACAGATTTTAGAACTAAGTGTTATGGCTCACAAGATTTTTATGATATGTTTTACCATTCTTGATTATGATCTTCAACTTTTAGATTTACTCAAGCCTATGTGAGTCACTTACATTTAGCATGCTTGATTTCATATACTGTGATGATATTCTTTACTTATTGCATACACCCCCATATACTCAGTATATCCTCAAAGTACTGATCCACATATACGCCTATGTTCTACATTGTCTCATAACGTAGGTTCAGGTGCTCAGTCTCAGCAGTGATCGTGATTTTCAAGAATCTCATCTATATCCCTGAAGTTGGTGAGTCCTCATAGTTAGATATTCATGTTTCAATTTACTAGTAGATGTTCCTTTATTTATTTCAGCTAGTTTGAGTCAGTTGGGGCCTGTCCCAGTGACTCTCTAGACTCAGCTAGTAGAGGCTTGTTGGACTACCAGATTTAATCTTAGATCTCAGTTATCTTATTCATACTTTTCAGTATTTGTTTATCAGATTGATGAGCTTAGTACTTTCAGATATATTCAGATAGTTTTCCATATTTTATCATGATTTTTTAATTATATTTCCCTATGATGAGATTCAGATATGTTAGAAGGCATCCAGGGTTAGCTCTGGACTACTTATAGTTTTAAGCACTGTGTGGCATCTAGGGAACTAGATTTCGAGGCATTACAAACTTGATATCAGAGACTAAGGTTTAGAGAGTCCTAGGAATTCAGAAAAGCCGCATTATATAGAGTCTTGATCATTGGTATGAAGCGTGCTACATCTATGATAAAAGGCTATGGAGAATTTTACGAAAATCCTCTCTTTCTTTCATAATCCATCATGCTTACAGCTATCTATATTTTCTATTAACTCATGCTCTTTTATGACATAAAATGCCTCTTCATCGAGCTAATGCCCGTAGAAATAATAACGAGCCACCTCAGCCCGCAGATCCTTTGAATAAGAATGTGTCACATGCAGAGTTTCGACCAGCTTTTTAGGAGCTAGCCCAAGATGTGACTACTAATGTTTAAGTTAATTGTCACGCTGTAGTCCCACCTCAGCAGGATGGGAATTTAGCCGCAGCCAGAAATTGAGACTTTATGAGAATAAATTCACCGAAATTCTTTTGGTCGAAGGCCAGTGAGGACCCACGGTATATCTTGATGAGGTGAGGAAGATCACTCGAATTATGCATATTTCTGAAGAAGAGAGTGTAGAATTGGCATCCTATAGGATGAAAAAAGTTGCCTATGACTGGGTGGTGATGTAGAAGAAGAGTAGAGGGGGGAATGCAGCCCCTATGACTTGGTAGATATTTTAGGATGCATTTTTATACAAATTCTTCTCACTTGAGATAAGGGAAACTAAGATAAAAGAGTTCATGAACCTGGGGTAGGGCTCCATGACAGTGAAGGAGTATTGCCTCAAGTTCAACCAGTTGTCTAAGTATGCCCCTAATCAGATGGCTGACCCTAGGTCAAGCATGAGTAAGTTTATGATCGGTGTGTCTGGATTGGTGGTTAAGGAGTGTAGGAATTCTATGCTTAACAGATACATGTATCTTTCTAGATTGATGATGCATGATCAGCAAATTGAGGAAGAAAAGATGAAGGAAAGAGAGAGTAAATAAGAGGGCTAGAACAGGGCAGTTTGATCATGGTTAGAATAGGTACAGAGAGGAAATCATTCACAGTTTCAAAATCGTTCATTTATGCCTGCACCTTCTTCAGACAGTGCTCCTGCACCCAGACACAGGCAAAAATAGTGGAGTAAGTCTTTTATGTCCAGATCTTAGAATAGTGTGAGTGGTAGGCCCAGTTATCCTCAGTGTTCTAGGTGTGGCAAGAATCATTCTAGTGAGTGTCTAGTGGGACGGAGAGGTTGTTATGGGCGTGTCCATTCAGGCCATGAAATCAAAGAGTGCCCTCATACTAGACAGGAAAATAAGGATGTTCATCCTTAGACTCAGACTAACAGTGCACCAGCTCCTCTAGGTCGCTCATCTCCTCCTCAGGGTGCATCATCCAATACTGCTGGAAGTCATCACCAGAATTGATTTTATTCTTTACCCTCATGCCAGGAGCAAGAATATTCCCAAGATATTGTTATCGGTATGTTTCGTATCTTCTATTTTGATGTTTATATGTTGTTAGACCCTAGGTCAAGTTTTTCTTATGTGACCCCGTTAGTTGGTGTGAATTTTGAGATAAATTATAAAAATATTCCCAAGGCTTTCTAGGTTTCTACCCCAGTAAGTGAGTCAGTTATTGCTAAGCAAATCTATAAAAAAATGTCATATCACTGTCCTTCATAAAGTCATGTTAGCAGACTTGATAGAGTTGGATATGGTTGATTTTGATCTTATCCTTGGTATGGATTGCTCCATTCCTGTTATTCTTCTATAGATTATCGCACCCGAGTGGTTAAGTTTTAGTTTCTAGATGATACAACCTTTAAGTGGTTCGGTAATTTAGTGTCTCCCAAGAGTCATTTCATATCTAATATTAAGGATGAAAAGTTGATATCCAACGGTTGCATTTATCACCTAGTTCGAGTTAAAGACACTAAGTCTGAGACCCCAACAGTTCAGTCAGTCAATATAGTAAATGAATTTCCAGATGTCTTTCCAGAAGATCTCCTAGGGGTACATCCCACTAGAGAGATAGAATTCGATATTGATCTTCTCCCAGATACTCAGCCTATTTCTATTTCTCCATATCGTATGTCTCCCACTGAAATTAAGAAGTTGAAGGTGCAACTCAAAGATCTTTTAGATAAAGTTTTCATAAGGCCTAGTGTTTCTCCATGGGGTGCTCTCGTACTATTCGTGCGAAAGAAGGATGGTTCTTTGCGTATGTGCATTGACTATCATTAGCTAAATAAGGTAACAGTCAAGAACAAATATCCTTTTTGTAACACCCCGTATTTAAGTACATGTATTGGCGTATTCAAGTACGTGATTGGTCTTATTTATATGGAATTAATTTTTTTATTTTATTTATACCGGAATTTGCCCGTCGATGGTTCCATACGAAGGTTATTGAATAAGCTTTCCAACGATATAAAGATTTCCAAAAATGGATAAGTTTCGGATATAATCGAGCACGTTCGAAACTATAAAACGGTGGCCGGGATATGGTGAATAGTAAATGTGCAGGAAAATTTCCTGCACACAAACTACTGAGGCCTGCTAGTTTTTTGGGTAAACTTCGAATGATCATAACTCCCTTAATATAATGAACTGGGAGATCTACGACATATCAAAAGAAATATCTTTGAGTCTTCTTTCCAATGCAATTGGTTTCATCCAAATCCAACGTCTGAGTAAGGAGTTATACTCGTCTTACTTTAGCCTCTCAAAATAGATTTTTAGGATCAACTTCAAACGATCATAACTCCTTGTACAGGATGAATTGGGTGGCCTACTTTATATGAAATGAAATCCCTTTGAATTATATTTCCAACGATACCAATTTCACCCAAATCCGATATCGGAGCAAAGAGTTATGGTCGATCTACTTTAGCTTGTCAAAACAGTCTACCATGGACAGATTCGGATTTACTTAAAATTTTAAGGGCAATATGGTCATTTTCCATCACCTCATGAACGAAAATTGGTCATTATATACATATACTTAGCCTCATATCCATTATTTATCATCCATTATTGAAGAATAAGAAACCCTAGCCAAATTTCAACTCCAATTATCTTGTGATTCAACCGTAGAAAGTCCAAATTGATTCCGTAGTTGTGTTCACCATCTCGAGGGCTTCGAGAAGCACCCCTTATTTGTGCCAACAGGACTTCGAAACCAAAAGGGCCATTTTATGGTAAGGATGTAAATTATGTTGGTGTTATTTATATGGATATGTATAGATATGCATGTAAGCATAAGAAGTGTGTTATTTGATTGTTGTTGAAAGATGATTGGAAATGATGTTGGATTATTCTTGTGCATGGTTGGATTATGTTGAATTGTGAAGGGATTTGGTATTGATGATGTGGTATTGAAATGATGATTATATATATATATATATATACACATAAACCTATTGTTCAAGTTGGTTTTTGGAATGTTTTGCAAATATTGGTTGTATGGAATTATGGAAGAGAATTGTGGTGTTGGGTTGCTAATACTAGATGCCAAACATTTCATTGTAGATAAGTGATTTGTAAAGCCGGGAAGTTGTGTTGAATTGGTATCCGAATCTACGACGAGGTATGTAAAGCATACTCTAACAATGTTCTTTGGCATGAAAACACCAATGTTCCATCAAGTAAGATTCCGAGGTTGTCCAAAAACATGTATTGTTCTACGTTACCAACGAAGTTGTTTCCATCCTATAAAGTGTCAAAATGTTTCATTGATATACCAAAAGGCTCCTATTTTATTGTTGTGATATTGATGATTCTGAAACACATTGTTGATATACCAATAAGTTTCTACTTTATTGTTATGGCATTGATGACTCCAAAACACTTCATTGATGTGCCAATGAGTCTTTATTACATCGTTATTGTATAGAAGGTCTATTACTTGGTTCCTATTGATGTATCATTGTTTCAAAGTATCGAAAATGTGGTGGCGACCGAAATAACAATCTCAAAGATTAATTGAGCTAAGTGATGGAAGTTCTCTCTTATCGGGTGGTATCCCAGGGGTATAAGCCTAGCATGGGTCGATCCCTATTTATGTGTTTATGGGTGGTATCCCAGGGGCATAAGCCTAGCATGGGTCGAGCCCAGTTGATATGTACTGGAGGAAGCCTAATGGTCACAGTACAGTACAGTAATGTTTACAAAGACGATAAGAACGAAGGTAAAGTGATTGAATAAATGCAATGTACAGGTTGTCACAAGTTCTAGTAAATGTGGTTCACTCTTATTACACTTTATTCACTTATTTCTGATTTCTATTGAGCTCCTATATCATATGTGATTATCTATAGTTTTACATACTCAGTACATATTTCGTACTGACGTCCCCCACGGGGGACCTGCATTTCATGTTGCAGGCACAGGTACCTCAGCTTATACACTGCACAAGTAGGAGCCAGGTCATACAACTATTGTTGGTGAGCTCCAGTTTGCTTCGGAGCTTTCCGAGTCGGCTCTTTATATTTTGTTATTGTACAGGAGTCATGTGTGGGCGGGGGTTTGTCCCGACCCTAGTTATGTCATGTATATCCTAGAGGCTTTGTAGACATAAGGAAGGGTAAAGTCATGGAAGTTTATATAGTGATGTTATATTTGTATATGTGGTGGCCCCGACGGCCAAGTATATATATATATATTTGTGCGTGTTGTGCTGATACAGGTAATTAGACCCTTCTATATGCAATGAAGTGCTGTTCAAATTTTTGGTGACATATAAGTGAAAGTACATGTATTTGAACGGGTTCTCCCGGGCCTTCTCGGCTTCGGGTGCCAGTCCGGCCCGATGGGATTTTTTGGGGCGTGACACTCTTCCTATAATTGACGACCTTTTTGATCAATTACAAGGTGCAAGTTATTTCTCAAAGATAGACCTTAGATCCGGCTATCATCAGCTTAAAGTTAGGGAATGTGATATTCCGAAGACTGCCTTTAGAACCCGTTATGGTCATTTTGAGTTTCTAGTCATGTCTTTCGGGCTAACCAATTCTCCAGCAGCTTTCATGGACCTCATGAATTGAGTGTTCAAGCAGTATCTAGATATGTTTGTCATAGTGTTCATAGATGATATCCTCGTATACTCTTGTAGTGAGGATGACCATGCATACCATCTTAGAATTGTCTTGCAAACTCTTAGAGATCACTAATTATTCACCAAATTTATCAAGTGTGAGTTTTGGCTAAGATCAGATGCCTTTATTGGTCATGTTGTTTCCGCCGATGTCATTAGAGTTGATCCCCAAAAGACAGAAGCTGTAAGAAATTGGACTAGACCTATATCTTCGTCAGATATTAGGAGTTTCTTGGGTCTAGCTATCTATTACCACTATTTTGTTGAAGGTTTCTTATCTATTGCATCACCTAAGTCTAGATTTACCCCAAAGAAAGTTAAGTTCCTGTGGTCAAATTCCTGCGAGAAGAGTTTTCAGGAGTGAAAACTCGACTCACTTTAGCCCTAGTGTTAGCATTACCTAATGGTACCGATGGTTTTGTGGTGTATTATGATGCCTCTAGAGTTGGTTTTGGTTGTGTGTTGATATAGAGAGGTAAGGTCACAGCCTATGCCTCTAGACAGTTGAAGCCTCATGAAAAGAATTACCCAACTCATGATCTGGAATTAGCTGTTGAGGTTTTTGCTTTAAAAATCTGGAGACACTATCTGTATGGTGTTCATGTTGATGTATACACAGACCACAGAAGCTTGCAGTATGTGTTTACTTAGATGGAGTTGAATTTTCATCAAAAAAGGTGGTTAGAGTTGCTAAAAGACTATGATATAAGTGTGTTGTACCATCTGGGCAAGGCCAATGTAGTGGCAGATGCCCTTAGCAGGTTGTCTATGGGCAGTGTCGCTCATGGGGAGAATGGTAAGAAAGAATTAGCTTAAGAAATTCATCGTTTGGCTAGATTGGGTGTTAGGTTGGTTGATTCAGATGAAGGGAATATTTGGGTTCAGAGCAGTTCTGAATCTTCCCTAGTTTCGGAAGTGAAGGAAAAGCAAGATATGGATTCTAGTTTTGTCAAACTGAAGGAGTCAGTCAAAGACCAAAAGGTAGAGGTTTTCTCCCAAGGGGGAAATGGTGTGTTGAGACACCAAAGTAGATTGTGTGTGCCTTATGTTGATGATTTGAGGTAGATAATTATGGTTGAAGCTCATGGCGCGAGTTATTCTATTCATCCCGGTGCTACCAAGATGTACCGCAATTTATGGGAAATCTATTAGTGGAGTGGTATGAAGAAAGATATAGCATAGTTTGTATTAAAGTGTACAACTTTTAAACAGGTTAAGGTATAGCACCAAAGACTTGGTGGCACATTGCAAGAGTTTGGTATCCCCACTTAGAAGTGGGAAGAGGTGAATATGGATTTTGTGATTAGTTTACCCCAATCGCGTCATTATCATGATTCAATTTAGGTTATTGTAGACAGATTGACTAAGTCAGTGCATTTCTTGCCAGTTCACACATCTTATACAGCTGAGGACTATGCTAAGTTGTATATCCGAGAGTTAGTCATATTGCATGGAGTTCCTTTGTCTACCATCTCGGATAGGGGTACTCAGTTTACTTCCCAGTTTTGGAAAGCCTTTCAGAGGGGTCTTGATACCCAGATCCATCTTAGTTTAGCTTTTCATCCGCAGACAGATGGTCAAGCAAAGAGGACCATTCAGAATTTAAAAGATATGTTGAGAGCATATGCCCTTTATTTTAAGGGAAGTTGGGATGAGCATTTGCCATTGATTGAATTTGCTTATAATAATAGTTATCATGATGGCATTTAGATGGCTCTATTTGAAGCTCTTTATGGGAGGAGATGTAGATCACCCATAGGTTGGTTTGAAGTGGGAGAGGCTGCTTTGCTTGGCCTGATTCAGTGTTTGAAGCTATGGAGAAAGTTAAACTAATTAGAGAGAGATTAAAAATAGTCGGAGTCATAAAAAATCTTATGCAGATGTAAGAAGAAGGGACCTCGAGTTTGAAGTTGGTGATTTAGTGTATTTGAAGATTTCACCCATGAAAGGGGTGAAGAGATTTGGCAAGAAGGGGAAACTTAGTCCCCAGTATGTTGGCCCTTTCATAATTTTGAGTCGTGTTGGGAAAGTAGCTTCTGAACTTGAGTTGCCCGCAGACTTGTCATCACTTCATCCTGTATTTCACGTCTCTATGCTTAAGAAGTGCATCAGTGACTCCACCATTGTAGTTCCATTAGAAAGCTTAGAAATTCATAACAGCCTTTCGTACGAAGAGATTCCAGTTGAGATTTTAGATCATTAGATCCGTAGACTAAGGAACAAAGAAGTTCCCTTGGTCAAAGTTCTTTGGTGTAATCAGTCCATTAAGGGTGCTACTTGGGAAGAAGGAGCAGACATGCGATCCAAGTACCCTCACCTATTCTCCGCAACCTCAAATTTAGCTGAAGCTAATACTCTTCCTTGATTTAGTTCTTTTCTAATCATATATTCAGCAATAGAGTTATCCTCATGTAAGTTCATGCACTCACAGAGTTACTCAGAAGCTCAGAATGATCTAGATTTAGTTATTCGGTTCACTTCAGTTGTGCATGCTATCTTATATTCTTAGATTCCTTATAAATTTTAGCTTAACTAGCCATATTTGAGGACGAATGTTTCCAAGAGGGAGGTATTGTAATACCCCGTACCTTTTCAAGCTAGAACTCGTCCCTAGAATATTAAGGGATATATTCCAAGATGAATATTATTTATTTTGTATGGAATTCTTTAGATTTATACTTTCCATGACGTAGAAAATTGAATTAGCTTTCCAACGATATAAGATTCGCCTAAATCCGATAACCGGGTAAGAAATTATGGCTATTTTAAGTTCCAGTCATAAAAACACCATCATTTGGGTCCTTAGCGCATCACGGAGAAGCGTAATATCACAATTGTCAATTTCCAGTGAGGCCCCACGATGTTGGCGCATCGCAGAGAGGCCCAATTTCCCATTTGGCAATTTCCAGTGAGACCTCGGAATACTGGTGCATCGCACCAGTGGTCAAAATGACAAATATAAGGGCTCCGTGATTGTGGCGCATCGCGGAGAGAGCCCATTTCCCGATCTTCCAATTTCCAGTGAGCCACCGAGATAGTGGTGCATCGCAGTGGCCACCCAATTCACAAAATATTATATTTTTCAGTTTTGTTTGGGAGTTTAAAGAGGGCATTTTGGTCATTCTCCCAACCCCCAATCCGTCCAAAAATAAAAGATTAAGCATATTTCAAAGCACATTAAGCTTTATTCATCATTCCCTTTCAAAGCAAAACCCTAGTTAATCAACTTCCTCCCCAAGAAATCCAAGATTCCTCCATTAATTCTCCAAGATAATTCAAGATTGAGATTTCCCAATACAAGGGCACTAAGAATTCATCCCCTAAGCATCAATAGGAATCCAAGATCCCAGTTTTCATCATAGATCGTCATTTTAAGGTATGTGGGGTTTGAACAAGGATAATTCTTTCATCCTTGTGCCCAAAACTTTACTTTAATTATAAATTTACTGCAATTTATAAAATTTTCCATGAAATTCAAGTTAGGGTTTATACCCATTATTGTTAATCACAAGCTTATGATATTTTCAATGATTTAGAAGTTGAATTCCATGATTTTGCTTATATTTTCATGCATATTTCTGAAATTTTCAGATTTTGAGTTGTTCTATCAATATTTACATTACCTAGCATGAATATTATGATGCTTTAACATGAGATTGATACATGGGTTACTACCCTAATATTGAATATTATTGTTTCAAGAAAGATGATGCTTTAAGCATCTTATGAGCAGATTATCCTTAATTTTTAGAAAAAGCTTTGATCTTTTGATCATTGGTTTAGCTTTGGAATCCACTACAGATTTTATAGTTTACAGAAACTCAAAACAGTTTTGTTTACAGACTTACTAAAGTCAGTGCGTAAACGGTTTTTCATATAAATCCTTATGCTAGTTTTAAGAAGTGGATTTCTAATGATTTTGAGCATACAGATCTTAAAGGGAGTAGTATTTAGCACCGAGCGGGAAGTGTGAGATTAGCATGCCCTATCTTTTATAGAACTATGTATCCAACGTAGGTACAGACTCAGATTATTCTTATTTATATGAATGACAGATTTATCTTGTGATCGATCACCTGAATTAGGTTATACTCCCTGGCAAGAGTATGACACCTCTCCCCAACTTAAGGTTTCCTCCTTAGGAGGTCAAGACGTTGAACTCCATGTAGCTCACATGGTTTATTTTGATTAAGAGAACCTCCCTGCTAGTAAAAGATATACAGCTTTTCAGATAAAGTATTTTCCCTAAATTTTAAAAGCCTAACAGTAAAGATTTTTAGAATAGCTTTAAAACTATCCTCCCTACAGTCTAATAGTTAAGAATATATATTCCCTAAAGCTTTAAAAGAATCCCCTTGCAGAATATGTTTTCAGATATGATTTAAGAATAAAGAACAGAATACAAATTTTAGAACTAAGTGTTATGGCTCACAAGATTTTTACTATATGTTTTACTATTCTTGATTATGATCTTCAGCTTTTAGATTTACTCAAGCCTACGAGTGTCATTTACATTTAGCATGCTTGCTTTTATATACTGTGATGATATTCTTTACTTATTGCATACACCCCCATATACTCAGTACATCCTCAAAGTACTGATCCACATATACGTCTATGGGCTACATTGTCTTATAATGTAGGTTTAGGTGCTCAGTCTCAGTAGCGATAGTGATTTTCGAGCATCTCATCTACATCCCTACATTTGGTGAGTCCTCATAGTTCGAGGACTTAGCTATTCATGTTTCAGTTTACTAGTAGATGTTTCTTTATTTATTTCAGCCAGTTTAAGTTAGCAAGTGCCTGTTCCAGTTACTCTCTAGACTCAGCTATAGAGGCTTGTCGAACTACCAGATTCAGTCTTAGATCTCAGTTGTCTTATTCAAACTTTTCAGTATTTGTTTAATCGGATTGATAAGATTAGTACTTTTAGATATATATAGATAGTTTTCCACATTTTATCATGATTTTATACTTATATTTCCCTATGATGAGATTCAGATATGTTAGAAGGCATCCAGGGTTAGCTCTGGACTACTTGTAGTTCAGAGCACCGTGTGGCATCCCGGGAACTAGATTTCAGGGCGTTATAGTTTTGAGGACTTCTTGATGTGATTAATGAAGTATTAAGGGTGAAATTTTGTATTTATATGCTAAATTACATGTTTAGAGTGTTTATGGTTCATTTGAAACAAGTTAAGAATCAAAGTGATCAAATAGAGTTTAGACGAGAAAACTAGTGGTGCTATCTTGAGCTATACTTGGTTTTAGTGTACTTTGATGAAGTTTATTGTGTCTTAAGAACTAATGTTTGTTATTTGATATTGTAGGAGACAATTAGAGGTGTTTTTAAGCCTATAAACAAGTCTTAAAAAGTGGGGAAACAAGGATCAAATGCACGACGAGATAGGAGTCAAACGGAAGAGAAATCACACCTATTTAGGAGTACCTCGTGCCACACACCTCAAGGTAGGATATGGGGTGTGTGATTCAAACCATATAGATACCCCTCACTGCCTTATCCTTGCCTTGGGTAGGCACCTCACCCTCAAAGACAGGCCTTAGGCCTTGTGATGAGAGGCAACTCTCGGGGCATCCAAAAGTTGATTTTAAGCTTTTTAAGTGAGGGGCAATGTTTTCAATACATATACATCATGTTGGGATACCCATGGACGACCTAAAAAACTATAAAAGGAGAACTTAGTAACAATTTCATTACATCTTTGGATTAATACACGAATTGGAGAGGAGACAAGGCAATTAAGTGGCTCAAACTAGTGTTTTTTGTTCTTTTTACTTTCTTGTAATTTTAATCTGTTAACTCATCTATGGTGATTCTTTGTAGGACTATGAGTGGTTAAACACCCTCATTCTAGGGTTGAGTTATAAACATGAGTGTGTAATTATGGTTTGATTTTTTCTTTACATGTTTATCAAGTATGTGATTGTTCTTACATTCTTATTTTACTATTCTAAAGTGTCATGAACTTTAGGATAAATCTAAATCCTAAAACGAATTGACCATAGAAGTTGAGGGATGAAATGAAGAATATAAGAAGTATGGATTATATCATTAATCATTAGAAACTAACTATTAAAGTATGATTTGTGTTTAGGATAGCGATATACCTAAACAGCCCATTTGGTTAATGAAACGGAAAGATAGCTTAATGGATCCAAAATAAAGACTCTCATCCCCACTCAACGATGTAGTTATAAGATTAATCTGTGTAGATGACTTAGAGATGACCATTCCTAAGTTATAATACCAGCCTTGTATATCAACAATCATAATAAACACCAACACCGGCTAGAAACCATGGTTATGCATGAATGTATAGTAAGTTTCAACCCTACAAGCTCTTTTTATATATTGTTTACAATCCAAATTTCATACCATTGTTAATTTGTGTTAGTTATAATTACAAAAATCAAACTCGTAATTAACACTCACACTTATTTAATCTCATTAGTAAGCCGAGAACTAGATTGTTTGCTAAATTCTAAGTTTATGTAGGATTGATATTCGGCTCGAAGGGGCCACTATAGTACTTGTATGATCACATACACTTACATTGGGGTAGGACGCAATAAGTTTTTGATGCCATTGCCGGGGATTTGAAGATTAGCAATCATCTAATTTTTAGTTTTGCTATTTTTTCTAATAAGTGCCGATGACTTGGTTTTAGCTATTGAACTTGCAAGTACAGGTCTAAATCTCAAGTAAGTTGTCAAGGAAAAGAGATTTTCTTAAACCATATCCCAAACCTGAGCTACGTTTGCATCAATTAAGGAGAGAAGCAACACTTCTCTATCCCATCCCACAAGTTCAACAAGGAGAAGCCATTCCTCTAGTCATAGTTGAGGAACAACCAGCCCACAGGACAGTGCGCAAAGTGGCAATCCCACTCACAACTATTATCACCTCCAGCATCCACAGATTGGAGTTCGGAGGTAGATTTGAGATGAAACATAACATGGTGCAATTATTGAACAGTAGTGGGTAGTTCACAGGCTTATCACATAAGGATCCACAAGTCCACATATAGAATTTATTAAAGATCAGTGACACTTTCATTTCCAATGGAGTCTCCACCTATTACAAAGGCTCACTCTTTTTCTCTTCTCACAATTGGGGGAAGCAAAGAAATGGCTGAAGGTAGAACCTTCAAACTCTATCACAACCTAGGATGACTTGATAAAGAGGTTCCTCATTTGATTCTCTTTATCTGGTAAGATTTTAAGGTTCGGGAGTGAGATCCTGAGTTTCAAGCAAAATCCAAAATAGAATCTCTATCATGAATAAAAGAGATTCAAGTCTCTTCTTAGAGATCGTCCATATCACCAACATACCAATGAGGTATTAGCTCATACTTTTGTTGAAGCTCTTCACCGTAACATAAAAATTTTGCAAGATTCAGCTGTAGGTGGCCAAACTTTGGAGAAAACTTATGACGAGCTATGTAATCTCCTGAACAGAATTGCATAAGATAATCCCAAATGGCATGGTGATATCTCCACAATTGTGATAAAAAAAGCTTGCAGTATGATTAAGGTGGATAGTGTAACAGCTTTGTCCCCTCATTTGGCCTCCTTTCAAAATTAAATGATGACACAGTTTAGCAAGTTAAGTGTGAATCAACCTCAGGCCCAAGTAAATGCAATTCAGCAGGCTCAAACATGGCATAAAATTTGTGGGAGTAATGGTCACTCTACAGACTTATATGGAGAAAATTTAAAGTCAGTTAATTTTGTGGGCAATGCACAAAAGGGAAATAAAAACCATGGTAATGCCTACAACCACAACTGCAGAGTCAACCCAATTACTCATAGGATAATAATCAAGCTCAAACTCAGTAATTTCAGAAGGAGCAGAGCATTCATAATAATACCCAGGCTAATAACATTAAAGAGGTATTAGAAAAGATCATGGATAACTGAGAATAAATAACTATGAATATCAATAATCAGCAACTGACTCAGAAGAATTTGGAGACACGATTGGGGCAGATAGCCCAAGCACAAAATACAAGATCTCAAGGGGGTTGATGTTGGGCGTATTTACACGCCTAAACACCATAATTTACCCATATTTTAGGCTAAGTTTTGAGGATAAAATATATAATTCCTGCACTTTTAGTCCTTTTTCCTGTAAGTGAGCTAACCAACGTGATTAGCATGTTTTCAGGTATTAATGATGAAGATTTCAGCACTTTGTGGACCTTTCGGTAGCAAAGGGAAACTTCGCATAAGATGGAAGGCAGCTTTTGGAAGCTTGTGGACTAAATATGATGCATGGAGAATCTTTCCCGGGCAAAAACAGTATTTTTACATACTTAAGGGTGCAGCAGTAACCCAGTAGGACTAGGACAAGGATAAAAACCCTATTTCAGTAAGACTAGGACAAGGATGTTATAAAAACCCTATTTTGCTGAATTTTTCAGTATTCACTCATTCATTAATTCAAGTCTTTTTCATTCGACTTTTGCTCCTAATTCACGTTACAATTTCTGACAGAGGACACGGCTCTCTTGAGAGCAACGGACCAAGAGGAAAAAAACGTCCAACCCTAAGTTGACGTCTAAACCATCTCCATCGCCAAGATTATTCTAGGTTGTGGTATGATGATTATATCTGTTGTGATTTCCGTTGCACTCATGAGTAGCTAAACTTCTCTGTTAGGGTTATGGAAGCCTTATGATATACTATCTATTACTATGAGTTTGTGAATTCGCGACGCGCATGCTACTTATATCATTACTCTCTTCATCTTAATTGAATTCTTGTGGTTGCAAACATATAGAATACGCCAGTATAGCATTAACTTGTTCGAGAGAAAAGTTACATGTCTGGAAAAGAGAGTGTGACAAGGAAATAGGGCTACCAACCCCTGTTTATAAGTTAGTGCCGTAACTGGACTAACCTCTTGGAGAGTTCATACCGTTAGTTATACACTTTAAGCTCGAGAGAGTTAAAGTGAGATAATCCTTGATGGTCGAGAGACGCTAGGATTTACCATAGAATAAGAATCTCTATAAGTGCATGCATGTCTGAACTCCACATAACTCATAGTTAATAGATACGTAGAACTCATAAGGTGGACATAACCCTAACTTACAATTCTCATTGATTAAAATCTTACTAAACAAAACATTCCGTTTTTACTTTGCTATTTTGATACTTTTACTTCACGCCTAAACCATCCCCCCTTTCCGTAGAATTTTTGACCAACAGTCTAATAATAGTTGCAATACTTAGTGACCAAGTATTCCCTGTGGGATTCGACACCCAACCCAGTTGGGTTCTATATTTGACAGCGACCGCTTACACTCTTACGAGAGCTGTAGTTTGAGCGTTATCAAATTTTGGCGCCGTTGCCGGGGAATACGGTTATCAACTAAGTTTGTGATAGTTACTAGACCCTTTGGTCAAAGATTCTCGTATTTTACATTTAGTTGTTGTTTTTGTTTTATTCAGGTTTTGTTCAGTGAATGCCAAATACTCAAAGTTCAGGACAACCATTATTACCCATAAACCCTAAACCGCAACTTATTGGCAGGATGGAGGCGCAACATGACATTGACAGAAGGGCTGCTCAACAGGAGCAAGCTAGATTAGTTGCTTTGTCCACCTCTCAAGTGCATCAACAGAATATTGATAACCCTGGGCGAGCAACAAATCCTGACGATGAGGACCTAGGTGATGACGAGTTACTAAACCCTAGGCGTGATGCTGAGGTGGCAACACCTGCTAACAGAAGAGATCATCAAGCTAGATTTAGACCTGAACGCCGAGCTATGCAGATTCCTTTTGATGATGATGATGACGATCTGGACGGAGCTGGTGCCACAGGAGCTATTATTCTACCGCCCTTGGCACCCGGAGCCAAATTTAATATCACTAGCACCATGATTCAGTTATTGCAGCTCAAGGTACTATTTGGTGGACTTGCAGGTGATGATCCGAACATGCATCTGGTCAACTTTATCTCTACATGCAAGTCATTCAACAATCCAGATGTTGGACAGAATGCAATTCGGCTGCGATTATTTCCATTGTCTCTATCTGGGGAGGCAACTCTATGGTTGTACGGGTTAACTCCTGATTCTATTACTAATTGGAGGCAACTGAAAGATTCTTTCCTAGAAAGATTCTTTCTGCCATCCAAGAGAGCACAGTTGAGAGATGAGATCAGCAATTTTTGACAGCTTCCAACTGAAGCTCTCCACGAAACATGGGAGAGGTTAAAAAAGAAGCTTATGCGGTGCCCAAATCATCATATGACTAATGTCCACTTGATGGAGATATTATGCAGGTCTTTGAATTCAGTGACTAATCCAGTGGTTGATAATGCTGCAGGAGGGTCATTCATGGACCTTACTTTTGTTCAGGCAAGTGATATGTTAGATCGTATGACAAAGCAAAGTAGAGCTTGGCATACCAGGGATTCAGAGGTGGAAATCTCTACCATATCTATTGGCATGACTACAGAACAAAGGTGAAGAGAAGAGGAACGTGATCAAGATATGGCGCACATGAAAACACAGATGGATCTTCTTACCAAGCATTTATTATCAGGGAAGACCAAAAAAGAAAAAGCGGTTGCGTCAAAAGGAAGAGACAAATCCGATTCTGAGGAAGAAGCTAACTACTTGAATAATCAGGGGGTTTCCGAGGCAATGCCCAAGGAAACCAAGGTCGGAACTATTATGATAAATCTGGAAACAAGGACCGTGATCAAGGTAGTTGGAAGAATAAGAGTGACAGGAGTGGTTTGTATATTTCTCCTGGAAATCGTGAGGCTGCGGCATCTGGTTCGGGGAAGATGTCTATGGAAGATATGATGGCAAAGCTGCTGAAAAGAGTGGAGGCAACTAATACGGGAGTGAATGAGGTGAAGAATGATTTGTCTTCAATAAATCAATTGGTTAACTCACATTCCACTTCAATAAAATAGCTGGAGCAGCAATTGAGTCAACTTTCAGCGGCATTCAATCAAAGAAAAGCTGGAACACTACCTAGCGACACAGTACAAAATCCGAGGAATAATGGATCGTGTATGGCTATTACTACCCGAAGTGGTAAAGTGTTGGAAAATCCTTCTAAAGGCAAGCAGGTAGTTGATGATATAGCGGATAATGTTATTGATGCAGAATGTGAAGAGGCCGAAGAAGCTAAAGAGTGTGTTCATGACGTCACCCCTAGACGTCTGCAGCCTGAAAAGATTAATAGTTGGAAGCAAGGTAAAAAGAAAGTGGTGGAGAAAACTATACCCCTTCCACCACCACATTTTCCTCAGAAACTGAAGAAGAAGGCTGACGACACTCCTGAAAAGGTTGATAATCGGAAGCAAAATAAAAAGGAAGTGGAGGAGAAAACAATTCCCCTTCCACCACCATCTTTTCCGCAGAGACTGAAGAAGAAAGCTGATGATACCAGGTTTAGTAAATTCATGACTATGTTGAAGCAGCTGACTATTAATGTTCCTTTGGTGGAAGCTCTAGAGCAGATGCCCGGATACGCTAAATTCATGAAGAACCTTTTGACAAAGAAGCGGGCAGTAAGCTATGAGCTGGCAGATAATGTTCATCATTGCAGTGCAATCTCTACAAGATCTCTAGTTCAGAAAAAGGCAGATCCTGATGCTTTCACTATTCCTTGTATGATTAGATCGTTGGATTTTGCTAAGGCGTTGTGCGATTTAGGAGCTAGCATCAATTTGATGCCGCTATCCGTGTATAGAAAGTTGGGGTTGGGTGACCCTACACCAACCAATATGTGGCTCGTAATGGTAGATAGGTCGGTAAAATGACCTGTGGGTATCTTGAATGATGTGTTGGTGAAGGTTTCCACCTTCATCTTTCCTGCAGACTTTGTTATTTTGGATTGCGAGGTGGATTCTGAAGTTCCCATAATCTTGGGACACCCTTTCCTCGCAACTGGAAGTGTACTTATCGACTTAAGAGCTAATGAGCTTTGATTTCGGATGAATGATGAAGTGGTCCGTTTTGATGTATGCAAAGCAATAAAGCAGCCCAGAGATATGAATGTGTTCTCTGTAGATGATGTTTATTATGAGGATGAGAAAGAATTATCTGTAGAGAAGCAGCTTACTGTTGAGTCACTATCTGATGTGCTACTGAATTTTGAACGTGAGGAGGCTGAAGAACAAGAAGAAACCAGTCGTGCTCTAACAGGAATAAGGTCATATTCTCATGATCCTAAGAAGTTGGGCCTTGATCTTAAGAGTCAATCTTCACCAACAGCGAAGACTTCCATTGAAGAGATACCAGCGCTAGAATCGAAAGAGCTCCCCAGTCACCTAAGGTATGCATTTTTGGGAAGTGGAAATACACTTCTGGTGAGTGTTGCGGCTGATTTAGGCGAACAGCACGTAGAGGCTCTCATCTCTTCTCTGAAGAGGTACAAGAGAGCCATTGGTTGGTCTATTGATGATTTAATTGGTATCCCACCTGGGATATGTATGCACAAGATGCATCTCGAAGAAGATTGCATGCCCACAATTAAGCATCAGTGTCGTCTGAATCCATTCAGAAAATGATGCACCAAATATCTCGATGAAGTCTAAGTAATCGAGATAACTATGTCGAGCCGCGATAATAAATCAAGCGCTTGGTGGGAGGCAACCCATCGTTTTTAATTGTTTTTGTTGTTTTTGTTTTCCTAGGATTTTGTCAAGCCACGACCAAAACTAAGGTGCTTGATGGGAGGCAACCCATCTTTCTAATCGTTTTTGTTGTTTTTGAGTAAGTATAGGTGCAAGACGTCTAAAGGAGGAGCTTGGTCTCAAATTTTGATTTGAAAGTGAGCAATGTTAAAGGTGGTAAGTGAGTAATGAAGGAGCAAAAGGCTTTCGGTTAGGCATTGCCTATACAAATCTAGGCAATGGACAAGGCAAGGCCTATGTAAATCTAGGCAACGAACAAGGCAAGGCCTATGCTATGGCCTTTGTTCTATGAATCTACAATGCCATAGCATAGGCGCCGCCTATGCCCAACAATGCCATAGCATAGGCGCCGCCTATGCTTAACTAGGCAAAGCATTAGGCGCCGCCTATGCCAAGCATAGGCAAAGCTAAAGGCGCCGCCTATGCCATTGCCTTTGCTCTCTGAATCTACAATGCCATAGCATAGGTGCCGTCTTTGCCTCCCAAACCTCTCAAAACTTTTCTTTTTTCTCATCTAACCTTGCAAGATCATCTTTCGAGTTCAACACAAAGTAAGTTCTTCGTTTATATTCCGAAGTTGTTACAATCCTACGCTTATAATGGTATTTTAGATCTTAAAGTGGTGTTGGTGATTTGAATGTAGTTGATTTGTTATGATACATCTAGTTGAGTGAAAGAATACGTGTGGGTGTTCTTGACTTAGTACCGTCTTGTAGTTGATTTTGATACACTGTCATACTTTTGTGAAATCGAAATGGTGAAGTTAATTGCATACTCTTCAAAGTTGAATGCTTGGATGTTTGAATGACTCGTTCATCGAGCTAAATATCATGATTGAATACAAGCATGAGATGTTGTGATTATTTCTATGCCATAACTTGATACGATCTCTATGTAGTAGTCTTGTGCAAAAGGTGCATTAATCCACACATGAAAGTATAGTCAAGATTACATGAAATAGAGTTGTAAAGGATAGTAAGATGACATGAAAGTATAACTGTGCTGAACATATTGTTGGAACATATCACCTAAATGTATGTCGATGAAGTCTGAGTAATCGACATCATTCACTTAATTAGTTTGTGTCAACAAATTAAGTGTGGGGTGGTGTCACTATTGTCTGTTTGTCGATTAAATCTTCCGAGATGAGCTAGCATGAATTTATTTTAGTCTCAGGTAAAATGGCACCAAAAGGTCAACCAGGAAAAGAAAAAGCGTCCACCTCACAGAAAGGTCAAAAAAGGGGAAGAAAAGAGCAACCTGAATCCTCCTCTCTGCAAATACCTCGAATGATGATGTGAAGGACAACTCTGGTAATGAAGACTCTGATGATGATTCCAACGCAGGGGGTTTGACCCCAGACATAGAAAAGGAGTCCGACTAATCAGGTTTTCCTTACTTATTTCCACTGAGGGCAGTGTGTCCCGTGGTGCGGGTATTTGTATGCTGTAGCGTACCTTTTTGCCTGCATTTATTCTCGTTTGTAGTTAAATTTTTTGATTTTTAGATTTTTTTAGAGTTTGCATGAAATTGTTCTGATAGGCGGCATGGTATTATGACAAGAGTTTGTGCTAAAATCATTGCTACTGAGACGTTTAGGCTCCAAGTGTGACTCACTGTGTGATATTTGTGTGGTTTAATCCATTCATCTGTTGGGTCAAGAGTCTATACTGCTCCCAATAAAGTTAACCATGTGCCTTGTGTGTGTGAGGTTATAGTATATTCTGTGTTGTGACTGATGCTAGAACTTTCCTGGTGTGTGTGTAAAGCGAAATAAAGAGTGTGAGTTTAGGAGATGATTTAGGCATTTCTTTGGCAGCCTGTGATTGTTTACCTTCTTTTTACCTACCCGTGGACATTATCTTAGTTAACCCCCTTTGAGACTATTAGCTATTTTCTTTGACAGACTCATATGTAGCCTAATCCATTTTTTTCAAGACCATAATTTGATCCAAATTCCTAAGCACTTTAAATTGTAAAATCATGTATAAAATAAGAGGAAATTGGGTGAGAGTGATGCCTTAGAGTGTAATGGTACTTGAATTTGTTATGAAAAAAAAGTGGTTATCATAAAGGTGTGTTATAAAAAAAAAGACAAAAAAAAAGAAAAAGAAATAGAAAAACAAAAAGATAGTTGGGTTTATGATTAAATAAAAAGATAGTTATGTTTGAATAGCAAAATAAGTGAAAAGGGGTGGTAGATAAAAGAAAGGTAGCAGGGTTGATTAAAAGAGAGTGTTAATGGCATAATGTGATGTATTAAAGCGCTTAAGAATATAGTCACTATTTCTGGCCAAAATAGTCCTACTCGTCCCTTAGCCTACATTACAACCTGTAAAAGACCTATTTGATCCTAAGCTTAGCATTCTGATATTAGTGGAGCATTACACTAAGGTCAAGCCTATGGTCACCAGTTGCAACATATGAATTCTTTGTGAGAGAGAGAGCAAGGAGAGTCTTATACCCATGTTCCGAAAAATGCAAAACTTGTGAGTGATTATGGGTGATATATTATGTAAGACACACATGGTTGATGATTGTTGGGTAGTTGTTGTATGATTCTTGGTGCCTTAACTTGTGGATACGAATTAACCATCATCACGAGTCTATGTTGGAGGTTGAATTGTTTCTAGTAGTGATCAGAAAACTACTCTTTGTTGATAATTGTCGTGCCTGTCTTGATGAATATTTTGTGTTACTGCTGTGATTTCTAGTTAGATGATTGCATGGACATAATATTTTGTTCGAGGACGAACAAAGCTTTAAGTGTGGGGTGTTGATGTTGGGCGTATTTACACGCCTAAACACCATAATTTACCCATATTTTAGGCTAAGTTTTGAGGATAAAATATATAATTCCTGCACTTTTAGTCCTTTTTCCTATAAGTGAGCTAACCAACGTGATTAGCATGTTTTCAGGTATTAATGATGAAGATTTCAGCACTTTGTGGACCTTTCGGTAGCAAAGGGAAACTTCGCATAAAATGGAAGGCAGCTTTTGGAAGCTTGTGGACTAAATATGATGCATGGAGAATCTGTCCCGGGCAAAAACAATATTTTTACATACTTAAGGGTGCAGCAGTAACCCAGTAGGACTAGGACAAGGATAAAAACCCTATTTCAGTAGGACAATGACAAGGATGTTATAAAAACCCTATTTTGCTGAATTTTTCAGTATTCACTCATTCATTAATTCAAGTCTTTTTCATTCGACTTTTGCTCCTAATTCACGTTACAATTTCTGACAGAGGACACGGCTCTCTTGAAAGCAACGTACCAAGAGGAAAAAAACGCCCAACCCTAAGTTGATGTCTAAACCATCTCCATCGCCAAGATTATTCTAGATTGTGGTATGATGATTATATCTGTTGTGATTTCCATTGCACTCATGAGTAGCTAAACTTCTCTGTTAGGGTTATGGAAGCCTTATGATATACTATCTATTACTATGAGTTTGTGAATTCGCGACGCGCATGCAACTTATATCATTACTCTCTTCATCTTAATTGAATTCTTGTGGTTGCAAACATATAGAATACGCCAGTATAGCATTAACTTGTTCGAGAGAAAAGTTACATGTCTGGAAAAGAGAAAGTGATAAGGAAATAGGGCTACCAACCCCTGTTTATAAGTTAGTGTCGTAACTGGACTAACCTCTTGGAGAGTTTGTACCGTTAGTTATACACTTTAAGCTCGAGAGAGTTAAAGTGAGATAATCCTTGATGGTCGAGAGACGCTAGGATTTACCATAGAATACGAATCTGTATAACTGCATGCATGTCTGAATTCCGCATAACTTATAGTTAATAGATACGTAGAACTCATAAGGTGGACATAACCCTAACTTACAATTCTCATTGATTAAAATCTTACTAAACAAAATATTCCGTTTTTACTTTGCTATTTTGATACTTTTACTTCACGCCTAAACCATCCCCCCTTTCCGTAGAATTTTCGACCAACAGTCTAATAATAGTTGCAATACATAGTGACCAAGTATTCCCTGTGGGATTCGACACCCATCCCAGTTGGGTTCTATATTTGACAGCGACCACTTACACTCTTACGAGAGCTGTAGTTTGAGCGTTATCAAATTTTGGCATCGTTGCCAGGGACGAACAAAGCTTTAAGTGTGGGGTGTTGAAGTTGGGTGTATTTACACGCCTAAACACCATAATTTACCCATATTTTAGGCTAAGTTTTGAGGATAAAATATATAATTCCTGCACTTTTAGTCCTTTTTCCTATAAGTGAGCTAACCAACGTGATTAGCATGTTTTCAGGTATTAATGATGAAGATTTCAGCACTTTGTGGACCTTTCGGTAGCAAAGGGAAACTTCGCATAAGATGGAAGGCAGCTTTTGGAAGCTTGTGGACTAAATATGATGCATGGAGAATCTGTCCCAGGCAAAAACAGTATTTTTACATACTTAAGTGTGCAGCAGTAACCTAGTAGGACTAGGACAAGGATAAAAACCCTATTTCAGTAGGACTTGGACAAGGATGTTATAAAAACCCTATTTTGCTTAATTTTTTAGTATTCACTCATTCATTAATTCAAGTCTTTTCCATTCAACTTTTGCTCCTAATTCACGTTACAATTTCTGACAGAGGACACGGCTCTCTTGAGAGCAACGGACCAAGAGGAAAAAAACGTCCAACCCTAAGTTGACGTCTAAACCATCTCCATCGCCAAGATTATTCTAGGTTGTGGTATGATGATTATATCTGTTGTGATTTCAGTTGCACTCATGAGTAGCTAAACTTCTCTGTTAGGGTTATGGAAGCCTTATGATATATTATCTATTACTATGAGTTTGTGAATTCGTGACGCGCATGTTACTTATATCATTACTCTCTTCATCTTAATTGAATTCTTGTGGTTGCAAACATATAGAATATGTCAGTATAGCATTAACTTGTTCGAGAGAAAAGTTACATGTCTGGAAAAGAGAGAGTGACAAGGAAATAGGGCTACCAACCCCTGTTTATAAGTTAGTGCCGTAACTGGACTAACCTCTTGGAGAGTTCGTACCGTTAGTTATACACTTTAAGCTCGAGAGAGTTAAAGTGAGATAATCCTTGATGGTCGAGAGACGCTAGGATTTACCATAGAATACAAATCTCTATAAGTGCATGCATGTCTGAATTCCACATAACTCATAGTTAATAGATACGTAGAACTCATAAGGTGGACATAACCCTAACTTACAATTCTCATTGATTAAAATCTTACTAAACAAAACATTCCGTTTTTACTTTGCTATTTTGATACTTTTACTTCAGGCCTAAACCATCCCCCCTTTCCGTAGAATTTTTGACCCACAGTCTAATAATAGTTGCAATACTTAGTGACCAAGTATTCCCTGTGGGATTCGATACCCAACCCAGTTGGGTTCTATCTTTGACAGCGACCGCTTACACTCTTACGAGAGCTGTAGTTTGAGCGTTATCAGGGGTTTACTTAGTGATATAGAAAATTCAAATTAAGTGATGGAAATCACCTTGAGAAGTGGTAGAAACCTCATTCACAAACCTCCAAAGAAAGATCATAAGGCACAGGCAGAGTTGGTCCCAAAGCAAGGCGATGAGAAGCAAGTGACAGCTAAAGAAGCTAAAAATTTAGGAAAGTCTGAGTACCCAAAAGAAAACAAAGTTGAGCATACACCAGAGAGACCTCCACCACTGTTCCCTCGGAGGCTTAAAAAGTTTAAAGAGGATGTATGCTTTAAGAAGTTTTTCGACATGTTCAGAGAACTTCACATTAACCTTTATTTTTTAGATATTTTGCAGGAAATTCCGAAGTATGTTAAGTACTTAAAGGATGTATGACAAATAAAACAAAGTTAGATGATATTGAGATGGTATCACTTACTGGGGAGTGCAGTTCAGTGGTGATGAGCAAGATGCCCAAAAAGATCAAGGACCCTGGGAATTTTACCCTCCCAATACATATTATTAAAAGTGATGTTGTCCATTCTTTGAGTGATTTGAGATTGAGCATAATTAATTCCCCTCTCAGTGTTTAATACTCTTAGTTTGAGAAAACTGGGGTCTTGCTCAGTTGTGCTCCAAATGGAAGATAGAACAAGAGTGTTTCAATGATAGAGGCTATTCTCATCAAGGTTGGTAAGTTCATTATTCCCGCTGACTTTATTGTTCTTGATTCTGATGTAGATGACAGGGTGTCAATTACACTAGAAACTCCATTCTTGATTATTAGAGTCACAGTGATAGATGTTAGAGAGTGTACTCTAAAAATGAGAATGAATGATGAAGAGATGGCCTTCAGAGTGTACAAAGCACTCAATACACCCTCACACGATAAATATTTGTATATGATCATATATTTGGAAGTGGATGAGTATGGGGTGGAGTAGTGTAAGCATCCAATGACTTCTTCGAACACTCTCATAGAGTTTTCCAAATTAATAATTAACCCTGAAATTGAGAAACATGAAGAGAAGCCTAAAAAGGTAAGTATGGAAAAAGCTGCAGACCTTAACAGTAAGCACTCAAGAGGTTAGAAAAGAATAAAAAGATGGGCTACGAGTAGGAGAAAGAGAATGAGAAACTGTGGTTAATAGTTGTGATGTGAGTCATACCGCGACAATAAATCAGGCACTGCTTGGGAGGCAACCCAAGTTAAGGTAGTTATTTTTATCTTTTTTCTAGTTTTTTTTATATCACCTTTGTCTTGGTTTTGGTTATGAGTCATTAATTGAAGGGAGTCTGAATACTGGAGAACTAGATAAGGAGAATGGTAAAGACTTATTATGGGGTCCTTCAGACCTCTTTGATGATCATGATGCAACTAGCTAGGACTAGAGGCCTCAGGGAGTATTATCCTTACTTTTAATTTATATTTTGGGGATAATTTTATTTTACGTGTGGGATGGAGAATCTTTCGATTGGTTAGGGTGAAGTATTGCTATAGGATTTTTATTTTTAGTTATTTTCTTATTTTTGCAAAAATTTAAAAAAAAAAATTCTTTTAAATTTTTGTTGGTGTCTGTTATTAGAAGCACACTTCACCCACCTCTTTGTTTTTCTTTTTTTCGAGGGGGCGCCCTTTGAACCCAGTATCCTTTTTCATTTTAAGGAGAAATTTTAAAATTTTTGTTCTTAGGAATAAATAAGATGTTCTTGCTAGGTGCTATGTATGATTACATAATGCAAGTTGGTTTTGAATATGAAAGCATGTTGATTGAGTGTAATAACTATTTTGAGACTCCTAGGATCATTTATATAACTCTTGTGTGATATTAGCTTAATTTTAAATTCTTGCTATTGCTTGATTGAGAGTCTATAGAGATTCCGCTTGATTTGGGCATGTGCCATGTATGAGTAAGGTTGTTGTTATATTTCTTGCTGCATATTGATGTATAAAACTTGATTGGTTTGTGTCCAAAGAAAAATAAAGAACGTTGAGTTTAGGAAATAATATAGATATTTCTTTGATCAGCATATTTTATACCTTCTTTATCTACTCTTATTGTATGACCTTAGTTAGCCCCATTGAGCCTTTAGCCTATTT
Source organism: Capsicum pubescens (assembly GCA_030864215.1). Taxonomy (NCBI): domain Eukaryota; kingdom Viridiplantae; phylum Streptophyta; class Magnoliopsida; order Solanales; family Solanaceae; genus Capsicum; species Capsicum pubescens. The sequence continues at coordinate 198,636,960 of CM061547.1, read as the reverse complement.
TTTGGTAACCTCGTATATAGATTATTCCTTTCTTTTAATTTACCTTAATTTGATCAAAAACTCCTAAGCGCTTTAGTTGAAATATTGAGATGCTAAGGAATGTAAAAGTGAATAAAGAAAAAGTTAAAGTGAAGCCCTAATAAAATAGCTATTGGTATGTTGAAAACATTTATGTGTTATGTTTAGGACTGATGTAATGAAAAGAAAATTAATCAAAAGTAAATCATGTATTGAAGAAAATACTCCCTCCTTAAGATGTATGAACTAGCTTAAAGAGATGGGACAAAACAAAAAAAGAGGTAGGAAAATAAAAGTGGTTGTTTATGGAGAAGTCTAATGTAAAGTGTGATGTATTAAAGCACTTAGGGAAGATAGCAACTATTATTGGCCAAAATAGTTCCTACCCATCTCCTAGCCTATATTATAACCCTTGAAATCCTACTTGATATTCTAATATTAGTGGATTACTACACTATGGGAAAGTTTATGGTTCATCTTATGTGACATGTGAATTCCTTGTGAGAGTGAGCGAAATTTGATTCTTACACCCATTCTTGTGATGAATTACATATCTGTGAGTGAATGTGGGTAACTCTCTTGGGGTAAGGGTACATGTTTGATGATGTTCAGGTGATTTTGTATGATCTCATGATTGAGTAATATGCATGAGTTTTCCAACTTGGTAGAGTCAATTTTTGAGGTTAGGAAGTTTTGAAGTAGTGTTCATGAGTTTTCAATTATAAGATGACATGCTTGATGTGGAACTTATTTTTCATGTAGTTATTGTAGTCATAGCTCGAGTGTCTCCGTTTTAGTAGTAATATTAGAGTCTTCATTGATGATTCTTGATTTAAAAGAGTTATTCGAAGATGAACAAGGCTTTAAGTGTGGGGTGGTGATCTAAGGTGTATTTATACTCCTAAGCATCATTATCTAGGCGTGTTTAGCTTTGTTTTGAGCTTCTGCTTTTATTGGAACACAAGATTCCCCTTTTCTGTGGAAAAGGCCCGTATCAATAATTCTGATTTTACGTATGGACAATTCCTAAATATCTTGTTCATTCGCAACAAAATATTTTCTTTGTTCATTGGTGAAAAAAAACATGTTTTTGGGGGAGAGATACTATTTCACCAATCGAGTCACATGTATACTTCTTGATGTGCTTAATGAGGTATTAAGGGTATAATTGTGTATTTATGTGTTAATTTACATGTTTAAAGTGTTTATGGTGCATTGAAACAAGTTAATAATTTTAGACGAGAAAACTAGTGGTGCTAACTTGAGCTATGCTTGGTTCTAGTGTACTTCGATGAACTCTATTGTGTTGTATGAACTAATTATTGTTATTTACTATTGTAGGATATCATGGAGGTATTTTGGAAGCTAATTGAAGCCTAAAAATAAGTCCTAAGAAGTGGGGAAACAAGGATCAAACGCATGATGAGATAGGAGCCAAATGGAAGAAAAATCGCACCTATTTGGAAGTTCCTCATGCCTTACCCCCCCCCCCTAAGGCAGGCTATGGAGTGTGCACCTCGACCTCTAAGGAAACCCCTCACTGCCTTATCCTTGCCTTGGGTGGGCACCGTACCCCCAAAGACATGCCTTAGGCCTCGCGATGAGAGGTAACTCCCGAGGTGTCCAAAAATTGATTTTAAGCCTTTTAAATGAGGGAAAATGTTATCAATGCATATATTTCACGTTGGGATACCCATGTAAGACCCAAAATACTATAAAAAAAACTTAGTAACAATTTTATCACATTTTTTTATCAACATATGAATTGAAAAGGAGACAAGGTAATCAAGGGGCTCAAACTCAGATACTTTATTCTTTAACTTTACTTTCTTGTAGTTTACTTTATGAACTCGTCTATGGTGATTCTTTGTAAGACTATGAGTGGGTAAATACCTTCATTCTATAATTAAGGGTACAATCATGAGTGTGTAATTATAGTTTGATTATTTGTTTATATATTTATCAAGTATGTGATTGTTCTAAAATTCTTGTTTTACTATTCTAAAGCGTCATGATCTTTAGGATAAATCTAAGTCCCAAAACGAATTGACCATAGGATTTGAGGGATGTAATGAATAATGTAAGGAGTGTGTATCATGTCTTCAATCATTAGCATCTGATTGTTAAAGGATGATTTGTGTTTTGGATAGAGATATACCTAAACGCCCTTAGTTAATGAACGAAAAGATACCTTTTAATGCATCAAAAATAAAGACTCACATCCCCACTCAGTGATGTAGTTGCGAGATTAATTTGGATAGGACTTAGAAGATGATCATTCCCAAGTTATAATATCAATCACGTATATCAAAAATCACGATAAACACCAACACCGACTAAAAATTATGGTTATGCATGAATGTGTAGTAAGTCTCAATCCTGGAAGCTCTTTATATATTGTTTACAATTCAAATTTCATACATGTAATACCCCGACGATTTCTAGTAAATTTCATCCCAAGAATACCTAGTATTAGCTTCTAAAGTGAAGGATAATTATTCCATGAGGAATAATCAAGATTTTCACTTTTTTCATGTGGAAAATTCAATAAGCTTTCCATCGATATATGATTCACTTAATTCCGATAACCGGGTAAGAAGTTATGACTATTTCAAGTTTCCGTCGTAAGACAACACCATATTAGTTAGTGGCGCACCGCGCCACAAGAAAAAATGGCATTTGGCAATTCCCAGTAGGTTTTCGTGATTATGGCGCGTCGCGCCAGCACTCAAATTTAGAATTGTCCCTTTTCCAGTGTCTCAGCGCGATTTCCCCCGTGTTGTGCCAAAGTTCCAGGTCACGAAAGAAGGGGTAACGTTATGGCTCCGCATCGCGCCATACCTCAATTTTCCAATTGTCAATTTCCAGTGACACGGCGCGATAACGCCGCATCACGCCAGGGGCCCAGTTCGGGAAAATTTTACTGAAATTAAATAACGTGTCTAGGGTTAAAAGAGTTAATTTCCTACCCCTATTTAAACCAAATAACACGTGATTTAGCTATTATTCACCCAAAATATACTATTTTCTCTCAAGTTATTCTCAAGAACAAGCTAGGGTTTCTATTGGAGATTCAAATTCAAGAAGGTTTCACCATCAATCTTCATGAAATCACGAAGTAAGGTATGCATAGTGTTCATTCATGGACTCTTTTCGTCCATCAAGCCCAAGAATCCCTTTTCTAAATTCAAGTTATGGATTTTTTTATGAATTTCATGATTAGGCTGCTTTTGTTCATATTGATAATAAGTAATTGAATTGTAATCCATGAATGAGTGTTAAATTCCATATGGGTTGATTTGTAACGGTATAGATTCATGAAACCCTAGGACTAAACCCTTGAATGATTGAATTGAAATTGAATCACGACAGTTAATTATTGTATGATGTTGTTTACATATTCTATGCCTACTATGTGTTTGGTTGAATGCCTAGATGAAGGGAAAGTGTCTAATTAGTATGATATCATGAAATCCCCATGTACGTACAAGCTTATGCCTATCATATATTTGATGAAATGCTTCAGTAAATGTATTATGATGATTACTATGTATTCAAGTAAGTCATGCTTTGTCAGTTTCCTTCCATCGAGTCATGGGGGTACTTGTACCAAAAATATTAGCTGTGTACCTAGAGCCATGTCATGTTTTCACGATACTCTCAGTCAAGCTATGAATCCTTAGACTTCAGATAGTCTTATGACTCAGGAAAAATCTCCATGATCTCATGACTCAGTCAGATGTCAGATATCAGTAGTATTTCATCAGTAAATGAAACTTAGTAACTCAGCTCATGTTCAGTTCAGTAAATCATGTTCAGTGTCCATTCAGATGGGAGTAGGAATTAGCACTGAGTGAACCCAAGGATGGGGACACATACTATCAGATGAGGGTGTGATCTTTAGAAGTCATCCTTTCATTCCAGAACTATGTAGCCAGCATAGGTTGAGACATCAACATTGTTCGATGAGGGTTGATGTGGTGGATAAGCATGTTAGATAAGGGCCCAACCGTTCTATTTTAGAGACACTATCAGATAAGGGTCTCCCACAACTTATCCTTACCAGTGGCGTGGTATTGACACCCTTCCAATTGGGGTTACTGATTGGACCCCAACTCAGCCATAATGGCGTATCAGGGGCATGTCGGTTAAATACTACCTCCCACAATTTCAGTACAAGTCTCAGTAAAAGAACTCAGATAGTTCTTCAGATTCAATACTATTAGATACAGTCGACTCAGATACAGTAAGAAACTCAGATAGTTCCATCAGATTTAGGACTGTCAGATACAGTCACCCATGTTATTAGTTAAATTCAGATACATCTATTTATGCTATCAGTTATATCAATTATTAGTATGTTATGTCATCAGTATTCAGATTCAGTAATCACAATATCACAGTGTTAGTTACAGTTACGTGTTTATGTATGCATTCTCGCATTCATGTTAGACAGTCAGTTAGCATTATTCATGCATGTTAACCCTTGCATTATCCTACCTCATATGTACACTCAGTACATTCCATTATACTGACGCATTTGTGCTATGGTGCTTTTTTTTATGTTACACCATAGGTTCAGAGACACGATTTTCTGATCAGCAGTAGATTCCAGCATTAGCAGTCAGAATAGAAGTGAGTCCTCATCTTTCGAGGATATGATTATTTCTCTACTATTTCATTGATTAGTTATTAGTTGGAGTTAGTTGGGGACATGTCCCATCAACTCCTTATTTATATTATTCAGACAGTAGAGGCTTTTAGACTAGATGCAAACTATTATGTTTCAGACTTCAGTGTTTACAGTTTTGTTTTACGTATTGTATTACCCCACAGATGTTAGCTCATCTATGTTATGTTCAGTATTGAACCTTATGGCCTTTCAGTGCATGTTTCCATATTATTCAGTATTTTATGCAGTATACAGGTACAGATATCAGTCATGGGTTAGCTTGTGATCCTTCGAAGTCCTGAACACCATGTAGCATTCCGGTTTAGCAAATCGGGGTGTTACAAACTTGGTATCAGATAATAAGGTTCAATAGAGTCCTAGGAAGTCTAAAAGCCGTAGCTAGTAGAGTCTTGTGCATGGGTGTGTTGCACGCCACATTTATGTGCAAGAGACTATGAGATGTTTAGGAACAGTTTCCCTTCTTTCAGTATTTATGTCGTGCAGTGAGAATAATCACAAGTTAATCTCTCAGTCTAATCTATTTCTTCTTTTTATTTCAGAATATGCCTCCTAAGAGAAGAAATCAGTCAGCCCCTCAGCCTGAAGAACCTTTGGATGATCATGTTTCTCATGCGGAGTTTAAGACTGTATTTACCACTCTTGCTCAGTCAGTAGCTGCCCATAATGAGCAACCATCTATCATTCCGTCCAACCCAGTGGCCAACTCAGCTGCAGCTAGGATTCGAGACTTCACCCGAATGAATCCTCCATCCTTCCACGAGTCTAAAGTAGATGAAGACCCTCAGGAATTCATTGATCAAGTTCAGAAAGTGACAGGCATAATAGGGGTGACTACTGCTTATAGTCCTGAGTTAGCCGCATACCAGTTACAGGATGTGGCTCATACTTAGTTCAAAAAGTAGAAGTCAGAAAGGTCAGATGATGCAGGTCCTATAGAGTGGGAGGAGTTTGTCACTGCATTCTTAGACAGATTCTTTCCCCAAGATCTTAGAGAGGCTAAGGTGCTAGAATTCATCAACCTCAGGTTGGGCAATATGATGGTGAAAGAGTATTCTCTAAAGTTTACTCAATTAGACAGATATGCCTCTCATGTGGTTGCAGACAGCAAAGCCGAGATGATTAAGTTCGCTTCAGGGGTAAATGATAGTGTGGTTAATGAGTGTAGATTTTCTATGCTAAATAGTGACAGGACTTTAGCCAGACTTATGATCTATGCTCAGCAGATAGAGGAGCAGAAGATTAAGCAGAGGGAAAAGCAGAATAAGAAAGCTAGGACAGGTAGCTTCAATTTTAGTTAGCCTAAATAAGGAGGAAACCGTTCTCAGTTTCATCCTAAGTCATCAATTTTAGGTCCTTCTTCATCCAGTGCTCTAGCTCATAAGTTCAGAGATAGAGTGCCAGGATCTAAGTCTCAGGGCAGTGTCAGCAATGCCCGAACTAATCCCTTTTGTCAGACTTATGGTAAGAACTACAAGGGTGCTTGCAAAGCTAAAAGCGATGTCTATTTTGGTTATGGTAAGCCAGGCCACAGAGTCAGAGACTGCCCTTAGTCAGGTTATCAGAGTCATCTTTGCTCCTCAGCTTAGTCCGGTCACCCAAATCAGTAGGGTGCCACCACCAATGCTACTAGTGGGCAACGCCCAAATAGACTATATGCTCTTCAGACCCGACAAAATCTAGAAAATTCTCATGATATCATTAATGATACACTACAGATCTTTCATGTGCATGTTTACGCTTTGCTAGATCCAGGAGCTTCTTTGTCTTTTGTTACTCCCTATATAGTAGTTGGTTTCAGAATCAGTCCCGAAATTCTAGCAGATCCCTTCTCAGTTTCTACCCTAGTGGACAAAACCATCATAGCCCGGCGGGTATACAGGAATTGCCCGATTATGATATTTTAGAAAGTCACTTCAGCAGACTTAGTCGAATTAGAGATGACTAATTTGATGTCATTTTCGGCATGGATTGGCTTCATTCCTTCTATGCCATAGTCAACTGCAAAAACAGAATAGTCCAGTTTTAGTTTCCAAATGAACCCGTCCTTGAGTGGAAGGGTAGTGTATCCGCTTTTAAGGGTCAGCTTGTTTCCTACCTTCGGGCAAGGAAAATGATATCTAAAGGATGTTCCTATCATTTTGTTCGAGTTAAGGACACTAGTTCCGAAACTCACATCCTTGAATTAGTCCCAATAGTGAATGAATATTTAGATTTCTTTCCCGAAGATCTTCCAGGAATTCCTCCCGAAAGGGAAATAGACTTCGGCATTGATCTTCTTCCAGATACTTAGCCTAACTTTGTTCCTTCATATAGAATGACACCAGCAGAACTCAGAGAATTGAAAGAACAGTTGAAGGATCTCTTAGATAAGGGATTTATCAGACCCAGCATTTCCCCGTGGGGCACACCAATCTTATTTGTGCGCAAAAAATATGGTTCTCTCAGAATGTGCATTAATTACCGTCAACTTAATAAGGTCACAGTTAAGAACAAGTATCCTCTTCCCAGAATCGATAACTTATTTGACCAGCTTCAGGGTGCCAGCTATTTCTCTAATATAGACCTCAGATCCGGCTATCATCAACTCAGAGTTAGAGAAAGTAACGTTACAAAAATAGCTTTCTGTACTCGGCATAGTCACTTTGAATTCTTAGTCATGTAATTTGGTCTTACCAATGCCCCAGCAGCTTTTATGGACTTGATGAACCGCGTGTTCAAGCAGTACTTGTACATGTTCGTCATAGTCTTCATAGATGATATTCTGGTCTATTTCCGCACTGAGCGTGATCATGCAGATCATCTCAGAACAGTACTTTAAACTCTCATAGATCATCAGCTATTTTCCAAATTCAGTAAGTGCGAATTTTGTCTAAGGTCAGTAGCATTCCTTGGTCATATTATTTCTGGTGATGGCATTAGAGGTGATCCTCAAAAGACCAAAGTAGTAAGAAACTAGACAAGACATGTCTTTCCATCAGATATCAGGAGTTGCTTGGGTTTGGCTGGCTATTACAAACGGTTTGTTGAAGGATTTTTATCTATTGAATCCCCTATGTCCATATTGACTCAGAAGAAAGCCAAGTTTCAGTGGTCAGACCCTTGCGAGAAGAGTTTTTAAGAGTTGAAGACTCGACTTACCTCAGCCCTAGTATTAGCTCTTCCAGATTGTTCAGATAGGTTCGTGGTGTTTTGCGTTGTCAGGGTCATCTCTGTGTTCTAGGTGTAGACGACTTAAGGCAATGAATTCTTGTAGAAGCGCATAGTGCGCACTACTCTATTCATCCAGTGTCCATAAAGATGTACCGTGACTTGCGAGAAATCTACTGGTGGAGTGGGATGAAGAGAGACATTGCAGAGTTTATGGCTAAGTGTTTTACATGTCAGCAAGTTAAGATAGAGCATCAGAAGCCTAGTGGGTCTATGCAGGAGTTCAGTATTCCTACTTGGAAGTGGGAAGTTGTGAACATGGACGTCGTGACGAGTTTGCCTCGGACTCGTCATCAGCATGATTTAGTCTGGGTCATTGTACACAGAATGACTAAATCAACTTATTTCCTTCTAGTTCATACCTCTTATTCAGCTGAGGATTACGCAAAACTCTATATCAAGGAGTTAGTAGATTTCACGGTGTTCCATTGTCCATTATCATAGACAGAGGTACCCAGTTCACCTCTCATTTTTGGAAAGCATTCCAAAAGGGTCTCGGTACCAAAGTTTATCTCAGTACAGCCTTCCATCCTTAGACAGATGGTCAAGAAGAAAGGGCCATTCAGACTTTAGAAGATATGCTAAGGGCATGTGCAATTGATTTCAAGGGAAGTTGGGATGACCACTTGCCTTTGATTGAGTTTGCATACAACAACAGTTATTATTCCAGTATTCAGATGGCTCCATTCGAAGATCTCTACGGTAGGAGATGTAGATCTCTAATTGTTTGGTTTGAAGTTAGTGAGGCCTCAGTCATAGGTCCTAACTTAGTATTCAACACCTTAGAAAAAGTCCAGTTACTCAGAGAAAGACTCCGGGCTGCTCAGAGCCGACAGAAGTCTTATGCAGAGCCGACAGAAGTCTTATGCAGATGTTCGTGGAAAAGATCTTGAGTTTGAGGTTGGTGATCATGTCTATCTAAAGATATCTTCCATGAAGGGAGTGAAGAGATTTGGTAAGAAGGGAAAGCTCAATCCCCGATATGTCGGTCCCTTTAAGATTCTCAATCACTTCGGCAAGGTAGCTTATGAGCTCAAATTGCCTTTAGATCTAGCCTCAGTTTATCCAGTCTTGCATGTCTCTTTTCTCAAGAAGTGTATAGGTGACCCATCAGTCGTAGTCCCTATTCAGAGCATTGATGTTCAGAACAGTCTCTCTTATGAAGAGCTTTCAATCAAAATCTTAGACTATCAGACTCGTAGATTGAGGAACAAAGAAGTCCCTCCAGTTAAAGTTCTTTGGTGAAATCAGTCCATCAAGGGAGTTACTTGGTAAGAAGAAGTATACATGCGTACCAAGTATCCTCACCTCTTCTCCGCCAACTCAGATCAAGCTCAAGGTAACAGTTCTCCTTAAGCTTACTCAGTTTCATGATCAGTGTTCATCACGAACTTGGTATTCAGTTTCATGTTCATGTTCCCAGTATAAACTTGGTGTCAAGTACCATTGTATATTCAGTCATGCATTCATGTATCAGTTCAGTTATATAATTATGTATCATAAATACATTCTCATTGTGAGAAACTTAGTTCCTCGGAACATTCAGTCATGCATTCATGAATCAGTTACACATCCATCAGATATGCATGTTCGGTATGTTATGTTTAGCTTGTCAGTTATGAGATCATGTTCCAGTTATTCATGTTTAGTTCATTTTTAGCTTATTGTTTCCCCTCTCAGTCAGTCTCATTCGAGGACGAATGTTCTCAAGGGGGAGATATTGTAATACCCCGATGATTTCTAGAAAATTTCATCCCAAGAATGCCTAGTATTAGCTTCTAAAGTGAATCATAATTATTCCATGAGGAATAATTAATATTGTCACTTTTGGTCATATGGGAAATTCAATAAGTTTTCCATCGATATATGATTCGCTTAATACTCAGGTAAGAATTTATGACTATTTCAAGTTCCCGTCGTAAAACAGCGCCATATTAGTCAGTGGCGCGCCGCGCCACAAGAGGAAATGGCATTTGGCAATTTCCAGTAGGTTTCCGTGATTATGGCGCGTCACGCCAGCACTCAAATTTAGAATTGTCCCTTTTCCAGTGTCTCAGCACGATTTCCCCCGCATTGTGCCAAAGTTCCAGGTCACGAAGGAAGGGGCAATGCGATGGCTCCGCGTCGCGCCATACCTCAATTTTCCAATTGTCAATTTCCAGTGACACGGCGCGATAACGCCGCATCGCGCCAGGGGCCCAGTTTGGGAAAATTTTACTAAAATTAAATGACATGTCCAAGGTTAAAAGGGTCAATTTCCTACCCCTATTTAAACCCAATAACACGTGATTTAGCTATTATTCACCCAAAATATACTATTTTCTCTCAAGTTTCTCTTAAGAACAAGCTAGGGTTGCTATTGGAGATTCAAATTCAAGAAGGTTTCACCATCAATCCTCACAAAATCATGAATTAAGGTGTGCATAGTGTTCATTCATGGACTCCTTTCATCCATGAAGCCCAAGAATCCCTTTTCTAAATTCAAGTTATGGATTTTCTTATGAATTTCATGCTTGGGCTGCTTTTGTTCATGTTGATAATGAGTAATTGAATTGTAATCCATGAATGAGTGTTAAATTCCATATGGGCTGATTTGTAACAGTATAGATTCATGAAACCCTAGGACTAAACCCTTGAATGATTAAATTGGAATTAAATCACGACAGTTAATTGTTGTATGATGTTGTTTACACATGTTATGCCTACTATGTGTTTGGTTGAATGCCTAGATGAAGGGAAAGTGTCTAATTAGCATGATATCATGAAATCCCCATGTACGTACAAGCTTATGCCTATCACATGTTTGATGAAATATTTCAGTAAATGTATTATAATGATTATTATATATTCAAGTAAGTCATGCTTTGTCAGTTTCCTTCTATCGAGTCCTGGGTGTACTTTTACCCGAAATATTAGTTGTGTACCTAGAGCCATGTTATGTTTTCACGATACTCTCAGTCAAGCTATGAATCCTTAGACTTCATATAGTTTTATGACTCAGGAAAACTCTCCATGATTTCATGACTCAGTCAGTTGTCAGATATCAGTAGTATTCCGCCAGTCTACAGAACTTAGTAACTCAGCTCATGTTCAGTTCAGTAAATCATGTTCAGTGTCCATTCAGATGGGAGTAGGAATTAGCACCGTGTGAACCCAAGGATGGGGACACACACTATCAGATGAGGGTGTGATCCTTAGAAGTCATCCTTGCATTCCAGGACTATGTAGCCAGCATAGGTTGAGACATCAACACTATTCGATGAGGGTTGATGAGGTGGATAAGCACTGCCAGATAAGGGCCCCACCATTCTTTTTTAGGGATATTATCAGATAAAGGTCGCCCACAGCTTGTCCTTACCAGTGGCGCGATATTGACACCCTTCCAATTAGGGTTACAAATTAGACCCCAACTCAACCATAATAGTGTATCAGGGGCATGTCGGTTAAATACTACCTCCCATAGTTTCAATACCAGTCTCAGTAAAAGAACTCAAATAGTTCTTCAGATTCAAGATTGTCAGATACAGTCGACTCAGATACAGTAAGGAACTCAGATAGTTCCATCAGATTTAGGACTGTCAGATACAGTCACTCATGTTATCAGTTACATTCAGATACAACTATTTATGCTATCAATTATTAGCATGTCATATCATCAGTATTCAGATTCAGTAATCACGATATCACAGTGTCAGTTATAGTTATGTATTTGTGTATTCATTTTCGCATTCATGTTAGACAGTCAGCTAGCATTATTCATGTATGTTAACCCTTGCATTAGCCTACCTCACATGTATACTCAGTACATTTCATTGTACTGACACATTTGCGCTATGGTGCTTTCTTTTTATGTTACACTATAGGTTAAGAGATACGAGTTCCAGATCAGCAATAGATTCCAGTCTCAGCAGTCAAAATAGAAGTGAGTCCTCATCCTTCGAGGACATGATTATTTCTCCACTATTTCATTGATTAGTTATTAGTTGGAGTTAGTTGGGAACATGTTCCATCAACTCCTTATTCAGATTATTCAGATAGTAGAGGCTTCCAGACTAGATACAGACTATTATGTTTCAGACTTCAGTGTTTACAGTTTTGTTTTGGGTATTCTATTACCCCACAGATGTTAGCTCATTCATGTTATGTTCAGTATTGAACCTTATGGATTTTCAGTGCATGTTTCTACATTATTCAATATTTTATGCAGTATCCAAGTACAGATATCAGTCATGGGTTAACTTATGGTCCTCTGGGGTCATGAGCACCGTGTAGCGTTCCGGTTCAGCAAATCGGGGTGTTATAATACAATTGTTTATTTATGTTACTTAGTTATAATTAAAAAAGCTCAAACTCTTAATTGATTACACTCACACTTATTTAATCTCATTAGTATGTCTAGAATTAGATTGTTTGCTAAACATTAAGTCCCATTGGGATCGATTTTCGGCTCAAAAGGGCCACTATATTACTGGTACGATGATGTACACTTGCGTGTGCAGTGGTCGGCTGGGTATAAATGGGATGCTAATGTGGCCTGGCCATGTGGTATTTTTTTCCACATTATGTGCTAGGTGGCACTCCATTAAAGTGGGGGTATTTGTAAAACATAAAAAATAGAGGGCTATTTTGGAGCCAGAAAATAAATAAAAGGGTATTTTTTTCTCCGTTTAAGATAGTTCAACGGGTAGTTTTGGCCTTTTTCGTAAGTTAAATATTGACGTGGACTTGACATGTAATAATTATTTCCACATGGTGTGTGGCACTATATTAAATTGAGGGGTATTTTTGAGCCAAAAATCAAACGGGGGATTATTTTGAGCCAAAAAATAAACAAAGAATATTTTTGTTCCATTGAGGATAGTTTAGTGATAGTTCCAAAAAATAAATAAAGAATATTTTTGTTCCATTGAGGATAGTTCAGTGATAGTTTTGGACCTTTTTCATTTTTAAAAAGGCCCTATGCCTCTTTTCCTTCTATTTATTTCGCTCTTCTTTCTCTTTTCTATTTTTAAAATAAATATCTTTCTTTCTTTTCTATTTTTGAATTTATTTATATCAATATTAATTTATATTAAATTATTTCTTGCTAACAATTTCTTCAATAAAATTTTGAATTGATTGTACTCAACATCCAGCTACACCAACGTCGGTTTTGACATGAGTGCTTGATGTAAAAAATTTTAAAGATAAGGGTATTTTGGTCATTGTAAGGTGTTGAGTTGATACAGAAAAACAGCTTTACATTTTGACAACTGTTACATTTATGCATGTGTAACGTAAGGAAAAAGGACAATAAAAATGGGAAGTTTCAGTTCTTGGCCAGCTTCATTTTGTTTCAAAACACTCTTTCCCTTCTCTCTTTGACACATTGAGTCTTACCATCTATTTAAACCTCAAACTAAAATAACCAATCCGATTAAAACCAAGTTCGAGCGACCTATTTGGTAGCAAAACAAACCTGAGAAAATTTGATGTAACGATCTAAAAATTTGATGAAATATGTGAAATTTATGATTTTATGTGATTTTACTATTTTACCCCTCCACTTAGTTGTATTGTGATATTTCTGGGGTGTGGGAGTGATTGGCATAATTTTTTATGCATTTTGGTATCATTTATGCAATATTGTGGTTTTTGATGGCTTTGAGAGCCTTATTTTGGACTTATGTGGATATCTTTTGATCCGTGTAACGGATGGACAAACGGACTGAGTCAGCAACTCCGGAATATCGATTTTAGACTTCGTAGACTTTTGTTTTGGGTCCCGGTGCACCCGAGCTCATTTTGACCTATTGATCGGAAAGTTGGAAAATTGAAAATATGGATGTAGGATTCACATTTGATCGAAACGACCTCGGATGGAAAATCCAACTTTGCCAGTAGATTCGAAATGTCAATTTTAGGGTGTCTGCATATTTGGTATGATTTTACGGCTTTTAAATCTCATTTTGACCCTCGATTTGGAAAAATTATAATTTTGGGGGTCAACTTTGTAAAAACGGTATTTTTTGGAAAATCTGATATCGTCAAAGAGTCCAAAACATTGATTTTAGTATATTTGCATAGTTCATTTGCATGTATCGGACTCCGAATGAATCCCGGGTACCCCGTTGAAGTCCGGAGTGGACTTTAAAGTTAAAAAACTACGATATAAACAACTTTTTCCACCTCTTTTTGGCCCTTTTTGTTCATTTTCAACTTGTCTCTTGAGAGTTAAACCCTAAAATAGTGTAAGAGCTTAAAAGTAAAGTTTGTGGGAGCTTGAGAAGCTAGATTAACATCTATTTCTTGGTTTTATAACGGATTTAAGGTAAGAATTCATCTCTTTTCTTAGTAATTTTTTAATTAATTTCTCAAAACTCCAAAAATCTTAGGGCTTGATTTTAAGCCCCAATTTTACTTCTTTTCACTTGAATAATGTTATTATCTTATAATTACTAGTTTTTCATCAATTTAACCTTTAAAACAACTTTGATTCTTAATTTTAACTCGGATTTCAAAGATTTTACCCGGTAAAGCTCAAAAATGATTTTTCTTCGATTTAAACTCCATTTTTTATTCGATTTAACTTAGGTTTTCAGCTGTAGGTTCCTAAAAATATGAAAAACATGTTTTTGAAGTAAAGTTTCTATTTTACCCTTCTTTTTAGGAAACTCATTTTGGGACCAAAAGTAGTCAATATGAGTGTCGTTGGTTTTATCTTGAAGCGTAGATTTCATATTTGATGTTTTTATTAGAGTTCGAGATTGTTCATGTAAAGTAAAGTAGCGGGTTCAAGTGTAGCGGACCGGTTTCGGCTTTCAAGGTAGGTTATGGCTTAACTCTTTCAGACTGGGCTGGATAGTAAATGATGGTACAAAATACATGCTAAGGGTGGGAACTAATCATGAAAAATAGCTATCTATGTGTTGTGCCCGTGTGAGGGCTTATATGTGATGTAATTGTCGAAAATGAGATATTATGTGATATGTGTGACCGTGTGGGGTCCTATGTGATATTGATCGCCTTGAATACATATGAATAATTATATTGTGTTGTTAAAATGCTTAATGTGGTACCATTGGGTTATTGTGATTATATTCATACTTTATTGGCAAATGAGACATGTGAAAATTCGTGGATGATACGAAAATAATAGTGGATATTGGCTCATGTGGTTGTGAAAAAGTATCATTGTGGTTGGTCGTGAAAATATATCATGTGGTTGTTTGTGGAAATACTCATTGTGATTGGTTGTGAGTATTACATCTTCATATCATACTTATTCATAAAATATTGGTACTGCGGTGGCAACACCTGAGAATCACTGGCAACACTTTTTTAAGAGATATTGTAACACCTTATAAAATCCTTTCCGAGGGATATGCCGAAAAGGAGATATGAGATATGTTGATTGTATACGGGTTGAAAAAACCCCCATGGGTCCTACTTCGGGAAGATTTAGCTCCGTAGATGTATATGGGGATTGTACGATGATCCCAGAGGTTGTACGACGACCTCGTGCATCATCATCATATACATTGTACTTACTTTATTGTGTTTATGTTGTGATGTATTGCCTTATTGACTTGTCATCTATGTAATTGTCTTACTTTCCTTTACTTGTATTTGATGATCCTGTATCTACATGTTCTCTCTTGTTCTATTTATACATGACATAATGTATACTTGTGTTCTATATTTGGTGTATGTTGTAATATATGTGAGATATATTAGAACTATTAGTGCAAGCGGTGTGGACTACCGTTGTAGGATATTTTCTGATTGCAGGTGGCGTGCCCTTAGTGTATATTTTGTATGCTTTATTTACTACTTTTCTTGGTCAATCTATGATACCTACTGAGTACAAGTGGACCGTACCCATGCCTACTGCGCCCTTTCGGTGCAGGTCCTAGCTCAAGTGCGCCTCAACTTGATTAACTCGGGCGATTGTTGGAGTTTCCAAGGTAGCGGGTTGGGTATTCATGCGTCCGAAGTTCACCTCTATCTTTCTATATTAGTTATGTCTTTATTAGTATTTGGAGACAGTTATTATTCCTTTGTGGTTATTTTTTTGATGTATTTAACTCTTGGATTGTATTAGTAGTTCTTACACTATTGACACCTAGTTTTGGGCATGATTGGTATTTTGGATAAGTTCTTTCCATATTATTATGACTACTTATATGGTTAGGCTTCGTTCTAGAAGCCTTACCTTGGGATATTTCCATTTTTTTCTCTTTTCGTATCAGTTTGGGTGATAGGCTTACTTGTCAAGGTATGCCGCGACAAGTGCCATCATGACCCTCATTTTTGGTTCGTGATATTTTAAAACCTAAATTGTAATTTGGTTTATCGTTTAATGGGTGAAAATCAGGGTTTTGGATTCGGAGGTGCAAGAATGCTCGATGATCGAAAGGAATCGATTAGAGATGGGTGTTTTGGAGTGTTGGTGGTCGGAGTTCAAGGGATAAAAATGGGGGTGGGTTCTTCCGATGGAGAAACAGACATGGGGAGTGTTTTGGTCGGAGCCAAAACTAGTTCAACAGAGGAAACTCAAGAGGAGTCGTTATTGGTTGTTGTTCACTGAAAAATTAATGGCGGAGGGCGATTTTAATGACATTTTTTTATGAGAAAATTGGAGCCGAAAGAAGTGTTGTTGTTGATTGTTGTTGTTTATTGTTGTTAATTTGAGAATGGGTATAGTATATTGTTGTTAATGGAATTGAATTGTGGAGAAGCTCATGGTGAATTCATAGAAGCTCCTCCCTCGTATTTTCTTTTCCCTTTTTGTGTGTATATTGTTGTTGTAGGTCGTTGTTGTCTTATGGAAGAGAAAACGTGAAATCCAAGGAGAGAGGTGAGGTGTTGTGTGTATTGTTATTGGGTGAGGTCCATGAGAGAGTAATTTGATTGGGGTATGAGTGGGGATACTATACTTATCAAATCTTGGTTGGCAAGATGAGAATAAAAATAAATCAAGATTAAAATATTTTTTTAAAATTAATGAAATAGCGTTAATCGGCATAATTTGATTTGTCACTGTTTTTGAAATTCTGAATTTTTATATAAAGAGAAGGGTAACTAAACTAGCACAATAAAATGAATTATGAAGCTCGTGAGGATTAAAATTACGTATTTATAATTTATAATATTTTTTATGTCTTAATTTAACTGGCGGCGATATAATGTTCGGGGTGAATCAATTTTTATATCTATCTTTTAATTATTTTAAATTATGAATTATAGTATTATTTTTTTTTACTTTATTTTTAAAAATATATAATAAATTAAAAAGAAAAAGAGGCAAATGATCAATAAAATTGTGTCAAGGCATGTTGATCCATTGTCTGTTTGAGTGTTGCCTGCTTGGGTGACCCCTTCCCCTTTTATAAGTAAGTAGGATAGAATACACCATAAATTGTGAAATGCAATTATATCAAGATTGAAAAAGCTAGTTCTAATAAATCATATTAAATAGTATAAAAGAAATAATGTTAGATAAATAATACCAGTATTACTTTACAAGAATTATTAATGCAAACATTACTAATACATTCTATTCAACATTATTTGTCATACACTCTACCAAACAACCTTTAAATTTCAATGAAAGAAACATATACAAAAGCAAGGTTCAATAGAATATCCACATAAGTATGTTTTATCGTGTTCTCAAAGTCAAATAACTTAAATTAATATGAAAGATGGTAACTTATAATTTTTTTATATAATTTTTGAAACATTTAAAATATTAATTTAATTAACTTCAAAGAACAAGTTGACAAATAAAAGAGAAGAAAAAAATAAAAGGAAAGGATGTTTATATCGGTTTAGTAAGGGAGTATAATGTAATTTTGGGTTATTAATTACAAGTCAAATGTGATAGTAATATGCAATAATTAGATAACCCTTTATCTCTTGGGCAATTTTCATAAATTCCACCAGTTTGCTTTTTAATTATCTTCTCTCCCAATTTTAAAAATAAATTTTCTCTCTCCTAGATTTTAATTGTTCATATACATAACTGAATGTTAACATACATAAGTATCTTATGTATCATAACTAACTTCCTTAACGATATGTAAGGAAATAAATCAAGTCTAATAATTATTTAAAATGATATTTAAAAAAAAAATCAAGTCTAATAATTATATAATATTGTACCTTATTAATGTGTGATTAATGAATTCCTTAATCATGTAAATTTTTCAAAAAATATATTCCTAAAAAAAAATTTACCACATAAATCAGCTAGAAAATTTTAGAACCAAAGAAAAAAGACTCATATAAAATAAAGGGACATAGAAAATTTTAAAACGAAAAAAAAAAATCGTATAAAGAAAATTTTACTATGTAAGTCTACGAAAAATTTTGCTAACTAGTTTACATATAAAGAATAATTTACTACGTAAGTATGAAAATATTTGAAACCAAAAAAAAAAAAAAATCTATAAAGTTTGAAGAACAAGACAACAGTGAATGTCAATCCTTATACAATGGGTTTGCAAAATACATATCCCAGAAGTCACATATACATAACAGTATGAAACAAAACTTGAAAACATAAAGATAACACATCATATACATGTCTAACGTTCTTTCATTTGCAAAACACTGCTATGTATATGGGCTAAAATACACACAGCTCGTCTGTCTAACAGAGTCATATACATAATTATGCTATGTGTAAAACTATTGATGCATAACATATACATAACTCTGTAATGTATATGACCTGAAATTAAACAGCCCAACAGTGTTTGTTTCAATACATATACATAACAGATTTATGTATATGAGTTGAAATAAAACGTCCAACAAATGGCATAACTACAAATATATACATAACTCGCTATGTATCATAGTTCAGAATAACAACATGAATTTACTAAGTAATTTGACCATATACATAACAAATTTAATGTATAAGAAGATGTTTTTAACACTATACATAACTAATTTATGTATAAGATTGAAATAACAACAAAACATTCTTATAAAACGATGTATAAGAATGCATAAATCGAAAAAAATATAAACTCAACAACAAATCACTATACCTTTGGAAGACGCAGTCGTGATGATTCTTCACTTATTATCTTACTTGAAGATTTAGCAACGAAATTTTTAGAGCTTGTACGAGCAACTTCTCTCGACTTCCTCATCTTGGCGGAGTCGTTTCGATGTTTTGATCTATTTTCTCTAAAACTCGGACCAAACTTCATTACTATGCTAAAGTATTGAGAATTATGCACATGCAACAAGTAACTCGTAGATTTCTGATTTAGTAAAGTTGAAAATTTTAAGAAATTAAACTATCCTCAAAAATAAATTGAAGAGGATGATGATGTTCAACAATTTGATAAGATAAGGTTTGTAAATTCAAACCTTGAAACTCATTAATTATGGTTGCTTGATTTTAGACACAAATTATGGAGTATTGGCACATATAAGAGATGGTGTGATATGTATATGAAGGTTTAAGAGAGAAAGTGTAAAAAAATATAATATTTATAATTAGGTTTGGTAGATGAAATTGTATGTAATAATAGAAAGTTAGGATGTATATTTATGTAAATTTTCCTTATCTTTCAACAGTTATTCTCTATTTTATATAATAGGTGTCAAGTTTTATGTATCAAATTTAATTTCACATTTTCAACTTAATGTAGCAAATCTCAGTCATATGATTAAAGTGTTGTACTTGAAAATGCACCGAATTTTGTTATTTGTATGAGTAGGTTATACATAATTATCTTGTGTGAGACTTGGCTTCTTAGAAAATACTATCAAACAGTTAATATATTTTGTGTATTTATGTTTTACAACTTATAATTCGAATTGATATCAATCTAACTTATCATACATAGTCAAAATATTTTAATGTTGCATTCGTGTTGAGACGGGTCGTGCTCTTTTAATTAATTTAGCAAAAAGGACACCCACTGACCATTTTTAAAACAAATGACCAGCATTTGATATTTTACCAAAAAATAGCCATACGGCTAAACAATTTTCACATTATAGTCATTTCATAATTTGGGTCATTTTGGCCCATGTAGTTCAGATACAGTTTATATCATATTGATACAGTCCATATATCATACTGTTATAATTCTTTAAAAAAATAGAGCAGTGAATTTATGGGTAAATATTGTATTATTGGTATATAGAATATGCATTTTTGTAATGTGATGTACATAGAATTTGTAGCATTGTTGTGTAATATATATATATATATATATATATATATATATATATATATATATATAGAAGATGCATATAAAAATTATATCTTTATTGTATAGAATACATATTTGTATAAGATTCAAATTTGTATCAGTATTGTATAAAGCTATCAGCAATTGGTTAGAAAATGAAATTAAAATTCAATGGTTAATTTCGTGTCAATAATTTCATTCGAAATGTTATTTCTGTCCTTTCTCCATTAATTTAAGTATGAAGATTTAATTAGTACTCCGTATTTTCTAGTGACTTTAAAAAAATACTTAGTAGCTTATTGCTCATTGACGTTTGGAAATGTTCCTAACGTTATGAAAATCTGGATCTTTTGGTAGGAAGTAATTGCCATATAATTTGAAAATTAACATGAAAAAAATTACTCGAAGAACACTAAAAACAAATTAAAATAATCAAACAAAATAAATGTTGTAAAGCTATTTTAAAAGCAAATTTCTAGTTTGCGGTGCGGGAGTGGGCGGGGGGGCTCTTTCATGACCTTTTTTTGGTAATTTTGTTTAAGAATAAAATTTAAATCTAAATGAAAAATTAGAATTAAAATCAAATTATTTGTCTATCTATAAAATAAAATTCCTAATAGAATTAACCAAAAAAACTAACTGATCGGACCATTATTCCTATTTCAATCCCTATCGATAGCAGTAGAATTATTTGATACATAAAAAATGTAATACCCATAACCTTAAAATCTTGTATCAGCCTATGGAGGCAACCATATATGATAAAATTGGAGGACATTTTCAAAAATGTTTCCTTCCTAACCAAACACACCCTTTATTTCCTTGCATTTTTTAAATTGTGCACCTATTTTCTAAAATCCCCAACGTGCATGTTCAAGTAAGAATATAGAAAGCTATGATCCATTTTATCATCAATTTACGAGAATACTTGTATTCTCTACTCAGAGAACATAATTTGTTTGGTTCCTCAAAGCGTTGTAATAACTACAAGTGAGTCAGAACAGTACAGTGATATGAAAGTCATTACATGGCAAATTTCAAATCACCAAGACGATGATATCCTTCATTCAGGACAGAGAACATCCTAAACAAGTGATGCAAGTGATCCTTACAGGTGATCTTCAGGAGTACAGGAATCCTCAGAATTGAGACTTGTCCAAGCTGTCAAAGTATGGATGATCAAGGGCAGCTTTTGCTGAAATCCTATCTGCTGGATCAAATTTGAGCATGTTCTACAATGATCAAGCACATAAAACAACATTATTCACTTAGTTCTAACAAGAAGCAGTAGAACAAGAAACAAAATTGACTGAAAGTATTACATGAATAAAAGCAAGTTACAGATTTACCGTTAGGAGGTCCACACCATCAGGTCCCAAAGCTGGAACAGCAGAGGCCAAGTTCTGAGGTTCCCATTGTGGATAAACATGCCAGTCGCGGAGTGAAGTAACTCCAGGCCACTGTTTATCAGTTGGAGTTCCTACCAACCTACAACAATTTGCATAAACATACCTTATGATAATCAATTCGTCTGCTTTAGCCAAATTTATCAAAAGCGAAAAGTTGGTCATATTACTAAAACTTAGTTCCTTTTCTTTTTGGTTTTGTTAGTCATTCTCATATTACATGAATCCAACTATCATTTCATCCGGAAAAAACTGTCGATCCTTGAGGAATATCCTAACCTCAATCCTTGAGCCTGAAAACTTTTCCAAGACAAGCTATCAAGGTGGAAAGGTATCATTAGATAACATCCTGATCACTAATTAATACCTCAAAACCGTTCTGGAGAACATGCTTGAAGATCCATTAATTTTGCCTTGACATTCATCAGTAGCCATGCCTGAGGTGTTTGCTACTTAACTGAAGAGCAGCAATTACACCAAGCAGAAGCTACGATGAGAGTTAAATCCAACATAAATATTGTTGGTAAACCCCCAACCTGCCTACCAGATCCACACAAAAATGAAAGCAGGAAAATACAAAAATATTGGTGATTGACAATAGACATACCTGAATATGTAAAGCAATTGCTGAAACTCAGAGTCACCAGGAAACAAGGCTTGCCTTCGAACCATCTCAGCTACATCACATAGAGAAAACATATTAAAATAGCCTACCTATGGAAGAGTAAGTGTGAGTGTAATTTAACTACGAAATAGAGTTTGCCTTCAACCCGCCAACCCCTTGAGGAGCTAAAAGGATTTTTTTCTTGTGTTCATTTCTTTGGCAATGCTAAACCCCATACCCAAAACATTTAAAATTTATCCACAATTGGTGATTTCTGTTTGGCTCGAACACTTGATCCAATTAGAAAGCATTTTCAATTTGGGAATTTCCACGGAAGTGCTTGACAAGGATTTATTCGGCTGATTAATTAGCTTTAACAACATAAATATAGATGGTAAAAGCCGCGGTGATCATATTGTAGTTATACTCGGATTCTTTAAAAGTCCATCTAGAGATGGTATCTTATGCTGCTAAAGGCAACAAGAGCATATAAGGCCTACCAGGGCTTTAAGTGCACAACGCAATCAAAACATAGGCCCAGATCTCTAGTTAGTAAATGACTATAAGCAACAATGAATTCTTATCTGAACAAAGTAATTAGAAAAAAATAAAGCATAACTACATCAAATGAAACCTATGAAGCGAGAATATGTAACTAACGTTCAAAAGCCAATCCAAATTTCTGATTTAGACGTGATTCAAATCTTGACGTTCCATTTCATGATAAGTAATGAATTAGCGATCTTTAAACAATTAATCTATCCACTTCAAAAAGATGGCTATACTCCGTATAGCCTTGATCTCTGCACCTCAAGAAGAGCCCACGCCTAAGCTTCACAGAATTTTAGAGCTTAATCGTGCCTCACATTAGCCTTTAACAACAATGCAAACGTTTTCTAATATATCCATTTTGGTGCTTTTCAGCCGCTCTTGCAGATACACCAATTTTCTAAAGAGCATCTTTGAGATAAAAAAGCTCTTATAGAACCTAATGTTTTATCCAAATGTACAAAGCAACCCAAAGCACTCCAAATGTTTTATCCAAATGTGATACTCCCTCCGTCTCAAAAAGAATGGTCTACTTTTCTTTTTAGTCCGTTTCGAAAAGAAACATTATAATTTCAACTTTCCAAATGACATGTTTGAGACCATAAGATTAAAGGGCATGTTGGTATATTTGACACAACTCTAATTTAAGATCACAAGATTCAAAAGTTCTTTTTTTCTTAAACTTTGTATCAAGTCAAAAGAGGTCGTTCTTTTTGAAACAGGGGGAGTACTAAAGAACATAAACTAGCCAAATCCAACTTCTTGGATAATGTTCAAACCGAGATATGGCATTTAACACTACCATCCTATAGAACTAACACGCTCTACTTAATATTAGAACAAAACTATGTCTTAACTGAATTTTCATTAACTAATTACAAACATTATTTTCAAATAATCATACTATAAACGTATATAATGATGTCATAAACTAGTCAATGAAAGAAAAGGCCAAAATGGATTATAATTCAAAGCATCAGGAAACAAGAATATTGTAAAGGAAATAGCAACATTTCTAACTTAAAGAAACAACAAAAATCTAAGCAGGTGATTTGGCTAAGAGGAGTAAACACAGTCATCCACCGAAACAAACTTACCAAAAATACAACCCACAGACCACATATCAACAGCAGTTGAGTAATGAGTAGATCCCAACAAAACTTCAGGAGCTCTATACCATAGAGTAACAATCTGAACAAATGCAAATGAGTTAGTTTTAACTTCCAGATTTCTCTAACTTTCTATATCATTCTGGTTATTAGATAGCAATGCCAGTATGAAGAAATAAAAAACTATTAACCTCGTGGGTGTAACTCTTCATGGGTACAGTAAACGCCCTTCCAAGACCCAGATCAGCAATTTTAAGTATACCCTTCTCTTTGTCCACTAGAAGATTCTGCGGCTTTAAATCTCTGGCATAAGATAACAAAGAGTCTATAACAGCTAAATGGCACAGATTCTTCACTTTCAATGCTGCACCCGAAAATACACAACTTTTGGAGAATCCAATACACACCCATTAACATTTTAGAAGAGTACGAACAACATAGATTAACAGCAAGTAAAATTGGACCAGAAGATAACAAAGACTCTATCAACAGCTAAGTTGCCCGGACTCTTTCACTTTCAATGTTGCATCTTTGTTGGATTCCCCAAAACTACACTACTTATGGAGAATCCCAAACACCCATTGACCTTTTTTAAGAACATAGATTAATTGTAAGTAAAAATTCACCAGATTTTACATAAACAAAAAAAAAAAAAAAAGGAGCAGTGACTAAGTTATACCTGTGGAGAACTCCATGGCTATGGCAATGAGCAACCCCTTTGCACAATTGATACAAGAAACTCTGGGCGAAATGGAAAAATTGTCAATATCAAGCATATCATACGCACAATCACATAAAAAAATAGTTGTGTTTGCACGAACCTGGATAAGGGGAGGAGGAAGGGGCCTAGCATTAGGTCCTTTCCGATGTGAATCAATAAACTTCTTAAGATCAGTATCCAAATACTCAAAAACAAGGTAAAGAATGGGTTTCCCATTTTTATCAATATGCTCAACACACAGCAAACGAACAATGTAGAGAGAATGAGAAAGCATCTTAAGAAGCGAGATCTCTCTTAAAGCAGTAGGCGGTATGCCTTCTTCGTCCATTTCAAGCCGAGTTTTCTTCAGAGCCACCAGTTGTCCTGTCGCTTTGTCCTTTGCTCTGTATACTTTTCCATAAGTTCCTTCACCAACTTTCTCCAATTTCTCGTATTTCTCCATTTGGAAGATGTTGAGGAAAGAGTATGTGTGTGAGAGAGAGGGATTTGGAGTATTTATGGGGGAGCGTTAAAGCAGGGTTTGGTTTTTCCCCCTCTTTATTTTGAATTTCAAATTGCATTGAAGAGTAACACATGGATTATGGGTGTGTTTGGTATGCTGGAAAATGTTTTTCCTAGAAAATAAGTTGGTTTCTATTTATTTTCTCATATTTAGTTGGTGAGTGAAAAATATTTTTCAAAAAATATTTTATGGTGTTTGGTTGGTGAGTAGAGACTATTTTTTAGAAAAATATTTTCTAGTGTTTGATTGGTGAGTGAAAAAATATTTTTTTAGAAAATATTACTAACTGTTAACTAGTATATCAGTGCCTCTAGCAACTCAACAATTTGTAAGAACTAATTTAAGCATAACAAATAATATCAATATCGAATATTAAAATATTACAATCACTAAATTTAAGCAACTATTAATTAGCAAATATAGAAGACACTTTTCAATATTTTGTCAGGACAATCTCAAGATACTATAATCAATAGAAATATAACCGAACGACAAGCTTATTCAACCTCGTGAAACAAGTTACATCGATGACAAAATGAAATATGCAATTGGCAAAAGTAACATAGGTAAGTCTTCCTCTATGCATATGAAAAATAACAATACATTCAACGAACATTGGAAATGAAAAAAATTTGGGCTTCACTGTTTTTTATTTCAAGCAGTGAAAAATTGAAGCAAAGCACAGTGAAGAATATTTTCGAGTAATATAAATTTTTGAGAAATGTGAATTTTTTGAGTCATGTGAATATGATTGTTGTTGGGTGGGGAAGAGGGGTGGCGTGGGGTCATAAGTCACATTTGTCATTTTCTGAAAAATGACTTCCCTTGATCCATGAGGGAAGTCATTTTTCCTCAAATTGAGGAAAATGAGTTGTTGTGGAAAATGTTTTCCAAACATTTTATTGCAACCAAACAAGGAAAAATAGAAAAATATTTTCCAGAAAACATTTTCCATCATACCAAACACACCCTATGGCTCGTTTTTTCACCCTTTTCAGCTAAATATTTCAAAAATAAATTATTTTAGTGACTTTTCCCAACTTGATCTCCTTTTGGATTGTGAAATAAATTTCTCATGCTAGAACTTTCCATACAACGATAATAGATTGATTATTTAAGGAGAAAATAATTTAAAATAATGATTAAATTTTAATAAAAATTAAGCGTAGAAGTTCAAAATTTTAAAAAGACTATATCAATTTTTTTAAAAAAATAAAATAATGTACTAAACTTCTAATATTTAGGAATCATAACTAAAATCCTAATATTAAACAACCGTACATATGATTTAGTTTATTTGGAATTGAAACCAAATTCTATTAATGGTAAATTATTTATGAAAAAAAAAAAGTTACGTTATAGGTTGGTAGGTTACCTCTTTGATTATATTCACATGGAATATGTTCCTTAATTTTAGATTATGTGTACATTAAAAAATTATATTCAAGAATACTTTTTTGGTTGTTTTTGTTGCTCCTGTTTGCGTAATCTTTAGGGATTTTATTTTGAGAAGTTTGGAGATCCCTTTTAATTCTATGATCGATGAGGTTGAATAGACAGTATAATCTGAAGAAGTTGATCAAAGATAAGATTTATTGCTATTTACTCTCTTCTTTTGGACATTTGTCCAGATTTATTGCTACTTACTCTCTTTTTTTGGACGTGTGTCCGTAATTTTAGGTCATCATTTTTCTATGTTTTTTAGTTTTGTTTCTTTTCTTATTCTTTGTTGTTATCGTTAGATAGATATGCTTGTCATGCTTTACTTATAGGAGGATAGTTCTTGTGCTATGATATGATTCTCAAAGAATTAGCTTCTCCGATGAACACTTGTTTTTTGGCATATAATATTAGCAGATTGGATTGGATAACTTTTTAGGTTTTCATGGATGTTCCTCTGCATGTACGTATGTGAGGCAAGGGGTCCTAAGGGGTTGTACAAACTTGCTCGTGCTTAAAAAATAAAAGGTATTGTTTGTTAAATGTCGGAATACAATCAATGCTAAGAGGAAAAAACGAATTTAGGAGGCATCAGGAGAGAATAATCGAGAGAGAGTGCTTAGTATATTCGAAAGTAATTCTGCTCTGCACTGTTTAAGGATCTCTATTATTAAGAAGTTTTAAAATATATGATAAGAGAAAATATATGATAAGAAGCATTAGGAAAATATATAGTTGAAATGCAAAATTATGCCGCAAAGTGAAGAAGAAATCAAGTTTTCTTTGTTTCAAAACAATCTCTCCTCCTCTATAAGAAAAAAGTTAGATTAGCGTACACACTATCATCTTCAAACTCTACTTATGAAATTACACTGAATATATTATTATTATTGTTGTTGTTGTTGTTGTTGTTGTTATTGCATTCTAGCATATGAAATAAAAAGTTATATTTTATTTAAAGTCAATTGCTATTTTCAATAATATTTTATGTTAATTGACGGCTTGACATGAAGCACAAGAAGAAATTATATTTTATTTAAAGTCAATTACTATTTTTGATAATATTTTATGTTAATTAGCGGTTTGACATAAAGTACACGTGCAAAGTATGTACGCTTGACTAGTTAAGTTATAAAAGTATAGAGGTCCATAATTAGGTTAACTAGTCTATGTATCTATATCTATAATTTCTCTCCCTCACAAAAAGTGATTTAAACTTTTTGCCCTTCATTAAAACACACTACAATTAATAAAATCGTCTTTCATTTTTTTTAAATTATTATTTTAATTATATTTATTATAATTTAAAGTAAAAAGTCCTAAATTATATGGTAAATTTTACAAATTAAAGAGTACTAAAAGATATGATAAGAATTATTAAAAAAATTAACAATACACTTTTTGCATCGAAATAAGGACATTGGACATTAACGTCCTTTTAAAGAAGAAGTTGACATTGTGTAGAGTTTAAAAAGGCAAAAAAAAGAAAAAAAAAACTAAAAGACTTAATACTATATAGAAATAAATAAAAAACAACTAAATATGTTATTAAATTTATCACTCACGTGTCTTTTAAGTTTGGTAAAAAAAAGTGTAATTTAATTATTTCTCTAATGGGTTTGAAATCATTTAAAATAATTTATTAATTTTTTCTTGTTTGAGTTATGAAATTTAGAACTTTCAAACCGACTCATATTGTATATTAATTTTTTCATATTTAGAACTCTCTTATATATAGAGAATAGAGATAGAAAAATACCAACATCACAAAATTCTCGAGGTATGCTTCTAATCTCAGACATTTTTTTTTGTTTGGTGAGTTTTACATTTTTTTCCTCAAGATTAAAGATATTTATTTTCCCTTCAAAATTTAATTGCATAACATGAAAATTTCAGTATTTGTTTTTCCTTCGTCATCTATATTGGTTCTTCTTCCACTTTATTGTTTTTTCTTCGCAATCGATATTCGTTCTGCTTCTACTTTATTATAATTCTCTTTGTTATAAGTAGTTGTGTTATATTATTATACTCATATATAATATAACTTTATTATTTAGAATATGTTTCAGTGCATCAAGACCAATATAATTTTAACTTTTGATATTAGTAGCGAAATTTTGTTCATTATATTTAATTTGATCTTTAATTATTAATGTGATGATGAATTATCATTATATTAATTTGAGATTTTTGTAGGAAGCTACAAATTTCAAAATTTGCTCTATTTTATATAAACATATCCATATTTATATAGCTAATTATAGTAGTGACTATTTAAATATATTAAGTAGGAACCAATAATTGTAGAGGCACCAAATATCAAAGTATAGTGTTAATCGACAAAAAACCTTTATAAAGAAGGGGACATAAAACCTTACATCCCAAGGTAAACATGTTATATTTACACATTCAAAAGATAATTCAATCATTGTATCTGTATAATAACATTATTTTTCACTATTTAAACAAATATTGCATTTCGTGTAACATTAATAAGTTTTTTTAAAATAAATTGTTATTCTTATTATTGTATATTAACTGACTCAATATACATGTGCAAAACACGTATAATGGCCTAGTTATATTAAAAGTGTGAAGGGTCTTAAAAATATTTTTTTGAACATTTTGCTCTTCATTAAAATATTTTATAATAGGCAAAATCATCATTTACCATTTTTCTTAAATAATTATTCTTAAATTATTAGTAATAATATTAAGGACTTTGAGATCAATTATAACTTTTATCATTAGTTTTCCTTATTTAAATTACAGAGGATATCTTAATATTTATTTGATGCAACTAAGAGAGGAGCAATACCATTAAAAGATGGTATTCAATTTCCAATTATAACAGAACGTGGGCTTTTTTCTATCAAATTCAAAACACAAATTTATTGTAATCAATGGGTTTTTTGTTCTAAAATGTTATTTAGGAGTCCTAAATTTTTATTTTTTTTCAAGTTTAGGAGCTTTTTTGATAGGGTTTGTTCATATTTCTACTATTATTAGAATTACCTTTTTCGTTATAAAATATTTTGATTATTCATTTCTTGGAGGAAAAGTTTTAAAATTCTACAAATAAAAAATCTTTTTTATCAAAAACAATAGAATAACATCCATCTGTAAAGAGTTTAGTTAGGGGAGATTATTTTCTCAAAAATAGTTATGTTTTATATACTAGTTTTTTAATTATTCGGTCACTTGACCAATTGCTGCAGATGTTTTGCAATTGTTAGTTTTGATTGACATTATATTTTTTCGATTCTTGCTTTTTTAGGTTTACGAATTGTCACGGGCATCCCGAACCATCAAGGCCCGAGATATCCCTGAACTCCCCAACCCACTAGTGATATTGTCCGTTCTGGGCCCAAGTCCGCACGGCTTTAGAACGCGTTAGGTAGTAAGGCTTGCTTACTTATATACTCAACATTCCTCCTGTGTTTTGCCGATGTGAGACTCCTTATCCTAAGTTGGGGTGTTACACAAATATTTTTTGGCTATACAAATTTTATGAGTTAAAGCTAGCTTTCGCTTGTTGGTCCAAAATCAAATCATCAAGAACTCCAGTTCCCCAAGTAGCGAGCCCCTTCACCTCAACCGGCGCATGTGTATCTAGATTGATCGCAAATTGATAAGAAGAAAATAAATATTAAAAAAGGGAAAGGACAGAAACAACACTTCAAATTAAACTATTTCCATGAAAATGGCCATGGAATTTAAATTTCACTTTCTAGCTATTTCAATTTACTGACTTGTTTTATACCGTTTCTACACACCTTCTATACAGTTTCTATACATATCTTATACATATAAATATTCTATACGAAAATTATACTATTTTGATACACAATTTATACAATAACTGTACATTTCTTTTTTCACATTTTATACAATAATTATATAATTTTCATACACTTTCTATATATTTTATACATATACATATTTGATAGAACTATACAATTTCTATACATATATCTTATATAAATACATATTCTATTTAACAATTATATCATTTGTATATAATTTAATTATTATTTCTAAACAATAAAAAAAAAAAGCAAAACATTTGATCAGTTAAATTTATAGAAAAAAAAATTGAAATATTTTTAAAAGGCTGAATTACCCAAGTTGAATACTGTATCAGTATTGTATATAGAATGTATCAGTATTGTATATGAACTGTATATGGATTAAGTGTGCCTAAATGACCCAAATTAGGAAATGACTATAAAGCGAAAATAGTATATCTGACTGACCACTTTTTGAAAAATTTTCAAACTTGGGTTATTTGTTTTAGAAAGTGTAATAGAAAAATTTAAGATAGATGGCTACACTGCATACAAGTATACCTACAAAAGTAACATGCAAGACGAGAAGAAAAAAAAGAGAACATTTAGGGCCCGTTTGGCCATGGAAATTTTTCCCTTTTTTCCGAAAAATAATTTCGGAGTTGAAAATTGTGGTGTTTGGCCATGAAAATTCGGAAAATAATTTCAGAAAATTTTCCTGAAAAGGGAAAACAGGTTTTTGTTGTTTTCACAATTTTTCAACTCCAATTCCAACTTTTATTATTACTACATATAACCCCAATCTTTTAAATTTTTACATAAAATTCTCCTTATAACATTACTTTTTCAATATTACGTATATAACAGTTTTAAAGAATAAGATAATTATAATTTTAAACTTAATGCTATC
Organism: Capsicum pubescens; assembly: GCA_030864215.1. Taxonomy (NCBI): domain Eukaryota; kingdom Viridiplantae; phylum Streptophyta; class Magnoliopsida; order Solanales; family Solanaceae; genus Capsicum; species Capsicum pubescens. The sequence continues at coordinate 198,605,810 of CM061547.1, read as the reverse complement.
CTAATTAATATTTATTACTTTTTCTCTCTCATCATTATTTTTATCCTTTATTTAATTTTCACCCTTATTTAAGACATTATTTTACTGCTAATTTATATTTACACCCATAAATATATAAAGTATTATATTTATAACCATAAATATATAAAGTATTATATTTATAATAGAAATATACAAAGTATGTTATATATAAAGTTTATAACATGTATATACCATATACACACATATATAAATATACAAAGTATTAGGAAACATACTAAGCATATTTATAATATAAATATACAAAGTATGTTATATATGAAGTTTATACCATGTATATACCATATACACACATATATAAAAATACAAAGTATAAAGAAACATACTAAGCATATTTATATATTTATGGTATATGATATAATATACCATAAATATGCAAAGCATGTTTTACATAGAAATAATTTATTCACACACAGTAAAATCTTTCATGTATAAGAAAATTAAAGAAATAAATTAGCGGCACCCTAAAATTTAATAACAACTCATTATTTCCTATTTTTTAGGAATGGAAAATGAAGAAAATAACTTAAATAAATTAAATAAATTCCTAAAAAAATAAATTTGTTTGAAAGATAATATTTGTTATCTAAAAAACAGGAAGCAGTGATCTGTTAATATAACATCCATATTTAAAATTTTCAAATATGAGAAAACGGCTATTAATGTAAATATTATATATGTCATAATTGAAATTCATTAAATATGGCCATGTATATGTAATTATTTTTATAATAGTGGCTAATTGTGTTCTTTTTTCATTAGTAGGTAAATTTTAGTTGGGTGATTTTGATCGTTTGTAAAAGTTAGGGCATAAAATCATATTTTAAAAAGTTTTTTCAAAAGTCAATTTTTTTTTCAAAAAAGACATGGCCAAACACAACTCCAACTCCAACTCCAATTTCAACTCCAACTTTAACTCCAACTCCGAAATTTTTTTGTTTTCATGACCAAACAGCTACTTAGAACCCCGTTTCGTGTTTTTCATCTTTTTATACATGCCACACATTCCGCAATAGTGGGTTATCATTTGATTTGAATACAGTAAATACTAATTCTCCTTCCAATTTTCTTTTTATGTTTAGCTTTTATATTTTATCTAGAGTTATGAAACATGTTTTAGAAGTATTAAATTCTTTCCAGAAATATTAAATTTTACTCTAATTATTTGTAAAATGAAAGAACTCCTAATATTTCAATCTTCCAATTTTAAAGGTCCTTTTTACCACTTCTAAATTATAATATACTTTTATGTTTTATGAGTTTTTTTCTTTAGGGTTAGGAGTATTTGTTATTATAAATTTTAACTTTGAGAGTATTATGAGTTTAAACAGTAAAAAGTTTTATAAGAGTGGAACAAAATTGCCATAAGCTGAAGCTTCAAAAGGAGGACAGAGGAAGAGAATAACTAAGAAAATAACTATGAAGCTCCTTTGATTAATATCATATCAAAGAGTGTTCAAGGGTTTAAAAAAAAAGAGAAAATACATAAAGACCCCCTGATCTTGTTCGAGTTTTTCAAAAATACACTCAAACTTTACTTTCGATCTATTACCCCACGAATCTTACTTAAATCTGCCACACTCTTTTTTCGACTCCAAAAAAAGATATGTATTTTAAGTTCGAAAGGGTTTTATTATTAAGGTGACAAAAATGAAAAATTTGTTTAAAAAAAAAAGGATTATTTACATTATTTTTTTCTTATTCAGAGTCGCCACTTGTCATAATCCGGTGTGCCAAGTCACCTTTGGAAAATCCTTTTCGAAACGGTTTGACTCTAAAAACTAATCCGCGAATAGAGATTCCGGCTAAGGAATTCTGTTGACCGAGGGGAAGGTGTTAGGCACCCCTCGATCCCGTGGTTCAACCACGGTCGCTTGGTGGAGCATATCGGCGAATTTGATATTACAAATGTACAAACCACAGAAACACACAAAACAAACAAACAAACAAATCACACGAAATTCAAAACAAACCAAAATAATGTTCAGTCCAAATTATACAATCCAAAATAAAAGAGGTGCTGAAATATAAAACCTATTCTATTCTAAACTAATCCTAAACTAAACTCCACCCGACGTTCCGGGCCTTGACCACGAGCCTTCTTTGCGTACATGCTACTTCGGGGCATTCCCCGGATAAATCAATACAAATCCTTCGGGGCATTCCCCGGCTAAATGAGTACAATTTAAACTTTTCGTGCAATAAAGTAGAAAGTACCATTCACGCACATATTCAAATACTCCAACAACTCGTTATTCCTAAATTTGCCTACCAAGCCTACGTTTTCCTACCAAGTTCAACGTATCACAATTCTATCATGTTTAATATTATCAATACATCAAAATTAATCAATATTCATTTTCCTCCATTTTTAATCCCCACCTTAATTCATTTTTAACCACGTGATTAACCCATTTCAATACACAATCCACCAATCGAGAATAACGAAAATTCACCAATCATGCTTAGCACATCACACACCCAAATGTCACCAACAGTTCACATCAACAAACAAACCACGGTATCGAATCACACGCAATCACAATCACATAAGAATTAAATAAAAGAGAAGAAAGAATTGGACCTTAAATTTGAAGCTTTCAAACTCAATGTTATTCGAGTAAAGAGAGTTCGCACCCGGAAACCTCGAGCCGAACCTTAACACCAATAATCCAACTCAGGAAATAATGATCCGTTCACCGTCACTTTTCACGCCGTTACTGTTCACCGGTTACTTTTTTTTTTTTTTTTTTTTTTGTTGTTCTTGTGAGGAAGATTATTTTGTGATTGTTGTTATTGTGGAGAAAATGATGATCAAAGAATGAGCCTCCCCTTTTTCCTCTTAAAATTTTTCTTTTATAATGGGCATGAATTTGTTATGATGTGGGAATTTTAGTGGGTCCCCCATATATTCTTTCTTTGTGGACAAGAAAAAGGAGGGGGGATCACATGGGTAGTTAGGGTAGGTGAAAGCTTTTGATTGGGTAGGTTATTAGGATAAGATAAATTAGTTAGAGGTATTTTTTTATTTATTTTTGTATTTTTGTGGGATATAATTACATGGGGTTAGACACATGGTAAGGTGAACTAAAAATGAATAAAATTAGACTTCGGGAGGGAAAAAATTAGGTGTCTACATCATGCCCCCTTTGAATGTAAACACGAAGTATTTTCAGACAAAGAAGTAGACAGTGAGACCAAATTTTGACCCGACTATTATTCAAAGAAAGAAACAGAAGGAAGAAGGACAACCGAGTCTTGACTTAAGACATCCTACCTACCCAAGTTATGAGAGAATCAAGTCACGGGTATTTCAAAAGATTGGAAAGAGATGGACTATACCGAGTTGGAGAGTCGAGTGAGGTTCCATCGAGGTTCCGGTCCACGGCTCTGTCATTACATTAAAAATAAAAATTACAAGTTAAAACATAAATGAAATTACAAAAATCCTATCTATACAACTTCTTTTGGACTCTTGACTTGAGTTTCATCACCCTATTCTTCAGGCGGGCTCCTGACTTGCTATTTCTTTAACTTGTTGCTTGCCTTTCAATTTCTTCACCCTATTCTGCAGGCGGGCTCCTGACTTGCTATTTTTCAATCTGTTTAACTTTCAATTTCTTCACCTTGTTGCTTAGTTTTCCATTTATTCGCCCTGTGCTTCGGGCAGGCTCCTGAAATAACATCAAAACTAAAAGGAAAATTATCCCAAACAAATATTATTATAAAGAGAAATTTCGTTTATTTGCCAGAAAAGTAAAGTTTCAAAAACAGAAATTGAATTTTTGCCCCAGTTTATCATCAGAAGACTTTTGGAAAAGTCACATCATACCTACTTGCATGTTGCAATGATGAATCAAGACTCTGACTAAGAAATGCATCTCTTAAGAGTAAAATTAAATAACCAAGACTAGGAAGTGCATCTCCTAAGAATTAAAGTGAGGGATTCTAACTAGAAAGTGCGTCTTCTAGAGATACAAGTTTAAGTTAAAAGTGTGTCACCTGAAAAATGAAAACTAGCAAGGAAGTGCATCTCCTAAGGATTAAGTGCAATAACTCGACTAGAAAGTGCTTCTTCTAGGAATCAAGACTTAAGTTAGAAAGTGCATCACCAATGTTGCTTGACTTATCAAAATAAGGAAGTGCATTTCCTTACCAATGCCTCTTGAATTACTCAAACAAGAAAGTGTGTCTCCTTACAAATGTTTCTTGAATTGCCCAAACCAGGAAGTGCGTCTCCTTACAAATTTTTCTTGAATTACCCCAAAAAAGGAAGTGCGTCTCCTTATCAAATGTCGTTTGAATTACCCAAACAAGAAAGTGCATCTCCTTACAAATGTCACTTGAATTACCCAACAAGGAAGTGCGTCTCCTTACAAATGTTGCTTGAATTACCAAAATAAGAAAGTGTGTCTCCTTACAAATATTGCTTGAATTGTCAAAATAAGGAAGTGCGTCCTCTTATAAATGTTGTTGGAATTACCTGAACAAGGAAGTGCGTCTCCTTACGAGTGCCAATCGAATTACCAAACAAGGAAGTGTGTCTCCTTACAAATGTTGCTTGAATTATCAAACAAGGAAGTGCATCTCCTTACAAATGTTTGCTTGAATTTCCCACACAAGGAAGTGCATCTCCTTACAAATACCACTTGAATTACCAAACAAGAAAGTGCGTTTCCTCACAAATGTTACTGGATTTACCAAATAAGGAAGTGCGTCTCCTTACAAATATTGCTCGAATTTCCCACACAAGGATTATCATTAGGCAGTATTTCATTTTTAAAAGCGTGGTCCCATTTTTCAGAGGAACCCAAACAGAAAGTAAAATCTCATTTTTCAAAAGGATCCTGAACAGAAAGTAAAACTCATTTTTCAGGAGGGTCCTGAACAGAAAGTAACTCCCATTTTTCAGGAGGGTCCTGAACAGAAAGTAAAATCCCATTTTTCAGGAGGGTCCTGAACATAAAGTAAATTCCCATTTTCCAGGAGGGTCCTGAACATAAAGTAAAATCCTATTTTTCTGGAGGGTCCTGAACATAAAGTAAACTCCCATTCTTTAGGAGGGTCCTGAACATAAAGTAAACTCCCATTTTTCAGGAGGGTCCTGAACAAAAAGTAAAATCCCATTTTTTTAGAAGGGTCCTGAACATAAAGTAAACTCCCATTTTTCAGAAGGGTCCTGAACATAAAGTAAAGTCCCATTTTTCCAGGAGGGTCCTGAACAGAAAGTAAAATCCTATTTTTCAGGAGGGTCCTGAACAGAAAGTAAAATCCCATTTTTCAGGAGGGTCCTGAACAGAAAGTAAAATCTCATTTTTCAGGAGGGTCCTGAACAGAAGGTAAAGTCCCATTTTTCAGGAGAGTCCTGAACATAAAGTAAATTCCCATTCTTCAGGAGGGTCCTGAATAGAAAGTAAAATCCCATTTTTCAGGAGGGTCCGGAAATGAAAGTAAATTCCCATTTTTCAGGAGGGTCTTGAACAGAAAGTAAAATCCCATTTTTTAGGAGGGTCCTGAACTGAAGGTAAAGTCCCATTTTTCAGTAGGGTCCTGAATTGAAAGTAAATTCCCATTCTTCAGGAGGGTCCTGAACAGAAAGTAAAATCCCATTTTTTAGGAGGGTCCTGAACATAAAGTAAACTCCTATTTTTCAGGAGGGTCCTGAACATAAAGTAAACTCCCATTTTTCAGGAGGGTCCTGAACAGAAAGTAAAATCCCATTTTTTCAGGAGGGTCCTGAACATAAAGTAAACTCCTATTTTTCAGGAGAGTTCTGAACATAAAGTAAAGTCTCACGGATGTGCATTTCCAATGGTAGCTGAATTAAGTGAAGCGAATCTGCCCCTATTTCAACAAAGAAAATTTGTCAGTTAAAAACTTAGTGGTAGCTTGCAGCACTTGGCTTTCCAGGCATTTGCTCTAGTGTTCATTCCCTTCATTTTTTTTCAGATTGCTGACATTTGCCCCTGCATTGTCGTGTCATTGACCCAAACTTAGATTATTAAGAGTGACTCCAAAATAAACACAATATCTCTGCTTTGTCATGTTTCTCAGGCAAATCCTTCAAACCTTGGTATTTTCATAAGTTCCCCAGCTTGTCTGTTGACAGATTTCTGCATGCCTTCTTCAGCTCACAATTATGTCTCTTTCATATGCTGACTTTGTCTTGCATTGTGCAATTGAAGAAGCTGGTAGCCAGTTTTGAAATCTTTTCTCACTTGTTTTGATATGGACTTGACTCAAAAATAAGAGAAAAATAACAATGACTTTTATTTGGACCACTGACTCAAGAAAACAATATAAAATAAAGAGAAGAAAGAAAAGACAACGAGTGTCCCCATTTGAAACAAAGAAATGACAAATTTTCTAAAAATGACAGTCAACTCTAATGATTATGCCATGCATTTTGGATTAAGCTACCTGATATTTCCATCCAAACTTTCTACCAATTGTTGTTGAGTTAATGGCCTTGAAACTGAGTTGTTTCCTTAGGCCAATTGCATTCAGACCTCATTCGGCTAGTGACGTTTTGAAGGGTCTTTCCCTCAGCTCACCATTGTCTTATGGTGTCTGTGAGGGTTTTTACTAATGAGGCTCTCTTATTCTCATTTCTCCCAACTCACAATCGTCTTACAGTGCCCGTGAGGGTTTTCACCGATAAGACTCTCTCATTGTTATCTCTCTCAGCTTACCATCGTCTTACGGTGCCCGTGAGGGTTTTCACCAATAAGACTCTCTTATTTTTATTTCTCTCAACTTACCATCGCCTTATGGTGACTGTGAGGGTTTTTACCGATAAGATTCTCACATTTTTATTTCTCTCTTGATTCTTTATGCAGAGGAAGACAAGTAGTTCCCAAATACATCCTTATATCCTTTACATGCTTTGCCTTAACATCCTCAAAGATTGATCTGAAGGTCTTTCTTTGGTTGTAACTTGGCTTTTGGATAGGATTAGAAAGAAAGAAATGATGGCATGAGGCCCAAACAACACTTGGGGTGGGGGTGAGACTTACAACTTTTGAAATTGACTCAAACAATGAGGATTAACTCATGCCCCAGTTTCGTTTGACTGGGTGATGCTAAATTGTTTATTTGGTTGGACCGAGCCCTTAGTAGGGCAGCCTACGTATCTCACCCCCGAGAGAGGAGGATCAGGTCACGCGTAGTTCTGACAGCTTGTTCTTTTGCTTTGATCTGATTTTTTTTCTTTTATTCGCTCTTTTCACTTTGCGATTCTTTTTTTTAACTCTATTTTTCTTGACACTTTTTTTTTTTGAAACATTTTTGTCTCTTTTTGTAACTTTTTGACTTTATCTTTTTACTCGACACTATTCTTTGAACTTTGCTTACTCTATCTTGATTCTAAAAGAGGGGTATGAAAGAAAATAACACTGAGGCTCAAATGGGGTAAACAAAGGATGACACAATGTTTGGATAGCAGAATGAAATTCCTTCATCATATCAATCCTTGAGAATGCAAGTACATAACATGTAATTGGAAGTGAGAGATGAAGATCATTTGCGAAATTTTTTTAAGCAGATTGAGTCTGTACGTCACTATTTTTTCTATAAAATCCACCTTTGTTGTACATTCCTCACATCAAATGACTCATGCTTTCGTGGAGCTGCTTATCTTCTTGTTTCTCTTGATATAGGGATCACACGTCCACTATTTGACCTAATTGGGACTTGCCTTTCGATCGATGACCAAGGTGTTCTTGTGATTCTCAAAATAATTGCTTTAATTTTCAAAAAAAAGCCTCACTTGATCACCAAATGCCCCAGCGCTCTATCTATTTCCTCAGACGTTCTTTTTTCTAACTTTAACCCTCTGATTCAATGTTCATGCTTAAACTGGACTTTAAGATTTGGATAAAAATTCCACAAGCATATCATTTCACTAGAGTCAACATAAAATATACTATGTAAAGAAAACAAATAAACAACACAAATTTAAAACATAAATGAACAGAGGACACTCCATTTAATAAAAAATGAAAGATAGAAGCGTTTGAACATAAATGACAAAGGGACAAAACAAGATAGATCCCGAACTACAACCCTGAAATAATTCAGAAAATAGAAAAGAAGACAAAACAAACTATCAGACCTCTTCCTAGTAGGGAGATGGGTGAATTCTCAATTGCTCATCTTGACATCTTAGCCACTGGTTTACATATCAGCATAACTAGAGCTTTCCTCACTGTCAATGTTCTGCACCATGATTAATTTATCTTGAATCATCTTTTCAATTTCTCTTTTTAAAGCTCAACAATCTTCAATACTATAATCCTGAGCCTCAGAATGATACGCACATCATGCGTTAGGATTAAAATTTCTTAAACGCCGATTAAGGGTGTGCCCAAGGAGAGGAGTAATCATTTTCTCCTGTACCAATCTCTGAAATGACTCTCCAATTGGTGTGAAGCTATCTCTTGACTTTTGCCTCATTTAATCATTTTGCTTGGATCGAAAATAAGGCTTAGAAGGGTTTTGGTATGTTTGTGGAGTTAGAGGATGACTCTGAGGAGTTGGTGTGTTCCACTGTGGGTAAGATGGGGGTTAAAAATATAGTTGTGCACAATATACTAGATATGGAGGTGGGGAAAAAGAGTATAATGGATTTTGGGAGTGATTATGTGGAGCTTGGGCATAAACTTGAGCTTGCGCCTGAGACCGACGACGACATGGTCTTCTTGACCTTTCTTGTTGTCCAACTACAATAGCAAATGCATCTTTCTCATTCTTCTTCCCTCCAAGTTCCCTGAATTGATTGCAATATTGTCCTAAAGGTTTCACGAATTCCTCATGCCCATCTTGCTCCTCAAATTTTGACATCACAAAGACTGGAGAAAGATTAGCATTTGAAGGCATGCCCTAGTATTTGTATGAAACCTTTTCTTTACCCGTAGGTCCTAGAAATTTTTTCATAGAATTTTCTGTACTCTTTATTTTTCCAACCATTTTATCCGACTCTTCTGGCACACTGGACTTCTTGTTCAGAAACTTTGGTGTTCCAGTTAACTTAAAAGCAGGCTCAAGAGTATAACAATGATCACCAAGAGTATTGAATATAGGTTCACTAGCAGCATGGGGACGCATAACCATCGGGCGAGCCAGTGTGGAAGTCCCAGTAAAGGATTGAGCAACAAGATCATAAACAACATGTGGTGTTGTGAATGTAGTAGGCTTATGCTGAGGAACTAGAGGCAAAGTGGTGGAAGTATTGAGATGCTTTTGGCTTAGAATGAATTCTGAGTCATGTTGCGGTGCATCAACAACAGTAGAAAACTGACTTTGAGATTTTGGTGGAAAACATGAGGTATTTGTAGGATCAATAAAGGGAAATGGAGAAGGAGGCAACCCACTGGCCCAAGCTCGATGCATTTTTGTCATTTGTTGTCTTAGCCTCCTGCCCTCTTGCTTTAAACTCTCATTTTCCTGATTCTTTGTTTGATCCATGATGTTACTCTCTATATCTTTGTTGAACACAACTAACCCTTTGGATTTGGTGTGATGTGAAGGACCAGCTAGAATGCCACAAACCAACCACCTTAAACTGACTCAACATAAAACAACAAATGTGTTAGAGTTCAACACTTTTTCAAAACCTCTTTTTTTTTTTTGAAAAGATCACCGAACCCAAGAAGGGCGCCTACGTATCTCACTCCCGAGAGAGGAGAATCAGGTGTGCGTAGTTTGTGAAGTTTTGCCAAAATGGCCAATTAAACTCTTTTTTCTTTCTTGAAACAAAGTGTCAAAAGAATTGACGAAAATCTTTTTTTTTTTTTTTAGGTTTAAATCTCTATACAAAATGAAACCTGTGATTACCAAAGAAAAAATCTTTTTGGGTTTTCTATTTTTGAATTTCATGTGAAAATGAAACTTGAACCTATTAAAGGAAAATCTTTTTGTAGTTTTCTTTTAAAGACGTATATGAAACGCCTACTCTAAATGGAGAGTGAAGAAATATTTTTCGATTTTTCAAATAAGATCCCCGAACCCACAATAGGTTGCCTACGTATCTCACTCCCGAGAGAGGAGAATCAGGGGTGCGTAGTTCGTCCAGATAGGACAATTAATGCCAAACAAAGCCGATACGACTCCAAAAAAAGCTCGAATTCTTAAAAAGTCCCCAGCAGAGTCGCCAGAGCTGTCACACCCCTTTTTCGACTCCAAAAAAAGATATGTATTTTAAGTTCGAAAGGGTTTTATTATTAAGGTGACAAAAATGAAAAATTTGTTTCGAAAAAAAAGGATTATTTACATTATTTTTTTCTTATTCAGAGTCGCCACTTGGCATAATCCGGTGTGCCAAGTCACCTTTGGAAAATCCTTTACGAAATGGTTTGACTCTAAAAACTGATCCGCGAATAGAGATTCCGGCTAAGGAATTCTGTTGACCGAGGGGAAGGTGTTAGGCACCCCTAGATCCCGTGGTTCAACCACGGTCGCTTGGTGGAACATATCGGCTAATTTGACATTACAAATGTACAAACCTCATAAACACACAAAACAAGCAAACAAACAAATCACACGAAATTCAAAACAAACCAAAATAATGTTCAGTCCAAATTATACAATCCAAAATAAAAGAGGTGCTGAAATATAAAACCTATTCTATTCTAAACTAATCCTAAACTAAACTCCACCCGACGTTCCGGGCCTTGATCACGAGCCACTTTTTCGTACATGCTACTTCGGGACATTCCCCGGATAAATCAATACAAATCCTTCGGGGCATTCCCCGGCTAAATGAGTACAATTTAAACTTTTCGTGCAATAAAGTAGAAAGTACCATTCACGCACATATTCAAACACTCCAACAACTCGTTATTCCTAAATTTGCCTACCAATCCTACGTTTGCCTACCAAGTTCAACGTGTCACAATTCTATCATGTTTAATATTATCAATACATCTAAATTAATCAATATTCATTTTCCTTCATTTTTAATCCCCACCTTAATTCATTTTTAACCACGTGATTAACCTATTTCAATACACAATCCACCAATCGAGAATAACAAAAATTCACCAATCATGCTTAGCACATCACACACCCAAATGTCACCAACAATTCACATCAACAAACAAACCACGATATCGAATCACACGCAATCATAATCACATAAGAATTAAATAAAAGAGAAGAAAGAATTGGACCTTAAATTTGAAGCTTTCAAACTCAATGTTATTCGAGTAAAGAGAGTCCGCACCCGGAAACCTCGAGCCGAACCTTAACACCAACAATCTAACTTGACAAATAATGACCCGTTCACCGTCACTTTTCACGCCGTTACTGTTCACCGGTACTGTTCACCGATTACTGTTCACTGATTACTTTTTTTTTTTGTTGTTGTTGTTGTTCTTGTGAGGAAGATTATTTTGTGATTTTTGTTATTGTGGAGAAGATGATAATCAAAGAATGAGCCTCCCCTTTTTCCTCTTAGAATTTTTCTTTTATAATGGACATGAATTTGTTATGATGTGGGAATTTTGGTGGGTCCCCCATATATTCTTTCTTTGTGGACAAGAAAAAGGAGGGGGGATCACATGGGTAGTTAGGGTAGGTGAAAGCTTTTGATTGGGTAGGTTGTTAGGATAAGAAAAATTAGTTAGAGGTATTTTTTTATTTATTTTTGTATTTTTGTGGGATATAATTACATGGGGTTGGACACATGGTAAGGTAAACTAAAAATGAATAAAATTAGACTTCGGGAGGGACAAAATTAGGTGTCTACAAAATCGTTGTAAATACACTATTTTTTGCTGAATTTCAGTCACAAGAAAGAGAGTGAATGCACACACTAATCAGATGTTGTCACGTGTTAAATAATTTAATTTCATATTTTTGAATAAAATTTTTCTTTTTATTTTATTTATCACCTCACCCTACCCCCTCTCTCCCACCCCTACCCCTTCCAACATCTTTCTCCCCCATCCCCATCCAACAGCTTCCCTCCATCCCCACCCCCATCCCCATTCAGTTGCTAATTTCTCCAATTTCATGTTTATGTTAATTTTGTATTGCTTCCTAATTTTGTATTGATTTATGTGTTTGTTGATTGCCTAATGATGAAATCAAAACTCCATTAAAATGGAGCTTTATAGTTCTTCTTAAGAGGAAATGTACTTTAAGAAAAAACTGAAATAAGAACTTGAAATTGAAGAAAGTGAACATGGTGATGGTAAAAGACGAGTAGAGTTATGGTGATGATTGAGAGGATTGAGGAGAAAGAGAGTTATGGTGATGATCATGTTGTTCTTGTTGCTGTAATTAATGTTGTTGTTGGTGTAATTGATATTTTCTTGTTGTAATTGTTGTTGTTGTTGAGTTATGGTGATGAAGAAGAAGCTTTCAAAAGGGAAGAAGACAATGGAAGGTGGGAGTTCCGCGGGGGGAGGGGGGTGGAGGGGTATGGAATAATTTTAAAAAATAAATAAATATTGTTTTTTTTAAAAGAAGTTAAATTATATATCAATTTTTTTACACGTGACAACTTTTAATTGCTAGAAAAAGTCAATTTTGAGCTTTTTCACGCGCCTGTTGTGCGTGTATACACGCAGAGAGTCAAAATGGTGTATTTGCAATGATTTAAGTAAGATTCGTGGGGTAATAGGTCAAAAGTAAAGTTTAAGTGTCTTTTTAAAAAACTCGGACAAGATCAGGAGGGTCTTTATGTATTTTCTAAAAAAAGAACTAACAAAAGGAAAAGAAAAAGAGATCAATTAAGCACTCTCTTAATTAATATTCGTAATAGAGAGGATTTATATCCAACTTGCTGGAAGATATTTAGTAGCCGTTTGGCCATGAAAACTAAAATTTTCCGAAGTTGGAGTTGAAATTGGAGTTGGAGTTGTGTTTGACCATGTCTTTTTTGAATTTTCTTTTTGACTTTTGAAAAAACTTTTTTAAATATGATTTTATGCCCCAACTTTTACAAACTATCAAAATCACCCAACTAAAATTTACCTACTAACGGGAAAAGAACACAATTAGCCACTTTTATAAAAATAATTACATATACATGGTCATATTTAATGAATTTCAATTATGACATATATAATATTTACATTAATAGTCGTTTTCTCATATTTGAAAATTTTAACTATGGATGTTATATTAACAAATCACTGCTTCCTATTTTTTAGGTAACAAATATTATCTTTCAAACAAATTTATTTTTTTAGGAATTTATTTAATTTATTTTCCATTCCTAAAAAATAGGAAATGATGAGTTGTTATTAAATTTTATGGTACTTCTAATTTATTTCTTTAATTTTCTTATACATGAAAGATTTTACTGTGTGTGAATAAATTATTTCTATGTAAAACATACTTTGCATATTTATGGTATATTATATCATATACCATAAATATATAAATATGCTTAGTATGTTTTTTTATACTTTGTATATTTATATATGTGTGTATATGGTATATACATGGTATAAACTTCATATATAACATACTTTGTATATTTATGTTATAAATATGCTTAGTATGTTTCTTGAGGGTTTGGGCCACAGGTGACAAAAGAGTTTTAAAATGAGGTGTAGGTGACACAAGTCTTAATTATTAGTTGGAGGTGACAATTACTTTATTATGGATTAAGAAAGTTGGGGAAGTTTGAAAATAACCCACAAGTTTTTAAATTTACACTTTAATCTCAATGTTTACCTAAAATAACAGAAAACAGAGGGGAAAAAGGCGTCTTTCTCTTTCTTCTCATCCATTGTTGTTTTCTCTCTCTTACCGATTTTTGTTGTTCATTATTTTTGCTGCTTTATTCATCATCATCAGTTTCATTATCATCTTCTTCTACTTCATTATTATCTTCATCTTCTTCTTGTCGACCATTTGTTGTTGTTGGTACAACGCTACTGCTGCGATCTGACCAATTTCTTAGGTCAAATTTTATTTACTACATCACTTTGCACTTTGGCATTACTTCATAGGTGACTTTGGTAAGTAAAATTATGATTTTTATTCATATTTGTCATCTGGTTACACTTTTGTTTTTCCAACAATGGATAAAACCCCCGATCATGAATCCAGTATAAGTGCCCACAATTTAAACAGATCAATCATCTGGTGCATCAGACGAGTAATCTGTTGCATCAGAAGATTTATCTGTTGCATCAAACTGTTTATCTGTTGCATCAGAAGATTTATCTATTGCATCATATGTATTATCTGTTACATCAGACGTATTATCTGTTGCATCAGGATGTTTATCTGTTGCACCAGACTAATTATTTGTTGCAACGAATGATTAATCTGTTTGGAACAACACAAATCAGCCCCTGGCACAAACCCAATAGATAATCAATATGTTTCAACTTTTGCTATTGCTGCTGGATTCAAAATAATTCCTTACGTCCAATTACCCGTCCCAAATTTCCTAATTCGATTTCTCATTTTACTTGTCTTTTTCATTAATCAAGAAAAGATTAAAAAAATCCATGTTTTACCCTTTGCATTAATCACTTTTTCTTCAAATTAAAATGGAAACATCATTTAATAGGGAGACTATACGCCGACCGACGTTAAAAGCTTTCTTCTCTTATGAAATTTTGATTGAATAGCAAACAATGGTTATTTCAAACACGTCTACTGTCCCACCAACTGATCAATGGGTTATGGTAAACTAGACATGTTATTAATTATGTTTCTTAATCAATGTGGCATCTCAATTTGGAACGGGTAATTTGAGACGGAGGGAGTACGAATTAAAACATTAGAGCCAAGCAACAAACTAGTCATCTGTTGAAACAGACTATTTATCTGTTGTATCAGACTTCTTATCTATTACAACATGAGTAATCTGTTTTGAACAACACATTAGCCCCTGCCACAAACCCAACAGATAAATCTTGCTATTGCTACTGGATTCTAAATTATTCTTTTTTACGTTGAATCGTCGACATGTTTATTAAGAAGATAATAGAAAGAATGAAAATTAAATATGGATTAAAACGTCAAAGATCAAACATAATTTTTTTATTAAAAATACATATAATAGACTAAAAGAAAAATAATAATCTTATTATTATTATTATTATTATTATTATTATCATCATCATTGCCAGCCGACCAATCTTCAACCGGAAGTAGCAAGGCCCTCCTCAGCCTGCGTATCTCGCGGAGCATTCTTGCTCTAACTCCTCCCAGTTCCCATTGCAGGTCACGAACTTGATTTTGAAGTTCATTCACGGCGTCTTACAGAAAAGCAACGTCCGATACTGGGTCAGCCATAATCTTCTAGAATGTAATATGAAAGACGAGATTCAATAAATAAATAGAGTGTTGTTGAATGAACGATTGAGTAAGGAAGAACCTATTTATAGAGGATTGAATTTTAAGGAGAGGCAAAAAGGCGCGACTATTCACCTTCATTCATTAATTAAATTTTTTATTAAATTAAAAAAATAAATATTGTGATAAGTCATGACTTTTCAGATTATTATTATTAATTAGTTCTTTTCAAGAACTATTTTTATTGAGTTGTGGCAACAGATCTATATCTGTTGCATCAAATAACACATCTGTGACAACAAATATATCATCTGTTGCAACAAATATAAAATATATTGCATCAGATAACCTATCTGTTGCAATATATAATCTAACTGTTCACTTCCATTTATTAATTACATTTTTTATTAATGTGAAAAGTAATGACTTAATTAAATTAAAAAATATTGTGATAAATCATGACTTTTCAGATTATTATTATTAATTAGTTCTTTCCAAGAACCATTTTTATTGAGTTGTGACGACAGATTCGATATCGGTTGTATCAGATAAATCATCTGTGACAACAAATATATCATCTGTTGCAACAATAGTGAACCTGTTGCATCAGATAATATATTTGTTGCAACATATAATCTACTTTTTTTAAAAAAACTATCATCATATCATTAATCCAAATTTGCTTAATTTTTATTTTATAACTAAAAAAAATACCTTTTCAAATTCTTTAATAAAATAATAATCATTTTTATTTTCTGGCAACAAATTGTATATCTATTGAATCTGATAAACCATCAGTTGCAACCGATATACATATGTAGCGATAAATAGACGTTCTATATTAATATCTTTTTTGATTTCTTGTAATAACGATACATCAGTCGCAACAGATGGAGAATTTGATGTAGCAATACTAATGAATGTATGTGTTTTTATTTTAGACAAAAATTCACGACCGATCACCTTGTTTTTCTTTTTTCTTAACAATCAACATCATATAAGTTAATTAATCCAATATTGTGACTTTTTTTTATTATATAATAATTAATTTTAAAAACCAAATTCAAAAATAAAAATGATGAAAAGTCACGATCAGTTATTAAAATTAAATAACCGTTCTTTTACGGTTATAAATTATGGTTATCATTTATTTCCTTATTATTTATTTACGAAATATTTTTCATATTGAATAATCAGAAAGTCATGTCTTTTCACCCTCTCAATAACAACAATAACCTTTTTTTATTAATAACCGCCAAGTGCAACATATGATCGATCTGTCATAGCAGATTAACCTCTGTTGACACAAATTGCTCAATCCCTACCACCAACCGTCGACATGTTGAGAACAAGGAATAAACAGAATGATTATTAAATACTAAACAAGAATTAAAAATACTAAGTCGAGAACAAAATGAAATGAATGTTCATAGATTTTTGAATCCCTTGGGTAGATCCGATATACAAAAGAAGGAAAATACATGCGCTAAAATTAAAAACATTACCTAATTATTATTACTACTATTATTATTATTGTCAATCAGACATTTTTCATCCGGCAGCTTTGCTCCGAAGTCAACCGAATCTCTCTGGAGTTCATCAAACTGCCTTTGAAGTTCACGCAAGGACTCGATATGAATATTCTTGTACGAATTTGGATCATCCATATTTTTAAGGAGGGACCTATTTATAAATTATTGTATCTCGGAAAGAAAAGAAAATTGCTTTAAAATAAATCTAACAGATGGGTAATCTGTTGCAAAATATATTCTTTCTGTTAGATAACTTACAACATACTGTCAATCTTTTGCAATAGATGTATATATCTGTTTGATTTCTCCAACAGATACGTCATATGTTGCAACAGGTTGATCATCTGTCGTAACAGATATTTCTAATTGTTTGACATTATAAACAGATGTGTCATCTGTTGTAACTAAATAGTCATCTGTTTATTTAATTTAAGCCATAGATGGGCTAGGAAGAATAAGGTGCGTGCAGATGGATCCACTATCATGTGTGGGAGTTAAGTATGTATTACTGATAAGGTCACCGGGACAACACATATAAAGTATAATGTTTTTGTGAATGTAGTTTTTAACAGATTAGGCATTGATCATTCAAACAAGATCCTGCATTGTACCGTTAAGTTTGATGGGTTCGAAATTGATAAGGCTAAGGACCTCATGAAGATGGTGCAGATACCCTGTTATGAATTACTGACGGTTGTTTCTCGTGTTTATGCATGTCAAGTTTTGAGAAAGGATCAATATTTGTCGTCACTATAGAGAACCAATAATGATTGGACTTAAATTTAAGTATGCATTGGACCCTTAGAGGGCCCTCGAAGCCTCGCACTGCATCAAACAAGAATGGAAAACCAATAGAAATTCCCCTGGCCAAAATTTATATGGTTGGGTTCCTCGCTCGGGGTGATGATTATACGCCAGAAGGTGAGGTAGGAGAATGCCTTCAAGGAAAAATGGGTGGTTAATGGAAGACTATATCATCTGAGAGTTAATTAAAGAAGAGACATAGGGTAAAAAGTAACTTCTAACGAATCTAGCCAATGGAATTATCTTAAAAGATGCAAAATCTAAATCAAGTGTAAATATAAAAGTGTATTCGGTAATGTAATTTCATCTGTTATCTCTCTGAAAGAAAAATAATGCAGATGTACACTTTGCTAGGGAGCTGCGTGGTCAGGAATATCACCTAGATAGAAAATAGAAGAAGACCAACAAAGCAACATCACGGGCATCGATGGTTGAAATGATGTACAATAAGTCTAGAAAACTTACGCCAACAACAACTGCAGTTAAAATAAGGAATCTAAGCGAAGGCGGAAATTTCTGAATTTTAAATTTCATCCCATGCCTTCTTGTTTGTGTTTTCGATCAGGTTCACTGCCGTTGACCTGATCGAAACCACAGACGAGATTGAAAGGCAAATAGAGTATCATTACTTCCTTAGCAATATGGATTAATTGATTGTGTTTTCTTGCCTTAGCATGCTTTCAACATTCCTTGGAGAAGATTAGATGCTTGCTGTAGTATGTGAATCCCGATAATTTTTAAGCTTGCCTCCAGCTTGCTGATTCTATATTCAAGCTGGTCGTTGTCGTCTTCGAAGTTGGTAAGGAGTTCCTTATCTCTTGTGAGCTCGATCAAGAACACTACCTTCAAAGTTGTGGCATTCTAGAAGCCCTTCAGAATACTTTCTTCAGAAGACTTAAAGGATACATGGAAGGTCGCTGTGTTTGTTTTAGGTCAAAATGTGTTGATGCACGTTGAAGATATGGTCCCAACAGTTGAACAATATACTTTTATCAAGCGTTGATCCATGCATCTTGCTCAATCAATTTGATAAATTAATAAGCAAGGAGTTACATAGTGTGTGATCTAAATCGACTCTACCAAACCTATTAAACTTACGTAACTCTGAGCTCATTACCCTATCAAAAAAATATGCCCGAGTTAGTGCACAAATCAAACAAGCTCAATCTGCCAGCCTTTCTGCTGATCACTTTTCTTCAATATAGATGACAAGATATCTACTATGCAAAAGTCTACACCGTCGCCAGACATGCTTGCCAGGGAGAAATTCTTTAGAAGACATCAATAGATATCTTCTGAAGAATTGATCCCAGGCAAGCATGTCTAGCAATGGTGTAGACTTTTGCATAGCAGATATCTTGTCATTTATATTGGAGAAGAGCGATCAGCAGAAAGGCTAAGAGATTGAGCTCGTTTGATTTGTGCACTAACTCGGTCATTTTTTTTGATAGGGTAATGAGCTTGGAGTTACGTAATGTTTGATAGGCTTGGTAGAGTCGGTTTAGATCACACTCTACGTAACTCCTTGCTTATTAATTTATCAAATTAGTTGAGCAAGATGCATGGATCAACGCTTGATAAAAGTATATTGTTCAACTGTTGGGACCATATCTTCAACGTGCATCAACACATTTTGACCTAAAACAAACATAGCGACCCTCCATGTATCCTTTAAGGCTTCTAAAAAAAGTATTCTGAAGGGCTTCTAGAATGCCACAACTTTGAAGGTAGTGTTCCTGATCGAGCTCACAAGAGATGAAAAGATCCTTACCAACTTTGAAGATGGCAACGACCAGCTTGAATACAGAATCAGCAAACTGGAGGCAAGCTTGAAAATTATCGGGATTCACATACTACAGCAAGCATCTGATCTTCTCCTAGGAATGTTGAAAGCATGCTAAGGCAAGAAAACATAATCAATAATAACCATATTGCTAAGGAAGCAATGATATCCAATTTGCCTTTCAATCTCGTTTATGGTTCCGATCAGGTCAACGGTAGTGGTCCTGATCGAAAACATAAACAAGAAGGCATAGGATGAAATTTAAAATTCAGAAATTTCTGCCTTCGCTTAGATTCCTTATTTTAACTGCAGTTGTTGTTAACGTAAGTTTTCTAGACTTATTGTACATCATTTCAACCCTCGATGCCTGTGAGGTTACTTTGTTGGTCTTCTCCTATTTTCTATCTAAGTGATAATCCCGACTACGCAGTTCCCTAGCAAAGTGTCCATCTGCATTATTTTTCTTTCAGAGAGGCAACAGACAAAATTACATTACCGGATACACTTTCATATTTGCACTTGATTCAGATTTAGCATCTCTTAAGATAATTTCATCGGCTAGATTCGCTAGAAGTTACTTTCTACCCTATGTCTCTTCTTCAATGAACTATCAGATGATATAATCTTCCATCAACCACCCATTTTCCCTCGAAGGCATTCTCTTACCGCACCTTTTGGCATATAACCATCACCCCGAGCGAGCAATCCAACCATATAAATTTGGGTTAGGGCAATAACTATATTGGTTTTCTATTCTTGTTAGATGCAGTGCTAAGCTTCGAAGGCCCTCTAAGGGTCCAATGCACCCTAAAAGTTAGTCCAATCACTATTGAATCTCTTTATAATGACACCAAAACTAGATCCCTTCGCAATGCTTGACAAATAAACATGAGAAACAACCTACATTAAATATTAATAGGGTATCAGAACCATATTCATGGTTCCTCAGCCTTATCAGTTTGGACCTACAAAAACAGCATTCACAAAATCAGTGCACTCTATATGTGTTTCCACGATAACATTATCAGTAATACATATCTCCCACATATGAAGTGGTTCCATCTGCATGCAACATATTCCTCCGAACCCATCTTTACTGCAGCCTTTTGTGATGGTCCGAAAAGAGTTGATCAACTGTCAGTTCCTTATATCTACAAAGAAGAGAAAAAATTAATGTCACAGAAAGAACATTATCCATCTGTTGCAACAGATGTAAAGTCTGTTGCATCAGATGTGGAGTCTGTTGCATCAAATGTGGAGTCTCTTGCAACAGATGTGGAGTCTGATGAAATACATCAAACCAGACTTTCTGGTGGTTTGATTTGTTCCAACAGTTTCTTCATATGTTGCAACATGAAAAATAGAATAAACTACAAATAAAAAACATCAACAACAAAGAAAAAACAACATTTGTTCCAACTACATCATCAACAACAAAGAAACAACATCCTTTATTCTAGAACTATCAACAACACCACACCACAAGTTCTAACAACGCCAACCCCGCCAACAACATCAATAACTGCATCAACAATAAAGAAACAAACAAAATACATACAGAAAAATGATACTGCAAACAACGCATATTGTAATAAAAATTCTCGATTTATTTATTCAACACTTAAAAGTTTCTTCAATTTTTTTTAATAAATATGATATGGGTAAATAGTAATTAAATAAGAAAACAGATGTAAATAACTTGCAAAGAAGAAGACGAGAATGAAAGAGCAACAATGAACCAAACCTTAATATCAAAAAGGGGATCAAAACAACAATTTCAGTCGAGGAAAGATATGGATCGATTTAGATCCAAAAAAATATTTATGAGAAGAGAAGAGAAAAGAGAGAAAAAAGGCTGTGACCCTAAAGATGAGAGAAAGAAAAAAATGAGAATTGAATAAAATAAACTGCAGCTGAAGGAAGAGATGAGATAATTTCTATAGATGTATTGTGTACGTAGACGTGGGGGTTTTTAATATTCATTAATTACTCCCTCCATTTCGTTTTAGTTGGATCTCTTTTAAAAAATATTAAACAAGGTATATTTACTCAAATTTATATTTTCAAAGCATAATTAATAAGGCTAATTTGGTAAAATAAACTCCTAATAAATACTTTCTTAATGGGAGTACCAAGTTAAAAAGGGTCAACTATTTTGAAACGGAGGGAGTAATATTCATTAATTTCATTAATAATTTGAGGGGCACGAGGAGGACTAAGACTAGTGACATTGAAAAGAAAAGACAAGACTGCTCAATGAACTCACTTTTGACATATCCAAAAAATATTTTTTACCACCTTTAGTAGTAAGTACTACTACTTGATACATTATCTACTCGGATCAGAAGCTTGCTTTAAAATTAAAAGAGAAAAAAAGATTTTCAAACAGATATGTCATCTGTTGCAACATATATAAATATCTGTTTAGAAATCCGAACAGCTCAATCATCTATTATAACAGATATCAATATCTATTTAAAAATCCCAACAACTCAGTCATCTGTGACAATAGATGAAAATGTCCATTTGATAATTAATTAAATCAGATATGTCATCTGTTACAACAGATATAAATATCTGTTTGAAAATTTCCAACAGCTCAGTCATTTGTCACAATAGATGCAAATGTCTATTTGATAATTAAATCAAATATATCATTTGTTGCAACAGATATGAATATCTGTTTGAAAATTTTCAACAACGAAGTCGTTTGTTGTAACATATTTCATTGCAATTAATTTAGGTGGAACTAAGGATGAATGAATGAGCTCACAGGGTCAACTATAAATCCAATCGAATCTTTGCAATTGCATGGCATTGGTATTGCGTTCATCTCGACCCGAGTCATCGATCGATCACTCTGAGTTAAAATGAGTTCTCATTAACTCAATGTTAGGATAGTGATAGTACCTAAGTTGATTTAGGTGGAACTAGGGATGAATGAATGATCTCATAGGGTCAACTATAAATCCAATCGAGTCTTTGCAATTGTATGGCATTGGTATTGCGTTTATCCCGACCTAAGTCGTCAATTGATCACTCTAAGTTAAAATAAGCTCTCATCAACTCAATGTTAGGATAGTAATAGTACCTGAGTTGATTTAGGTGGAACTAGGGATTAATGAATGAGCTCAAAGGGTCAACTACAAATCCAATTGAGTCTTTGCAATTACATGTCGTTGGTATTGCATTCATCCCGACCTGAATCGTCAATCGATCACTCTGAGTTAAAATGAGTTCTCATCAAGTCAATGTTTTAAAAACTATATCTTTTAAAATTTTTAAAATTAATTAAGATCAATTCGGACCAAATTAGCAATTTCAAAACTTGTCATTCTTTTCCAAAATTACAAATCAACCCATACAAATCATCCATTTGTGAGAAAAACTTTTTATTTTAAATCTTAAGTTCTCTCTCTTCTCTCTCTCTCTAAGGGTCTCTTTTCCCTAACAACTATATAAATAACAACTACTCAATATATTGCTCAACCCTTCAAAACAGGTCAATTTTCTCCCCATTTATGACTATATATAGTTGTTTTTTTGACTTCATTCCCGCTTGTATCCGTCGTTTACTCTGTCTTTGCAGGTAACAGAGTTCGAGAAGAGTTTTACATTTGTTCTTTATTCTAAAAAAATAGGACTTTTTAGTTAATGATGAAAAATAAAACTTTTAGTTGTATTATCTTCGAGAATGGGTTAACAATTTTGAGTTTTGATGCTAAAAAAGTAGGAAACACCAGAGAAAATCCTAGTTTTTCTCTCAGTGTTTTGTTGACAGTCGTGGTACTGTTGGATGGTGTTTGTGGTGTTGTTGGTGGCTGTTGTTGGTGGTGTTGTTGGTGGCTGTTGTTGGTGGTGTTGGTGGTGTTGGTATTTATGTTTTTTGGCGGTGGTATCGGTGGTCTTGTTGTTGATATTGGTAGCATTGGTGGTGGTCTTGGTGGCATTGGTGGTGGCATTGGTTGTGGTGGTGATGGTCCATCTGTTGCAATGGGTGGAAGATCTGTTGGGAGATATTAAATAGGTCTTCAAACAGATTCCCCATCTGTTCCAACTGATGGGTTATCCGTTGGAGTATTTTCTTGTAATGTGGCGTAGAATAATTTATTGAAATTTGTCCATCTGTTGCAACAAGTGGAATTTTTGTTGAGAGATATTAAATAGGTCTTCAAACAGATTCGGGTTCCCCATCTGTTCCAACTGATGGGTTGTCCATTGGAGTATTTTTTTTATTATGTGGTGTAGAATAATTTATTGAAATTTGTCTCACATTTTTTTAAAAATTATGCAGACATCAAATGCAATATAATTTTTGTTTTTCTATTGTTTGTAGTTAAGAAATATCTCCCAAAAGAAAAGAAACTGAAAGTGGAGAAAGTGGATCAACTTTTGATCACCAAACAAAAAAGGATAGAGTACAGATAGATTCAGAGGAACTTCCAGAACAATCTCAGTCAGGGCAAAATAAAGCCGAGGAAAGTTATAACTCCTCCTCACCAATTGGGCGTGAAATAATATCAAAATTCCAGCATGATTCTGTCAAAACCATTAGTATTGACAAGTTTCAAGTTGCGATGCCGATGAATAGCCCTAAAGCAGTATTTGGTGATCTTGTACTTAAATGTCAGTTGGGGAAAACTTTTACCAAACTTAGGAGTATTATGAAGAAGGAAAACATAGATGTACTTTTTAAGAAGAGCTGCTTTACATACTTTCCTGAGCTGTCTGGGGCCCGCCCTCTCTGTTTCCCAATGATCATGGTATATGGCCTTCTCAAGCACAGGATCAAGTATGCGGGGGATGATAGAGGTCCGAAGAAGGGTGGAAAAAAGATGGATGAAGTTTGGATCAACTACTGTGGCATGCCGGTTTATTTTGGATTGAAAGAGTTTGCCATAGTGATGGGCTTAAGATGCGATCATCCAGAAGAACCTCTCATCAAGAAAATACTCTACAAAGGGTCCAACAAATGCAAGGTAAAAAAAGATAGGTTGTTGGGTATTGTTGGACCTAGCTACAGAGTGGAGGATTTGATGGCGGATCTTAAGAATAAAGACATACCAAAGCACTACAGGGAGAAATTATGCTTAGTTTAGTTTGTCCATTCCGTTTTATTGGAAAGAGATGTCAGGAAAGTCATAGAACATGATTTGTTGGTGCTTGCTGATGATTTTGGGAAATTCAACGATTATCCTTGGGGATACAACAACTACTACTTGACTGTCAAATATTTACTGAAAAAGCTAAAGCCAAAGACGACCATATTATACGGCTTTCCTTGGGCTTTCATGGTAAAATTGATCACTATTTTTACTCATTCATTAATTTATATTGAATATAGTTATGACTTTTTTTTGCTTGCTTCCTGTTTACAATTTTTAGGCTTGGGCATGTGAAGCCATTCTTTCCCTCCAAAAGCATTTCAAGGATTACCGGGATAAGGTTTCTCATCCAAGGATTCTTAGGTGGTTGGCTGCAACAGAGAGCATAAAAAAAAATATTAACGAGGATGATCTCTTTAACCCTCCGTATGATGCAGTACATCTTTTTTCAACTAAAATAATTTTCCTAAAAGAAAGATATTGAAACAGATGTTCCATCTGTTGTGATAGATGGGTTGTCTGTTGCAATAAATTACCCGTCAACTGCAACTGGTGCAACAGATGGGTAATCTGTTACGATAGATGATCCATATTTCACAACAGATTAACCATATGTTGCTCTGGTTTTCTGAACCCTACTTAACAGATTACCCATCTACTGCAAATTATGCAACAGATGGGTAATCTGATGCAACATATTATCAATCTATTTTAACATACAGATCAGCTGTTGTGGTAGCTAGATCGTCTGTTGCATAAGTTGGCTGTGTTAACATCCATGCCCTATATAACCCAACTAACTGCATATTATTATTATATGATTTAAATTCCTCCTGTCTTTTTTTATAGGTTGTGCATCCTTGGATCGTGCCAACCATTGATGAGCTGGGGATGACTTATTTTCTTACTTTGGATCTTGTTAATACAAAAGAAGACCCAACGGTGGAGTTAATAAAGAAGGAATTGGGTAGAGCAACATCCATAAGAAGATCAGTTAGGCAAGGTCAGCCTAATGTTGAAGCTCTTAATGACCAACCTCAAACTGCAACAGATCCGGGTGCTTTTCCTGGGGGTGTTACTGGTGGAGTTGTTTCTCATGGTGGCATCCATCCTGCTGCTGCTTCTGTTGCCAGTCGTGATTATGAGCATGTTAGTGCTCAGCAAAAAATAAATACTTTTGAAAGCACCCCTTGCACAGGTCCCTCTTACCCCTACACCGGTCCCTCCCACCCTTACAGTGGTCCCTCTCACCTCTCTTTACCCTCATATTCTCATTGCAAATGCAAAGTGTGCAAGGACAGAGAGGATAAACTCCTTGAAAAGCTAGAGGCAATTGTTGAAGCTACCGAGGAGTTGAAATCCAGGAGGGGTGTTATACCATCCAACGAGGTGAGGGATGCATGCACTCCTACAGTGAAGGTTAGGAGGAAAAGAAGAAAAATTAGACAAATTCTCTCCATTTTAAAATCAACAAAAATTGCAACTCCCCTCGCTCCAATAGTTGTTGAAGTTCAGGGGCCGCCGAAGAAGGTGGACATATTCGTGGTGCTTGGCAAGGAGAAGAAGAAGGAACTGGAAGAATTCATCAAGATGAAGGTTAAAAAAGAATACACCATGTATTCATTTACCGCCAAAGACTTCTCGAATATGACAAATATGTGCGTGTGGTACGAGGACAAGGTACGTTTACTTTTTCTAACCTAGCCTTCCAATCTACTCCATAAAAAAGAATCTACGCAGCAGATGTGTAATCTGTTGCAAAAAACTTGGTATTCTATTTCAACATAATACACATTTGTTGCATAAGTTGCGTTGGCTGGGTAATCTGTGAACTGATTCAGAGAACCCTCTGCATCAGATTCTTTCCGCTGTGTTTTTATTCTTTACAATTACTAACTTATTTAAAAATTATCTTCTTATACCATAGTATATTGATGAAAATCTCTGCCTCATGAGGGGTAGGAATTAGCGTACCCAAATGCTTATGATGTTGCCGATAGGATAATGGACCTCAACTTCTACAATAATTTTAAGGATAGGTATGCTAAAATCTGTAAGATAGCTTATTCCGGTGGCCCGGAATTTGATTAGTTAGTTTCTACATTCCAATGGGATAAAGAAGCGATTAAATATGTTAGAGGGAAGAGGCCATATCCACACGGCAAGAGCTGGACCAAGGCAAAGAGAATCCTTGCAGTCATGAACGTGGATGTCACATATTTTCTCACTGTTGAGATACTACTATACGAGGGAAAGATTAAGGTTTATGACTGCAACTTACCTGTCTTCAGCAAGAAGACATTTTTAACCCACATGCAACCAATCTTGAAGTTGTTGCCCAAGTTGTTGATGCAGAGTAAGCTGTGGATCATTTGCCGGCTGAAGTCTTGGCGAAGGAATCATGGGATTTTGCAGATAGAAATAAGAACATCCAGCTCCCAAGAAATACAACTGGTACAGTGTGCGGGCTGTACTCGCTTGCATACATCGAGTGTTTGCTGACTGCACACAAATGACCGGTATGTGCGACACCGTTTTGGGAAAGATGCAATGGATCTGGGCATATGGGGTACAAACTAAATGGTTGGAGCTCGTGTAGAAAAAAAACATGTACAAAGACAGAGACGAACACGATAACAAATTTTCATTTCAAGCCAATTCACTTTACATATAGTGGCAATAATTTTTATGTCTGGCCAAGTTGAATTTTTATAATGCAATAGATTTTATATCTGTCGTAACAGATATAGTACCTGTTGTGACAGATTGGTTATCTGTTGGAATAGGTTGGTCATCTGTTACGTTATGCAGATGTTCCCAGTCTGTCTGTCGCAACAGATATACGATCTGTTGCAACATATAATCTATCTGTTGCAACTGATCGATAATCGCATTGAAACTTTTAACCCAATGTCTTACCCTCTTAATGAGATGAGATTTAAATTCATCATCATATCTTTTAACAACAGTGTACTTCATGAAAAAATTTAAAGCATAAGTGGTTTCAAACCAATTATTTTTTCTCAAATTCAACAATAATTATATCATTAGTAGCTAAAGATACATAAGGAAGTACTAACTTTGAAATTATATATATATATATACATATATATATATATATATATATATATATATATATATATATATATATATATATATATATATATATATAAAGTAAATTTCTTACTTATTCTTTTTTCATTATGTAAGTAAATTATATTATTTATAATATAGACAAATGCTATGAAAAGAGAGTAAATGTGGGGTGGTGAGAAGGGGGAAGATGAGCATGATCAATCGTTGAGATAAATACAAATCAATATGAAATGATACTTGTGAACTTATTTTTGATAGTTTTAGCAGAAATGGTATTTTTCTCATTTTTAGAAATAAAAATTATGTATATTTTTCAAAAAAATAAATTGACTGGTCAAATATCTAAAATTTGAAAAATATTTAAAGAGATGCAATACCTATTTTAAGTTCTCCTATGAAAACTAAAATTTGGATAGATGCCCGATGAAGCTAATTTAATGTTCTCTTATGCGAACTATAATTGTGAAAGATATGCATACAATGTTCTATTGATTCACAATGTTCTTTATTTTAATTTTCTGGTCCTTCTTTCACCTTCTTTTCATCTAACTTCGATTATTTTATTTTAGAGAAACAACTACAAGAATGATATCTTGACATATTCGCGGATCAAAAGTTATTTTTCTTCTTTCTGTAAATAAAGACCACAAAAGACTATAAGTTCCTATAATTCAACCTGTCAAGTCTTCTCAAAATTATCAAAGAAATATGTTAAAGAGAAAAATTTATTTTAAAAATTAAGGAATCCTAAAATGTATGATAAGATAACAATATATGGCAAAAGGTATTAGGAGAACTACTAATTAAAAATAAGCACTAATTAAGAGAATTAATAGTTAATGAGAACTAACACTAATTAAGAGAATTAACAATTAATGAGCACTAAAATATATGGTAAGATAGAATATATTTTAAAAATTAAGAATTTTTGGTAAGAGAAAAAAATAAGAATCTTAAGATTTTCTCTAATGAACATATATGTATTTCAAATATATTCTTAAGTTGATGAGTTTTTTTTTTTCTTTTTAAAAAGGCCAATAAGACTATTTCATTAATTTAAGTAAAAGGAAAGCAAAATACACAAAACAGAATTAAGAAAAAGGTAGCTATAAACGTATGAAAAAAAACCAAAAGATAAAACTATGGATTTAGGTTATTTATGGTATATAATTTTTGATAGAAAAATTATTCAATTATATTTATGTGACTCCTTTTTTATGAGAAAGGTTTTTAACTTTTATAAATTAAAAATCCTTTTTCTTTAACCAACAATAACCCCATTATTTTGTAATATCTTTTATTTTCTATATAAGTGCGAAGGCTTTAGAAATGTCGTTTGAACTTTTTGCTCTTTATTAAAAGTCTCGTTTCAGATAAAATCGTCTTTTTACTATTTTTTCTAATTATTATTTTATTAAATTAAAGACTCCTAAAATATATGGGAAGAGAATATGTACTATAATAATTACTAATATATGAGAAGTAAAATGTCTAAAAATATGAAAAGCTAGAAACAATCTTAAATAATTTTAGTCCTACTAAAAAGTAATTAGGAGTCTTTAGCTTTCCCTAAATATAATAAAGTGGATCCCTTTTAAAATTGCATACTTGGAATTTTTTTTAAAAAAGTTTTCTTCTTAGTGATTTTTTTTTTTTAAAACTTAAAGCTTTTATAATTTTAAAAAACAAGTATTCCCTAAATATAGTAAAGTGAATCCCTTTTCTTCTTCTAAATAAAGAATTATATAATTGAAAAAAAAATTCTTCCTTCTTAAATATGCTCCATGTTGATTTTATTTTCTTTTAAGAAATCTTTTCTAATCTGAAAAAATAAAAAATGTAATAACACCATTATAAACATATTTGATGTGTTATAATGAATGTCTACTTTATTTCTTTTAGAGTTAGTTACTTTAAGATCAAATTAGTTGGACTAATTTTTTTATATAGAGGTTTTGTGTGTTAGGTTTCTCCTCTTTCTAAGAGGTTTTGTTAGGGTCGAATTTGAGTATTGTTCTCTAAAAAATAAAGAGAATTTTAGTGTAGACGTCTGAAATTGAGAAAATATTAAGAGTAATAACAATTTCGTCGTCTGGAATGTGTTCGAGTTCGTCCGATTTCTCAGGTTCTCTAGAGATAGATTAATCACGTGACTCTCGTATTAATCATGTGACTCTCATATAATATGACCTTCAACTCCTAAATTTCAATTCTAAAAGTAATTATTTCTCGAGTAGTTAGTAGGGGCTTTGAGCTACAGATGACAAAAAAGTTTTAAAATGAGGTGTAGGTGACACAAGTCTTAATAATTGAGTGGAGGTGACAATTACTTAATTATGGATTAAGAAAGTTTGGAAAATTTCAAAATAACTCACAAGTTTTTAAATTTACACTTTGATCCAAATGTTAGTTAATATAACGGGAAACGAAAAAAAAAGACGCATTTTTCTCTCTCCTCATCCATTGTTATTTTCTTTCTCTTCGCGATATTTATTGTTCATTGTTGTTGTTGCTTTATTCATCATCTTCTGATTCATTATCATCATCTTATACTTCATTATCATCTTCATATTCTTCTTGTTGACCATTGTTGTTGTTGTTATCGCAACTGCTGCTCTTTGACCAATTTCTTATGTCAAATTTTATTTCGTACATCACTTTCAACTTTGAAATTTACTTGAGAAAAGACTTTGGTAAGTCAAATTATGCTTTTTAGTTGAATTTGTCATCTGGGTAACTGCTAGTGTGCTGTTTTTTCAACAATAACTAGCACGCGAGCATAAATGCAACATAACAACAATCTGGTTAAACCGATCCATCATATATGGTACCAGATAAATGTTCTATTGTAATGGTAGACTCATGTTGGATTCATGTTTATGGTTCTAGGTGCCCGTAATATGAATCAAATAGATGGGTATTCTATTACAACAGATTAATAATCTGTTGCACCATATTAGTAATCTGTTTCAATAGATAAATAATTTGTTGCATCAGATTAGTAATCTGTTCCAACAAATAAGTAATCTATTGCAACAGAATATATA
The DNA here is from genome assembly GCA_030864215.1 of Capsicum pubescens. Classification (NCBI taxonomy): domain Eukaryota; kingdom Viridiplantae; phylum Streptophyta; class Magnoliopsida; order Solanales; family Solanaceae; genus Capsicum; species Capsicum pubescens. Next base: position 198,575,140 of record CM061547.1, on the reverse strand, counting down.
TCTGTTGTAAAAGAATATTTATCTGTTTCAACAGATAATTATTCTATTGCAACAGATGAATAATTTATTTTGAACAACAAAATACAACTCCTGTCACAAACCCAATAGATAACTCAACTCATATGTTAATCTCTTGCTATTGATACTAGATTCAAATTATTCCTTAATTGTAGACATGTTATTTGTTGAGAAAAAAAATAGACAACATGAAAATTAAATAAGAATTAAAACGTCAAATGCATTAAACATAAATTTTTTATTAAACAAAAAAAATAAAAATACATAGGTAAAAGAAAAAAAAAGCTTAATTATTATTATCATCATTATTATTTGTATGGCCAGCCGGCCAATCTTCAACTGGTAGCAGCAGTGCCCACCTTAGCCTGCGGATCTCCCGCAACATCCTTACTCTAACGGCGGCCAACTCTCACTGCAGGTCATGAACCTCCTTCTGTAGTTCCCGCATGGCGTCTCATAAAATAGTGACATCCCACACTGGATCAGCCATATCTAGAAAATGCATAAGTTGACAAAACACACACGTAAAAATAAAAGTAAAGAAAAGAAAGAATTCGAATGTAATACAACGTATATTTACACAAAAATCAAGAAAAAAACTTACCAGAGACAGGAAAAAGCTATCAAGTCCTTGAAGAAAAAGTAGTTGAGGGTGTAACAAGAGTAAGGAATAAATAGTGTGTAGTAGAATGAACGATTGAGTAAGGAGGGACCTATTTATAGAGAATTGAACTTGAATGTGTTAGGCAAAAAGTCACAACTTTTCACCTCCATTTATTAATGACATTTCTTGCTTATTGTGAAAAGTTATGACTTAATTAAATTAAGCAATATTGTGATAAATCATGACTTTTCAGCTTATTATTATTAATAATTAGTTCTTTTTAGGAATTGTTTTTATATTGAGTTGTGACAACAGATTATATATCTGTTGCATCAAATAATTAATCTGTGACAACAGATATATTATCTGTTACAACAAATATATAACCTGTTGCATCAGATAATATATCTGTTGCAACATATAATCAATATATATTTTTTTTTAAATTATCATCATGACATCCAAATTTTCTGACTTTTTAATTATATAAATTAATAAAACAGATTTAAAGGAGAAACTATTCACCTCCATTTATTAATGAAATTCTTGATTACTGTAAAAAATTATGACTTAATTAAATTAAGCAATATTGTGATAAGTCATGACTTTTCAGCTTATTATTATTAATAATTAGTTCTTTTCAGGAACCTTTTTTTATTGAGTTGTGACAACAGATTCTATATCTGTTGCATCAGATAACTCACTTGTGACAACAGATATATCATCTATGGCAACAAATAGATAACCTGTTACATCAGATAATCTATCTGTTGCAATATATAATCTATCCTTTTTAAAAAAAATTATCATCATATTAATCCAAATTTGCTAACTTTTTTATTGTATAATTAATAAAACATATTTAAAAACAAAAATATTTTTGGTGAATTTTTTACGGTTTAAATTGTGTTTATCATTTATTTTCTTATTGTTTTCTGTGAAAAGAAATGACTTAATTAAATCAAGCTAGTGAGTTTTTTATTATTGTGACAAGTCATGACTTTTCAGCTTATTATTATTAATTAGTTATTAAATTTAAATTAACCTTTTTTCTCAATTTAAAAATTGAAGACACCTGGTTTTCAATAATCGTTTCTTTAATAAAATAATAACCATTTTGTTTATTGAGTTATGGAAACAGATTGTATATCTGTTGCAACAGATAACCCATCTGTTGCAATAGATATACCATCTGTTGCAATAAATCGACCATCCATTTTAGGAGCTTTTTTGTTTTTTTCTAACAACTGATTCATCAGTCGCAACAGATGAGGAATTTGATGCATGAGCAGCGTTGTTTGTTTGTTGAATGTATTTAGACAAAATGTTACAGTCATGACTATTCACCTTTTTCTTAACAATCATCATATAACTTAATTAATCCAATGTTTTGATTTTTTTTTTAAATTAAAAAATCTTTCTTTTACGGTTATAAATTATGTATATTATTTAGTTCCTTATTATTTATTAATGAACTATTTCTAGGAGAGTCATGATTTTCTCCACCCTCTGTTGCCACAAGTGCTCAATCCTTACCTCCAACCGTCAACATATTGAGAATAGGAAATAAATAGAATAATAATTAAATATTAAATAAGAATTAAAAATTCAAAGTCGACCAAACCAAATCAAATCAAACCAAACATATACATAGATTTTTGAATCCCTTATAGGTAGATCCAATATAAAAAAGGAAAATACATACGCTAAAAGAAAGAAAAAACATAATCTAATTATTATTACTATTATTATTATTATTATTACAATTATTATTGTTACTATTATTATTGTCAACCGGACAATTTTCATCCAGCAGCAGCAGAGCCCTCCTCAGCCTTGCTCCGAAGTCAGCCAAATCCCTCTGGAGTTCCCGCAAGGACTCGATATGAATCTTCTTGTACGAATCTGGATCAACCATATTTGTATTGTAAGTGTAGTAGAATGAACGAGTGAGAGTAAGGAAGAGAGTAAGGAAAGGAGGCTGGAGGGACCTGTTTATAAGTGATTGAATTGGAATGGGTGAGTCAAACAAAAAGCCACGACTGTTCATATCCCTTAATTAAATAAAACTGGTGAATTTTTGAATATGTAAATTAAAAAAAATGGATCTAAATACAACATTTTATCTTTTTATTGTATTTCAGAAAGAAAAGAAAAATACTTTAAAATAAATGTAAAAGATGGGTAATCTGTTGCAAAATATATTCCATCCGTCAGATAACTTACAACATATTAACAATCTGTTTTAACAGATGGATATATCAGTTTGCTTTTCCAATAGATGTAGCATCTGTTGCAACTTGCTAGTCATCTGTTTATTCAATTTAAGCCATAGATGGGCTAGGAAGAATAAGGTGCGTGTAGATGGATCCACTATCATATGTATGTGAGTTAGTAGTATTATTGATAAGGCCACGGGACAACACACAAAAAGTATAATGTTTTAGTGAATGCAGTTTTTAACCGATTAGGCACTGATCATTCAAACAAGATCCTGCATTGTACAGTTAAGTTTGATGGTCAAATTGTTAAGGCTGAGGGCATCATGAAGATGGTGCAGATACCCTGTTACGAATTACTGACGGTTGTTGCTCATGTTTATGCGTGTTAAGTTTTGAGAAGAGATCAATATTTGGTGTCATTGCAGAGAACCAATAGCGATTGAACTTAACTTTAAGTGTGCATTGGACTTTGAGAACACCTTCGAAACCTCGCACTGCATAAAAAAAGAACGAAAAAACAATAGAAATTCCCATAGCCCAAATTTATATGAAGGGTTGATCAAGAAGATGATTATACTCCAGAAGGAGCCGAAGGAGAATGCCTGCGAGGGAAAGGGGAATTGATGAAAGACTATATCATCTGAGAGTTAATTAAAGAAAAAAAATATAGGGTAGAAAGTAACTTCTAGCAAATCTGGACGATAGAATTATCTTAAAACATAAGAAATCTGAATCAAGTATAAATATGAAAGTGTATCCGGTAATGTAAATTTATTTGTTGTCTCTCTGAAAGAAAAATAATGCAGATGGATACTTTGCTAGGGAGCTGCGACTAGGTAGTGTGGTCGGGATTATCACCTAGATGGAAAATAGCAGAAGACTAAAAAAGCAGCCTTAAGGGCATTGGGTCTTGAAATGATGTATAGTAAGTCTAGAAAACTTGTGCCAACAACAATTGCAGTTAAAGTAAGGAATCTAAGTGAAGGTAGAAATTTCTGAATTTTAAATTGCATCTCATGCCTTCTTGTTTGTGATTTAGATTAGGTCCTTTGCTGTTGACCTGATCGGAATCACAAACATGATTGAAAGGAAAATTGAGTATCATTACTTCCTTAGCAATATGGATTAATTGATTGTATTTTATAGCCTTAGCATGCTTTCAACATTTCTTGGAGAAGATCAGAGGCTTGCTTTAGTTTATGAATTTTGATAATTTTCAAGCTTGCCTCCAGCTTGTTGATTCTGTATTCAAGCTTTTCGTTGCCATCTTCGAAGTTGGTCAAGAGTTCCTGATCTCTTGTGAGCTCGATCAGGAACACCACTTTCAAAGTTGTGGCATTGAAGAAGGCTTTCAGAATACTTTCTTCAGAAGCCTTAAAGAATACATGGAGGCTCGTTGTGTTTGTTTTAGGTCAAAATGTGTTGATGCACACTAAAGATGTGGTCCCGATAGTTGAACAACACACTTTTATTGAGCGTTACTCGATGTAGCTTGCTCAACCAATTCGATAAATTAATAAGCAAGGAGTTACGTAGCGTGTGATCTAAACCGACTCTACCAAGCCTATCAATTGTTACGTAACTCCAGGCTTATTACCCTATTAAAAAAAGTTGACCGAGTTAGTGCACAAATCAAACAAGCTCAATCTCTCAACCTTTTTGCTGATCGCTCTTCTCCAATATAGATGACAAGATATCTGCTATGCAAAAGTCTTCACCATCGCTAGAAATGCTTGCCAGGGCGCAAGTATTCAGAAGGCATCAACAGTAATCTTTCAATATCAAGTGATATTGAGATATTACTAGTCATGCCTTCTCAAGACGTTCACTACGGCAAGAATTTCTGCTGATAACAAGATATCTGCCACGGGAAAGTCTACACCGTCAGTGAAAATTCTTTCCAGAGCGAAAGTATTCAGAAGACATTATTAATAATCTCTCAATATCAAGGAAGTCTTGTACGAAAGTCTTCAGAAGAAATTCAAAAATAAGAAAGTTTTCAGCAATGACTACACATAATTATCATCAACAACCTCACCAGATTCACTCCTCATACAAAAGAAAAGACAGAAATATTTTCATTTGCATTCACATGTTATTTATTTAACAAACCAAACAAAGATGAATTAAATGCTAGATTTAGTTTATCTTTGTTTGGTTTGTTAAATAAATAACATACGAATGCAAATAAAAATATTTCTGCCTTTTATTTTGTATGAGGAGTAAATCTAGTGAGGTTGTTGATACCGTAATTATGTCCAGTCATTACTGAAAACTTTCTTATATTTTATTATCTTCTGAAGACTTTCGTACAAGACTTCCTTGATGTTGAGAGATTACTAATAATGCCTTCTGAATACTTTTACTCTAGCAAGAATTTCCGCTGATGGTGTAGACTTTTGCATGACAGATATCTTGTCATCAGCAGAAATTCTTGCCGTAGCGAACGTCTTGAGAAGGTATGACTAGTAATCTCTCAATATTACTTGATATTGAGTGATTAATGTTGATGCCTTCTGAAGACTTATGCCCTGGCAAGTATTTCTGGTAACGGTAAAGACTTTTACATAGCAGATATCTTGTCATCTATATTGGAGAAGAGCGATCAGCAGAAAGGCTGAGAGATTGAGCTCGTTTGATTTGTGTACTAACTCGGTCAAATTTTTTTAATGGGGTAATGAGCCTTGAGTTACATAACATTTGATAGGCTTGGTAGAGTCGGTTTAGATCACACGCTACGTAACTCCTTGCTTATTAATTTATCAAATTAGTTGAGCAAGCAGCATTGAGCAACGCTCGATAAAAGTGTGTTGTTCAACTGTTGGGACCACATCTTCAGTGTGCATCAACATATTTTGACCTAAAACAAACACAATGACCCTCCATGTATCCTTTAAACCTTCTGAATAAAGTGTTCTAAAGGCCCTCTTCAATGCCACAACTTTAAAGATAGTGTTCCTGATTTAGCTCACAAGAGATCAGGAACTCTATACCAACTTCGAAGATGGCAACGACCAGCTTGAATGCAGAATCAGCAAACTGGAGAAAAGCTTGAAAATTATCAAAATTCATAAACTAGAGCAAGCCTCTGATCTTCTCAAAGAAATGTTGAAAGCATGCTAAGGCTAAAAAACATAATCAATTAATCCATAATGCTAAGGAAGTAATGATACTCAATTTGACTTTTAATCACATTTATGGTTCTGATCAGGTCAACAACAGTGGACCTAATCGGAACCACAAATAAGAAGGCATGAGATGCAATTTAAAATTCAGAAATTGCTGCCTTTGCTTAGATTCCTTACTTTAACTGCAGTGGCTGTTGGCGCAAATTTTTTAGACTTACTGTACATCATTTCAACCCTCGATGACCTTAAGGCTGCTTTCTTAGTCTGCTGCTATTTTTTTATCTGGGTGATAATCTAGACCATGCTACCTAGTCGCAGCTCCCTAACAAAGTGACCATCTGCATTATTTTTCTTTTAGAGAGACAAGAAACGAATTTACATTACCGGATACACTTTCATATTTGCACTTGATTCAGATTTCTCATGTTTTAAGATAATTCCATCGGCCAGATTTGCTAGAAGTTACTTTCTACCCTATGTCTCTTCTTTAATTAGCTCTCAGATGATATAGTCTTTCATCAACCACCCATTTTCCATCGAAGGCATTCTCCTACCGCACCTACTGGCATACAATCATCACCCCGAGCAACCCAACCATATAAATTTGGGCTAGGGCAATAACTATATTGGTTTTTCGTTCTTGTTAGATATAGTGCTAGGCTTCAAAGGCCTTCTCAGAGTCCAATGCACCTTAAAAGTTAGTCCAATCTCTATTAAATCTCTTTACAATGACACCAAAACTAAATCCCTTCACAATGCTTGACAAATAAACATGAGCAATAACCGATATTAAATCTTAATAGGGTATCAGAACCATATTCATGGTCCCTCAGCCTTATTAATTTGGACCTACCAAACTTAACTGTAAAATTACAGATATCTTGTTTGAATGATCTATGACTAATCGATAAAAACAACATTCATAAAATCAGTGTACTCTATGTGTATTTCCACGATAACATTATCAGTAATACATGCCTCCCACATATGAAGTGGTTCCATATGCATGCAGCTTATTCCTCTGAACCCATCTTTACTGCAGCCTCTTTTGATGGTCGGGCAAAAGTTGATCAACTTTCAGTTCCTCATATCTCCAAAAAAGAGGAAAAAAATTAATGTCACAGAAAGAACATTATATATCTGTTGCAATAGATGTAGAGTCTGTTACATCTGATAAAGAGTCTGTTGCATCAGATGATGAGTCTGTTGCATCAGATGTGGAGTCTGATGCAATAGATGTAGAGTCTGTTACAACAGATGTGGAGTCTATTGCAATACATCAAACCAGCCTTGCTGGTGGTTTGTTTTGTTTCAATAGTTGCTCCGTCTGTTGCAACATCAACAACATAAACTATAAAGAAACAACAAATAAAAAATATCAACAACAAAGAAAATGATAAAATTTGTTCCAACAACATCATCAATAATAAATAAGCAACATCCTATGTTCCAACACCATCAACAACACCCCACCACAAGTTCCAACAACGCCAACCCTACCAACAACCTCAATAACTGCATCGACAACAAAGAAACAAACAAAATACATACAAAAAATGATACTGCCAATAAGGCTTTTAAAAGTTTCCCAACAGATGACTTTTTTCGCATATTGTAATAAAAATTCTCAGTTTGTTTATTCAACAATTAGAAGTCCCTTCAAATTTTTTAAATAAATATGATATGGGTAAATGGTAATTAAATAAAAAAATAGATGTAAATAACTTGCAAAGAAGAAGACGAGAATGAAAGAGCAATAGTGAACCATACCTTAATGTTAAAAGGGGATCAAAACAATAATTTTAGTTGAGAAATTTAAGATATGGATCGGTTTAGATCCGAAAAGATCTTTATGAGAAAGAGGAGAGAAAAAAGGCTGTGATAACCCTTAAAGAGGAGAGAAAGAAAATGATGAGAGATGAATAAAATAAATTTAAGGCTGAAGGAGAGATATGTACTACCCTTAATGTTAATGACTAAACAAAGTGTATTTATTCAAATTTATATTTTCAAAGCATAATTAATAAGGTTAATTTGGTAAAATAAACCCCTACTTAATATTTTCTTACTGGGTGTGCCAAGTCAATAGGGGCCAACTAATATGAAATGGAGGAAGTATTAGGGGTTTCAATATTCATTAATATTTTGAGGGGCACAAGGAAGAAAACTGGTGACATTGAAAAGACAAGACAAGACTACTCAATGAGATTTTTGAGTTATCCAAGAAATATTTTTTACCGCCTTTAGTAGTACTATTTTATCTACTCGGACAGAAGCTTGTTTTAAAATTAAAAGAAAAAAAGATTTTCAAATAGATATGTCATTTGTTGCAACAGATATAAATATCTGTTTAAAAAATTCCAACAGCTCAATCATCTGTGACAATAGATGCAAATGTCCATTCCATAACAAAATCAGATATGTCATCTGTTACAACAGATATCAATATCTGTTTAAAAATTTCCAATAGCTCAGTCATCTGTCACAAAAAATAAAAATATCTATTTGATAATTAAATCAGATATATCATATGTTGGAACTGATATGATTATCTGTTTGAAAATATCCAATAGCTTAGTCGTTTGTTGCAACAGATTTCATTACAATTGATTTAAGTGGAACTAGGGATGAATGAATGAGCTCACAGTGTCAACAACAACTTCAATTAAGTCGTTGCATTTGCATGATATTGGTATTGCGTTCATCCCGACCTGAGTCGTCGATCGATCACTCTAAGTTGAAATGAGTTCTCATTAACTTAATGTTAAGATTAATAGTACCTAAATGGATTTAGGTGGAACTAGGGATGAATGAATGAGCTCACAGGGTCAACAATAACTTTAATTGAGTTGTTGCATTTGCATGGTGTTGGTATTGCATTCATCCTGACCCGAGTCGTCGATCGTTTACTCTAAGTTGAAATGAGTTCTCATTAACTTAATGTTAATATTAATAGTACCTAAATTGATTTAGATGGAGTTTGGTATGAATAAATGAGCTCACAGGGTCAACAAAAACTTCAATTGAGTCGTTGCATTTGCATGGTGTTGGTATTGCGTTCATCCCGACCCGAGTCGTCGATCGATCACTCTGAGTTGAAATGAGTTTTCATTAACTAAATGTTAAGATTAATAGTACCTAAATTGATTTAGGTAGAACTAAAGATGAATGAATGAGCTCACAGGGTCAACAACAACTTCAATTGAGTCGTTGCATTTGCATGGTGTTGGTATTGCATTCATTCTGACTCGAGTCATCGATCGATCACTTTGAGTTGAAATGAGTTCTCATTAACTTAATGTTAAGATTAATAGTACCTAAATTGATTTAGGTGGAAATAGGGATGAATGAATGAGCTCACAGGGTCAACAACAACTTCAATTGAGTCGTTGCATTTGCATGGTGTTGGTATTGAGTTCGTCCCGACCCGAGTCATCGATCGATCACTCTGAGTTTAAATGAGTTCTCATTAACTTAATATTTTAAAAACTATATCTTTTGAAATTTTAAAAATAAATTAAGATTAATTCGAGCCAAATTAACAATTTCAAAACTTGTCATTCTTTTCCAAAATTAGAAATCAACCCATACAAATCATCCATTTGCGGAAAAAACTTTTCCTCATTTTCAAATATCAAGTTCTCGTTCCTCTCTCTCTCTCTCTCTCAATAATACAGATAACAACTACTTAACATATTGTTCAACCCTTCAAAACAGATTAATTTTCTTCCCATTTCTGACCATATAGTTGTTATTTTTGACTTTATTCTTGCTTGTGTTCATCGTTTTCTCTGTCTTCGTAGGTAACAGAGTTCGAGAAGAGTTCTACATTTATTCTTTATTCTAAAAATTAGGACTTTTTAGTTAATGATAAAAAAAAAACTTTTAGTTGTATTATCTTTGAGAATGGGTTAACAATTTTGTGTTTTGATGCTAAAAAAGTAGGAAGCACCCGAGAAAACCCTAGTTTTTGTCTCAGTGTTTTGTTGACTGTTGTGATATTTTTGGATGGTGTTTGTGGTGTTGTTTGTGGTGACGGTGGTCTTGGTGTTGGTAATGGTGGCATTGGTGGTGGAATTGATTGTGGTGGTGGTGGTCCATTTGTTGCAATGGGTGGAAGATCTGTTGGGAGATATTAAATAGGTTTCAAAAAAATTTCCCATCTATTCCAACTGATGGGTTATCCGTTGGAGTATTTTTTTGTAATGTGGCGTAGAATAATTTATTGAATTTTCTCTTACCTTCTTTTTTTAAAATTATGCAAACATCAAATGCAATGTATTTTTTTATTTTTCTATTATTTGTAGTTAAAAGATGTCTCCCAAAAGAAAAGAAACTAAAAGTGAAGAAGGTGGATCAACTTCTGATCACCAAACAAAAAAGGCTAGAGTACAGATAGATCCGGAGGAACTTCCAGAACAATCTCATTCAGGGCAAAATGAAGCTAAGGAAAGTGATAACTCCTTCTCATCAATGGAACATAAAATAATATCAAAATCCCAGCATGATTCTATTAAAACCATTAGTATTGACAAGTTTTGAGTTGCGATGATGATGAATAACCTTAACGTTGTATTTGGTGATCTTGTACTTAAATGTCAGTTGGGAAAACCTTTTGACGAACTTAGGAGTATTATAAAGAATGAAAACATAGATGGACTTTTTAAGAAGAGCTGCTTTGCATACTTTCTCAAGCTGTCTGAGGACCGTACTCTTCGTTTCCCAATGAGCATGGTATATTGCCTTCTCAAGTGCAGGATCAAGTATGCGGGGGATGATAAATATTCGAAGGAGGGTGAAAAAAAGATGGATGAAGTTTGGATCAACTATTGTGGCATGCCGATTTGTTTTGGATTGAAAGAGTTTGCCATAGTGACGGGCTTGAGATGCGATCATCCAGAAGAACCTCTCATCAAGGAAACACCCCACAAAGGGTCCAACAAATGTAAGGTAAAAAAAGATGGATTGTTGGGCATTGTTGAACCTAGCTACAAAGGGGAGGATTTGATGACGGATCTTGAGAATAAAAACATACCAAAGCACTACAGGGAGAAATTATTCTTAGTTTGGTTTGTCTATTCCATTTTATTGGCAAGAGATGTTAGGAAAGTCATAGAACATGATTTGTTGGCGCTTGCTGATGATTTTGGGAAATTCAACGATTATCCCTGGGGATATGACAACTACTACTTGACTGTTGAATATTTACTGAAAAAGCTATCCCCAAAGACGATCATATTATATGGCTTTCCCTGGGCTTTTATGGTAAAATTGATCAGTATTTTTACTCATCCATTAATTTAATTGAATATAGTTATTATCACTTTTTTTTCTTGATTCCTGTTTATGTTTTTTAGGCTTGGTCATGTGAAGCTATTCCTCTCCTCCGAAAGCAGTTCAAGGATTACCCGGATAAGGTTTCTTATCCAAGGATCGTTAGGTGGTTGGCTGCAACAAAGAGTAGCAAAAATATATTAAGGAGGTTGATATCTTTAACCCTCCGGATGATGAAGTACGTCTTCTTTCAACTAAAATAATTTTGTCTCAAAGAAAGATATTGAAACAAATGTTCCATCTGTTACGACAAATGGGTCATCTGTTGCAACAGATTACCCATCAACTGCCACAGGTACAACAAATGGGTAATCTGTTATGACAGATGATCCATATTTTACAACATATTAACCATCTGTAGCTGTGGTAATCTGAACCTGACTCAATAGATTACCCATCTAATGCAAATTATGCAACAGATCTGTAATTTGATGCAATATATTATCAATCTGTTGTGACATACAGATCAACTATTACGACAGCTAGATCGTTTGTTGCATAAATTGGTTGTGTTAACATCCATGTAACCCAACTAACTATAAATTATTATAATATGATTTAAATGCCTCCTGTCTTTTTTTATCGGTTGTACATTTTTAGATTGTGCCTACCGTTGATGAGCTGGGGATGACTTCTTTTCTTACCCTGGGTCTTATTGATACAAAAGAAGACCCAACGGTGGAGTTAATAATGAAGGAATTGGCTGGAGCAACATCCATAAGAAGAGCAATTAGGCAATGCCAACCTAATGTTGAAGCTCTTCACGACCAACCTCAAACTGCAATAAATTCGGGTGCTTCTTCTGAGGGTGTTGCTGGTGGAGTTATTTATGATGGTGGCAGCCATCCTGATGCTGCTTCTACTTCCAGTCGTGATTATGATCATGTTGGTGCTCAACAAAAAATAAATACTTTTGAAAACACCCCTTGCACAGGTCCCTCTCACCCCTACACCGGTCACTCCCACCCTTACAGTGGTCCCTTTCACCTTTCTTCACCCTCATATTCTTATTGCAAATGCAAAGTGTGCAAGGACATAGAGGATAAACTTCTTGAAAAACTATAGGCTATTACTGAAGCTGCCGAGGAGTTGAAATCTAGAAGGGGTGTCATACCATCCAATGAGGTAAGGGAGCCATGCACTCCTACAGTGGCGGCTAGGAGTAAGTGAAGAAAAATTAGACAAATTCTCTCTGTTTTGAAAATAACAAAAATTGCAACTCCTCCCGCTCCAAGAGTTGTTGAAATTCAGGGGCCGCTGAAGAAGGTGGACATATTCGCGACACTTGGCAAGAAGAAGAAAAAGGAACTACAAGAAATCATGAATGGCAGGACGAAGGTTCGAAAAGAATACACCATGCATTCATTTGCCGCCAAAGACTTCACGAATATGACAAATATGCGTGAGTGGTATGAGGACAATGTAAGTTTACTTTGGCTAAACTAGACTTCCAATCTACTCTATGAAGAAGAATCTATGCAGCAGATGTGTAATCTGTTGCAACATCTTGGTATTCTATTGCAACATAATACAATCTGTTGCATAAGTTACGTTGGCTGGGTAATCTGTGAACTGATTTAGAGAATCCTCTGCATCGGATTCTTTCTACTGTGTTTTTATTCTTTACAATTACTAACCTATTTAAAAATTATCTTCTTATACCACAATCTATTGATAAAATTCTCTGCCTCATGAGGGGCAGACAATTAGCGTACCCAGATGCTTATGATGCTGCTGATAGGATAATGGACCTCAACTTCTACAATAATTTCAAGGATAGGTATGCTGATATCCGTAATCTAGCTGATTTTGGTGGCCCGAGATTTGATAAGTTAGTGTCTACGTTCCAATGAGATAAAGAAGAAATTAAATATGTTAGAGGGAAGAGGCCATATCCACACGGCAAGAGCTGGACCAAGTAAAAGGGAATCCTTGCAGTCATGAACGTGGAAGTCAAACATTTTCTAGCTGTTGAGATACTAATCTATGAGGGAAAGATAAAGGTTTATGACTGCAACTTACCTGTCTTCAGCGAGGACACGTTTTTAGCCCACATACAGCCACTCTTGAAGTTGTTGCCCAAGTTGTTGACACAGAGTAAGATGATGGATCATTTGCCGGCTGAAGTCTTGACGAAGGAATCATGGGATTTTAAAGGTCGGAATAAGAACATCTAACTCCCATAAAATAAAACCGGTGCAGCGTGCGGGCCGTACTCGCTTGTATACATCGAGTGTTTGCTGACCGACACAAAAATAATCGGTATGTGTGATGCTGTTGTGGGAAAGATGCAATGGGTCTGGGCTTATGGGGTACTAATTAAATGGTTGGAGCCCATGTATAAAGAAGAATATGTACAAAGACGGAGACGAACACGATAATAATTTTTTATTTCAAGTTACTTCACTTTAAATATAGTGGCAATAATTTTTATACTGGCCAAGTTGAATTTTTATAATGCAACAGATAGTATATCTGTTGTAATAGATATAATACCTGTTGTGACAGATTGATTATCTATTGGAATAGGTTGATCATCTGTTGCATTAATAGATGTTTCCCAGTTTGTCTGTCGTAACAGATATCCAATCTGTTGCAACATATAATCTATCTGTTGCAACTGAGAGGTAATTTATTGGAAAAAATTAACAAAGTAGGAAGACCTGTTATATAATTTCCAGCATATGACCTACATGTTGCAACATATGTCTAAATCTGTTTGATAAGATATGTCGTCTGTTGCAGCAGATATATTATTTGTTGCGATATTTGAATCTAGTATTATATTTCAATTAACATGTTCAAAACTAAGGATTAAATTATATTCATAGACAACATAAAATAAGTTGAAGCCTTCGAAAATTACATGAAATAACTCAACAAATAAATGAAATGTAAAAAAGTCATTATGGGTACAAATGATCTACTCTACAAATAAATCAACAAGTTAAACCAAGGAGGATAGGTTATTACATTGATGGACTCAAGCTATAAAGATCTACTCAATATGGACAAGTTGTTCTTTATTCGGTGTTGCGGAATTCGGCTTTGATCGTCGTGGATCTTTAATGTTGCTTGCTTACGGCTTCTTAGCTTTCGCTTCTCCGTATTTCCATAAAAGAGCAGCATATATTTTGTGGATTAATCCGGAATCAAGTTCATTAGTTGGTACTTGTAATCCATCTCTCAAATACTCGGTGTACGCAACAACAAAAAGACCGCAATCCCTGCATTTAAAAAAATAGATAATCTATATCTTGTCGTTCATACAAGCGTTGCGAAATGAAACTAAATTATGACACTTAAACTTACAGGCTATCAATTCTTTGTTGAGCAATTTCTTCAACATATTGTACATCAAATGGATTATCCATTTTATCCCGGTATGCTTCAATCGTTGACCAATCAATACGAACCTTTTGGTCTAAAAAACCACTCATATCAAGGTAAGTAGGCAATATTTTGGCCAGCTTTTGTATCTCAGATAATGGCCCGAAACGTCTTCTTCATGACATCGAGTCATAAACTCGGATGCGCCTCTCCTTTAGAATGACGACAACCAACACCCAATGGAATTCATCACCACAATTAATTGGGATGTACACTTCGTCGACTAAATGCCAAGGTAAGTCTGCCGGAATGCTAAAACCTTTGATGATGTTGATTAAACATTTCTCATTTCGGAAAACTTTCGGCTGTTGTTGATAATACCTATCGTAGGCATTATTGATGTAAACTTTGTACAAATAATTGTCTGTCGTGTATCTGTATTGTTCTTATGTTTGCAACTTGGCCTTCTTTCAGAGGTAGTAAAAAATTACATCGATATGCTGCACATATTATCAAACATTTTGGATTACGTGATAAAAAAATTAATATGCAAATGCAATTAAATAAAGTATTAATTAATAGTAATATGTATGGCATTTAAACCTCATCATTCCAGCAAGTTTGGGGCTGTGACATCAAATAGAACCAATTCTTTATTTCGGGATACGTAATAATAAAGTCGAACATATCAAAACCAAGACTCGATTCGTTCACTTTGTAGCGTTCATCATTTTATTTTCTACATGATGATTTATATGTGTTAATGTCACGTTCTTACAACAAGAATCGTATAAACCAATATCTTTAAAAATTGATTTATGTACCTGTCGGCATGATGCTTTAACAGCCCATCGGCAATCTATTCTGAATAGTGGTTGATTAACTGTGTTAGTTTTTTAGAGCCTCGTCTGAGATGTTGAACCCTTCAAATGGGTAATTCTTCCGTTCTCCTAAAATGACAGGCTCTACTTTTCTTCTTCTTTGGAAGCAGTTGATGGATTATCAATTGTGATATATTACGCTCTTCAGCAGTGGCTTCTACTGTGACATCCACCTGGAAAGCCAGATATTGTCAATGTTAATTAAAGATATACAACAGATTATCCATCTGTTGCAACAGACGAGCATTATGTTGCAACAGATGGATCATCTGTTGGGATTAATTCGAATAGGTAAATCAGAGCAGTACGATAATTTCGAAAAAATAACCCATCTGTTGCAACATAAAACTCATCTGTTGCAATAGATAACACATCTGATGCAGTAGGTTAGACAACTGTTGCAACAAATGTATATATCTATTTAATAATTTTAAGCAAATATATCAGCTGTTGAAATAGATATGTGCCTGTTTATTTGCTGGAACGGATGATGTACATTCACCTTATTCAGCTCATGTTGCTCTCTTGGGGCCCTTGCACACTGAACAACGGTGCAAGACAAAGATAGAGGCGTTGCAATTTTGCTTTTTTTGATGCTTGATGATGCCTTGGAAGTATCTTTCATTCTCCTCTTAGCCACTTTGATCTCTATTGGAGAGTATGGATATGAAATCTTTTTTGATGGAATGACACCACTCTTAGATGTCATTTTCTTTACAGAAGCAGTTAGTGCATTAATAGAATTAATCACTCCATCATTTTTTGCCTTGCAGTCTTGACATTTGCATGCAGAACATTCGCTAGATGTGGAAAAATCTGGAGAAAAATATGTACAACTAGTATGATCATAATCATAATAGCTTTTTGTTTCAAAAACTGTAAGAGGAGCATCATTAGCCCCAACAACAACACCACTACCACTACCATTATCAACAGCAACAAGCACACCCTCCAAAATTATTTTTCTTCTGATGGCTATTGCTCCAAACAATTCTATTTTTATTCTATCAACGACCTTAAGGTCCGATAAAGTTTGTACATACCGTAAAGCAAGAAAAAATAGCATCTTCAACTCTTGGTTGGTCGGAACAAACCACGGATGGACAATCTAAAATAATCAGTATATATATTAGAATAATAATGAAATCACTTAAAATAATCATTAATTAAAACAAAAACTTGATTAGAATTGGACTTACTGCTTCCTTTGTGGGGTTGAAAAGATCAAGAAATTTTACATTTTTATCAGTTTTGGACAACAACCATCTCAGGATTCTTGGACAGGAAACTTCTTCCTGGTAGTTCACTTGTTGTCTCAAATAAGGAATGACTTCAAATGCCTAAGCCTAGCTGTTAAATGCCTCAACATCACCGGAGAGATTTATTAAATTGGGGATTTTGTTATTGTTAACGTCTCTTGTCCAAATAATATTATGTACAAACCAAACCAACCACAATGATTGCTTGTGCTTCTTTGAGAGTCCTTTACCTTTCAACGCTTCTATCAAATTTTTATTTTTGAAGCTTGGACCAACAATAAACACCAGGTCCTCATGATTACTCAACTTGACTTTGCTTTTTTTTGGGTGTGCGGGGTATTTTTTTGGGTCAGAGTAGGTATAACTTGAGAAGGAGAAGGAGGATAACATTTTAGTCCGGTAACTATGGCAAACTCCTTCCAACCAAAACAAACAGACATGCCACAGTAATTTATCC
This sequence comes from Capsicum pubescens, assembly GCA_030864215.1. Lineage (NCBI taxonomy): Eukaryota > Viridiplantae > Streptophyta > Magnoliopsida > Solanales > Solanaceae > Capsicum > Capsicum pubescens. The sequence goes on along the minus strand of CM061547.1, from coordinate 198,557,907 downwards.
ACACCTCATCCATCTTGTCTTTGTTTTCATACATAAATTTATGCTTGAGAAGATTGTATACCATTTTCATCTGGAAACAAGCATTGTTGTCCTCCAATAAATCAAGATATTTCTCAAAGCAGCTTTTTCTAAAACAAGCATCCAATTTTTGTTCTCAAAGTATTTTTTTGAAGGTTTTGAAAGATTTTCCCATGGCTGACTTAACCACAAAATCACTCATTAAATCTGTGGCACCATCGCACTGCATTCTTACTGGATAACGATCAATGCTGAAGGTTTTGACCAACTCTTCGGTGGAAGGGCTATTAGCATTTGGATCATCTTTTTTGAGATATTCTTTCTCCCCGTGTTCATTATCTTTTGCTCCTGATTGAGACAACACTTGTAAAGCAAGCTCATAGAGTGGTGGATATAACTGGGCTGCTGCAGTTGTTCCTTTACTTGGACTTGATTTGGTTTCTTTTCTTTTGGGAGCCATATTATCTTAAATTAACAGGAACATAAAATAGATTATAATTGATTAATGCATTATTAAAAAGGAATAATAGTAAATCTAATATGTACAACGGTAAAATAACAGTTCCAATAGACCACACATCTATTGCACCAGGTATGTTATCTGTTGCAACATATAATCGACCTGTTACAATGGATGAGTAAATCATTGAAAATAATAAAAATAGATCACTAATCTGTTTTACCCGGTATTTTATCTGATGCAATATATAACTGATCCATTGCAACGAATGAGTAAACCGTTGGAAACCATAAAAATAGATCACTAATCTGTTGCACCAGATAGTTTATTTATTTCAACATATAAACAACCTATTACAACGGATGAGTAATCCGTTAGAAACCATAAAAATAGATCACTAATTTATTGCACCAGATAGTTTATCTGTTGCAACATATAACCAACCTGTTGTAATGATGAGTAATCTGTTGGAAACCATAAAAATAGATCACTAATCTATTGCACCAGGTAGTTTATCTGTTGTAACATATAACCAACCTGTTGCAAGGAAGAGTAATCCGTTAGAAATAGTAAAAATAGATCACTAATCTGTTGCACCAGGTAGTTTATCTATTGTAACATATAACCAGCCTGTTGCAACAAATGAGTAATCCGTGGAAACCATAAAATAGATCACTAATCTATTGTATCAGGTAGTTTATCTGTTGCAATATATAACCAACCTGTTGCAACAGATGAGTAATCCGTTGGAACCATAAAATAGATCACTAATTTGTTGCACCAAGTAGTTTATCTGTTGCAACATATAACCAACCTTTTGCAATGGATGAGTAATCCGTTGAAAACCATAAAAATAGATCACTAATCTATTGCACCAGGTAGTTTATCTGTTGCAACATATAACCAACCTATTGTAATGGATGAGTAATCCATTGGAAACTATAAAAACAGATCACTAATCTGTTACGCCAGGTATGTTGTCTGTTGTAATATATAACTGACCTATTGCAACGGATGAGTAAACCATTAGAGACAATAAAAATAGATCACTGAACTGTTGAAATATATCACTCATCTGTTGCAAAATGAGTTATCTGTTGGATCAATATTATTTAGATTTCTTTCAAACAGAAGAGTCGTCTGTCGCAACAGATGAATGATCTGTTAGATTGTTCATCTGTTGCATCAGCTTTTTAATCTGTTGCATCAGATGTTTTTATCTGTTGCATCAGATGTCTTCATCTTTCGCATCAGATGTTTCATCTGTTGCATCAGATGTTTCATCTGTTGTAACATCATTTTTACCAAGACGAACAACAAATCAACCCACAACACCAATACATCACACTAAGAACATCAACTGTGAACAAAAATCACCAACAAATTTGAATCAACAGTACGACAACAACAAGAAGAAATGCCAGAAATTAGGGTTTTATTTAGTCCACATTTCAATACTAGAAGAGTAGTTGGCTCAAGTTCCTCTGTTTCTTCATAATTTTTTACCTATGAAAAAGAAAATGGGACGACGAAGAACTCGAAGTTGTTGTCGCTGGAGAAGTCTTCACGTCGATTGATAGTTAAAAGTCGAAAGGAAACTTTTCTGACTATTTTTCATCGGAGGTTGAAGTCGCCGGGGATTGAATAGAGAATTGCAGAACTGTTGGTTGGGAGAGAGTTGAGAGAAACTATCGACAGAGAGAGGGAAGAGACTAGTTGATTTGGATTGAAGAGGGGTGTGGGTTGATTTGTATTTTTGAAAAGATTAGAAAGTTTTGAAAATATTAATCAAGTCTATAATTAACTTAATCAAGTCTCCTAATGATGTTTGGCCCTTTAAGTTGATCAATGTCATCAATCTTTCATTCAATACTTAAAAGACGCCTTTTCTTCAATTATCTCTTGTTAATAAAATAACCTATTTGTTTCATAGTTTGTCTTACTTTGATTTAGGTTTAGAGCATTAGCAGTTCAAGTTTTGTATTACATAACTTGGGATATACGTGCAACGCACGTTCACATAGACTACTTATTATTTAAAAGGGAAAATTTCAGAAATAGCAATTATAAAGCCTTAATTGTAACTTTTATAGCAACAATTTCATAATTACGAAAAATAGCAAATTATATTTTGTATTTAAGTAAACTGTTGCTATACAAATACATATACAACAAGATTTACTGCCCTTGTTTTACTCAAATTAGTTGAGTTAAATAAGGAATAATTATCCCATCTAATTAAATTCCCATAAATTATTCTTATTTAAATTAGTAGATTCCTTTTCCAAATCAAACTCAAATATGAAGATTATTATTTCCATGATTTTCACAATATCGTTCTCTTGTATCTCTAACTTTTTTTCCTTGTTAGTTTTTTCATTTTTTCTATCTTTTTTTTTTATTTTAATTTATTTTTTCTTTCCATTTTATTTTCTCTCTTCTACTTCTCTTTTTTTTTTTTTTGATTTTTATTTATTTTTTCTTTCTTCTTCTTCTTCTTCTTCTTTAATTTTTTTTTTTTCGAATTTTTATTTTTCGTACATATGTTACCCTCTAAAATGACATAGTATGTACAGTTCAAAGGCAAATCCAACAACGTATAAAATACATATAGCTCTGCATATGTATTTACAAAATACATACCTAATCCATATGTATATTCTTATTTTATATGAGTCACCTTTATATTTCGCAAATACATATGAAGATATATAGTATAGTTATGTTTGTTACTGTTTAATATGAATATGATATGTATTTCGTAAATACATATGTATGTTTTGTACTGTAAATACATATCCAGATCTGTATGGCTATGAATTTTGTATGTGTTTTGAACGTGTGTATGTGATATACATATTTATCTTTTCAAAAATAAAAGTTAGAGATAGAAGAGTAAAAAAATGGGAAAAAAATAAAAAGAAAAAAACGAAAAAAAGAGAAGTGAAAAAGAAAAAAGAAGAAGGAAGAAAGAGAAATAGAAGTGTAAAAATAATAAAAAAAGAAACAAAATAAAATAGAAAAAAGAAGAAGAAAATGAAAATAGAAAAAGAAAAAAAAGATATGAGAAAGGAAAAAAAAAAGAAAAATTAAAAAGAAAAAAAAAGAGAAATTAAAGAGAGAAAATAAAGTAGAAAGAAAAAAATGAAAAAGAAAAATAAATCAAAATAAAAAAATAAGATGAAAAAAAACTATCAAGAAAAAAAAGGTAGAGATATAAAAGAGTGACAGACAATAATGATGTTTTATTTTGAAATCTTGAAGATTATGGAAGTAATTATCTTCAAATATGAAAAAGAAAAAAAAAGAAAAAAAAAAAGAAAAAAAAGAAAAAAAGAAAATAAAAAAAGAAGAGAAATAGAAGAGAGAAAATAAAGTGAAAATAAAAAAATAAAATGATAAAAAAAATAAGATGAAAAAAAAGGGGTAAAGATATGACTATATTTGGGGGAGGTGAAATAGTGGAGTGAAAATAGAAAAATATAAAGTAGTGAGAGTAAAACATGCACTTGTCTAGTTAATGAGTAAAATAATACTACTCTTGCTATAAACTGTAATTTTACAAAAGTGTTGCTATTTATTGTAATTATAGTCTTAAGTATACTATTTTTTATAATTTTTCCTATTTGAAATTCAAGCGTCCTAAAAATAAGATAAAGGAACAATATATGGTAAGAATATTAAATTACACAGAAACAAATTAACTGTCTTCTAACATATTTAAATATTATTTTTTTAATAATTACACGTCGATATTTAGTACGTACATTACAAACCTATATTTCAAATATTTGAGTGTTAGGTATTGAAGCTGTGGTTAGTCTATCATATTATGCTGGTTCTTCTTCACCTTGTATGACTGGTTGTGGTTGCATCATGTTTGTGCTTGATGAAAATGAATTTTCATCAATTAGATTTATAAAGGTATATCAAAGGATATCAGTACTATTATAATTTTCATCTAACACTTTAGATTTAGACTATGTAATAGACACAAATAAAATAATACAACTATGGGTATGATACATGTCAAAACAATTATTAGATAATAAAATAGATACAACAAACACACCAGAATACATAGAAAAGACATTAATAGGAACAGTAAAATTATGGTTTTTAAACCTAGCCGAAACAAGTAAAAAAGTATTAAGATCTGATAATAAAACAGAAGGAACATCAACAACTACTAAAATACTACCAACAGAAATATTGGAAAAATATGAAATAACTATAAGAGATGAATTTAGCAGTGTAACAACAGAAGAAGAAGTGCAAAATAAAGAAAAAGATATAAATAGAAATTTAATGTTAAAACTAGCAATATGTAATATGTGCTATATAGATGAGTATACGTGTACATTTAAAGAATATTATTATAAAGGAACATATAATATAGAAGAAAGTAAAGAAATAAGATGATTATATTTTAGTAAATTACCCGAACTATTTAGTTCAAAAATAATAAAGAGTTGGGATGAAACAAAAATAGTAGATACCCTAGGAGCAAGAATAAAAATTTTTCAACAATGGTATAGAAATCTATGTAAAAAATACAAAGAAGAAATAAAAATGGAAAAAACATTAATAAGAAATTTAGCATGTTGCAAAGATAAAATAACACCTCAATTTTGATGTGAGGAAAGATATTATAAGAAAAGAAAAAGACATAAGAAATATAAGAAATACAAGAAATCAAAATATAAGTATAAGAAACCAAGAAAAAGATATTATGTAAAAAATTATAAACATAAAAGACCATATAGGAAAAAGAAATCTATAAAAGAATGTACTTGTTATAATTGTGGAAAACTAGGACATTTAGCTAGAGATTGTAAATTACCTAAAAATCCAAAAAAGAAACAAATATCAGAAATAAAAATAGAAAATACGGAATATATGCAGATAAATTATATAGATTATGAATTAGAAAGTGAAGATAGTATATATGAAATTTCGGAGAATGAAACAAATAACGAAATAGATAGTGAATTAGATGAATTAAATGACTGAAGAAGATATAAACCAAATAACTGAAGAAGATATAAAAATAATAACAAAGGATGAATATTTAAATGAAGAAGGAACAGACCAAAAAATAATATTTGATAATAATATATTTGATGAAATAAAAGAAAAAGAGTTAGACTTAAGTGTAGAAAAAATATTTAAAATACCAACAGTAAAAAATATATTTAGTAGAAAAAAGGAAGAATACTACGTAGTAAGCCAAAAAGAACATGTAATAGACTGTAGATATGCAAAAGGAAGAGCTAGTATACCACTAGTAACAAAAAGAATAATTAATAAAGAAATAAACGATATAAAAAGTAAAGACCCAATAAAATATGTACACCTTGAAGGAACAGAGATATTAATAAAAACATGTTTTAGAGAATGAATAGATACACCAATAAAATTATATTTAACAGATGATAGAATTATAAAACCTATAGAAAAAAGTATAATAACTGCCATAAAAGGAAATTTAATATACAAAAAATTTAAATTTATAATAAGTGCGAATTATTCAGTAACAATAACAGATAAAAATAGATAAATCATTAATATTATATTGGAAAATATCAGGAATATAACTAACCCCAGGAAGTAAAATATTTACAGCAAGATGTAAAAATCTATATGTATTAACAACAATACATAAAATAATAGGAAAAAATAAAATTAATAAAATACAAATAGAAAGTCCTTTTGAACAATTTATAAAAATAATTGATAATAATAATTATAGTTACAAAAATATATACATAGAAGAAGATTTAGAAATAATAAATGATAGAATAAGTACGTTTTCTTCTATTGTTATTATTTTATCCCATATTTGTATTTTTACATTCTTAGCTTTATATGTAATTAAATAGAAATTTAATGTTAAAACTAGCAATATGTAATATGTGCTATATAGATGAGTATACATGCGCATTTAAAGAATATTATTATAAAGGAACATATAAAATAGAAGAAAGTAAAGAAATAAGAAGATTATATTTTAGTAAATTACCCGAACCATTTAGTTCAAAAATAAAGAATTAGAAACCACTGAATTAGAAATAAATACAATAGATGCTGAAGAAATAGATAATTATAACTCGGAAGATAGTGAAACACATACAAAAATTCTAGAAAACATAGGAAAACTAGAAATTAATGAAGAACAAGAAGTAATTAATAAAGAAAATCTAGAACTAATAAATACAGAAGTAAATACTCTAGATAAAAATATAATACCTTGTACATCAGAAATAAGAAAACCAATCCTAAAAAGAAAACGTGTATCCTGTTCTATACTATTCCTAACTTTACACGTATCCTACTTAATAATTCACATGTTACATAAAGTCAAAAAGGCTATAAATCTATACAAGATAAATAAAAAAGTGGTAAAATCCTGATTTACAGTCAAATTTACTAAAATAGTTATATCCTTGTATTTGTCTTATTTTCAATATCTTATTTGGTATTGGATAATTGTATGTCATAATTTTTACATTTAAATTTCTATTGTCTTTGTCTTGATATGTAATCTGCAATAACATTCTTGTCAGTCTTGATTACTTCAATCGTAAATGTAAAATTTAATATATTCAATACTAATCTCCGAATTTCCTTCGTCGTAACTGAGTTTTGTATTTTTCTTGTTAACCACCATCGAACCTGGGTATTATCTGTTCTAATAATAAATTTGTTATACACAATATATGGTTCAAAGGCTAATAAACATTTATATAATGAACATAATTCTTTTCTATTTATTTCTCATACCTGAGTAATATCTACAATGATGTTCGCCACAAATAGATGTCTTTGTACATCGTAAAACATGATCTCTTTTAACTTTGATGCTTTGGATCATTTTAATACATCTAAGGAAGAAAGCTAAACCATCTTATGGTGAAAGTGTTTGTCTGTGTTTCTCTTGTGTTGTTGAATTCGTTTTCCTTTTGTAAGCAGAATCACGGCTGAAGTAATACTTCAAACATGAAGTATTTAATTTGTTTTTTTTTTTTGTAATAGAAAGTCAACTAGGACTTGTAGTCCTCATTAGCCATTATATTATTCTCTATATAAACGGCTCACAAACTATAGATTCAAGAAATAGTTTTTTTTTAGATTTTTTTGTTTAATTATTTTAGTGTCGTTAGGGTTATGGAGAAAGATGCTATATCAAAAGCGAAAATAGATGATAATTATATGAAATTAATGTCCATAGAGAAAAGTTGGGCTTCTTAAACTGGTAATTTTTTTTTTTTTAATGTAATTGTTTGTTTGAGAATCTATCGAGAACAATTTTTCTACCTAACAAAGTAAACCCTTCTATCTCATAAAGGTAGGGATAAGGCTTGTTATCACACTGAGTAAGTTATTGTTTTATAATTATTACTTTCGAGGATCTATAGAAACAAGGTTTTTGTATACATTGAGTATATTATTGTTCTATATACATTTTTTAAAATAGTTATGTTGTTGTAGAATTATTTTTGAAGAGAAAAAATAAATTAGGAGACTTTCTATTAATTGATTGTAGGCAAAAATATTATGCAAGACTCGAAAAATAGGATCCCAACAATTTGTGATAATTTCCACCAAGTTCTGGAGTCTTTATGAGAGAAAAAGATCTGAATTACGTATGACTCGAGGGAAAGGTATTACATTCACTTTTCAAAAGAAGGCTTCTTTTAACAATTTATATTTGTGGCTTCATGAGAACTTCATATTTGAAGTTTTTGTATAATGATTATATCTCTATTATCGTATTGTTTTGTTGTAGTTTACAGGTGATAGATAAATGTCGAAAGACTTTGAGGAAGTTCCTGTGCAAAGGTTATGTTTAATGCATGTATTGTTTTGATATCTCTATTATCCCTTAAAAAAAAGATAGCTCTATTATCGTATTATATTTTTGTTGTAGTTTATAAGTGATAGATAAATGTTGGTCGGCTTTGAGAAATTTTTTATGTAAAGGTTAGGTTAAATTGTATTGTTTTGATTTCTCTATTATCGTATTGTTTTGCTGTAATTTACAGGCGGCAAATGAATATCAGTCGGCTTTGAAAAATTATTTGTGTAAAAGTTGATGTCTCAATTATGTACTTTTTGGTTGTAGTTTATGATAAATTATTATTTGTTATTTTTATCATTATTTATTTTTTCTTCTACTTTCATTGCTTCTGTTTTTTTTATTTTTTTTCTTCTACTTTTTCCTTGCTTTTGTCTTTTTAATATGTTCTTCAAAATCATTTATCTGCTATCATCTATTTATTTTTTAATATGTTCGTTATTATCTTTTTTTTTTTTTATATTAAATCACTTCTATTGCTATTCATGTAGTGAAAGCATTTATCTGCTAAAAACAATAATAATTTGACAATACTATCAATTACTATATTTCTTAAATTATTATTTAATTATATTTATAATATTGACATCTCCTTGAGTTACAAACAATCAATTTAATACCCTCAAAGATTAAAAGTCATTTCCTTAAAGGCGACAATAACTTAAACGATATCTAAGGTGAAGGAGAAACCTAATTTAATAAATTAGCAAAAAATTAGGACATGATTTTAAAATAGAAATAAAAAGTAAGCAACTCTTCAAATGCAGTTGTTTTCACAATCACTACATATGTCTGCAAAGTTGGGGGAATTTGCTTTTTTTGGGTTCTCTTTGTTTTTTCTTTTTCTCTTTCTTGAGATCAATCCTACAATCATGTATTGAAAACTTAAAAGCTCAAAGTTCAAGCAATATTCAGTCAAGTGTATTAAAGTCGGTGCAATATCATATAACATATTCAATCATTTTTCATGAAAAATACATCAAACAAGCAATTAAGAAGGAATTAAAAGTTTCAAAGTTTGACTTATTTTTTGACATAAAAAATGTGTTCAACTCTTGAGAAGGACTTGAATGTTTCTAAGTTTGATTTATTTTTTAACACCAAATATGTGTTTAAATCTTTATTTACTTATTTATTTTGCATTAAAGTTTAATTTTGTAAGAGAGTCTATGACCACATGACGTGATTAAAAAGTTTACTATATTGACATAGTTTTCATCACATATATAAACTATTGTTTGGAGTTTTGTTCATATAAAATGTAGCATTTATTTTTTAAAAATTAGAATATATGTCGCTCCTTTTTTCTCTTTCGATAGTTTTACAATTTTCTTTTAGTGAAGGAGTAACTTGTGCTAACACAATATTTAATTTATTAGTTTTACACAATTTACTTTTCAATCAATTTTCAATAAATAATATTTGACGTGATATACACGTGCAACACATGTACATTTGACTAGTATCACTAAATTAACATCAAGTTTATAAGAATATTTTGACTTTAAATTAAGAATTTTTTGTATTTTTTTGATTTTAATTTTGTAAACATAAATGTACCATTTAAAATGTATAAAATTAGTAATTCAAGTTTTATATTAAATAATTTGAGATAAACGTGCAACGTACGTTTCCATATTAAAAGTGTGAAGGACCTTAAAAATGTTGTTTGAACTTTTTGTCCTTCATTAAAAGTCATTGCTTTAGAAAAAAATCATCTTTTCACTATTTTTTTCTAATATTTAAAAGTTGAAAATTAATCAAATATATTTTTGATAAATTTAGTCCTTAAACCTTTCCTTGTTTGAATTATATACCATTAAAGGACTTTTACATTAACTACATCTTGATTAAAGTCAATTCAATTACTTGAAGCGTCTTCTTCTCCTTCTATGTTTTTTTTTACATTTTGATTCAAATAGTCTTTTTGCGTAATTATAATCATTTTTTTCTTTCTTTATTACATTAATTATTAAATTTAAAGGTTGTTTTATCCTTTTTCGGTTCGAAAGGTTGAAAAACATTATTTTAACGTTTTAAACTATTTCAAAACCTTAAAGAAAAGTTCAAAACAATTTAAGAAATTACAGAGTCGCCACTTGATTTTTGAGAAAATATCAAGAAAAACTAAATATATTACTTAAAAGATTCAAAACAGAAAAAATCTTTTAAGTTTAGAAATTTCGAATAAGTGGTTCCTATTAATACTCTTGGAAGGTTGTTAAGGCACCAAAAGTATCCATTAATTTGCGGTTATCCGGACTATCTGACAATGATTCTTTGACTAACTTTGAGAAAAGAAGTTGATTTTTGAAAAGAAATTGATTAAGAAAATAATTTTTGAAGGTTTATGCAAAATCAGCTTTTGACGACTTAGCATGGAATTTAACTAAGTCTAAGAAACATCAATAATAGCTAGCACGTAAAAGGAAAGGGAAAAAATTAAAAGACTTAGACCGTTAGGCCCAAATCCATAAACCTGTCCTAAGCTCTCCAAACTCTCACAACTTCCCTGATGGGCTTGGTACATTTTTCTTCTTCCTCAGCAACAATCTTTTTTCTCCATTTATAAATCTCCATTGATTCGAAAAGGATGAAATAAGCCTCCTTGATCCACAAAAAAATGCAAGGAGGGGAGGAAAGTCCAGTTGGACTCTCGGCAAATGCAATGAAAAGAGAAGAAGAGATAAAGGATTAGAATCTGATTAATATCAACCACACTATATTTGTATGCACTATACCTATACACACTGATCCAAATGTAGAAGAAGATATTGCACGCTTAATTGTAACATAACAAACATTATTAATCGAAAATCATCACAACCTTGTGAAGAGAGAAAATAGAATTTTTTAAAAAGAAAATAACTCACTGAAATAAATTAGTTCAAATAACTCTTAAGTTTTGTAAAGCTTAAAAAATGCAACAAAATAAACTAGAGAACAACATAATCAACAAACCGCTGAGAAACCTGCTAGGCTTTAACACTCTTAGTGTAGCTATTTTTCAACTTTTGAAAGGATTAAAATAAATCCTTATAGAGTAGCTACATCTAATCACAGTGTTTTCATATTACAAAAAAAAAACATCCCAAGAAAAATATGAGAGAATTTAAGACACTTCTCAAAAGGGTGAAAGACAGAAAGAAGGACAACACGGAACCACACATTACTTAAATTTTTGAACAAGAAAAATTTCAAATCTCTTAAAGCTTTAACAACCTTATTAACCAATTTCCCTAAACCTCTAGGTGTAACAAGTAAATGGGAATTTCTAGCTTGTAACTTTCATCAACAAAATAAATTTCAAAGAGTAAGACCAAATATTATTAACTTATATTACACAACAAGGAAAAGAATATCTTTTCCAGAAGAAATTTATATTTTTATCAAAAAAAACACTGGTAACATAGCTCAATGACAACAAGCTTCATTCTTCATAGAGCATATAAGTGAAACACAAAATCTACATCCTATTGAATAAGTTTTTTTTTTTCCAGAATTTAGTGAATATTGGATTTCATAAACAGAGAAGTCACAAAGCAGGCAACCATAACATAGCCACAAGAAACATAATACTTTATCACATGACTATCCTCGACCTTCTGATAAACTAGGAATGAACCTAGAGTAAAAATCCAAAAGTTAGCAAATAACAATTAGATTCAAGTAGAAATTCAAAATTTAAATGGGAGCAACATTAAGTTAGGTAATAGAAGAAAGAACGCTAAACCAAAAGATCTTACTAGCGAAAGAAAAAAAAAGAAAACAACAGCTAAACTATGATAAAATGACATTCGATGATGAATTTCCGATTATCTGGTGACCTCATGACAATATGAACCAAAATGCAAAGATGAAACAAGAACATCAAAGCATTCATCACAAAATCCTATGGCTTATCAAAGCCTCTACAACAAACATTCCTAGCATCATTATTAATAAACTACGAAGCGACTAATACGAAGAACGAGATAAATAAGAAAATGACGAGAAAATTAAAAGAGAAAATATGTTTATCTCTTTCAGGGAAGCAGAACTGGACTACGAGCTACCGTCGGGATCTCGACCACCTCGATCTTTGGGTAAACTATCGAGGGTGGTCTTCGGTTTGGGTTGGACTTTAAACTATCCAAAATCACCATTAAAGCATAATTAAAACATGGAAAAATCATAACCAAGCATTTATAACCAAATTCCCCAAACTATATTTGAAAATCCAAATCCATACAATAATCAAACCATGAAAATATTGTATAAAACCATGCCTTTAGTTGGAACTAACAATAAGGGAAGAAGTGAATGCCTTATCTTGAGTCCTTTGAAGAACACTTGTAGAAACCCTAGCCCCCAATCTTCAAGAGAGAGTTTGAGAGAGTATTTAGAGTGTTTCTATTATTTAACAAGTGTTATGAAATGCCACCAAGGGTTATATAACATGGGGACATAAGGGTTTTATGGTGAGAAATGTCTGTACTACCCTCGACTTAAAACAAAAAGTAAGTCACGTAGGAGGGTACGACTCACCCATGCAATTCATACCCTAGGGTACGAGTGGTACCTTAACTCGCACCCTAGACCTCCCCAAGACCCTCCATACTAATTCCAATACGAATACACCAACCCAACTCGTACCATAGGGTACAAGTGGTACCCTAAATCGTACCCCCAAATCATATCATGGACAGTTTCCATAAGACCAGCCAATCAAGCACCATATGACTTGGCATTGTACCCCTCATATCTAAGCATATGACTCATAAAATGTTGAGTCATATCTTGGATAGTAACCAAGCCAAACCTACTGCCCAACATATAAGTGAACCATCAAGCCACCCCCAGCCTATATCCAAGGGTACAAATGGTACCCTTGAGTCGTACCAAGTCTAGTTAGTCCAAAACCTAAGAAATTTACAAGGGTCAAATACCCAGGGTGTTATTGTAATGCCCCAAAACCTGGTCCCGAGACATCACACGGTGCTCAAGACTACAAGTAGCCTTAAGTTAACACTGTCTACCTTCTACTAGGTATAAATCTCATAATCAAGGTAATATAGACATAAAAGTCATACTGAATGCGGAAACTGTCTGAATTAACTGAGAATAATCTGAAAGAAATATCTGAAAATCAAATACTGTAAGTCTGAATCAAATCTAGCAGTCTGATAAGCCTCTACTACTAATACTAGAGAGTCACTGGGATAGACCCCCAGCTAGCTCGAACTGTCTAAAAAGAATACTGAATCATACAAAACTACTAAGCTGCAGAATTTGAATGAATAACTCCCCAAACTATGGGGACTCACCAATGGTTGGATGTAGATGAAGATGCTCGAACTACTCATGCTGTTGATGCTGAGCACCTGAACCTACATCATGAGATAATGTAGCACATAGACGTGTATGTGGATCAGTACTTTGAGGATGTACTGAGTATATGGGGTTGAAATGCATAAGTAAAACATTATGTCATCATCATAATTTATAAAACAAAGCATGCTAAATGTAAATGACTCACATAAGCTGGAATATCTGAAATACAAAAATCTGAAATCATGAAAAGCAAATCAATCTTTATAATTCTAGTGAGTCATAACATTTAGTTTTTGAAGTTGTACTTGTATTCTCTCTTTAAATCATATTATCTAAGTGTAGAAAGGACTCACCCTCAAATCTGAAACCTGGAAGCTGAAAACTATAATTAAATATCTTTCTGTAAAGCATAGCATGAATAAATTGGTGAGCCTTTACACTTATTTTTCTAAAAGCTTTTCTGTCATTCTGTCTTAGGAATTAGGAACTTTGGGAGGTACTTCTAATCGACATAAACCATGTGAGATGTCATGGAGTCCAACGTCTTACCCACATTGGGGAGAGCTGTTCTACCCTTGCCATCGGAATAGAACCTTAACTTAAGTGATCACTGACTTAGCCTACTATGAGCGCTTAAAACCTACGGTGGCTCGTAGCTTTGGGGCATGAGACCTTGGAATCATACCCAACTCAATGCTAAATACTACTCCAATACTTATCGCTCAGAACTTATAGGAAATCCACCTTAAAATAGCACAAGGGTTTATAATGAAAACCAATTATGCTTCTCTTTCTTTAAATTTCAAACTATATGAACAATGTGGATTCCTTATCTTAGCTTAGGATCAAAATATCAAATCTTTACTGAAAATCTGTGAATAAACTGATCATAGGATGCTTAAAGCATATCTTTCTTGAATCGTCAACATATAATCTTGGGCTTAATAACCCATATATCAAACTCATGTCAAAACATCGTAATATTCATGCTTAATCATGAAAACAATGATAATTCATCTCAAAATCTGTAAATTTTTGCAACAGGCATGAAAGTATGCAAATAGCCATGCAATTCAACTTCTAAAACATTGAAAATCTCATAATCTTAAAATTAACAATAATGGGTATGAACCCTAATTCAAATCTCATGAATATTCATTTAAAATAATATGAATTTATAAATAAAACTTAGTTTTTGGGAACAAGGATGAAAGAGGATCCTTGTTCATAAACCCCACATACCTTGATAGATGATTAGATGAAGAAACTTGAATTATTGATTCCTATTTGAGTTCTTGAAGATAGATTCTTGATTGTCTTGCCTTGGGAATCCTTAATTTTTAAGCTTGCTTGGAGAAATAATGGTGGATTTTGATTTCTTGGAGAAGAAGCTTTGGAGCTTTAGGATTTTGCTTTGAGAGAGAATAGATGAAATTGGGCATAAAGTGCCTTGAATATGCTTAATTCTTTGTTTTGGACGAACTGGGGCCTTGGGGATTGACCAAAATACCTCTATTAAACTTTAAGTCGGAACTGGAAATGTAATATTTTTCCAAACTGGTAGGCCACCGCGATGCGTCACTATCGCGGTGGCTCACTAGAAATAGGACAATTGGGAACTGGGCCGACTTTGCGATGCGCCACTATCGAGGTGCCCATTTGGAATGCCATTTTGGCCTTTGGCGCGATGCGCCACTATCGCGTTGGGTTATTGGATTTTGACAAATGGAAAATGGAACATCTCCACGATGCACCAACATCACGGAGGTCCACTGGAATATGACGATTGTCATTTTTGCCTTCTCCGCGACTCGTTGAGTGCCCAGGTGGCACACTGTCAACTTAAAAATGCCATAACTTTTCAACCACGTATTGAATTTAGGCGAATCTGGTATCGATGGAAAACTTATTCAATTTCCCACACAATGGGAGGTCTAAATTTGAAAAATTTCACATGGAATAAATATTATTCATTTTGGAAGCTATCCCTTAACATTCTAGGAACGAATTTAAGCTAGGAAAAGTGTGGGGTATTACAGTTATAGTTTCCCCCACTAGCATCATTCATCCTCGAATGACGGGTAAGGATAGGAACAAGCATGAGATAACGCATTAACTTTCCCTCAACCAAAATAAAAGACAAGGACATAAACCAAGATGAGAAGATCATCCCATAACCCTAAATACGATTTACACCCCAACACCTCCATCCCGACCTCTAACTAAATTAGAAAACAAAGATGCAAGAGGAACCATGCCTTACCTTTAACCAAGTTAGAAAAAAAAGATGTGTCGAAGATCACATACCCTTCGCACAAATTTCCAGAATGAAGAACCAACACGAATTCTTGGACTCCATGTCCCCTTCCGCATCCCAAATAGCTTTTTTGAAATTTTGGTTTCACCATGAAACCTTTACCGAAGCCACACCTTTCATTCGCAACCGGCGAGCTTACCGATCCAGGATCCTCACCGGGACCCCCTTAAGGAATAAAAAATTCAAGATACCAGTACCACCCAAAGGAACCAACCAATAAAGAACTACCCACACCTTATCTCCACACAACAACATGGAATACCAGATGAATAGACTCATTATAGGAAGCAAGTCTAATTCAACTTATAATTTCCCGAGACCCATCACTACGAGAGCTTAAGTCTAACTATACACCACCACTTTCATGTTCAAACCTATCCAAATAAAAAAAGAGTTAACTTAGGCCACCAGGCTCTACTTCTTACATCTATCCCAAAACACTACTCTGCTTCCATCACTAATATAATATGAAAACCATAACCAACCATTATAATCACAAACCCCAACATATAATTCAAAACCCCAAAAACCATAACACAACTATGCCATGAAAACAATTATTAAATCATGCCTCCCCAGGTCTTTTAAGTACCCAACATAACTATTAGTATATCTAACAATCACAACATTCAAGCCTACCACTTATATACCCGCGATAAGATCTATCCTTCCAAAGATCTAGTACCCTTTATAATTTCACAAAGGTTTCCACCACCTGTTCTCTTCCTAACCATTTCTCATAACAACAACTTTACCTTACTCTCTAAAACGTTAGTTCTAGTAGTCATCCTAGACTCTCCCCCACTTAGGGACTTCTACATTCCTCGTTTACAAAACACCACTATAATTTTGAAGCCACTACTACCCTAATCATGGGAAGGGTCATTAAGGAACCAAATTATAAGAATTACCTATGCCACCCTAGGTAATATCCGCAAAATAAGACACGACACCATAGGCACTAAGTAATTCATAGAAACTACCTAGACCATTATAAAGAACTATCCCGACATATCCATACCATAAAAAAAGTCCTTAGAAATGGACACCGAAAGAAACACAACCACATATACCATAGGTAATGTAGCGTAAAGCCAAGACTCATATCCAGGGAAGAAAGCAAATGTAGAATGCGAACCTTAGGCATATGTTCTAATAGAATGCATGCAATACTAGTAGAGTGCTCTCTTAACCGAGATAGAAGAGAACCATTATATTATGCAACCTGACCCTCCCTTAAAGTCCACCACTAAAGAGAAAATTTTAGATTAATCACCAACCTATCCCATGCCACCTATAAGCACAACACTCTGCTCTAATGGATATCACCAAGGATGTACACTAGGAACACTTGGTATTCCTATACCCAAAATCTTATTCATCAATATGCTATCTAGAGCCCAACATAGTTATATAGACTTCATGCTCTAACCTATCCATTGAATAAACCTCCAATCCATCCATTCAACATAAATTTCTGGCCTATATGTCACACTTTACCACTATTGTATTCCCCAAGCTACCAACCTTAACCATTCAACACACCTCATCCAACCAACTAATTTACCTCCACCATGCCCATATTGTTATCCCTGAGTTAACATACTCATTTTATCAAAATCAATACCTAGGATCAAACATACCATTCCTCAACCACCACACACTACTAACATAACACCCCATATAGAATATATATATACATGGTCCACCCCACAAGGAGGATACTAAAACAAATGGAACATTTATCTAAAAGATCCCTTAATTGTTTCTTTAACCAAACTAAAACCATTCTATAAAGAAAGAATAAAAATTGGTCAAATATTTGAATCAAGACCAATCCCAAACCAACCTCCCCATTAGAAATACACCACAAGGGTCATCATAAGGGACTACAAGAAATCTACTCACCACCAAGACCAAAGGAAAAGGAAGACCTTTCGAGTTAGAACTTTTAACCTGGACCAAACAATGATAAAAACACCCTTTTGGAGACCAATCTCTGAATTCTAGATATAATGTAACCCTTTCCTTAATCGTTAAGAAATGAAACCATCCCCCCACTCCAAAACCGACTCACCCTAGAGTCTAATAATAACCTTACGGATACAATAATATAATAATTCATAGCACGAGTATAACTAATTCATCCCCCGAATGACATTAAAATCACCATATCCAAGTCAAACCAATCCACCAAGATTAACAGATACCACACACCCCCATAGGCTCTTTTAACAATCACGGCTCATCTACCAGGGTAGAAATAGAAAAGAAAAGAGCTCAAAATAACCTTAGAACCAAAACAAAAATACACAACCATAAATAGGGTCACAAAAGAAAGGGGACCCCGAACCAAGTAAACCATTCACACCACAAAGGAAGGAGTATTCAACATACCCATGTCGATATTAGAAGATGCCTCAAACTCTCGAAGGATAGTAAGAACATTAATATGATCCCGACCAGAGACAAAACCCAGAGTAGCACCCCTTGGTGTAAGAGCTAGGGAAGTAGAAACCGATATCCTATTTGCTTAAGTGACAATCCTTCTGGGACATTCCCGTTGCCTGTGACCTAATCGATCACAACTAAAATAATAATTTATTTATTCCGCGCAACAACCACGGTGCGACCGAACACAAAATATACAAAGAGAATGAGATGATATGGATTGATCCCCAATAGACCGAGATTGGGCACCTTATGCCCTAGAAGTATTACCACTCTAAAAATGTCTTCCTCTCAACGAATTTAAGTAGGGAGCACAAGCCATAGAATAGAAGTTAGGACCCACCTAAATCTTTCCCCTTAGACCACTTACCACCACACCATTGGCCTCTTATTTGTTTAGAGAATTAGACACCCTTACCTTGCCTATTTATCTACCTTGCCTCATTCCTCTCTATACTAGTAGGACTAGACCGACGTGATAGAGTTATCACTATCTAGGTCAATAGATAATTAGAATGTCAAAACTCAGCATTAGTAACCTCTCCTTGAGGTAACTGAGAATGAGTGCCAACTTCCAAAATAGGATCAGTGGAGACCAATGGGACTCCACAAAGAAAACTAGAATCAGCGACCCTTGACTGAGTCTATTCCATATTAGTTGGACTAGATCCATCCATGTTATCCTCGAGTAGGATAGATGAGTTTCCATGAACTTTGGATCATTGAGAGAACATAATCCAAAAAGTAAACCAAAGAAGATTCAGAGAAGAGTTCATGACCTTAGACTCCATAGTCCGAAAGTAGAACAACAAGAAAATAAAACACTCCTAAATGCCTTGTAGCCGCCTGATTATAAGTGTGGTGCACAACACACCCATAAGAAAGACTCTACTCAAAATGGCTTTGTGGACACCCTATGACACGAAAACCTAAAGATCTAATACCAACTTGACACGAACCGAACCGTGGCCTTGTCGTAATGGGCAATCTCAAGTTCAACCTGAATTGGAGACCACCCATGATATCAAACCTAACCAACGCAAAATATACCCTAAGTCAGATAAACTCCAAACATATGACAAGATAACTGATCCACCATGTGGTGACTTTGGGATAAGCCTATATCTGAGGCCAACCTAACCAAGTCAATCCACCCAATAACCAACTAATCTAACCAAACCAAAACTAGGACAATAATTTAATGTATGTTTATATGTATATGACATAATCTATCCATATCATACCCAAGGCCACAATTGTCCATACAAAACCTCTAAACTAAATCGACGCATACCTAGTTGGGACATGCCCTTGACATAGCCACAGGGCAAGTCTTATGAAAGACGATAGTACATAATGTAATCTATGACATGAAATAGATGCCTTCCAAATTGTAGAAGCTCACCACTTTAATCCAATAGCTGATCTCAAATCTGATCACTAAGCAGGAGGAGTAGAATGACCGATTTCTGTATCGCATGGGGATATAGTCGCCCGAAGACAGATTAGTGGGTGAACGCTAATATGCACTCAAGATAAGGATCAAATAATGCCAGTCAATAAAACCAAGTAAACCAACTATATGCATACAACCCATATATATATATATTTATATATATATAACCATGACAAAAAAGGAAAATAGGTTTAGCATACAATTAAAAACCATTAACTTGGGTGTGTAAAGCTTAACCGTCCTTAACAACCTATGGGCTATATGGGTCCAGTGTAACCACCTGAATGGGTCGAATGCATGTAGCTGCACGAACCGGAGATACCATAAGAGTAAGGTATTCTCAATTACCTTTATGCTCCATGATACATATGTATAGTGTACTTAAAGGATACCCGCGTACCTCCTAGTATCTTAAAAGGGTCGCCATGCCCTACCTCTTATGTCGGAAAATATGAGTTTTCAGTGTTCGTTCATTGAACTCCTACTTTCACGGTTAGCTATCACACCCCGCCATTATTGCCCATCAAAACCATTTTCAACCAACCAATCCATTATTCCATTTATTATTTACCAAGGCTATGAGTAGTGGTATCGTCATACCGACTATAACTTGTAAGTATTGTCCTTAGACAAACCTTTTAAGGTAAATGGATTCCCATGTACCCATTTACCAACCATTTACCAAGTTAACTTAGGAGAGTCCCATGTACCCCATAAGTGTTCCATTATCAAGTTGCTTGGGGGAGTCCTATGTACCCCGCAAGGAGTTCAATTAACCATAACCATGACCATCAAACCATTCCATTTAAACCATTCCAAACCATTTATCCATTTAGGGTTCCATTATCAAGTTTAAACCATGGAATAGTTCCATTAAAATCCAACAATGTAGTGAAAACATTCGCATAGGCATTTTATCAAACGTATTGGGGGCATAGTATTCCCAAAACCAAAGCCAATTACCAAATAACCATTTCCATGCAACCAATTATCCAAAACCACCATTAAAGCATAATTAAAACATGGGAAAACCATAACCAAACATTTATAACTAAATCCCCCAAATTATATTTGAAAATCCAAAACCATACAATAATCAAGCCACGAAAACATTGTATAAAACCATGCCTTTAGTTGGAACTAACAATGAGGGAAGAATTACATGCCTTATACAAGAGGATTTCGGAGAGTAACTTGGCTCTTGAGCCTTTTTAAGAATACTTGTAGAAACCCTAGCCTCTAATCTTTAAGAGAGAGTTTGAGAGAGTATTTGGAGTGTTTCTATTCTTTAACAAGTGTTATGAAAGGCCACCAAGGGTTATATAACTTGGGGACATAAGGGTTTTATGGTGGGAAATATCCGTACTACCCCCGACTTAAAACTAAAAACAAATCATGTAGAAGGGTATGACTCACCCATGCAATCCGTACCCTAGGGTACGAGTGGTACCCTAACTCATACCCTAGACCTCTCTAAGACCCTCCACACTGATTCTAATATAACTACACCAACCTAACTCATACCGTAGGGTACGAGTGGTACCCTAAATCGTACTCCCAAACTGTATCATGGAAAGTTTCCATAAGACCAACCAATCAAGCACCATAGGAATTGGCATTGTACCCCTTGTATCCAAGCATACGAATCGTACAATGTTGAGTCGTATCTTGGAAAGTAAACAAGCCAACCCTACTACCCAACATATGAGTGAACAATCAAGCCATCCCCTAACCCGTATCCAAGGGTACAAATGGTACCCTTGAGTCGTACCAAGTCTAGTAAGTCCAAAACCTAAGAAATTTTGCAAGGGTCAAATACCCCGGTACAAATGACCTATGACCCTTCAACTCATAGGTAATCTTGCACACTATACTATTTCAAATAATGTAACTTATAGATGACCTTCGATTTGTCAATTTCTAGGAAATTTTATGTCATTTATTTTTCAGATAGCAATTTAAAGACGTCCCCTCGAATTATGCTTTTCAATTTGATATGCTGATATATGTTAATTTATAAAATGCTGAAATATCCTCAACGCCGGGCTATATAGACTTTGCATGGTCAATGGATATATAATGCTGAGATATCCTCGATGCCATATTGTGTTATTTTTATGCGGTCAATCGATATTGGTGCTCCAAAGCATCTATCAAGGATAGAACTTATCGTCTTGCATGGAGAGAAATTATGGAGAGTTAGTTAAATGGCATGATGGTCCTCTTGGTGATGAAATGATATGAAATGGCCCTCTTGGTAATTGAATAAAATGAAATGTCCCTCTCGATAATGGCATAAAATGACCCTCTCGATGAGATACCCTCAATGCCAGATTATGATATCTTCATGTGGTCAACGGATATTAGTGCTCCAAAGCATCTTCCAAGTTCAGACCTTATCGTCTTACATGGAGAGCGATTATAGAGACTTAGTTAAATGGCATGATGGCCCTCTTGGTGATGAAATAATATGACATGACCCTCTTGGCAATGGAATAAAATAAAATTCCCCCTCGATAATGACATGAAATAGATCTCTCATCGAGATATCCTCGATGCCAGATTATGCTATCTTTGCATGGTCAATGGATATTGGTGCTCCAAAGCATCTTCTAAGGCCAGATCTTATCGTCTTGCATGACGAGCGATTATGGAGACTTAATTGAATGGAATGATGACCCTCTTGGCGATAAAATAATATGAAATAGCCTTCTTGGCAATGAAATAAAATAAAATGGCCCCCTTGACAATGGCATGAAATGGGCCTCTCGGCGAGATATCCTCGATGCCAGATTATGCTATCTTTGCATGGTCAACAAATATTGGTGATCCAAAACATCTACCAAGGCTAGACCTTATCTTCTTGCATGGAGATCAATTATGGAGACTTAGTTGAATGACATGATGGTCCTCTTGGAAAATGAAATGATATGAAATGGCCCTTTTGGCATGGACTTTTTGGCAATGAAATGAAATAAAATGGCCCACTCGGCAATGGCATAAAATGGCCCTCTCGGCGATGGAATAATATACAATGGCCCTCTTGACAATGAAATGATATGCAATGGCCCTCTTGGCAATGAAGTAAAATGGCCCTCTTGGCAATGGAATGATATGCAAATGTTTTTTAGGCAATTTGAAAATAGATTCTCCTGAGTACGTTTGTCTACGTTTTTGCTTTCTATATGTACCTTTACTCAAGGTAGACAGTTAGTACACATAATGTCTCTCTCGATAGCGGCCACAGTAAAATATCATGACAGTTTAAATGACTAATTATAATGACTTAGTCTATTATTCATCTTATTTTTTTGATAAGTATTTAAACAACAAATCCACCACATGTAAATAAATGGAAAAATACCTTTCTGGGGGGACTAATCGAATACCATTTTCTTTGACTCATGGAAAATTTTGAGGATGACTTTTTGTTCTTTCTCCTATTGAGTGATCGTATTGATTGTTGTATTTACTGTGCCGACTTCTTTGACTGCACCTGCACTCAAAGTAAGTATTTAGTAGACACAACACCGCTTTTGCTAGCAACTACTTTTTAGAAAAAAATTCTAAATAAAATATTCATAAAGAGGGTAAGGTGCCTTTGTTTGTCCTTCATGATCTTTTGAAATAAGATAGGCAACTTAAAAGGTCCTTGATGGATGGGTTTTGAACCCGTCCTCGGGGCTTCCCAAAAATACCATTCTTGAGAAACATATGCTTGGTGTGGTTCCCTATTCGCTTGGAATTTTTTGTTTGAGGAAGATCCCTATTTTTGTGTATTGATCCATGCATCCACAAGAAAATGGTTAATTTTGAGTGAAACTACTCTGTGTTGACCTCTTTTGAACCCTGGTTTGCTCCTCGCCATTTTTTGGGTGCTCCATCATGTTAGGGATTCCACCCCTAACTCTCCGTTCCAATAGATCCCTAGGCAATCATTAAGTAAAAAGATTTGTATAGATTTTCGACAGTAGTCTGAATTTTAGAAACTAGTTTCATAAATTTCTGTAAAAGTTTTAGAAAATCTCTGCCAGTCATGTCATGTACTAGCCTAACGAACGTCTTACTCTTGGTTTTGACTCTATCTGATGTTTGATAGACGAATTTTGGGGATTCATCATCGTCGCTGAGGGTTTTTACTAAAAGTTCTGTCATAGCCGAAAATATAATCTACCTAGACTTGGTCGCAGCTAGTGATTTCCAAAACTTGACTTTGACCTCTGGTGCTGGGGGATTTGACATATATTCCAATTTATTAGTTGAAATTTTGAGGACCTCCTCAAAATTTCTGCGCCAGTTTAATACTATCTGAGATAATCTTGGCTTAAGAGGATCTGAAGTCTTCATGGGTCTTTATCTTCTTTATTTGATGATGATCTTCCTTTTTTGAATTTTTGAGATTCCTCCTAAAAAATTCTACCCTAGTTTCCATTTTTTGGGGTTATATGACTGAGCCGTTGGGGCACCTACATATACCGTTGAAGAAGGATTCAGGTCAAACATAGTTCAAGACTACGCTAGGGATATATAGAAAAATCTAATGGGTTGACTGAAGCCGACATAGGCTGCCTACGTATCTCTTTCTTGGGAATTCAGGTCAAACGTAGTTCATACATAAAAAGAAAGGGTAAATCCTCCTAAGGGGTTGATCAAAGCCAACATAGTCTGCCTATGTATCCCTTTCTTGGGAATTTAGGTCAAACATAGTTCGTACATAGAAGGAAAGGAATTCTAGGTAATTACACATCATAAAAAAACAAACACTTTTATAGAAGCGATTACAAATAAACAAAGGAAACAAAAGTGAAAAAAATATTCTTCACATATAGTATATTTTCACCATATCAGAATTGATTGGTTTGGTCCACTCTTGACCATCCATCCTACATAGTATCAGGGCTCCTCAAGATAGTACCTTGCGAACTATATATGGCCCTTGCCAATTTGGAGCAAACTTGCCTTTATACTCTTCTTGGTGAGGGAATATGCGTTTGAGAACCAATTTCCCAACTTTAAATGTTTGAACTCTTACTTTCTTGTTAAATGCACGAATGATTCTGCCTTGGTACAACTGGCCATGACATACGACAACCATTCTCTTTTAGTCAATCAGCCTGAGTTGTTCATAGCGATATTAAACCCATTCTTCGTTACTTAATCCAACTTCTTGAATAATCCTTATGGAAGGTATTTTGACCCCGATAGGTGTCACAACTTCATTCCCATAAATAAGTAGATAATAAGTTACCCATATTTAAAGTTCAAACTGTTATGTGATACCCTAGTAGAGCATACAGTAATATCTCATGCCATGATCTGTCATTTTAGACCATTTTCCTCATGATCTTCTTGATATTTTTATTGGCGTCTTTCATGGCTTTCTCTTTGACATGCGCACAATGTGTGGATTGTTCCTTTATGCTTATTTCCAAATACCCGATGTAACTCTAATCTGGGTGTTGAATCATGGAGGATACAGTATCCAAAACACCAACAAACTCATTCTGTATCCTCGGGATATATCTGAAATCAGCTTCCTTGAACCTTTCACACAAATCCTATGTAAGGGGTAATCTTGGAGTTCTTCATGACCCATTCTCCCCGTACTTGGTGAATTAGCAGATCTGAGTCTCCAATGACTAACAACTCTCGAATACCTATATAAAATGCTAACTTAAGAACTAAGATGGAAGCCTCATATTAAGCCATATAATTAGTGCATGGGAAGTATAATTTAGTAGTTGTTGGATAGCGTTGGCCTATTTCTGACACCAAAACTGCTCCAATCCCCTAACCTTTAAAGTTGACCGCTCCATCAAAGAACCATTTCCATTTAGGTTATGTTTCTTCAATGTCTTATCCCACGAATAAAATCTCCTCAACTGGGAAGTAAGTTTGAAGTGGCTCGTATTTATCATTAACCGAATTCTCAACTAAATGATCTTCTAAGGCTTGCCCCTTTATTGCATTCTGAGTCACATACACAATGTCTAACTCACTCAACAACATTTTCCACTTGGCTAACTTTTCTGTAAACATGGCTTTCTGAAATATATACTTCAGTGAATCCATTAGGGAAATGAGATATGTTGTGTACGAGGATAGATAATGCCTCAACTTTTCTGCGACCTATTCAAAGCACAACACGTCCTTTTTACAAGAGTGTAGAGAGCCTCATATGGTGTGAACTTCTTACTCAAGTAGTAGATTTCTTTTTCTTTATTACCAGTCTTATTGTGTTTCCTGATGACACACCCAAAAGTATATTCTGAGACTGATAGGTAAAGCAACAATGGACTTCCTTCCCTTGGTGGAACCAAAACTAGGAGAACGGACAAATACTCCTTGATTCTATCAAAACCCTTCTGACATCCTTCTTTCCACTCGTTCAATGCATCTTTCTTCAATATTTTGATAATTAGATCGCATATGATCATCGATTGGGAAATGAACTTGCTAATGTAATTCAAATGACCCAAGAAACTCATAACCTCTTTCTTGGTCCTTAACGGAGGTAAATCATGAATTGTCTTGATGTTGGATGGATATAGATCGATGCCCCTTCTACTGACTATGAATACCAGTAATTTCTCAATTGACACATCGAAAGCACACTTAGCAAGGTTCAAATCCAAGTTATGCTTTCTTAGTTGGTTAAAGAACTTTTCCAGATGTGTTAGATGATCTAAACTCATGTGGGATTTTATAATTACATCATCCACGTACACCTCAATCTCTTTATGAATCATATCATGAAAAATTATCGTCATAGCCCTCATGTATATTGCATCAGCATTTTTGAGACCAAACGGCATCACTCTGTAATGATAAACACCCAGGGTGGAATAAAAGTTGTCTTTTCTATGTCTTCCTCATCCATTAATATCTTATGATACCCGACGAAACAATCCACGCAAAATTATATTTCATTCTTTGCACAATTATCATGAGGATGTGGATGTTGGATAGTGAAAAATTATCTTTAGGACTGGCTCCATTCAAATCTCTATAGTCAACACAAATTCAAATCTTTCCATCCTTTTTTGGAACTAGAACAATATTGGCTAGCCATGTTGGATATCTTGTGACCTCCACAACCTTAGACTGAATTTGCTTCATCACCCCCTCCTTGATTTTACTAGATAGACATCAACCCTGATTCTCTTATCTAGGTCATTGTCCCTAGTTAGCCACCTTGATTTCTTCTAGGTTAGGCTTTCTTGATTCTTGAACTCTTTGGCTCTTCTGTTGACTGTTCTAGGGCTATGGTCTCCCTTTCTTTGTTATCTTTCTTGATTTGTTCATTTTACTCTTGATATGAGATGACATTGATAGGTTTTATATGTTTATTACTTTTATCAAAACCCAAATAAGTTTGATAATATTGAGTAGATAAAAAAATAAACAATAAAGGTTTTTGCAATAGGAGAGGATTATGCTGAGTTTTGAGAAAATATTTATAAACTCTAGCCATGACCCACACGAGTATGGGTCTATTCCTTTTGAAAAACATAAAAAAATAAAAGAGAAGTTGATAAACTTAAAGGGTGGGTGTCGGGTCTCATCAGTACTATCATCGATTTTATGAAAAAAATTAAATTTTATTTTCCATCTATCCTATTGAACGAGGAGTAATAAGTGGAGTGAAAGTTCAGTTCGGTAACATTTTCTTTGATTTATCTTCCTTAATTCTGGCTATATTTGAGAATTCTTTCATGGTGGCATCACACTTTTCCCTTAATCTAGTGAAGTGGGGATATTTTGTCTTTTTTTTTACGTGAACACAAATAAAATAAAAACAACTCAAAGACTGACGTATTAGATTTCGTTAGTAATAAACAATGCAAGATGATAAGATAGGAAGTAAACACATGAAGTTGTTTCTCCTCTCATGAGAATTGATCCATGAAGTAATGATGACTCGAGAATTCAAATGATCAGAATTTTGTGCATTGATATGGATAAGTGGAATTTATCAGGAAGGTTTAATTTTTCTTCTTTTTGACCTTATTTCTTATTTCAAGGAAGTGAAGAATAACAAAATTTTTCGAGATAAGGGTTGGGAGGAAAGGCTTCCTGTATATCTCACAGAGGAGAAATCAAGCCCTACGTAGTCCAAATTAACCCCACCAATTTCCTCTTGACTTGAGCAATTTTGTAATTGCTCTTTTCTATCTTTTCTACAATGGATTCTTCTAAGTCCATAGTCAACCTTCCTGAAAAGGTAAGAATAACTTTAGGAAATTTTGAGAATGATTGCAGACTTTCTGAGAGACATGGGAGACTTGAAGTATGTTTGGTCAGACTTTTGTATAGTGGGGTATATTTCTACCTAGAGATTCTTTATGAAAAAAGTGGGATTGGATAAATTCGCCTTTGATTTGAATAAACATAACAAATATAAGCATACAAAACAGTTCTATCACACAAGCATATTATAATAAACGTGCATCCTAACTGAGTGACCTTTTTGAGCCAAGGTTTGGCCTAACGTATTTGAAGGAAGTATATATTTTTTAAAATCAATCCATTATACCCCAGAACCTTCATAGCTATATAAAAAGGGCACAACCGCTTACCAAAGTTGCACAAAATGATACAATCCTTAGGGAAATGGAAAATAATATAAGAAAAAGAACAATGTCCCGGGCAGGGGATAGTAGCTCCTAGATGTTCCTTCATCGACCCTCTCCCTCTTAGATTTGTCCACTTCTTGTCATATGCGACATCTGTTGATGATCAAGTGATTCCCATATAACTGTTCTCCTACTCTCATAGGTCATTCTTTCGATGCTTATCGATTTTGGGAAACCATGCAATCGTCCAAATTGATCAATCATTAGCCTCTTGCCTGACTCATTTTAATTTCCCCTCAATTGGTGTATGATTGAGACATTCTTACACGAAAATAAATAAAGAAAGACTTCCACCTATCCCAAAGGATAATGGATTGGATTAAATAACATATATTTTTTCAACACATAAATCTGATTTGTTTAATTGACTCATGGACAATAGACGTGGGGAAGGTTTTCTAATGGGCCCAATATCCCCTCGGGTATTGAGTTGTCCTAGGCTCATGCCTAAAATGAGGTTTTGGTTTTCGCTCTATCTTAGGTGTCTAGAGTGGGTTTGAACCAGGTTCTCATACGGATGACTTGGGGTTGAACTACGAACAGCCATCGAACTCCTCACGTGCGGATAAAACATCGTACTCCCAACACTTTATTTACAATTGAACAATAGGGGCCGGGACATCGAAGAAACCCCAAAAAATTTACACATTTCTAATGGGAAGTATACTATGAAATGCAATAGTTTAATTTCTCAAAATTTAAACACATAAGCACATAAACAGTTCAAACATTATAATAGTTAGTCAATGAAGCTAATTCAAATATTTGTTTAGAACCTAGTTAAATTTCCCAACATATTCGCCATTTTTGTTTTTTCCTTTTTTAGTTCGAAGGGTTGAAAAATACTATTTTGACATCTTAAACTATTTTAAAACCTTAAAGAAAATTTAAAAATAATTTAAGAAATTACAGAGTCGCCACTTGATTTTTGAGAAAATATCAATAAAAACTAAAAATATTACTTAAAAGATTCAAAACAAAAAAAAATCTTTTAAGTTTAGAAATTCCGAGTAAGTGGTTCCTATTAATACTTTTGGAAGGTTGTTAAGTCACCAAGAGTATCCTCTAATTTGCAGTTATCCGGACTATTTGAAAACGATTCTTTGACTAACGTAGAGAAAAGAAGTTGGTTTTGGAAAAGAAATTGATCAAGAAAATATTTTTGGAGGTTTATGCAAAATTGGCTTTAGACGACTTAGTAGGAAATTTAACTAAGTCTAAGAAACATCAATAACAGTTAGCACATAAAAGGAAAGGGGAAAAACTAAAAGACTTAGACCATTAGGCCCAAATCCATAAACCTGTCTTAAGCTAATTTGGGGTTTTGGCCCCTAACCTACACCTATCCTATACTATTCATTTTGGCCTTCAGCCCAACCTACTTTACTTGTATTATGATAACGCTTAAACTACACCTTTCAATGAGAATGTAAGCGATCGTTGTAAATATAAAACCCAACTAGGTTGGGGTCGAATCCCTCAGGGAATATGGTGTGAACGTAAGTCGTTTGCAATTCAATCAACTGATAGTTGGATGTTCCCAGAAATGGGGGATTTTTAGTTTAACAAGTAATTATCGGTTGCTTTAATCAGTGTTCATAATCAAGAGTTTCTAAAAAACCAGAATTATGTTCACTAGGGCTTCCGGTACTTGACAGATGCTAACGGTGGTTCAAGATTTTCACGGTAGGTAGGAAAACAAGTTATATTTATCGACGTTATGCTTAAATGTCTCTCGACCTACTTAAGCATTTAGTTACCTAATCTTGGACTTAGGGAATTTATATTCACTGCCCAGATTTTACCTCAGATTAACCAACCTTGTTACAACACTGATTATTAAACGGAGTATTTCCAAGTCCCTGTCGATAACTCATTTCCCACTATATTTGATTTCTTTCTCAACCAAACCAAAGCAACTGTTATCTATTATTTGCAACCAACAGATGTTAATTAAAACTTCAAAATTATCAAGAAATCCTACCACCTTTTGAATCTTGAACACTTAGCACCTTATCAAGACATAACCCTAGATCCCATAATTCAGGTTAAAGGAATTTAGCCACTCATAATGCTAAAATCAAAACAACAAGTCGTATTCATGCTTGGAAGGTTAAACTTACCACAAGAATAATAATAACTAGTGAATTGCAGATTAGATCACAAAGGAAAATCCTAGAATAATGATAATAATCTCTTCAAAGTATTTGCTTTTTCAAGCCAAGAAATTAGAGAGAGAAAAATATCAAAAAGTATTGTCAAAACTCAATGTGCGGATCTCCCCAGAAAACCCTAAAACAAAGCTTTAAATAGTTCATCCTAATTATGGAAACAAAATAATAGAATTCAGAAATCCCTCTGATTAGGTGACAACATTTGTGATAGCCTATCAGGAGGCTGACGACTTATCACAAATGTCGTCAGCTCCTTCTTCAGCTTTGGCTCTTCGAGTTTAAGGCTGACGATAAACTTGACAACTTATCAACTTTGTGACGGCCTATCACAAAATGTCGTTAACTCTGCTTCAGTTCTTATGTGCTGCCTCAGGCTGACGACATTTTTGATAGCTTATCATACCCTTGACGACTTATCACAAAATATCGTCACATTTTTCAACTTAGGCCAATTCTCTATTTACTACTGACGACGACTTTCATAACTTATCATAGGGCTGACAACTTATCACAAATGTCGTCAGCCACACTTGTCTTTAGATTTCTTCAAATTTCAACTTCTTTGCTTCCATTCTTGTTGGTTCTCTATCATATCAACTTAAACTGTAAAATCAAACATAAACCAATCAAAAATGACAAAAGTTGCTTAAGTCTTCGCAATTATTCTTAGTTAAAAGCCTAAAATGTGTTAGCATTAGCTTACACATCAAACCCTCAACTTAAAACAATTGCTTGTCCTCAAGCAACTCAACACAACTAAGAGAATACAAGGCATATTTGGCAGTCAATCATCCACAACACCAATGCAACACACAGGAATCAAAATACGACGAAATTCAGTTATAACAACCATGTATAGAGCATTATTACACTACCCAAATAAGTCAGTAATTAGCAATGTAACCAGTGTGCTCTCACAGCAAAGACATCCCCTCATCTCATATCAGAAATTATATATGTAACCATGGGGACGATCAAACACTCACTCTTAGAACGAAGTTCCAGTCAGTGTATACCAAGTACCATAGGCTTTCCCTTATATTCATTACCCAGATCTTCAGATAGGTCATCTAGGATCACTATAGGACTTCTCTTAGGCTTGTAATGTAGGCTAGAGGCTGGTATGATACTCGATGGTATTTAAAGTGACTAAGCCTCCTTGACACTACAATAGCTTTTTAGGGTTTCACTTATTAGCCTTTTCCTCTCTTCTCTTTTCTTGATCACACTTATTTAGGATGGGTGCAGTCTTTTCTCAATTACTTAATCTTTTTCACAATTTTTCTTTTTCTTGCTCTTTTCCTCTGCACCCAACTTTTTATTCTTTTATTTTATGCTACCTTTCTTCATACTCATTCTATATCACGCACCCCTATGATAGCCACCCTCAACTTAGGCCATTTGACTATGTCAAGAAGCATAGTATCCAAGGAGAATCAGGGCCAAAATAGGTTCATTATGATTTAAATGGGAAGATGACAGGTGTCATACAAAGAAATAGGCTAATTAGGATCAAAGCAGGGATCAAGGGATATTATACACATAGGGAAGGTCATTTAGCCTTAAGGTAAGCTAAAATCAAAATGGCCTATGATCCTTTCCTAACCCCTATCCTTCAACCTAGGTAAGACTAATCGGGCAAGTTCTGGCTTCAGTATACAAAGGGAACTAAGTAGTTGCTCACACACACATGGCACACACAGATATCACAAGCTATGACTCATTAAGTTCATGCAGCTTTTTAGCAATGATTATTATGTTACTAGAACTAATGCCATACAAAGATGCACAGTGGTCACACTTGAATGCAAATCACACAGTTAAAGGAGTAGACCACTTAAAGGGGTGTACAAAAATCACAAAACAATTCAACTGCCTCAAGTACAAGTATTTCTCCTAATCAGCTACAAAATTTTATAACAACAATTTACTATACACCCTCAACGTAAAATCAAAGAAAATCTAAACTAAGGGTTAGATTATACCTGGAATTGATCAATCCCAGGGGTTATGGGTTGCCTCTCATGCAGTGCCTGATTTAACGTCGCGGTACGACTCAAGTATCTCGATTACTTTAGACTTCATCAAGACAGATAGTAGTGATGCTTTTTATCGATTCTTTCGGACCAATGTAAAGCTTGACTCATTACCCATTCACCTTGAAGGTGCTTCCATCTTCATTTTCAAGTTCTACTACTCTAGATGAGTAGACTTAACTAACTCTAAATGGGCCTGACCACTTGGATTTAAGCTTGCCTGGGAACAGTTTAAGTCTGGAATTGAACAGAAGCACCAAGTCACACTTTTGGAAGTATCATTTCTCTATCCTCTAATCATGGTACTTTTTTATCTTTTATTTATATAGATCCACTCATTCATATGCCTTGAGACAGAATTCATCCATCTCATTTAGTTGTTCCAGTCTCAGCTCTGCTGCCTCCTTCCAACTTAAATTCAGCCTTTTGAATGCCCACAAGGCCTTGTGCTCCAGCTCTATTGGTAGGTGGCAAGATTTTCCATAGACCAACTGAAATGGTGACATGCCAATGGGTGTCTTGAAAGCAGTCTGATATGCCCACAAGGCATCATCGAGCATTTGAGACCAATCTTTCTGACTAGCATTCACCATTTTGGCTAGGATAGCTTTAATCTCTCGATTTGACACTTCCACTTGCCCACTAGTTTGTGGGTAATATGGAGTGGCTACCCTATGCTGTTTCACCCCATATTTTGCTAAAGCTGCTCGAAACACTTTGTTACAAATATAAGATCCTCCATCGCTTATAATAGTGCGTGGTACTCCAAAGCGAGAGAAGATATTCTTTTTGAGAAAAGCAACAACTCTCTTTTCTTCATTATCAGACGAGGCAACAGCTTCGACCCATTTTGATATATAGTCAACAACAACTAAAATATACTTTATCCCATACGAGCTTATAAAAGGGCCCATAAAATTGATGCCCTATACATCAAATAATTCCACTTCAAGCATCTTAGTCAAAGGCATCTCATGTATTTTGGAGATTGACCCTTGCCTCTGACATTGGTCACATTTCAGTACAAACTTATGGGCATCCTTGAACAATGTTAGCCAATAGTAACCACTATGTAACACCTTTCTAGCAGTTCGGTTACCTGCATGGTGACCTCCAACTGGGGAAGTATGATATGCTTCAAATATGCATAATACATCTATTCCCGGCATGCATCTCCTTATAATATTGTCCGCATATCACCAAAAAAGATACAGCTCATCCCAGAAGTAATGTGTCACATCATGCAGGAATTTCTTTCTTTGATGGAAAGAAAGATTTTTTGGGATGACCTCACTCACAACATAATTTGCATAATCGCATACCAAGGTAATTATTCCTTAGCAACCGCCAAGATCTCCTCATCAGGGAATGCATCATTTATTTCTATTTCATTACTAATTGCCTGCTCACCTTCCATTCTAGACAAATGATTTGCAACCTGGTTTTCATAACCTTTCCGATCTTTGACCTCAAAGTCAAGTTCTTGTAGCACCAATACCCATCTAATCAACCTTGGTTTTGCATCCTTCTTCATCATCAAGTACCTCAAGGCTGCATGGTCAGTGTGGAGCACCACTTTGGTCCCAAGCAGATAAGCCCTGAACTTTTCAAAAGCATACACTACAGCTAGAAGTTCCTTCTCAGTGATGGTGTAATTCTTTTGCGCGCCATTCATTGCTTTGCTGGAATAATATATTAGATGAAATAGTTTGTCCCTCTTTTTTCCCCATACATCTCCAAGGGCAACACCGCTTGCATCACACATGATCTCAAATGGTTTTGACCAATCTGGTGCAACAACAATAGGGGCCTCAATCAGCTTCTTTTTAAGGCATTCGAATGCCTTCAAGCAATTATCATTAAAGGAAAACTTCACTTCTTTCTCCAAAAGTTTACAAAGTGGACTTGCAACGTTTGATAAGTCTTTTATAAATCTCCGCTAAAATCCAGCATATCTAAGAAAACTATGCACTCCCTTCACTAAAATGGGAGGTGGCAGTTTCTCAATAACTTTCACTTTTGCTCAATCAACTTCTATCCTTTTTTCTAAAATTTTGTGGCCGAGAACGATGCCTTCCTTTACCATAAAATGACATTTTTCCTAGTTAAGCACCAAATTGAATTCAACACATCATTGCAAGGCTATACTCAGGTTCGCTAAACACATCTCAAATAAATCTCCCACCACAGAGAAATCATCCATGAATACCTCTATGGTGTCCTCTACCATATCTGAGAAGATAGACATCATACACCGTTGAAAAATGATGGGTGCATTGCATAGCCCAAATGGTATCCTCATAAATGCAAAGGTGCCATATGGATATGTGAATGTCATCTTCTTCTGATCTTCAGGAGCAATACAGATTTGGTTTTATCCAGAATAACCATCCAAAAAATAATACCACTCCTTTATAACCAATCGATCAAACATTTGGTCCATAAAGGGCATCGGGAAGTGGTCTTTCAGAGTCCATGAATTCATCTTGCGGTAGTCCATGCAAACTCTCCACCCAGTCATAGGCCTCAGTGGAATCAACTCATTCTTTTCATTTACAACCAAAGTCATGCCTCCTTTTTTGGGTACGCATTGAACTGGGCTCACCCATTTGCTGTCAGAAATAGGGTAAACCACTTCTGTATCTAACCGCTTAATAATTTCCTTCTTAACCACCTCTTGCATTGGTGGGTTAAGATGGCGCTGATGCTCTATGGTTGGAATACAATCTTCCTCAAGTTGAATTTTATGCGTGCAGATGCCAGGGGGAATGCCAATAATATCTGCCATGGTCCATCCTATAGCTATCTTATGCCTCTGAAGTACTAAAATAAGTGTGTTTACCTGTTGCTCACCCAAATCAGCCGCAATAATAACAGGAAGTGTGTTCCCATTGCCTAAAAACACGTACCGTGAGTGCCCAGACAGTTCTTTCAATTCCAATACTGGTGGCTCCTCAATAGATAGATTGGTTGGTGGTGTTGGTCGATTAGCAAGGTTAAGGTCTATCTTTTTAGGAGCATAAGGATATGAACCCCTTCCTTCCAAAGCACAAACAGTCTCTTCATACTCTCTGATACCTTCACTATCAAAATTCATCATAACCGCGGCCAAAGGTTCGACAACAAGTTGCTCAGCTATTGACACCTCCTGTTCGTCCTCATAATACACATCAACTACTGAGAACACACTTATTTCTTCATACTGCTTCATTGATTTACACACATCAAACCGTACCACTTCATCATTCATTCTAAATAAGAGCTCATTCTCTCTCAAATCAATCAACACACTTTTGGTTACGAGGAAAGGTCGATCCAAGATTATGGGCACCTCAAAGTCCACCTCGCAATCCAGAATGACAAAGTCTGCAAAGAATATAAAGTTGGACACATTTACCAACACATCATACAAAATGCCAACAGGTTCTTTTACTGATCTATCCTTCATCACGAGTCGCATGTTGGTGGGTGTGGGATTTCCCTAATCCAACTTTCTATAAACAGCCAGTGGCATCAAATTTATTCTTTCTCCCAGATCACATAATGCCTTGGCAAAGTCCATAGTCCTAATTGTGCAGGGAATAGTGAATGCGCTTGGGTCTGGTTTCTTCTGCACCAAGGTCCTTGTAGAAATAGCGCTACAATAATGAAGATTACCCTCCAATTCGTAGCTCATCGCTCTTTTCTTAGTCATAAGGTCCTTCATGAATTTTGCGTATCCTGGCATTTGCTCAAGTGCCTCAACCAAAGGCACATTTATTGTCAATTGCTTAAGTACTGCCATGAATTTGCTAAATTTTGCATCATCAGTTTTCTTCTTCAATCATTGAGTAATGAGAGGTGATGGTCTTGGGATAGTTTTCAGCACTACCTCCTTCTCCTTCTCTTCACCTTTCTTCGGAATATCATCAGAATTATCCATCTTCTCAGACTCCACTGGGCCTCCTTCTTCTGGTTCATTAACAACTATCTCATCAACAATAGGTTTACCCAAAGAAGGGCTAGGTAATATCTTACCACTCCTAGTGGTAATAGCCATGCATGAGCCATCATTTCGCAAATTCTGGATCGTATCACTCGGTAACGTTCCGCTCTTTCTCTGGTTGAATGCTGTGGAAAGTTGGCTCATCTGCTGCTCCAACTGTTTGATTGTGGTGGAGTGTGAGTGCACCAACTAACTGATAGATGTCAGATCAGTCTTCATGGTGGTCACACCATAGTTGGTTTCCTTCACTCCCTTCAATAACTTAGCCATCATGTCCTCCATGGATATCTTTTTGGAACTTGTTGAAGTAGCCTCATGATTTCCAGGAGAAACATATATCCCGCTCCTGTCATTGTTATTCCTCCAATTTTCTTGCTCCCTATCTTTATAACCAGGCTTATCATAAAATTTTCGACCTTTATTCCCTTGGTTATTGCCTCGAAAAACCCTCTGATTATTAGCATAGTTCGCCTTTTCATTTGCAACAGCATCACTTTTATCCTGAGATCCCACAACTTTCACGTTTTCAACCTTGACTGATAGCAAGTGCTTGGTCAGCAAGTCCATCTGTATTTTAAGGTGAGCCATGTCTTGGTCTCCTCTTCTCTTCTGCGTTGTTCCGCAGTAATACCCATAAAAGCAGTGGGGCTAGCTACCACAAAGTCTCTGGTATGCCATGACCGAATTTGTTTGGTCATTCTATCCAGCATCTCTGAATCCTCTGGGAATGTAAGTTCAACAAACGAAAAACCAGCAACATTATCTACAATTGGCTTCGTAACAGAGTTAAGAGCCCTGTACAAAGTCTCCATCAAGTGTATGTCCGTCATGTTGTGGTACGGACATTGTGTCAGCTTCTTCTTGAATCTTTCCCATGTTTCATGCAAGGCTTCAGTCGGGAGCTGCCTAAAGTTTCTAATCTCATCCCTCAACTGTACCCTCCTGGAAGACGGAAAGAACCTTTCTAGGAAAGCTCCTTTCAACTGCCTCCAGTTGGTTATAGGATCGAGCGTTAACTCATTTAGCCACAAAGTTGCCTCCCCAGACAGAGACAACGGGAACAATCTCATCTGGATAACATTTTGGCCCACTCCTGGGTTATCAAAAAATTTACAGATGGTGACAAAATTCACCAGATGCAGGTTCGGGTCATCCCCAGGAAGGCCACCAAACAACCCTTTCAGATTGAGGAGTTGGATCATAGTACTCTTAATGTTGAACTTGGTCCCAGGTGCCAATGGTGGAGGAATGATTGCACCCGATGAACCTGCTCCGTCCACATCATCATTGAGATCATACTGGACCGGCTGGTACTCCTGTCTTTCTCAGAATGGATAGTTCATGTTAATATTATGCCGTACTGGTGCAGATATCTACTCTGCACGCCTTGGGTTACCTGGATTAAGCAACTCCTCGTCTCCCAAATCTTTATCCTCAGGGTTTGGATGTCGTGCTTATTTCCCAATATTTTGCACATTCACCTGAGCTCGAGCTAAGGCTGCCAGTCTGTCAGCCTCTTGCTGTTATGCCATTCTTCCAATTCATTCCAGTTCCGAATTAGGTGGTATTAATGGTTCACCGAAACTTCTGGTTCTTAGCATACACTATAAAGATCCTGCAAATAAACAAAATAACAAATAAACGTAAAACTAGGAAACTTAACTAACAGTCAATTTGTGCACATAAACTTCAGTTTACAATCGTATTTCCCGGCAACAGCACCATTTTTTATAACGATCAAACTACACCTCTCAATGAGAATGTAAGCGATCGTTGTCAATATAAAACCCAACTAGGTTGGGGTTGAATCCTATAGGAAATATGGTGTGAACATAAGTCATTTGAAATTCAATCAACTGATAGTTGGATGTTTCCAGAAATGGGGTTTTTTTAGTTTAACAAGTAATTGCCAGTTGATTTAATCAGTGTTCGTAATCAAGAGTTTCTGAAAAACCAGAATTATGTTCACTAGGGCTTTCGGTACTTGACAGATGCTAACGGTGGTTCAAGATTCTCATGGTAGGTAGGAAAACAAGTTATCTTTATCGACGTTATGCTTAAATGTCTCTCGACCTACTTAAGCATTTAATTATCTAATCCTCTCGGACTTAGGGAATTTATATTCACTGCCCAGATTTTACCTCAGGTTAACCAACCTTGTTATAACGCTGATTATTAAACGGAGTATTTCCAAGTCCCTGTCGATAACTTACTTCCCACTATATCTGATTTCTTTCTCAAGCAAGCCAAAACAGGTGTTATCTATTGTTTGCAACCAACAGACATTAATTAAAACCTCAGAATTATCAAGAAATCCTACCACCTTTTGAATCTTGAACACTTAGCACCTTATCAAGACCTAACCCTAGATCCCATAATTCAGGTTAAAGGAATTTAGCCACTCATAATGCTAAAATCAAAACAACAAGTTGTATTCATGCTTGGAAGGTTAAACTTACCACAAGAAGAATAATAACTAGTGAATCACAGATTAGATCACAAAGGAAAATCCCAGAATAATGATAATAATCTCTTCAAAGTATTTGCTTTTTTAAGCCAAGAAATTAGAGAGAGAAAAATATCAAAAAGTATTATCAAAACTCAATGTGCGGATCTCCCCAGAAAACCCTAAAACAAAGCTTTAAATAGTTCACCCTAATTATGGAAACATAATAATAGAATTCAGAAATCCCTTGGATTAGATGACGACATTTGTGATAGCCTATCAGGAGGATGACGACTTATCACAAATGTCGTCAGCTCCTTCTTCAGCTTTGGCTCTTCCTGTTTAAGGATGACGACAAACTTGATAACTTATCAGCTTCGTGATGGCGTATCATAAAATATCATCAACTTTGCTTCAGTTCTCTTGTGCTGCCTCAGGCTGACGACATTCTTGACAGCTTATCAGACCCTTGACAACTTATCACAAAATGTCGTCACATCTTTCAACTTAGGCCAATTCTCTATTTACTGCTGACGACGACTTTGATAACTTATCACAGGGCTGCCAACTTACACAAATGTCGTCAGCCATACTTGTCTTCAGATTTCAACTTTTTTGCTTCCATTCTTTTTGGTTCTCTATCATATCAGCTTAAACTGCAAAATCAAACATAAACCAATCAAAAACGATAAAAGTTTCTTAAGACATCGCAATTATTCTTAGTTAAAAGCCTCAAATGTGTTAGCATTAGCTCACACATCATATTACTTTACAACTTTGGCTTTGAGGCCCCAAATGAATGAACAAATAACTTAATAAAAATACGCCAATATCAAAGAAATAAGACTTTTCAAGTCTTCAAACTGTCACGATCCAAAAACAAGGGTCATGATGGCACTTGTCGCGGCAAACCTTGAAAAGTATGCCCTTCACCCACACTGATATACACAATGAACAGAGACAAATTCCCCCAAGGTAAGGCTTCTAGAATGAAGTCGAACCACAAAGATATAATAAAAATAAAAAGAATAAAATCAACACGTGCATCCATAACTCCCAAAGCCTGGTGTCAAAGGTGTAAGAACTACTAATACTATCTAGGAGTCAAATACATCTGAAAAATAACCACAAAGAAATAATATTTATCTCCAAATACTAATAAAGACATAACTAATATAGAATTATAGAGGTAAACTCCAGACGCATGAATATCCAACCTCTACCTTGGAAGCTCCAACAATCACCTGAGTCAAGCAAGTTGAGGAGCACTAGGGCTAGGACCTGCAACAAAAAGGCGCAGTAGGCATGAGTACGGTCCACTTTACTAAGTAGGTATCATAGGACGACTAAGCAAAGTAGTAAATAAAGAATACAAAATATACACTAAGGTCACATCACCTGCAATCAGAAAATATCCCACAATGGTATCCCACACCGCTTCCACTAAAAGTTTTAATGTATCTCACATCTATTACAGCAACACACCAAGATAGAACACAAGTATACATTGTATCACATAAGTAGAACAAGGGGGAACATGCATATACAAGATCATTAATTACAATTTAAAGAAAATAAGACAATTACATAGATGAGAAGTCAATATGTCAATACAACACAATATAAGCAC
Organism: Capsicum pubescens; assembly: GCA_030864215.1. Classification (NCBI taxonomy): domain Eukaryota; kingdom Viridiplantae; phylum Streptophyta; class Magnoliopsida; order Solanales; family Solanaceae; genus Capsicum; species Capsicum pubescens. Next base: position 198,517,127 of record CM061547.1, on the reverse strand, counting down.
AATAAAGTAAGTGCAATGTATATGATGATGATGATGATGATGATGATGATGCACGAGGTCATCACACAACTTCTGAGATCGTCGCACAATCATCGTATACACTCTAAACCTTCCCAATGTAGGACCCATGGGGGGTTCGTCAACTCGCTTATAAACCACATATCTCATTTATCCTTTCTAGAAAATCCCTTAGAAAGGATTTTATAACGTGTTACAATATCTCCTCCCCGACACATTCCTCGAAAAGGATTTTAAAAAAGGTGTTGCCAATGTTACTCAGGTGATGCCACGGTGGTACCTATGTTTCATGAATGAGTATGCTATGAGGATGTAATGCTCACAACCAATCACAATGAGTATTTCCACAACCAGCCACATGATATATATCCACAATCAACCACATTGATACATTTTCACAACCATGTGAGCCAATATCCACTCATTAATTTCGTTCATCCATAAATTTCCACATGTCTCATATGCTAATAAAGTATGAATATAATCACAATACACCAATGGTACCAGATTAAGCATTTTAACAATACAATATAATTATCCACATGTATTCAAGTCTATTAATATCACTTACGACCCCACACGGTCATACATATCACATAATATCTCAATTCCCATGATTATATCACATATAGGCCTGCACACGAGCACAACACATAGATAGACATTTTTCATGATTAGTTCTCACCCTTAAAATGTATATTGTATCATGATTTACTACCCATCCCAGTCTGAAAGAATTAAGCCATAACCTGCCTCAAAAGCCGAAATTAGTCCGCTACACTTCGAACCCACGAGCTTACTTTTCATGAACAATCCCAAACTCCACTAAAAACATCAAATATGGAATCTACGCATCAAAATAAAATCAACGATACCCATATTGACTACTGTTAGTTTGAGGTCAAAACGGAGGTTCAAATTGAAGAAAAATCATTTTTAAGCTTTACCGAATAAAAATCTTTGAAATCTGGGATAAAATTAAGAATCAGAGTTGTTTTAAGGGTTAAATTGATGAAAAACTAGTAATTATAAGATAAAAATATTATTCAAGTGAAAAGGAGTAAAATTAGGGTTTAAAATTAAGCCCTAAGATTTTTGGGGTTTTGAGAAATTAATCAAGAAATTACTAAGAAAATGGTGAATTCTTACCTTAAATCCGTTATAAAATCAAGTAATAGGTGTTAATCTAGCTTCCCAAGCTCTCACAAACTTTACTTTTAAGCTCCCACACTATTTTAGGGTTTAACTCCCAAGAGACAGGATGAAAATGAGCAAAATGAGCCAAAAAGAGGTGAAAAATCTGCTCTTTATAGCAGATTTTTCTGCAATATCAATTTTTTTGTCGATCGCACTTCGACAGGGTGTCTGAAATTCATTCGAAGTTCGATACATGCAAATAAACTATGCAACCATACTAAATTCGATGTTCCGGATGTGATAGTGATATCAGATTTTCATAAAAATATCATTTTCAGAAAGTTGACCCCCAAAACTCGAAATCACAATTTTCCAAATCGAGAGTTGAAATGAGATATTAAAGCCGTAAAATCATATCAAATATGATAACACCCTTTAATCGACATTTCGGATCTGTTGGCGAAGTCAGATTTTCCATCCGAGGTCGTTTCGATCAAATGTGGATTTCACACCCATATTTCCAATTTTTTAACTTTCCGATCAATAGGTCAAAATGAGCACGAATGCATCGGGACCCAAACCAAAGGTCTACATAGCCTAAGTTGAATATTTCAAAGCTGCTGGCACAGTCCGTTCAGCCATCCATCGTACGGATTAAAAGATATCCCCATAAGTCTAAAATAAGGCTCTCGAAACCACCAAAAACCACAATATCGCATAAATGGTACCAAAATGCATCGAAAATCATGCCAGTCACTCCAACACCCCAGAAATACCATAATGCAACTATGGGAGAGGGGTAAAATAATTAAATCACACAAAATCATAAATTTTACATATTTCATCAAATTTTTAGATCGTTACACAAACCTTCACAACTTCCCTGATGGGCTTGACCCGTTTTTCTTCTTCCACAACAAAAACCTCTTTTCTCCATTTGTAAACCTCCATTGATTCAAAAAGAACAAAATGAGCTACCTTGACCCACAAGAAAATGCATAGAGGGGAAGAAAGTCCAATTGGACTCTCGGCAAATGCAAAGAAAAGAGAAGAAGAGATAAAGAATTAGAATCTGACTAATATCAACCACATTATATTTGTATGCACTATACTTATACACAATGATCCAAATGTAGAAGAAGACATTGCACGCTTAATTGTAACTTAGCAAACATTATTAATCGAAAGTCATCACACACAACCTTATGAAGAGAAAAGAGAATTTTTTATAAGAAAATAACTCACTGCAATAAATAAGTTCAAATAACTCTTAAGTTCTGTAAAGCTTAAAAAATGCAACAAAGTAAACTAGAGAACAACACAATCAACAAACCGCCGAGAAACCTGCTGGGCTTTAACACTCTTAGTGTAGCTATTTTTCAGCTTCTGAAAGAATTAAAATGAATCCTTATAGAGTAGATACATCTCATCACAATGCTTTCATATTACGATAAAAACATCTTAAGAAAAATATGAGAGCAGTCAGGACACTTCTCAAAAGGGAGAAAGACAGAAAGAAGGAAAGCACGGAACCAGGCATTACATAAATCTTTGAAAGAGAAATATTTTGAATCTCTTAAAACTTTAACAATCTTATTAACCAATTTCCCTAAACCTCTAGGTGTAACAAATAAATGAGAATTTATAGCTTGTAACTTTCATCAACAAAATAAATTCCAAAGAGTAAGACCAAATATTATTAACTCATATCACACAACAAGGAAAAAAATATCTTTTCCAGAAGACGTTTGCATTTTTATCAAAGAAAACACTGGTAACATAACTCAATGACAACAAGCTTCATTTTTCATAGAGCATGCTAGTGAAACACAGAATCTACATCTTATTGAATAAGTTTTTATTTTTTTGCAAAATTTGGAGAATCTTGGATTTCATAAATAGAGAAGTCACAAAGCAGGCAACCATAACATAGCCATAAGAAACACAATACTTTATCACATGACTATCCTCAAGCCTTTGATAAACTAGGAATGAAACTGGAGTAAAAATCAGAAATTTAGCAAACAACAATTAGATTCGAGTAGAAATTCAAAATTTAAATGGGTGCACCATTAAGCTAGGTAACAAAAGAAAGAACACTAAACCAAAAGATCTTACTAGCGAAATAAAAAAAGAAAACAACAGCTAAATTATGATAAAATAACATTCGATGATGAAATTTCTGATTATCTAGTGACCTCATGACAATATGAATCAAAATGCAAAGATGGAACAAGAATGTCAAGGTATTCATCACAAAATCCTATGGCTTATCAAAGCCTCTACAACAAACAATCCCGACATTATTATTACTAAATTAAGAAGAGACTAATACGAAGAACGGGATGAAGGAGAAAATGGCGATAAAATTAAAAGGAAAAAATATATTTACCTCTTTTGGGGAAGCAAAATAGTACTACGAGCTACCGTCGGGATCTCAACTACCATCAAAAAGCTCTGCAACTACTCCGAGAATTTTGACGGCTTTTCGCGAGAATATTTTTTACTAAAACATAAATTTTGCTTGAGAGCTTTTTCTCCAATCTTCAAGACTTAGGTGTTTTTGCTCCAAAGAGAGCTTTTTATAGGGGGGATTGGGGGTTCAATTTCAAGCTCCAACTGATGTGGGAGAGTGAAATTCATGGGCAATTTGGGAATTTCAAAGGGAAATTTTGAATTGAATAGTTATTGATAAGGGATGAGCCGTAATTCGTACTATTTATTACAATTTGAAATTTAAAAAAAGGCTGAGTTGTTGTTTACACGCGGTTTTGCTGAAATTGCGGGTCGGTTTTAAGTTAAAATCGGGTCTGTTGGGGTTGACGAGTTGGAGCTACTGTTTTCGGCGGTTGGTTCCAGTTGTTGCACTGTTAGTTGCCGAATGGGTTGAGTTCAATCGTTGTCGTTGGTCGCTGAAGTTATACGCGGTTGTTACTATTGTACCCGATATTATTGGTGTTGTAAGATGATTATGCATATTGTTGAATTTGTCGGTGTTTGTTGTTGAAGACAAGTGAGTGGGCCGGGTCTTGGGGATTTTTTTTTGGGCCGGGGCAATTGAAATTAAAAGGGAATGGGTTGGTTTGGTTATTTTTGGGAAAGGGTAGATTAGGATTTGACCAATTCTATTTAAGTTTTGGCCAAATTAAAAATTAATTGGATAATTGAATTGCAATTGTGGCCAATTAAATTTTAATTAAGGTCAAATCTAATTGATTGACTAAATTAAATTAAAATTCGATACGAATTAATACCTTATTTAATCCCGAGCTTCTTAATTTAATAAAATCATAAATATTTCTCCAAATAAATTATCTTTGAGAATAAATTATAATTAAATCAAGATTTTAATCACTTGAATTAATTTTCAAGACAAGCCTTGATTAGAATTCGATATTTCATACAATAAATACTTAATTAACAGAATTATATGATTTCGTATAATTGAATATGAAAATACATAATCGCTATTTAAAATGACAAAATTATCTAGATAAATATTTTAATTTTTTTTCATCCAGATAACATAAATGTTGTAATTTTATATAAAATCGAAGAAACTGAAAATTAAACTTAGTCATGGAGGGCAAAAATTAGGTGTCAACAAAGGTTATATAGTAATTATATATAAGCAACAATTGGAAATGAATTCTCCCACTTTTTGATAATTTCTCATATTCTTTTTCCGTTGAAACTTTCTGGTCGAAAAATTGAATGAGATGAAGTATATTTCCGCGAATGAAGCAGTTGAAAAAAACCAAGGTTTATCTCTTTCCTTTTATTTTTTCCAAATAACATTAGAAATAATATTTTATAATTTTCTTGGAATTTATTTTATGTTAAATTTTTATTAGTTTTCTCAATAATTTATATATATTTGTGGTTTAATTAGTTGGTAGTATGTATCGGATCATACTCAAAGTAATCAGATGAGCAATTTGTGGTTTGATTCTCTCTTCAAAAAGCTATTAAAATCACATGATTGCTTTCCTTTTGTATTTGAACGAATTAATCAGGATCATCAAGCGCAAGAGTCCATAAATATATATTTGGTATATTAATCATTGCATGAGAAATATAAAGTGATAGTTAAGGGTTGAATTTTGATATGCAGAATGTTTATTTGAATGATGTATTGATAAGTATCGATTAAAGTCAAGTTCCAAGTGATCGTATTTAAAAAATTGTATAACTTGAAGTTGCTAATTTTTTAAACAAAGTTTAAATATGTATAACATTTAAAATTTATTATTATGACATTAATTTTATACCAAGTATTTTGGGACAAATGTGCAACAAATGTTCATATAGATAGAATTAATGACAATTAATAAGAATGTAATCAATAATTTTGTGAAGTTTTGACTTTAAAAACAAAGAAAATTTTTAAACATAGAAAAAAATAATCATACCACAAATATGATTCAAATTAATGCGTTTAGCCTCTGACAACAAGAAAAAGAGGTACTGCATGACAAATGCAAAAGTGATGATCCACCAACTACTTACAACTTTTGGTGGTGAAATATATATGTGGTTACACTAAAATATATATTTATGTTTACATTATTATATTAAAGTGTGAAAGATCTTTGAAAAGTGATTTGAGATTCTTACACTTCATTAAAAATCTTCGCAATAGAAAAAATTATTTAATTTTAAATAATCAAATGTTGCACGTGCAATTAAACTAGTATATATTAAAGTCACAAGACTACATATATAATTGATATACTTTACATAGAATGTAAAATATATATAATTAAATCTAACTAAATTTTTTGAAGTGTTACTGTTTTATAATAAAAAACAAAAATAAAAAGGGATAACTACATCGTTTAGCAAACATACACTCCTAATTGTCTTATTTTGTTTAAGTTTCAATTAATTATCACCCATTGTATATCTTGTAAATTAAATATAATTTGTAGCCTCTCTCTTTCTCTACCTTTTATTTCTCTTTTTATTTTTTTTTTCTTTTTCAGTTTTTCTATTCTTTTTTTCATTTTCTCTTTCTTTTTTGTTTTTCCATTTTTTTCATTTTTTTTCTTTTTAAATTTTTTCCATTTCACCTTTTCTCTTTTTTTAATATTTTCTTTCTATTTTTTTCATATTTTTTTATTTTTTTTTCTTTGCAATCTTTTTTTATATCTTCTTTGATTCTTTTTTCATTCTTTTCATTCTGTGGGTCATTTTTTCTCCTTCTTTTTCTTTTAATATTTTTTATCTCATTTTTTATTATTTTTGTATTTTATATTTTATATGTTTTTATATTTTAAATTTTATATTTATTTGTATTAGATTATATATTTAAATAGATTTATTATTCGTAGTTGAATAGTTTAGTCGTGAATATACACAATTTATCATTCGTATTTGTATACAAATAAGTATATTACTTAATTGTATTTGCTTGAGACTAAAATATATAAATTTACAACGTGTCATTCAATACAAATATATCATTGGTATTTGTATTTCAAATTTTTCATTTGTATTTGTATATAAACAAGTATTATTTTGTATGTGTATGGTTCAAGTCAGATAAACATATGTCATTTGATACAAATGTAATATTTGTATTTGTATAATTTATCATTTTATTTTTGTTGTTCAATTTGCATCAACAAAATACAAATTGTATCAATGAATATAAATACAAGTGTTCATAGAAAGAAAAATAGTAATTATTTTTCAATTATTTAAAAATACAAATGATGTTGTCAACTACAAAGTCAGATACAAATGAATGAAACAAATAAAATTACAAATAGAAATACAATATGCGGTCAACTTACAAATGCACATACAAAATACAAGTGCGAACTATAAAATACAAATAAAAATGTGAACTATAAAATACAATATAAACGCGAACTTTAAAATACAAATACAAATATAATTGTATCAACGAATATAAAAATATAAATGATGGTGTTAATACAAATAAGATAAGCAATTGTGGTACTTACGTTATCATTCATGACTTGTACTCGAGTAGTCATATTTTTTGAAAATACAAAAAATATAAAATAAAACAACAAAAATGAGAAAAAATAAGTACAAAAAGAAAAAAAAAAGAGAAATAGAAGCTCGAGATAGAAGAGAGGAAAAAAATTAAAAGAAATAAAAATGAAAAAAAAAAGAGACAAACAAAATTATCTATTTTTTGTTTTTATTTCTTTTTTACGGTCTTTTTTTTTTTCTTTTTTTTTTTTTTTTTCTGTTTTCGTTCTTGTTTTGTTTTTTCTTTTTTTTTTGTCATTATTTTGCCTTTTTTTCGTTTTTTGTCATTTTTCTCCTTTTTTTTATTTTATCATTTTTTATGTATTTTCTTTTTCTTTTCTCTCAGTTTTTGTTGGTGTTGTCGTATTTTACGTTTTATATTTTTTTATATTTCATATTTAGTCTTATCATACTATATATTTTAAATAAATTTATTAAGAGAAATAGAAGCTAGAGATAGAAGAGAGAAAAAAACGAAAAGAAATAAAAATGAAAAAAAAAGACAAACAAAATCATCTATTTTTTTGTTTTTATTTTTTTTTACGGCCTTTTTTTATTTTCCTTTTTTTTTTGTTTTCATTCTTGTTTCGTTTTTTCTTTTTTGTCATTTTTTCGCCTTTTTTTCGTTTTTTTGTCATTTTTCTCCTTTTTTTCATTTTTTTTGTATTTTCTTTTCTCTCAGTTTTTGTTGGAGTTGTCGTATTTTACGTTTTTTTATTTTCTTATATTTCATATTTATTCTTATCATACTATATATTTTAAATAACCTTATTATTTATATTTGAATAGTTCAACCATGAATATAATTTATCATATGTATTTGTATACAAATAAATATATGAATAAATTGTATTACTTGAGTCTAAAATATATAAATATGAAATGTGTCATTCTATGCAAATGTATCATTAGTATTTGTATGTCAAGTTTATCATTTGAATGTGTATATAAATAAGTATCATTTGTATGTGCATGGTTCATGTTGTATGAACATGTATCATTTAATATAAATGTAACATTTGTATTTATATAATTTAACATTTATATTTTTATAATTTATCATTTGTATTAATATTGCTCAATTTGCATTAATAAAATACAATTCGTATTAATGAATGTAAATACAAATGTTCGTAAATACAAATGATGTTGTCAATTACAAATCCAAATACAAACAAATGAAACAAGTGAAATCACAAATACAAATATAATATGTGGTCAATTTACAAATACAAATACAAAATAGTTCTTTCAAAATACAAGTGTTTCGACAAAAATAGAATATAAATACAAATAAAATAAAATCACAAATACAAATATAATATGCAGTCAACGATAAAATACAAATACGGAATAGTTCTTTAAAATACACATGCAAATTTTATAAAATATAAATGTTGGTGAGAACTATAAAATATAAATACAAGTGTGAACTATAAAATACAAATATAAAAACAAATACAAACTATAAAACATAGATATAAATTGTCACGATCCAAAAACGAGGGTCATAATGGCACTTGTCGCGGCGTACCTTGACAAGTAAGCCTATCACCCAAACTGATACAAAAAGAGAAAAAGACAGAAATATCCCAAGGTAAGGCTTCTTGAACGAAGCCAAATCATATAAGTAATCATAACAATGCGGAAAGAACTTATCCAAAATATCATTCATGTCCAAAACCAGGTGTCAATAGTGTAAGAACTACTAATACAATCCAAGAGTCAAATACATTGGAAAAATAACCACAAAGGAATAATAACTGTCTCCGAATACTAATAAAAACATATCTACTATAGAAAGATAGAGGTGAACTTCGGACGCATGAATGTCCAACCACTACCTTGAAAGCTCCAACAATCTCCCGAGTCAATCAAGTTGAGGCGCACTCGAGCTAGGACTTGCACCAAAAGGGCGCAGTAGTCATGAGTACGGTCCACTTGTACTCAGTAGGTATCATAGGATGACCAAGAAAAGTAGTAAATAAAGCATACAAAATATACACTAAGGGCACGCCACCTGCAATCAGAAAATGTCCCACAATGGTAACCCACACCGCTTGCACTAACAGTTCTAATATATCTCACATATATTACAGCAACACACCAAGATATAGAACACAAGAATTACACAAGTATACATTATGTCACATATAAATAGAACAAGAGAGAACATGTAGATACAAGATCATCATATACAAGTAAAGGAAGGTAAGACAAACACATTGATGAAAAGTCAATAAGGCAATACTACACAACATAAACATAATAAACTAAGTGCAATGTATATGACGATGATGATGATCATCACACAATCCCCGTATACACCTACGGACGTAAAGATTCCTGACGTAGAACTCATGGATGGTTCGTCAACCCGTATACAATCCACATATCTCATATCTCCTTTCCGTTATATCCCTTGAAAAGGGTTTTATAAGGTGTTACAATATCTTTTAAAGAGGTATTGCCAGTGTTACTCAGATGTTGCCACGGTGGTACCAATGTTTCATGAATGAGTATGATATGAAGATGTAATGCTCACAACCAATCACAATGAGTATTTTCACAACAAACCACATGATATATTTCCATAACCAACCACAATGATACATTTCTACAACCACACGAGCCAATATCCACTCATTATTTTTGTTTCACCCATGAATTTTCACATGTCTCATATGTCAATAAAGTATGAATATAATCACAATACCCAATGGTACCACATTAACAATTTTAAAAAACACAATACAATTATTCATATGTATTAAAGGCTATTAATAACACATAGGACCCCACACGGTCACACATATCACATAATTATTCAATTTCGACAATTACATCACATATAGGCCCCACACGGGCACAACACATAAATAACCATTTTTCATGATTAGTTTCCACCCTAAACATGCATTTTATATCATCAATTACTACCCAACCCAGTCTGAAAGAGTTAAGCCATAACCTACCTCGAAAGTCGAAACCTGTCCGCTACACTTGCACCCGCGACCTTACTTTTCACGAACAATCCCGAACTCTACTAAAAATATCAAATATAAAATCTATGTGTTAAGACAAAACCACGACACCCATATTAACTACTTTTGATTTGGGGTCAAAACGGACCCAAAATGGGTTTTCGAAAAAGGACAAAATCGAAACTTTACTTCAAAAACATGTTTTCCATATTTTTAGGAACCTACATCTGAAAATTCAAGTTAAATCGAGTAAAAAATGGGGTTCAAATCGAAGAAAAATTATTTTTGAGCTTTACCGGATAAAATCTTTGAAATTCGGGTTAAAATCAAGAACCAGAGTTGTTTTGAAGGTTAAATTGATGAAAAACTAGTAATTATAAGATAAAAATATTATTCAAGTGAAAAAAGTAAAATTTGGGTTTAAAATCATGCCCTAAGATTTTTGGGGTTTTAAAAAATTAATTAAGAAATTACTAAAAAAATGGTGAATTCTTATCTTAAATCCGTAATAAAACCAAGAAATAAGTATTAATTTTGCTTCCCAAGCTCTCACAAGCTTCACTTTTAAGCTCTGATAGTATTTTTGAGTTTAACTCTCAAGAGGCAAGATGAAAAATGAGCAAAATAGGCCAAAAAGGGGTAAAAAGCTTCTATAAATAGCAGAAAAATCTGCACCAGTGCAGTTTTTTTTGAAGTCCAAACGAACTTCGACGGAATGTTCGGGATTTGTTCGGAGTCCGATATATGCAAACAAACTATGCAAACATACTAAATTCGACGTTCCGGACGCGTTGGAGTAGTTGGGTTTTTGAAAAAACATCATTTTCAATAAGATGACCCCCGAAACTCGAAATCATAATTTTTCAAATCGGGGGTCGAAATGAGATTTAAAAGTCGTAAAATCATACCAAACATGCTAACAACCTAAATTCAATATTCTGGATCTGATGATGAAGTCGGATTTTCCATCCGAGGTCGTTTCAGTCAAATGTGGGCCCCACACCCAAATTTCTAATTTTTCAACTTTTTGACCAATAGGTCGAAATGGGCTCGGATGCACTGGGACCCGAACCAAAGATCTACCTAGATTAAAATCGATATTCCAAAGCTGCTGGCACAGTCCGTTCAGCCATCCATCACACGGATAAAAAGATATTCACATAAGTCCAAAATAAGGCTCTCGAAGCCATAAAAAACCACAATATCACATAAATGATACCAAAATGCATCAAATATCATGTCAATCACCCCTACACCCTAGAAATATCATAATACAACTACGGGAAGGTGTAAAACAATCAAATCACATAAAATCACAAATTTCACATATTTTATCAAATTTTTAGGTCGTTACATTATCCACCACTAAAAATCTAGTTCGTCCTCAAACTAAGGCAAAAAAATACCTGAATCAATGAAGATCTGAGGATAAGAACTACGTATATCAGACTCGACCTCCCATGTAGCTTCATCTACAGGTCAATGTCCCCACTGGATCTTAACCACAAGGATCACTCTAGAACGCAACTGTTTAATATCCCTAGCCAAAATGAAAACCGACTCCTCAACAAAGGATAACCACTCATCTAACTGAACCGACTCCCAATGAATGACATGGGACTCATTTGGAATATAACGACGAAGCATAGAAACATGAAAAACTAGATGAATAACTGATAGATCAAGGGGCAAAGCCAACTCATAAGCCACATCACCAACTTTTTGAAGAATCTCAAATGGACCAATATACCTGGGGCTAAGCTTGCCCCTCTTCCCAAACCTCATCACACCCTTCATGGGTGAAACTCGAAGGAAAACATGATCACCAACACCAAATCTCAAGGAACGAAGTCTACCACCAGCATAACACTTCTGCCTACTCTGAGCTGATCTAAGTCTATCCTGAATGACCCAAACTTTATCCAACGACTCACGAAGCAAGTCCGTACCTCGAAGTCTCACCTCTAAAACATCGAACCAGCCTACTGGGGAGCGACAACGCATACCATACAATGACTCAAAAGGAGCCATATCAATACTAGAATGGTAGCTATTATTATATGCAAACTCTGCTAAAGCCAAATGCTGCTCCCACTGGCTACCAAAATCCATCACACATGTATGAAGCATATCCTCCAAAACCTGAATAGTCCGCTTGGACTGGCCATCAGTCTGGGGGTGAAACGCTGTACTGAGATCCACTGGAGTACCCAACTCATCCTGAAAAGTCATCCAAAAGTGAGATATGAACACAAGACCTCGATCTGAAATAATGGACACTGGTACACCATAAAGACGCATAATTTCACAAAAATAGATAAAAGCCAACCTCTCAGCACTGAATGAAACCCGAACTTGAATAAAATGAGCTGACTTGGTTAATCGATTCATGATGACCCAAACACTGTCAGAACCATGAGATGTATGAGGCAAACCAGTCACAAAGTCCATGGTGATCCATTCCCACTTCCACTCAGGAGCGGGTAACCTATGAAGAAAACCACCAGGTTTCATATGCTCGGCCTTTACCTGCTGACAATATAGGCAATGATCCACAAAATCCGTTATATCTCGCCTCATACCACCCTACCAGTAGTGTTGTTTCAAATCACGATACATCTTAGTCATACCTGTATGGATGAAATATCTGGAACAATGGGCCTTCTCTAAGATCAACCTAATCCAATAAACACTCTCGACATACAAACTCAACTCTCAATCCTTAAAACTCCATCTGAATCAAGTGAGGCTTCCTTAGCCTCCCCACTCAATATCTTATCTCGAATCAACCTCAATCTAACATCGTCAAACTGATGAGCTCGAATCTTCTCCATCAAAGAAGATCCAGCCTCCACAGATGCCAAAACACACCCAGGTGTCAAAATATCAAGCCTAACCATCTGGTTAGCCAAAGAATTAACCTCTAAGTCTAACAACCTCTCTTGGGTCAAAAGATGCACCAAGCTATCTATGTTAGTCAACTTTCAACTCAAGGCATCCGCAACCACATTAGCCTTGCCCGAATGATCGAGAATAGTCAAGTCATAATCCTTAAGCAACTCAAGCCAATGGCACTACCTCATATTAAGATCTCATTGGCTGAAGAAGTACTGAAGGCTACGATGATCTGAGAAGATCTCACAAAAGACTCCATACAAGTAGTGCCTCTACAACTTTAAAGAAAACACAACTGCACACAACTGCAAATCATGGGTAGGATAATTCCTCTCATGGGGCTTCAACTGGCGAGACGTATACGCAATCACCTTGTTCATCTGCATCAACACAACACCTAATCCAACATTGAAAGCATCATAAAACACGGTAAAGCCCACGCCCTTCTTGGAAAAAGCCAATATAGGAGCTAAAGTCAACAAGTCCTTGAGCTTTTGAAAACTCACCTCACAAGCATTAGACCACTAGATGAAAATCTTTTTCTGAGTCTACTTAGTCAATGGAGCTGCAATGGATAAAAAACCCTTAACAAAATGCCGATAATAACCTGCCAAGTCAATAAAACTCCAAATCTCGATGGGCGAAGTAGGTCTATCCCAATCACGAACTGCTACAACCTTGGCTAGATCAGCCATAATACCTTTCTTAGTCACCACATGGCCCAAGAAAGAAACAGACTCCAACCAAAACTCACTCTTAGAGAACTTAGCATACAACTTCTCATCCTTCAATCTCTAAAGCACAATCCACAAATATTCCTCCAGCTCAGCCTTTCTCTTGGAATACACCAAGATATTATCTATAAATATGATAACAAAAGAGTCGAGATATGGTCGAAATACCCGATTCATCAACTCCATGAACGCGGCAGGGGAGTTGGTCAACCCAAAAGACATGACCAAGAACTCATAATGCCATATCGAGTCTGAAAAGTTATTTTTAGAATATCCGAAGCTCTAATCCTCAACTGGTGATAACTGAACCTCAAATCAATCTTCAAAAATAATACAACACCCTGAAACTGATCAAACAAATCATCGATGCGAAGAAGAGGATACTTATTGTTAACCATCACCTTATTCAACTGCTGATAATCAATACACATCCGTATAGACCCATTCTTTTTCTTCACAAACAAGACAAGCACACCCCAAGATGAAATACTAGGTCGAATAAATCCCTTATCCAACAACTCCTACAACTGATACTATAGTTCCCTCAACTTTGCTGGGGCCATTCTATAAGGAGGAACAAAAATGGGCTTGGTTCCCGACTCAACATCAATACTGAAATCAATATCTCGATCCAGAGACATACCAGATAAGCCCGTAGAGAACATATCCATAAACTCACGAACAACACGGACAGAATCTAAGAAAGGAGGCAAAACAACACTGGTGTCATAAATATGGGCCAAGTAAGAGAAACATCCCCTTTCAACCAATTTACGAGCCTGGACATAAGATATAATCCTCTTAGGACCCGAATAAAGTGTACCCTTATAAGCTATCCTTGGCACACCCGGTAAAGCTAAAGTCACGATCTTGGCAAAACAATCTAAAACAACATGATAAGGAGACAACCAATCCATACCCAAAATAACATCAAAATCGATCATATCTAACACGAGCAAGTCTACCAAAGTTTCACGCCCGATAAAAGTCATAACACAAGATCAGGATGCCAGATCCACTACTCAAGAATCACCTAACGAGGTAGATACACGAATAAGCATGTCAAGAGGTTCACTAACAGAATCAAAACCCGAAACAAAATATATAGATACATAGAAGAATATCCATTTGGGATCAAATAATACAGATGCAGGTATGAAACAAACGAGGAAGGTACCTGTAATCATAACATTAGGAGCCTTTACCTCAGGTCTAGATGGTATTGCATAACACTATCCACGACTACCAACTGCTAAGTAGCCCCACGACTACCAACACAGGATCTACCATCTCTACCTCTTACACCTTTGGTACAACCCCTACCTCTCACATCCAAAATAGGAATAGCTCTAGACACACAATGAGAACAGTCCTTGGCCACATGGCCAATATCATCACACATATAGCAACCTTTATAACCAGTCTCAATAAGAGAAAGTACAACTGAGCCAGAACGGTCACTCTAAACTGCTAAACTAGAAGGTCCACCACCTGAACTTTGTAATGCCGCCTGCACTAGCCTACTATGGTATCTATGAGAACCTTTAAAACCTCTGCCTCGAGAGGTCTGACTCCTGAATTCACCAAAATGACACACCCTCTTGGAGCCTCCCTGAGATGCACTAAGAATATCCTTTTTCATCTTAGCATGATCTACTATACCTTGGAAAAAACCCCAAACACAACCATCTGAGATGTAGACAACTAAAGAGGAACATCCAAACCCTTTACAAACTTTTGAACCTTCTCATACTCGACGGAAATTCTATCATAGAAATATCTGGACAGGGCATGGAAACATGCCTTATACTAAAAAACTATCATCTAGCCCTACTTTAGATGATCAAACACATCTCGCATATGATCTTCTCAAACTGAAAGGCACAAATCTCTCTAGAAAGGCATCAACAAACTGATCCCATGACAACTCAGGAGCATCAATATGCCTACAGCCGACAAGTGATATCTACTAATTTCTCACAGCATCTCTCAACTGATATGTAGTATAAGCCACATCATTCGCGTAGAAAGAGTGAAACATAACTCAGAACATAAGATATGAAAGAATTCACACAATAAGGAATAAAATGAGGGAGGTTTCCTAAAGATATCCTATAGCCTCTCGAAGATAGATACAAACGTCTGCGTATAGATCTGTGAGACTCTATTAGACATCTCATTCTTACACCGTTGAGACCAATAAAACTTAGTTGCTCTGATACCAATTTGTCACGACCCAAAAATGAGAGTCATGATAGAACTTGTTGCGGCGTACCTTGACGAGTAAGCCTATTACCTAAAATGATATGAAAAGAGGAAAAGACAGAAATATCCCAAGGTAAGGCTTCTAGAACAAAGCCGAACCATATAAGTAATCATAACAATGCGGAAAAAACTTATCCAAAATACCAATCATGCCCAAAATCAGGTGTCAATAGTGAAAGAACTACTAATACAATCCAAGAGTCAAATACATCAGAAAAATAACCATAAAGAAATAATAATTATCTCTGAATACTAATAAAGACATATCTACTATAGAAAGATAGAGGTGAACTTTGGATGCATAAATGTACAGCCACTACCTTGGAAGCTCTAATAATCGCCCGAGTCAATCAAGTTGAGGCGCACTCGAGCTAGGACCTTCACCAAAAGGGCGCAGTAGACATGAGTACGGTCCACTTGTACTCTATAGGTATCATAGGCCAACCAAGCAAAGTAGTAAATAAAACATACAAAATATACACTAAGGGCACGTCACCTGTAATCAGAAAATGTCCTACAATGATAGACCACACCACTTGCACTAACAGTTCTAAGATATCTCACATATATTACAGCAACACACCAAGATATAGAACACCATTATACATTCTGTCACATATAAATAGAACAAGAGAAAACATGTAGATACAAGATCATCAAATACAAGTAAAGGAAGGTAAGATAAATACATAGATGACAAGTCAATATGGCAATACAACACAATATAAACACAATAAAGTAAGTGCAATGTATATGATAATGATGATGATGCACGAGGTCATCGTGCAGCCCCTGGGATCGTCGCACAATCCCTATATACACCTACGGAGCTAAAGCTTTTCGATGTAGGACCCATGGGGGGTTCGTCAAACCGTATACAATCCACATATCTCATATCTCCTTTCTAGCACATCCCTTGAAAAGGGTTTTATAATGCGTTATAATATCTTTTAAAAAGGTGTTGCCAGTGTTTCTCAGATGTTGCCACGGTGGTACCAATGTTTCAGGAATGAGTATGTTTCGAAGATGTAATACTTACAACCAATCACAATGAGTATTTCCACAACGAACCACATGATATATTTCCACAAAAAACCACAATGATATATTTTCACAACCACATGAGCCAATATCCACTCATTATTTTTGTTTCATTCATGAATTTCCACATGTCTCATATGCCAATAAAGTATGAATATAATCACAACCCACCAATGGTACCACATTAAGCATTTTAAAAATACAATACAATTATTCACATGTATTTAAGGCTATCAATATCACATAGGACCCCACATGGTCACACATATCATATAATAACTCAATTTCGACAATTACAACACATATAGGCCCCCACACGGACACAACACATAAATAGCCATTTTTCATGATTAGTTTCCACTCTTAACATGCATTTTGTATCATCAATTACTACCCAGCCCAATCTGAAAGAGTTAAGACAAAACCTACCTCGAAAGCCGAAACTGGTCCGCTACACTTGAACCCGCGATCTTACTTTTCACGAATAATCTCAAACTCCACTTAAAACATCAAATAGGAAATCTATGCGTCAAGACAAAACCAACAACACCCATATTGACTACTTTTAGTTCGGGATCAAAATGGACCCCCAAAATGTTTTTTTTTTGAAAAAGAAGGGCAAAATCAAAACTTTACTTCAAAAAAATGTTCCCTATATTTTTAGGAACCTACAGCTGAAAACCCAAGTTAAATCGAGGAAAAAACGGGGTTCAAATCGAAGAAAAATTATTTTTGAGCTTTACCGGGTAAAATCTTTGAAATCCGGGTTAAAATCAAGAATCAAAGTTGTTTTGAAAGTTAATTTGATGAAAAACTAGTAATTATAAGATATAAATGTTATTCAAGTGAAAAATAGTGATATTTGGGTTTAAAATCATGCCCTAAGATTTTTTGGGTTTTGAGAAATTAATTAAGAAATTACTAAGAAAAGGGTGAATTTTACCTTAAATCCATAATAAAACCAAGAAATAGGTGTTAATTTCGCTTCCCAAGCTCCCACAAACTTCACTTTTAAGCTCTCATACTATTTTTGGGTTTAACTCTCAAGAAGCAAGATGAAAAATGAGCAAAATAGGTCAAAAAAGGGTAAAAAGTTTCTATAAATAGTAGAAAAAAATCTGCACCAGTGCAGTTTTTTTCTTTCCAAGTCCAAACGGACTTCGACGGGATGTCCGAAATTCGTTCGGAGTTCGATATATGCAAACAAACTATGCAACCATACTAAATTCGACGTTTCAGATGCTTTGGAAAAGTCAGATTTTTTTAAAAAAATATCATTTTCAATAAGTTGACCCCCAAAACTCGAAATCATAATTTTCCAAATCGGGGGTCGAAATGCGATTTTAAAGCCGTAAAATCATACCAAACATGCTAACACCCTAAATTCTATATTCTGGATCTGTTGATGAAGTCAGATTTTTCATCCGAGGTCATTTCGACCAAATATGGGCTCCACACTCAAATATAAAATTTTTCAACTTTCCGACCAATAGGTCGAAATGAGCTCGGGTGCACCGGGACCTGAACCAAAGGTCTACCCAGCCTAAAATAGATATTTTGGAGCTGCTGGCGCAGTCCGTTTGGCCATCCATCGTGTGGATCAAAAGATATCCACATAAGTCCAAAATAAGGCTCTCGAAGCCATCAAAAATCACAATATAATATAAATGATACCAAAATGCATCGAAAATTATGCCAATCACTCCCACACCCCAGAAATATCATAATGCAGCTACGAAAAGGGGTAAAATAGTCAGTCACATAAAATCATAAATTTCACATAATTCATCAAATTTTTAGGTCGTTATATAAATACATGCGTGAACTATAATACAAATATAATTGTATCAACGAATACAAAAATATAAATGATGGCGTGAACTATAAAATAGAAAAACAAGTGCGAATTACAAAATACAAATACAAATGCGAACTATAAAGTACATATATAAATACAGGCGTGAATTATAAAATACAAATACAATTTTATCAATGAATACAAAAATATAAATAATAGTGCGAATACAAATACAATAAGTGATTGTGGTATTTTCATTATCACCCATGACTTATGCTTGACATACCATATTTATCGAAAATATAAAAATATAAAATAAAATTAAAAAAAGAGAAATAAAAAATACAAAAAAAAAAATAAAAAAGAAAAAGAAATAGAAGTTCCAGATAGAAAACAGGAAAAAAACAAAAAATAAAGAAATGATTAATAAAAATAGGAAAAAAGAGAAATAAAAATATGAAAAAGAACAAGAAGAAAAGAACAAAAAAAAGGGAAAATACAAAAAAGAAAAAAACGAGAAAGCAAATAAAAAAAAATAAAAAATAAAAAATACAAAAAAATGAAAAACAAAAAAGAACAAAAGAAAAAGGAAAAAAGAAGAAGAAAGATAAATAGAAGTTATAGATAGAAGAGAGAGAAAAATGAAAAGAAAGAACGAAAATAGAAAAAACACAAAAAAAGAAAAAAATGATGGTGAATACAAGGTAAGGCTGTTTACCTTGGAATAATTGGTAAAGTTGCTGTCATGTGACATGGGTTCAAGCCTTGGAAACAGCCTCTGACAGAAATGCAAGGTAAGACTGCGTACGATACACACTTGTGGTGGGGTCCTTCTTCGAACATCGCGCATAGAGGTAGCTTTAGTGTATCGGGCTGCCCTTTTTTTATGAATACAAACATAATGAGTAATTATGATGTATCTATTATCATCCATGAGTTGTACTCGATGTAATTATATTTTTCAAAAGTATAAAAAAAATATAAAATACAACAAAAAAAGAAAAAATGAGAAAGAAAAAAAGGAAAAAAAGAAAAAATAAAAAAAATTGAAAAAAAAGGAAAGAAAAGTAGAGGCAAGAGATAGAAGAGAGGAAAAAAATAAAGAAAATGAAAAAAAAAAGAAAAAGAAGAAAAAAGAGAAAGAAAGGCTATAAATTGTAATTTTGAAAGTTAGGCTATGAACATTCCCATTTTGCTGAAACCTATGTTATTTTTGAAAATTCTCCAAATAAAAATCTCGTATTAGTTGATCCTCCTTGATAAGAAAGATCTACCTTCTTTGAAGTCGATAATCTTGTAAACAAAAATCGTCATCTCATTCTAATTCTAAAAATATGAAGACAAGACGTAAAATAAGTGTAAATTAGATTTAAATATGATTACATCACAAAACGTAAAATAAATATTAATCAAAATAAAGCATCGTTCTTCAATAATCGTAAAAAAAACAAGAAACTGAATATCAAAATAAGAAAAATGAACTAACATAATGTAGAGAACAAACAATTGTGTATATGCTAAAAATATATTAAATTGATTTGCTCAATTACACAACATATGAATCTCTCTCTCTCTCTCTCTCTCTCTCTCTCTATATATATATATATATATATATATATATATATATATATATATAATCTTAGAGGTTTTCTATGGTATTTTTTTTCTTGCATATTAATTGAATTTTCTCCTTATTTTAAATATTTATGTGTTTAATAAAAGATGAAATTGTTATTTTAAATAAATTTAACCAAATTAAACATGAAAATTATAGTTAGTACTATTGACATTGCCCAACTCTATCCTAATACTCCTTTCTTTTCTTCAGCATTTTGATATTCCAAATGAGGACATGCATTTATGAATTTTAAAGAGCATTTGTAACGACCCGAGACTACCCCCTAGTCGTCACACGGTGCTTTAAACCACAAGTGATCCTAAGCTAACCCATGAACTGGCATACTGTTAAGCAACTGAATTATAACATAATAAATAGCTGTTATGTTGTGCAGAAATATAATCATATTGAAAATCTAAAATAGATACAATACTGATAAAGATTTACAGTCTGATAAATCTGAAGGATGAAATTGAAATTACATGACTGACTCTGACTGACATCTATGAAGCCTCTACTATACTGACTATAGATAGCCGGGACATGCCTCCAACTACCACTAATCAATACACATGAAAATAAATGAACTGTACATGAACTAAAACTGTCTGGAGTTCCCAAAGTAGGAGAACTCATCACCAGCTGGCTAAAATCTGCAACTATCTGATCATGATGCGTAGGCTGTAACTGATACCTACATTATGAGACAATGTAGCACATAGACATATATGTGGATCAGTACTTCTGGAATGTACTGAGTATGCAGGGGTGAATGCAATAAGTAAAACTAATTTTATACGTAATAGTAAAACGTGCATGCTAAGTGTAAGTAGACTCACCAATAGGCCGGAATAAACTAAAAACTGAAATATCTGAAAGCATGAGTGACAAAAATTCTATGATAAGATGGTGAATCTGGTTCTGAAACTACGTGATGGAGACTGACATAAGATGGTGAATCTCTACACTTAGTTTCTGTAAACTTGCTTTAATGATATAAGTATAACTGAAGCTGGAATATGATAAGACATGGATATTGTATGAATATTGGGTATGAAACTATGTGATGGAGACTGACATAAATTAAGGATCTAAATATACAATCACACTGAGCACGAATGCATAAACATACTAACTTATCTGATTAACTGAATGTCTGATAGCTAAATATTGGGCATTTAAGACCCAACTGTACTTAGTATGAATAACGAGAATGAAACTGTAGAGTATTATACATATGAGATAAGGACAGACTGAGTAACATGAGATAACAGAGCATGAATTAATGAAAACTGTATTATTTAAAAATGCAAGACCAAACGTATAACATGATTTTGAAATAGTCTGTAAACTGAGGTACTAAAATAATGATAACTGAATAACTAAATAAATGATAACTGTACGCTATGGTCAACCAAACCCTAAACTGAGCTGAGTTACTAATCTAATTAATGGACTGAGATTGTGACTGGGACTGTAACTAAGATTGTAACTAGAACTGAATACTGAGTTCTTATAACTAAGTAATTGATAGCTGTGATTACTCATAAATGAGTTACTGATAACTAGGTGACTATTTCTGACAGTCCTGATTTTGTAGAACTGAACTGAGTTCTATATTGAGTCTGAAACTGAAACCAAAACTGTGGGAGGTATCATCTAACCGACATGCCCCAATCTGAGCTAATCGGGGTCCAACCTGTAACCTCATTTGGAAAGGTGTTAGTACCGTGCCACAGGTACTAACACTTGCTGTGTGGATCCATTATACTGATGTATTGTGTTGTCCCGAAGAACTAAAAGTGTCAAGCCAAAACTGATGGGTGACCCTTAGGAGGTAGTAAAGCCTGAACTGACGGGTGACTCCTCAAAACCTATGCTGGCTACATAGTTCAGGAGTACAGGGACTGCTACTAGTGACTCTGCCTATCGGATGGGGAAGCCTTCATCCCTACACTCGCTCGGTGCTAAATCCTACTCCCAACTGAATGACACTGGAATACTAGTTGGTGCATGCACTGATAACTGATAGCTGGTAACTGATAAGATCAGGTCATGGTACTTTACAAATAACAGTGCATATGGATTCTGAGGTAATTATTAATGTATAAATGATGCTGGGACTGAAACTGGACTGTACTAGGCTTGACTAAACTTTTACTGATCGTGTTGACTGATTGAACTTGACTTAGTTCACTGAGTTTTGTAATTGACTGAGTACTGCTGATCGTGAAATTACTGAGACTATTCTGTAACTACTGTAGCTCTAGCTAAATAGCAAGATTTTCAGTTATTGAATACCCTCAAGACTCAATAGCATGGAAAGTAAAGCATAGCATGATCTTGAAAAACATAGTCATAGTCAATTGTTTACAATTCATTCACTAAGGCATTTTATCAAAAACTTGGAGGTTATGGACTTGGACATGAATGAGAACACATGGTAACGTGTCATGATTACCTTATTCAATTCACATGGGCATTCTATCAAGCACGAGGAGATTAATAATTTAATATGGGGCAATTCGCCAAACACATGGTGATCTTGAACTTGGTCATAGGAATATCTTAAACATGGGAGCATAGCATGATTACATAACTAAGATCATGAATTGGGAAATTCACATGTAATTCACTTAAAATAGGACATGAGTGTTTCATTAAAACATGTAAAGTTCATAGGTTGAACGTAAGAATGTCTTAAACATGAGGGAACAATAGAGTTACATAGCAACGTTCATAGCTTAGGGGTTCATTTTGAAATTGACTTAACATGATATGGTAATTTCATTAAACATATGGAAAGCATGGATATAAAACATGAGAATATTGATAAACATCATGAATTTAGGATCTTTCATGGAATTTACTTGAATAAAGCATGGGAAATTCAAATTCATAGCATGAGGAATTTAAAATCTTGCATGGAATCACACATGGGCTGATTTGAATTAAAACCACCATGAAAACATGAAATTCAATCTTTCTTGAACATACAAAATACCATAATAATGGAAAATTCATTCTTTAAATAAAAGAAAAGAGTTTTTGGGCTTCATGGGTGAAAGAGGACCCATGGATGAACTCCCACATACCTTAAAGCTTTAACCTTGAAGGAGAAACAGAATCTTGAAAGCATTCTTGAATTAGGAAGCTTGAGTTCTTGCTTTTCTTGAAGAAAAGTTGATGAAGTTCTTGGTGTTCTTGAGGAGGCTAGGGTTTTTCTTTGAGAGAAAAGATGAATAATTGAGTGTATATTGTTTTTGGGGGTAGAAATTAAGTGTTATGTGCGGATTTGGGTGAGGGGAAGTGACCAAAGTTCCCTAGACCCTCTAGAAACTTAATTAGTGTGTGAAACAGTTGCATAACACGTATGCCGATGCATTGCATGGATCCGCTCGGGTATTGGATTTTAGCGAAATTGGTATAGTTGAAAAGATAATTCAATTATCTATAATTTGGTGGGTCTTGAGCTGCAAAATTCTATGTATATAAAAAGTTATACACGTTTAAAGTAGACCCCTTATAGAATCAAATGCCAAACTTTGGACGAATCAAAGGCTCTAAGCTCAACATTGTTCTAAGTGATTCTTATGAACATTTTTCACCTCAAAAGTAAATAAAATATGAGGATAAAGATCATGAAACTTATATTCACATGGGAATCATTTGGATTATATATTTTACACGTAGGAACGACGGTTCCAAGACTAGCCCAGAAATGCGGGGTATTCCATTATCTCCCCCTTGGGAACATTCATTCTTGAATGAGACTGATTAGACTGAGAGTACTGTACGAAGGTAACTGAGATCATATTCTGAACATGACTGAATTGGAACAAGATTGCATACTGATTCTGAAACATGATAAATGAATGAAATATCATGAACTGAACTGATTTCTTGAATAGATGTAATGACATAAGAATGATTGTAAGGCTGGGATAGAAACGAGAGAGTCAACTGATGAGTAACTATTACTTCAAACTCAATCCTATTTCATGAAGAAAAATAAAATGTTTAGGACATGAATACTTAGGGTTTTACAATACATCTATCCCTTGGGATACTTCATCCCCCGAATAATACTGACTTGGCTAAAATACTAAGGAAAGACTAAGATGATGCACGAAAAACTTATGGAATGAATCATGACTGAATATTTGGGATCTGAAACTGATGCATGATGCATGAACTGAACTTAATTTATGACTTGTATGGTCGTGAATGAATTACCTCATGAATAGAAAAGATGGGAAATCATAGGAACTTGTTTGTCTGACTGCTAGACTGGATTGCTGGCTATATGGACTGAATTATACTGAAAGTGTATACTCAACTATACATTCCACTTGTAGACCAGCATGACATTCAAACCTATCTTCATAACTACACATGAACTTGTAAGCAAACAACCACAAAAACATCTTTCTTATTTTCTCTAAACCTCTATCCTTAAAACTTTCATGCACTAGCCCAAGAAAAACACACATAAATTTCAACTAATCATGACATAAGGAGAGGTCACTAAAAGTTAGAACATGAGGACCTAAAACATAAAAGAATAACTTTGACACTTAAATGAGGCCTGAGGAATAAAGTATCAATGACATAAATTCATCAAAGAGGTCTGAACTAAGGACATACATGTCATAAACTAAATTTCACTGATCATTATGAATGTAGCATCAATATCTGGATCTGAACATACTGTAAAACATAAGTACATGAGTCATGAGCTGCATGAACTGAGTTTGGAGTTCATGATTTCATGGACACATGATTTATATTGCTGAGTGAACTGGAACTCCTAATACTAGAAACTGAAAGCGTATATGGTTTTTCTATAAAGTGCATGAATATGAGCTGTGATGCGGGAGCTGATATGTTAGGCATGAGTAGATATCATGATGACTGAAAAAATTTGCACTGAGATAAGAATAGGTGGAGAATCATCTTCCCTTACTGCTTTCTACACACACTGGCACTACTACTAGAATCTGAGAGCCTGACTTGGTTACTTATTCTATCATCTCCCCCTTAGCTTTAAGCCATCATATTAAGTCTGCGACCACTTTACTAAATTCTAAACTGAACTGCAATCACTTTACTCTAGAGTCTGGGGGTATTATAATACACATGAATGCTAAAATCATCCACACCATCATACTTAATCTTAAATCAACAAACTTAAATTCTTGCACACACTATTCAAGCCTAGTGATTCAACTTTCGTACAACTAGCCCCATAAATATATAATCTGCTCAGTTTGGATAACGCTATCCCAACTCTACTACTGCTAAACTTCTGGGTTCATACTTCTAACTCTAAATCACATACTGTAAAAGGGATTCCAAAAACATATCTGACTTTGGATTAATGCACAATTATCATAAACATGAATGAAATATTTCAAATTTTAGGACATGAGGGCACTGATGGGATACTTTTTGAGACAACATGTAATCCCATAACTATCTGCGGGGACTAGTTGAGGTAACATTGTCTATAAAGGCTTAAGCTTTACTATTTTTGTTGCCTCAAAACTAAGGTAGAGTTAGCATGAATAGAGAATGATAAGGATCTGCATAAATTTCTTAGATAATACTTCTACTGCACTATCTTAGACTTGAAAGAAGGGAAACATTTTATAAATGCCTTGTAGTCTCTCGAAAAAATATCTTCGTACCATTCCGCAAGACTCTGCTAGACACGACTTCATAGAGATCCTAGGACACTTGAACTCTGTGCTCTGATACCAAGTTTGTAATGACCCGAGACTACCCCCTAGTCATCATACGGTGCTTGGAGCCACAAGTGATCCCAAGCTAACCCATGAACTGGTATACTGTTAAGCAACCAAATTATAACATAATAAATAGTTGTTATGCTATGCGGAAACATAATCATATTGAAAATCTAAAATATATACACTACTGATAAAGATTTACATTCTAATAAATCTGAAGAATGAAACTGAAATTACATGACTAACTCTAACTGACATCTATGAAGCCTCTACTATACTGACTATAGATAGCCGGGACATGCCTCCAACTACCACTAATCAATACAAATGAAAATAAATGAACTGTACATGAACTAAAACTATCTGGAGTTCCTAAAGTAGGAGAACTCACACTTGCTGGCTTAAAATCTACAACTGTATGATCATGATCCTGTAGGCTGTAACTGATACCTACATTATGAGACAATGTAGCACATAGACATATATGTGGATCAGTACTTCTGAAATGTACTGAGTATGCAGGGCTGAATGCACTAAGTAAAACTAACTTCATACATATTCGTAAAACATGTATGCTAAGTGTAAGTAGACTCACCAATAGCTGGGAATAAATTGAAAATTAAAATATCTTAAAGCATGAGTGACAAATATTCTCTGATAATATGGTGAATCTCTACACTTAGTTTCTGTAAACTTTCTTTAATGATATAAGTATAACTGACGCTGGAATATGATAAGACATGGATACTATATGAACACTGGGTCTGAAACTACGTGATGGAAACTGACATAAATAGAGGATCTAAATATATAATCATTCTGAGCACAAATGCATAAACATTCTAACTTATTTGATTAACTGAATATCTGATAGCTGAATACTGGGCATGTAAGACTAAACTGTACTTAGTCTGAATAACGGGACTAAAACTGTAGAGTATTATACATATGAGATAAGGACTGACTAAGTAACATGAGATAACTGAGCAAGAATTTGTGAAAAATGTATTATGTGAGAATGCAAAACCAAGCGTATAATATGATTCTGAAATAGTCTATAAACTGAGGTAATAAAATACTGATAACTGAATAACTGTACGCTATGGTCAAGCAAACCTAAAACTGAACTTTGTTACTGATCTAATTACTGGACTGAGACAGTGACTGAGACTGTAACTAAGATTGTAACTGTAACTGAATATTGAATTCTTATAACTGAGTAATTGATAGCTGTGATTACTGATAACTGAGTTATTGATAACTGGGTAACTATTTTTGGTAGTCCTGATTCTGTAGAACTGAACTGAGTTCTATACTGAGTCTAAAACTAAAATTGAAATTGTGGGAGGTATCATCTAACCGACATGCCTCAATCTGAGCTAGTCGGGGTCCAATATGTAACCCCAGTTGGAAGGGTGTTACTACCATGCCACGGGTACTAACACTGGTTATGTGGATCCACTATACTAATGTACTGTGTTGTCCCGAAGGACTAAGGGTGTCAAGCCTAAATTGACGGGTGACCCTTGGAGGTAGTCAAGCCAGAACTGATGGGAGAATCCTCAAATCCTACGCTGGCTACATAGTTGTGGAGTACAGGGACTGCTACTAATGACTTTGCCTATCTATTAGGGAAGCCTCCATCCCTACACTCGCTCAGTGCTAAATCCTACTCCCAACTGAATGATACTGGAATACTAGCTGGTGCATGTACTGATAACTGATAATTGATAAACTCAGGTCATGGTATTCTAAAAATAACAGTGCATACGTATTCTGAGGTCATTATTAATGTACAACTGATGCTGGGACTGAAACTGGACTGTACTAGGCTTGACTGAACTATTACTGATCGTGTTAATTGATTGAACTTGATTGAGTTCACTGAGTTCTGTAATTGATTGAGTACTACTGATCGTGACATTACTGAGACTATTTTGTCACTACTGTAGCTCTAGGTAAACAACTAGATTTTTGGGTATTGAATATCCCAGGACTCAATAGCATGGAAAGTAGCATAGCATGATCTTGAAAAGTATAGTCATAGTTAATTGTTCACAATTCATTCACTGAGGCATTTTATCAAATAATTGGAGGTTATGGACCTGTACATGAATGAGAACACATGGTAACATGTCATGATTACCCTATTCAATTCACAGGGGCATTCTATCAAGCATGTGGAGATTAATACTTTTATATGGGGCAATTCGTCAAACACATGGGTATCATAAACTTGGACATGGGAATATCTTAAACATGGGAGCATAGCATGATTACATAACTAAGATCATGAATTGGGAAATTCACATGTAATTCGCTTGAAATAAGACATGAGTGTTTCATCAAAACAAGTAAAGTTCATAGGTTGAACGTAAGAATGTCTTAAACATGAGGGAGCAATAGAGTTACATGACAAAGTTCATAGCTTGGGGGTTCATCTTGAAATTGACTTACCATGATATGTAAATTTCATCAAACATGTGGAAAGCATGAATTTAAAACATGAGAATATTGCTAAACATCATGAATTTAGGATCTATCATGGAATTTACTTGAATAAAGCATG
Organism: Capsicum pubescens; assembly: GCA_030864215.1. Classification (NCBI taxonomy): domain Eukaryota; kingdom Viridiplantae; phylum Streptophyta; class Magnoliopsida; order Solanales; family Solanaceae; genus Capsicum; species Capsicum pubescens. The sequence continues at coordinate 198,488,312 of CM061547.1, read as the reverse complement.
AGAAATTCAAATTCATAGCATGAGGAATTTAAAATTTTGCATGGAATCACACATGGGAAGATTTGAGTTAAAACCACCATGAAAACATGAAATTCAATCTTTCTTGAACATACAAAATACCATAATAATAAAAATGTCATTCTTTAATTAAAAGGAAAAAGTTTTTGGGCTCCATAGGTGAAAAAGGACCCATGGATGAACTCCCACATACCTTAAAACTTTAATATTGAAGGAGAAACACAATCTTGAAAGCATTCTTGAATTAGGAAGCTTGAGTTCTTTCTTTTCTTGAAGAAAAGTTTATTAAATTCTTGGTGTTCTTGAGGAGGCTAGGGTTTTTCTTTGAGAGAAAAGATGAATAATTGAGTGTATATTGCTTTTGGGGGCTGAAATTAAGTGTTATGGGAAGATTTGGGTGAGTGGAAGTGACCAAAGTTCCCCTAGACCCTTTAGAAACTGAATTAGCATGTGAAACAGTTTTGTAATGCGCATGCCGACGCTTCGCGTGGATATCACGTCGGCTTACTGTCTCACACGGAAAATGCCATAACTTTTAGCTCGGGTATCAGATTTTGGCAAAATTGATATTGTTGGAAAGATAATTCAATTATTTACAATTTGATGGGTCTTGATATGAAAAATTCTATGGATATAAGAATTTATACATGTTTAAAGTAGACCCTTATAGAATCAAATGCCAAACTTTGAACAAATCAAAGGCTCTAAGCTCAACTTTTTTTTAAGTGATTCTTATGAACATTTTTCACCTCAAAAGAAAATCAAACATGAGGATAAAGATCATGAAACTTATATTCATATGGGAATAATTTGGATTATAGATTTTACATGTAGGAATGACCATTTCAAGACTAGCACAAAAATGCGGGGTATTACAACATTAGTTTTAAAATCTTTCCTGACTCTACTTATTACCTAATTTTAAAAGAAAAAAAAGAAAAAGAACGGCTCCTTCTATTACCCAAGTTTTCGTTTGAAAAATCCAAAGGTCATGTTATTAATAATTATATTAATAATTCACAAATTAATGATCAAAAAGATAAGACGAACTATCCTTAACAAGTGCATCTATATAATGGATATTGGATTTATGCATTTGGGTATTCAATTTCTCCGTTTGTCTGTATATTTTTATATTTTCAAATCTTGAATTCTCATATTAGGTTGCAATTGCTTGATTCTCCTGGTCTGAATATTTTATTTCCTAAACTTTCTACATTGTGTTCAAAATTTTTTTTACTTCTTTTTTTCTTTAAGTTTCTAGAAACAAATATATACATTTTTTTAATCAAATATATACATATTTAAATTTGATATTTCTCTCATTTGCATTTTTTTTAGAATATAGAGAGAAGATTGTCATGGAATTGCAAGTTTTGAAGAAAGAAGAGGTAGTGGGAGTTAGAGGACGAGGTCTGCTTTACAAGTTCTATATCTGAATATGCACAAAATTTAAATCGTAGGAGAAAAATATGATCGTGACTGCGATTTGGGGGAGATTACATGCAATTTCTATCTATTTATCTTCTTTTTGTTTATATATTTTATGCGTGCTTTAGTTTTAAACTTATTTTAGTATAGTTCTTTGTTTAATCTATAAATTTATGTAGATTGTTTGATATTGATTTAGGGTATTTTACAGACAAGATTTTTAAAAAAATTTAGAAGAATTTAATGTCTGTTATTGCGCATACTTAAATATTAAATCTATTTATTTTTTTCCTTTTAATCTACTTTTGTATTTGATTTATTCTCTTTCTTTTTCTTTTTATCTTTTTTTTTAATTGAATAACAAATTTATTTGTATACTTGCATATTAATTTTTGGATATATGAATACTAAGATTGAGATTGAGTATGATATAAACAAAGAAATCATTTAAAATTTATCATCTCAATTATATTTTTAAAATAAATTATTTTAATTATTGTATTTTAAGACCGCGCGAAGCGCGGCTAAACTCACTACTGATGTATAAAAAAAGTATTAATTGAGACAATAATTTCTGCTAATAGAAAAGGGATCCTCAATTTATAGAAGTACAAAGTTTTTCCCTCTCAACAAAGGATTGGCTAAATATGAAAAAAATTATTTTATTTTTTTGAAAACAAAGTAAAGATTAATTATGTTAAACTCTTTTCCTTCCTTCAACTGTAAAAGTCAAATATCTATATCTATATCGATACTATATTAAAAGTGTGAATAACTTTAGAAATATTATTTAAACTTTTTATCCTTTATTAAAAATCTCCACTTAACATCATTTTTTCACATTTTCCCTCTAATTATTATATCATTATAATTAGGAGAAGTAATATAAATCCCTAGAATATTGTAACGCCCCGAGCCTGGTACTCGGAATGCTTCACGGTGTTCATGACCCCGAAGGACCACAAGCTAACCCATGACTGATATCTGTACCTGTATACTGCATTATATGACATAATAATGCGGAAACATGCACTGAAAGGACATAAGGTTCAATACTGAACATGATCTGAATGATATAACATCTTTGTGGGGTAATAGATTACCCAAAAAAAAATTGAACATATTGAAGTCTGAAACATGATAGTCTAGAAAGCCTCTAACTGACTGAACTGTCTGAGTAAGGAGTTGATGGTATATGTCCCCAACTAACTCCAACTAATAAACTGATTAATGAGATAATAGGGAAATAACTATGTCCTCAAAAGATGAGGACTCACTTATAACTCTGTCTGCGGATATCTGGAATCTAGTGTTGCTCTGGAGCTTATGTCTCTGAACCTATGGTATAAGACACCATAGCGCAAATGCGTCAGTACTTTGAATGTACTGGTATGCATGTGAGATAGGCTGAATGCATGGTCTTCATATGCATAAACAATAATAATAATTGACTAACTATCATGAGCGTGAGAATACATGCATGAGACATAACAACTGACACTAATACTGTGATAACATGATTTTTGAATCTAAATATAACTTATAACATAACTGACTATATCTGGTAGTCCTGAATCTGATGGAACTATCTGAGTTTCGTACTTATCTGAGTTGACTGTATCTGACAGTCCTGAAATTTGAAGAACTATCTGAGTTCTATTACTGAGACTGATTGAATATATTTGACAATCCTAATTCTGTAACATAAAACTATGGGAAGTAGTTATCTAACAGTCATGCCCCTGATACGCCATTATAGCTGAGTTGGTGTCCAATCTGTAACCCCAATTAAAAGGGTGTCAATAAAACGCCACTGGTAAGGACAAGCTGTGGGAGACCCTCATCTGAAAGTGTCCCCTATATGATAACGGTGGGGCCCTTATCTAACTGTGCTTATCCACATCATCAACCCTCATTGGACAGTGTTGATGTCTCAACCTATGTTGGCTACATAGTTTTGGAATGCAAGGATGACTTCTAAGAATCACACCCTCATCTGATAGTGTGTGTACCCATCCTTGGGTTCACTCGGTGCTAATTCCTACTCCCATCTGAATAGGCTCTGAACATGATTTACTGAACGGAATATGGACTGAATTATTGAATTCTGTTGACTGACGGAATACTGCTGAAATCTGGCAACTGACTGATTTCATGAGATCATGGATATTTCTTGAGTCATAAGACTGTATGAAGTCTAAGGATTCATAGCTTGACTGAGAATATCGTGAAAACATGACATGGCTCTAGGAACACAACTAATGTTTTGGGTACGAGTACCCCCAGGACTCGATGGAAGGAAACTGACCAAGCATAACTTACTTGAACATATAACTAACATCATAATCCATAATACATTTATAGAAGCATTTAATCAAAATATGTGATAGGCATAACTTGTACATACATGGAGATTTCATGGTATCATGCTAGTTAGGCACTTTTTCTTCATCTAGGCATTTAATCAAGCATATTGTAGGTATGGTACATATAAACATCATCGTACAATAATTAAACATCATGGTTCAATTCTAATTTCATTATTCAAGGGTTTGGTCATAGGTTTACATGAATCTGTATCTATAATAATTTAACCCACACAGAATTTATCACCCAACATGGAGTAGAATTCAATTTCTCATTATCCATATGAACAAGAGCAGCCCAATCATGAGATTCATAAGAAAATCCATGAACTTGAATTTAGAAAAGGGATTCTTGGGCTTCGTGGATGAAAGGAGTCCATGAATGAACACTATGCATACCTTAGTTCATGATTTCATGAAGATTGACAGAAGAAATTCTTGATTCTAAATCATCTATGAAAAGCCCTAGGTTGTTCTTGAGAGGTTTTTGAGAGAAGAGAGTGTATTTTGGATGAAAAGTGGTTGAATCACGTGTTAAAGGGCTTAAATAGGCGTGGGAAATTAACCTTTTTAACCCTGGACGCGTCTTGTAATTTCAGTAAAAATTTCCTGAATTGGACCCCTGGCACGACGCGGCGCTATTGTGCCATGTCAATGGATTTTGACATTTAGGAAACATAGGGATGGCACGATGCGGGGCCATCGTGTTGCCACTTCCTTTGTAACCTAGATCATTGGTGCGACGCGGGGGAAATCGCGCTGAGACACTTGAAAACGGATAATTCTGAATTTGACCCCTGGCGCGATGCGCCATAATTGCGGTCCCCTACTAAAATTTACCAAATTCTATTTCCTCTTGTGGCGTGGAATGCCCCTAACTAATATGGCGATGTTTTACGATGGAAACTTGAAATATTAATAACTTCTGACTCGGTTGTCGGATTTGGGATAATCTTATATCGATGGAAAGCTTATTGAATTTCCCACATGATAAAAAGTAAAAATCTTGAAAATTATTCTTGGAATAATCATCATTAAATTTAGAAGCTAATACTAGACATTCTTGAGATAAAATTAGCTAGGAAAAAGTATGGGGTATTATAATATCTCTCCCTTGAGAACATTAGTCCTCGAATGAGACTGACTGAGAGGGGAGAAAAGACAACTGACGTACATACTGAACATGAATAACTGGAACATAATCTCATGACTTACATGACTGACAAGATGAACATATAATACTGAACATGCATATTTGATGCATGTGTAACTGATTCATGAATGCATGACTGAGTGTTCTGAAGAACTAAGTTTCTCACAATGAGAATACATGTTTGATGTATAATTACATAACTGAAATGATACATGAGTGCATGAATGAATATGCAATGGTACTTGATACCAAGTTTATAATGGAAACATGAGCATGAAACTGCATACCAAGTTTATGATGAACACTGAACATGAAACTGAGTAAGCTTAAGGAGAACTGTTACCTTGAGCTTGATCTGAGTTGGCGAAGAAGAGGTGAGGATACTTGGTACGTATTTCTGTCTCTGCTTCCCAAGTTTCTCCCTCGATGGACTTATTTTTCCAAAGAACCTTAACTAGAGGGGCTTCTTTATTCCTCGATCTACGAGTATGATAGTCTAAGATTTCGACTGGAATCTCTTCATAAGAGAGAGTGTTTTGAACATCATTGCTATTAATAGGGACTACAACTGATGGGTCACCTATGCACTTCTTGAGCAAAGATACATGAAAAAAATAATTGAACTGAGGCTAGATCTAAAGTCAATTCAAGATCATAGGTTACCTTGCCAAAGCGCTGAGAATCTTGAAGGGACCAACATATCGGGGACTGAGCTTTCCCTTCTTCCCGAATCTCTTCACTCCCTTCATGGAAGAGATATTTAGATAGACATGATCACCAATCTCAAACTTAAGATCTTTTCTATGAACATCTGCATAAGACTTCTATCGGCTCTGAGTATCCCAGAGTCTTTCTCTAATCAACTTGACTTTTTCTAAGGTATCGAATACTAAGTTAGGACCTATGACTGAGGCCTCACTAACTTCAAATCAAACAATTGGAGATCTATATCTCTTACCGTAGAGAGCTTCAAATGGAGCCATCTGAATACTGGAATGATAGCTGTTGTTATATACAAACTCAATCAAAGATAAGTGGTCATCCTAACCTCCCTTGAAATCGGTTACACACACCCTTAGCATATCTTCTAATGTCTGAATGGTCCTTTCTGCTTGACCATTTGTTTGAGGATAAAAGGTTGTACCAAGCTGAACTTGGGTACCAAGACCCTTTTGGAATGCTTTTCAAAAATAAGAGGTGTGCTGGGTACCTCTGTCTGAGATAATGGAAAATGGAACACCATACAATCTGAACAACTCCTTGATGTAGAGTTTGCCATAATCCTAGGATGAATAAGAGGTATGAACTGGAAGGAAATGAGTTGATTTGTTCATTCTATCTACAATGACCCAGACTGAATCATACTAATGACGAGTTTGAGGTAAACCCATCACGAAGTCAATGTTCACAATTTCCCACTTCCAAGTAGGAATACTGAACTCCTGCATGGACCCATTAGGCTTCCGATGCTCTATCTTAACCTGCTGATATGTAGAACACTTAACCACAAACTCTGCAACGTCTCTCTTCATCCCACTCCACCAATGGATTTCCCGCAAGTCGCGGTACATCTTTGTGGCCACTAGATGAATAGAGTAGCGTGCACCATTTGCTTCTTCAAGAATTTTCTGCCTTAAGTCATCTACACCTAGAACACAGAGATGACCCTGACAACGAAGGACACCATCTCCCCCTTGGGAAAAAACCTCTACTTTCTGATCCTGGACTGTCTCTTTCAACTTGAAAAGGCTGGGATCTCTATCTTTCTTTTCTTTTACCTAAAAAACTAGAGATAATTTTGGACTACTCTGAACCCATATATCTCCCTCTTCTGTATCGACTAAGTGAACGCCTAAGGATCTGGCCAATGAAACTTGACTTTCTTCTGAGTCAATATGGACATAGGGGATGCAATAAAATAAAATCCCTCAACAAACCATCTGTAATAGCTAGCCAAACCCAAGAAACTCTTGATATATGATGGAGAGACAGGTCTGGGCTAGTTTCTTACTGCTTCGGTCTTTTGAAGATCAACTCTAATGCCATCACCGGAAATAATATGACCAAGGAGTGCTACTGACCTTAGCCAAAATTTGCACTTACTGAATTTGGCGAATAACTGATGATCTCTGAGAGTCTGAAGTACTATTCTGAGATGGTCTGCATAATCACGCTCACTGTGAGAATAAACTAGAATATCATCTATGAAGACTATGAAGAATATGTTAAAGTACTGCTTGAAGACACGGTTCAGCAAGTCTATAAAAGTTGCTGGGCATTGGTAAGACCAAAGAACATAACTAAGAATTCGAAATGACCATACTAAGTATGAAAACCTATTTTCGGAATGTCACATTCTCTAACTCTGAGCTGATGATAGCCAGATCTGAGGTCTATCTTAGAGAAATAACTGGCACCATGATGTTTATCAAATAAGTCATCGATTCTGGGAAGAGAATACTTGGTCTTGACCGTGACCTTATTGAGTTAATGGTAGTCTACACACATCCTAAGAGAACTATCTTTCTTGCGCATGAACAATACTGGAGCGCCCCACGAGGAAATGTTAGGCCTGATGAATCCCTTATCTAAGAGATCCTTCAATTGTTCTTTCAGTTCTCTGAGTTCTGCTGGTGCCATTCTGTATGGTGGAATAGATATAGGCTATCTGGAAGAAGATCAATGCCGAAGTCTATTTACCTTTCAGGAGGAATTCCTAGAAGATCTTTGGGAAAGACATCTGAATATTCACCTACATCTAGAACTGATTCAAGGCTGGGAGTTTCAGAACTAGTGTCCTTAACTTGAACAAGATGATAGACACATCCTTTGGATATCGTTTTCCATGCCCAAAGGTAGGAAACAAGCTGACCTCTGAACACTGAAGTACTACCCTTCTACTCAAGGATGGGTTCACTCAGAAACTGAAACTGGACTATTCTATTTCTGCAGTCGACTGTGGCATAGCATAAATGAAGCTAATCCATGTCGAGAATGACATCAAAATCAGTCATCTCTAATTCAACTAAGTCTGCTGAAGTGACTTTCTGAAATATCATGATCGGGTAGTTCCTGTATACCCATCGGGCTATGATGGTTTTACCCACGGGGTAGAGACTGAAAAGGGATTTGCTAGGATTTTAGGACTGACTCCAAAATCAACTGCTATATAGGGAGTAACAAAAGACAAGAAAGCATCTGGATCTAGAAAAGAGTAAACATTCACATAAAAGATTTGTAACGTACCAGTAACCACATCAGGAGAATTTTCCTTATCTTGCCGGGACTGAAGAGCATAGAGACAATTTGGGCGTTGCCCACTAGTAGCACTGGAGGTGACACCCTGCTGATTTGGGAGACCAGACTGAGCTGAGGAGCGAAGATGACTCTGATAACCCAACTGAGGGAAGTCTCTTACTCTGTGGCCTGGCTTGCCACAATCGAAAAAGACATCGCTACCAGCTCTGCAAGCACCCTTGTGGTTCTTACCACAAGCCTGCCAAAGGGGATTAGTTTGGGCATTGCCAACACTGCCCTGAGACCTAGAGCCTGGCGCTCTATCTCTGTTACCCTTCCTGAACTTAGGAACTGAAGCACTGGATGAAAAAGGGGTTGGAACTAGTGACTTAGGAAGAAATTGGGATCGGTTTCCACCTTCTGATTTAGGCTGAGTGAAGTTGAAACTACCTATCTTCGCTCTCTTATTCTGCTTCTTCCTTTGCTTAATTTTCTGCTCCTCTATCTGCTGAGTATGAGTCATAAGCCTGGCTAAAGTCATATCACTGTTCAGCATGGCAGATCTGCACTCATTTACCGTGCTATCATTTACCCCTGAAGCGAACTTACTCATCTTGGCTCTACTGTCTGCAACCACATGAGGGGCATATCTGGCTAATTGAATAAACTTAAGAGAATACTCTTTCACCGTCATATTTCCCTATCTGAGGTTGATGAATTCTAGAATCTTAGCCTCTCTAAGCTCTTGGGGAAAGAATCTGTCTAAGAATGCAGTGACAAACTCCTCCCACTCTATAGGACCTGCATCATCTGACCTCTCTGACTTCCACTGCTTGAACCAAGTATGAGCCATATCCTGTAAATGATATAAAACTATCTCAGCACTCTCAATAGTAGTCACCCCCATGATATCTATCACCTTCTGAACCTGATCAATGAATTCCTGAGGGTCCTCATCTACCTTAGACCTGAGGAAGAATAAAGTATTCATTCGGGTAAAGTTTGAAATCCTAGCTGCGGCTGAATTGGACACTGGGTTGGCTAGAATAATTGTTGTCCATTCATTTTTAGCGGCAACTGACTGAGCAAGAGTAGTGAATACGTCCCTGAACTCCGCATGAGAAACATGATCGCCCAAAGGATCTTCGGGATGAGGGGCTGACTGATTTCCATTTCTTCTTTTAGGAGGTATGTTCTATAGAAGAAAGGGAGAAATAGATTAGACTGAGAGATTGACTTGAGATTATGCTCACTGGCACGAAATGAATACCGAAAGAAGGTAAACTGTTCCTAAAACATCTTATAGCCTCCTGTACATAAATGTGGTGCGCAACACATCCATGTACAAGACTCTACTAGATGTGGCTTTTAGACTACCTAGGACTCTATTGAACCTTAGGCTCTGATATCAAGTTTGTAATGCCTCGAGCCTGGTGTTCGGAATGTTACACGGTGCTTATGACCCCAAAGGACCACAAGCTAACCCATGACTGATATTTGTACCTGTACACTGCATAATATGACATAATAATGTGGAAACATGCACTGAAAGGCCATAAGGTTCAATACTGAACATGATCTGAATGATATAACATCTGTGTGGTGTAATAGAATACCCAAAACAAAACTGAACATACTGAAGCCTAAAACATGATAGTCTAGAAAGCCTCTAACTGACTGAACTATCTGAGTAAAAAGTTGATGGGACATGTCCCCAACTAACTCCAACTAATAAAATGATTAATAAAATAATAGGGAAATAACCATGTCCTCGAAAGATGAGGACTCACTTCTAACTCTGTCTATGGATATCTGGAATCTACTGTTGCTCTGGAGCTTGTGTCTCTGAACCTATGGTATAAGACACCATAGTGCAAATGCGTCAATACTTTGAATGTACTGGTATGCATGTGAGGTAGGCTGAATGCATGGGGTTCATATGTATGAACAATACTAATAATTGACAAACAATCATGAGCGTGAGAATACATGCATGCGACAAAACAACTGACACTAATACTGTGATAACATAATTACTGAATCTGAATATAAATGATAACATGAGTGACTGTATCTGACAGTCCTGAATCTGATGGTACTATCTGAGTTCCGTACTGTATCTGAGTTGACTGTATCTGACAGTCCTAAAATTTAAAGGCCTATTTGAGTTCTATTACTGAGAATGATTGACTATATCTGACAGTCCTGATTCTGTAACATGAAACTGTGGGAAGTAGTTATCTAACCGACATGCCCTTGATACGCCATTATGGCTGAGTTGGGGTCCAATCTGTAACCACAATGGAAAGGGTGTCAATACCGCACCACTGGTAAGGACAGGCTATGGGCGACCTTCATTTAATAGTGCCCCCTATACGAGAATGGTGGGGACCTTATCTAACAGTGTTTATCCACCTCATCAACCCTCATCGAACAGTGTTGATGTCTCAACCCATGCTGGCTACATAGTTCTGGAATGCAAGAATGACTTCTAAGAATCACACCCTCATCTGATAGTGTGTGTTCCCATCCTTGGGTTCACTCGGTGCTAATTCCTACTCCCATCTGAATAGACTCTGAACATGATTTACTGAACGGAACATGGGGTGAATTACTGAATTCCATTGAATGACAGAATACTACTGATATCTGACAACTGAATGAGTTCATGAGATCATGGAGATTTCCTGAGTCATAAGACTGTATAAAGTCTAAGGATTCATAGCTTGACTGAGAATATCGTGAAAACATGACATGGATCTAGGCACACAACTAATGTTTCGGGTACGAGTACCCCCAAGACTCGATGGAAGAAAACTGACCAAGCATAACTTACTTGAACATATAACTAACATCATAATCCATAATACATTTATAGAAGCATTTAATCAAAACATGTGATAGGCATAACTTGTACATACATGGGGATTTCATGGTATCATGCTAGTTAGGCACTTTTTATTCATCTAGGCATTTAATCAAGAATATTGTAGACATGGTACATGTAAACATCATTGTACAATAATTAAAGATCATGGTTCAATTCTAATTTCATTATTCAAGGGTTTAGTCATAGGTTTGCATGAATCTATATCTATAATAATTTAATCCACATAGAATTTATCACCTAACATGGAGTAGAATCCAATTTCTCATTATCCACATGAACAAGAGCAACCCAATCATGAAATTCATAAGAAAATCCATAAAATTGAATTTAGAAAAGAGATTCATGGGCTTCATGGACGAAAGGAGTCTATAAATAAACACTATGCATACCTTAGTTCATGATTTCGTGAAGATTGACGTCGGAAATTCTTGATTCTGAATCTTCTATGAAAAGCCCTAGGTTGTTCTTGAGAGGTTTTTGAGAGAAGAGAGTGTATTTTGGGTAAAAATTGGTTGAATAACATGTTAAAAGGCTTAAATAGGGGTGGAAAATTGACCCTTTTAACCCAGGATGCATCTTGTAATTTCAGTAAAAATTTCCCGAATTGGACCCCTGGCACAACGCGACGCACAATTGGCAAACTGAGAGATGTCGTAATGCGTGGCCATTGTGTTGCCACTTTCTTTTTGACCTGGAACTTTGGCACGACGTGGGGGAAATTGCGCTGACACACTGGAAAACGACAATTCTGAATTTGGGCCCTAGCGCGACGCGCCATAATCGTGGACCCCTACTGAAATTTTCCAAATGTCATTTCCTCTTGTGGCGCGGCGCGCCACTGATTAATATGACGCTGTTTTACGATGAAAACTTGAAATAGTCGTAACTTCTGACCCGATTATAGGATTTGGGAGAATCTTATATTGATGGAAAGCTTATTGAATTTTCCACATGACAAAAAGTGAAAATCTTGAAAATTCCTCATGGAATAATCATCATTCAATTTAGAAGCTAATACTAGACATTTTTGAGATGAAATTAGCTAGAAAAATGTATGGGGTATTACAAATTTATGAAAGGAAAATAAAAAAAGTGCTCCTAAAATATATGAATAAGAGAATTAATGTTTAGGATTTAGTTGCATATAAAAGTTATTCACATAGTATTAAGTCGCTTATAAAATTTTCTTAGGAGAAACCAATTATCTTAGTAAGAGCTTTTCTTCTACTTCTTCTTCTTTTTCTTCTTCTATAAGTTTGATATCCTCTCCATCTTTACATCTTTCAATTCATACTGATGTAAATTATGTGATAGAGTGTTATACACCCATAAAAATTTGAATTGTCTTTGTGTAATGCTCTAGAGTAGTTTTTAATTAGCAGTTGTAGACTGAATGAAATGTCAGTATTCCAGGGAATGTTGTGCGAAAAATACCTGTACTTGCACAAAATTTGCAGTTACGCATCCTGAAAGTTCAGGGTCCTATGATCCCCCAGACTATTTTTTACCGTATTTAACTGGCATGTATTTGCTCCTTATCAAATATTTTTTCTTACGCGCTCAATGTGTGTGAAATACATACAGTGGTTTAAGGGGGTCATAGGATCCTCCTACCCCCCACCCCCCGCAAAGTTCAGAATTCGTAACTGCAAATTTCGCCAAAGTACAGATATTTTTCGCACATTTTTCCCCAATTAAATCAAAGTGGGTTGTATTATCCTTACATATAATGGATGTGATTCAAGATGATATGGGTCAAGGTATTTTTTTCCAACTGAAGTCTAAAATTGCAATTGAAACTTTCAAAAAAAGATAATTTCTTTTTCTTATTTTATATTAGCATTAATTACTTATTCTAAATTATTTTAAAGATCTATTAAAGACTATAAATCAATTAATATGAGTATTATAGTAAAAATATGCACTTCATTTATTATTTCTTAAGAGGTGTATGCAAAGTTTGCCGCTATATGATGAGGCAAAATGTTCAATGTCCTCTCTTCTAGGTCCAACAAGGTTCACAAGTCCATTACTAGATGGACAAGTGGTAAAGTTAATATTGTTATACTATAAAACAAGAAAGGACAAACATGAACGCAAAGACTAGTAATTAATAAATTAGGGTCAATCCTAATACCTACGTCAAACAATTGGGTACAAAATTATTTATATAGACCAAATTATGGTAACAATTTGCACTACTTGATTTTTGATTTTTATTTTATTTTAAAGGATTAAGTCCTTTTTTATATTACTTTAAGTTTGACTTTATCTTACCAAAATTGGATAGCACACGGAGGAAAATAAAAAAAATGACAATTATGTTGATACTAGATGGAAGAACTCGCGCCAGTACGGGCCCAATAATCCAAGTAATAATATACATTGGTTTTATGACAAATATTGAGAATATTCTAGTACTGCAAGGAAAAAATTTGTATACATCACAATTAGCACACATGATTTTGTAAGTGTTATAACCAAGCTAAACGAAGCTCCACACATAACATAGCTAACAAGCATCTTTCACTGTCAGAAGTCAAGGTATCCATGCTGCTGCAAGCAAAAGAAATAATAGAAGTGAAGAATTCATCAACTTATTACCAAAAATTAAGATGTGAAAAAAAAGATGTTGAGGACTAACTTGTATATATAATCCAAATTTTCTTTTTCAACGGCAAAATCTACATTCTTCAGGTTTTGATAATATGATAACTGTCTTAAATATCCTGTCCTAATGCAATCTCAACTCCAAAGTAGTACATTCAACAGGTCCACTGCAAAAGATTATGAAAAAAATGTTGCCAAAATTCTTCCTTCACTTAATGACATTGGCGATTTCATAATTCACTGTACCAATCTCTTCTACCCCAAGATGTACAGATGGTAACTTCTGAGGTACGAATTCCTTCTTGTCGCTGGCCTATGCTTGCCCTGGGCCGATCCAACTCTAAAGACCCCAACAACAAGCAAATGTTAAAGCCATGCTGCAGTGAACTTGGCATCTTTCTCAGTCCAAAAACTTGGTTAAATGACCAACATTTACATGTAGATATTTCTCTTTTGAAAAAGGGTGTCTCTCGATTTTATTATACCGATAAACAGTGGGAGGATACACCACAACATACCCACCAATCTCTCATAACAACCTTTGTGCTCAATATCTTCTTGAAACATCAAAAGCCATTGTACTAACCGAAACCAGCAACATCAAACCCCCAAAAGCAGTTGAATAAAAAAATGTATTAAATAAATTAACTGGCACCATGATACCCTGAGGTAACGTCACCTTCGGAGCATGCAAATCAAAGCTAATATCAAACGTTTTAAGCACGACTTCATAGTAAAATAAAACACCGAATCAACATTAGGTAAATCATTCGATATAACTTGCAGAATATACTATTTTCCACCAAAACTCTCAGTATAAAACTCCCCATGTCCAATCTCACTTGCATTTTCCAATGGCAAACCCTTTGGCCAAACATACTGTTGCCCAGAATGAATATACAGATTAACCACAATCCTATTAAGATTCTCATGACTATACTGCAAAATCACTTCTTGCCTAGCATCCTTACCAATCAATTCAACATCAAAATATTTATCAATATCATCATCAATAACATCACCACGATCATCAACATCAAATAACTTTTGAAACATCGCCACGATCATCAACATCAAATAACTTTTTAGCACCATGTTGTATAACAATCAAATAACCATATTTTTTCTAACATATGAATCATAAGGTAAGTAATCAACAACTCTAAATCCAAACTTAGATTGCATATGCAAAGATAAGTAAATTATTTTTTTGAGAAGGAAAAATAATACAAGTAAATTATACCTTTCAAATTCCAATCTTTAGGTGTTCTTGAATTCTCAATTGCAAGTACTTGCCACACTTCAATCATCCCTAGCATCCTAATTGAATTTGAATGGTAATCTGATATAGACACAAAAATTCACTTGTCAGATAAAAAATTTGCATACTTAGTACCTATATTTGTGATCATTGGCACATTATTCTAATTAATTCTTGGAAATTCAGGTCGAATTACATGACTTTGAGTTGATTACAAGCATAAAAGAGTAGCGGTATGACTACTATTACTACCATTATGAAGGTAAAAGAATGTCACAATGGTGGATATTAAGAGAAAAATGGTGGTGATTTTGTAAAGATTATCAAAAATCGATGGGGGAAATTCATTGAAGTTGAAAAATATAAAACATGAAAATAAATTTTTAAAAATTAGAGTTTTATGAAAATTGAGTTATTTTATGAAAATAAAGACATACATATATTGAACTCTTTGGTCATTGGGATAGCAAGAAATGCCAACCCACTTACAAGGTGACTCATCTGAATCCTTTCAGTTGCTCAAAACATTTTTGGTATCATTCAAAAGGGTTCTCATTTCCAACAAGGCAGAACCTAACAAAGTAAACAGAAAACAAAAATCAAAGATGTGAAATTTTTAGCTCAAGAACAACATAATTCTAAGAAATAAATAAACTTACCATCTGGGGTTAGTGAAAATCAACTTTTTCTGAAAATGATTGTTGTAAATAGAGTCAAAAAGATCAAAATATGGATTCTTTATTTTTATTTCTTGATTGAAAAATGCAGATTTGAGCTTAGAGTTTGCTTAAAAAGTGTAGTTTTAGCAAGTTCAGCAATCAAGACAGGTTTTGAAAAGAGTAAAGCTATAATAACGAAAACAATGGTGGAGTTTTGGTACAGGTACCTGAGATGATTACAGACAAGCTACTCCATTGCTACTATTTTGTCCTGCTGAGAGATCTTTGAGAATTAGGTAGCAAGAATATTTCAAATAACCATTAATTTTTCATTGCAAATTCTTCTTCAAATTCTCACAACATAGGCTATTCTAGTTGGATGTCTAAATTACCTAATTATGAGGAGAACAACCTTTTTTCTTGTCCTAAATTACAAGTTCAACATCATTATAATCACCACAGTGGTAATAATATACTTCTCCTATGTTGGCTCATGAAAATTGTTGTTGCTTCTGATCTAAACTTTAGAATTGTTATGGCCATTGCTATTTCCTTCGCTCAGACCACGGAAAATTAAATCCAAACATGTAGCTTCGTTAGAGACTTTTCACAAAAAGTTAAAGATCAAAAGGTGAATTAAATAATAAATTTGCAAAAGTATGATGATGATGCTTCTTTTTCTCCAAATCATCAAACCGTAGAACAAAAGAGCGAATTAAAAAACCCAACAATTTGTTTTCCCCTAAATTACTCTCACTGAATAAGCTAAAATTCAACTCAAAGGAATCATAAGTAAGCAGATAAAGAAGCTTCCAACTCTAAACATCTGACCCAAAAGAAAACTAATCAACACACAGAGAACAAACGAAGGAAAGATATACATACATACCGGAAAACAATAAAAAAGAGCCCAAAAGATGCGAAAGAAACAATGTAAGTTGTCGTGCAGCTAGAGGTGTATACCTGTAGAAAACAAGGTAGGCATGTGAGTTGTTGTGGAAATACCACAAAGAATAACCAAATTAAAGACTACAATACTCCTTGGCTGGAGAATGCAAAGACTAAAATGTCCCTGTGAAGAAGCACACATGACAACATCACCTATGAGCTTCACTCACATTTATGTATAGTAGAAATATATATTTTCTTCTTACTAATATTTTAGGACTTCTTAATTATTAATTCTCCTAATATTCTTTATCATAAATTTTAGGATTTCTTAATTTTTAAAATATATTTCTCTTACTACATATTTTAGGACTCTTTAATTTTAAATATTTTATAAATGTACTGATATAATAATTTTAAAAAATAGATAAAAAGATAACTTTATCTATTACAGAGTCTTTTATTGAAGAACAAAAATTCAAACAACATTTCACATCTTTAATATATTAGAGATAGAGATTAGAGATTAAGCGAGATAGTAAAATAGCAATATTTTAGTGGTTCCTTATCATCCCTTATTTTTCTCTCTTTCTCTTTCTCTTATATTTCTAGCCTTTTTTCTCTTTTTTTTTCTTTTTCGTTCTTTTTTTTTCTTTTTTTTTTCTTTGTGTTTTTCTTTTCAATTGTCTTTTTTCCTTTTTATTTTTTTTCTCCTCTATTTATAGTTTCGATTTCTCTTTCTTCTTTTTTGTTTTTTTCCTTTATTAGTTTTTCGTTTTTTGTTTTGTTTCTTTCTCAATTTCCTCTTTTTCAAATTTGTTCTTTTTCTCTTCCTATTTCTTTATTTTTGCTTTTTTTTACTCTTCTATCTCTACCTTCTATTTCCCTTTTTTTTTTTTTTTTTTTTATCTTTTATTTTCCTATTTTCATTTTTATCCTTTTTTTTATTTTTTTTTTGTTTCTTTCCTTTCATTTTTTTCTCTTCTATCTCTAGCTTATCTTTCTTTTTTTTTTTTAATAATTTTTTTGTATTTTTCCTTCCTTTTTTATTTTTATTTTATATTTTTTATATTTTTGAAAAATATGACTACACCGAGCATACGTCATGGATAATAATGAAAATACCATAATCTCTTATTGTATTTATATTTGCACCATTATTTATATTTTTTTATATTCGTTGATATAATTATATTTATATTTTATAGTTCACACTTATATTTGTATGCATTTTATTGTTCACACTTCTATTTGTATTTTATAATTCACATTTGTATTTATATTTTATAGTACGCACCATCACTTATATTTATACAATTTACACTTGTATTTAAAGAATTATTTTGTGTTTGAGTTTTATAGTTGACTGCATATTGAATTTGTATTTTGTGATTTTATTTTGTTTGTTTTTGTATTTGTATTTTATTTTCATCATCACACTTGTATTTTTAAGAAATTAATTTTTTATTTATATTTATAAGTTGATCGCATATTGTATTCGTATTTGTAATTTCATTTATTTGTATTTGAATTTGTAGTTGACTGCATCATTTGCATTTTTAAACAAGTGAAATAGAATTGATATTTTTCTTTCTATGAAAACTTATATTTATATTCATTGATACAAATTATATTTTATTGATAAAAATTAAACAATGCACAATACAAAAGATAAATTATACAAATATAGATATTACATTTGTATCAAATGATCTATGTTTATACAACTTGAACCATACGTATACAAATGATACATGTTTGTATAAAAATACTAAAATCTGACATAAAATACTAATAATACATTTGTATTAAATGATACTTTGCATATATATTTGTATATTTTTGACTCAATCAAATATAATTAATACATATACTTATTTATATACAAATAATAAGTTGTATATATTCACGACTGAACTATTCAAATACAAATAATAAACTTTAAATAAATAATTTGATATAAATAAATATAAAATATAAAAATATATAAATATTAAATACAAAAATGAAAAAAGAACAAGAAAAATTACAAAAATGGGAAAAAGAAAAAGATGAAAAAAGACAAAAAAAAATAGAAATTGAAATAATAAAGAGAGAAAATACAAAAAAAGTGCAAAGGAAAAAAAACAGTAAGAAACCAAAAAAGAAAAAGAGATAGCATCTAGACCCCCTCTAACTATGACCAAATTTACTACGACACACTCCAACTTCACGGGGGTCATATTACCCCCTTGAACTAAATTTTTTTGTCAATTTTTTTAACTGACGTGACACATGACAGTCCTTCACGCGCCTCTGGTGTTTAACTTCATGCAAAGTGCCACATCAACACAAAAGGGTGATAAAAATACACTAAAATTTAGTTCAGGGAGGTAATAAGACACCTGTAAAATTGGAGTGTGTTGTAGCAATTTTAGTCATAGTTCAGGGGTGCTATTGGATGTTTATCTCAAAGAAAAAAATAAAAAAAATAAAGAAAAAAATTGAAAAAAAAAGAGAGAGAAAATAGAAAATGGTTTTTTTATCATTCAAACCTATTTCGAGTTTTGAAACTCATTAAAAAACTTTCTATATTTAGAAAGAGAATCTTCAAATTAATTAATTGGGTGAACGTGATTTAAGGAAGATGAAATTCTTTTGCCTTTTTAAACTCAAGCTATTACTTAAAAATAAGGTAATTAACTGTATTTGTATATATATTTGATGCTGTCTTGTGCATCAAATACATATACATATTACTATTTAGGGTAATTAGCAAAAGATTGTTATGTGTCTTCTAATTAATGAGCCTAGTTTACTATTTCTGAACTTTTCCCTAAATAAAATAATTTTTCTTTAACAACTCCTATAAATAATATTTAACTACTCATCCATTTCATTTTCTATATAGTACAAGTAGTATAATATTGAACGGAGTAAATCATTGGAAAAAGACGTTAAAATCACACTAAAGTATATCTGAAAAGTCGAAGACACACTTAAACTATTGTAATGATCTATTACACCTTTAATCTTATTTTTAGTGAAATTAATGACACCCTAAAAGATGACATGACAAAAATAATCAATGAAAAAAATAGGTACGTTTCAATCTTCAAAACACAGTATTAACATAGAAATGTGGGTTATTTTCTTATTTTTATTTTCTTATTTTTAATATATAATAAGTGGTCCCCACTTTCTTACCCTTCCACTTCTTCATCCCCACTCCCCCCTCTCTCTGGCCATTCTTCTGTAGATTAACTTTTGATTCTTTTTTTTTTATTTTAAGTTTTTTCTCAAACAAGTCTAGATAGCTAGAGAAGAAGGTAAAATGAAGAAAATGGTGAAAGGATTTATTTTTCTCTCTCGTCGTCGCCGGAAAATTTTAGACCATCTTAGGTAGTTCTTCTTTGTTCTTATCTTCTATCATTGTTTTCTAGTGATTTTTTTTTAAAAATCAATCTGAAACTTGTCTTTCATCATTTATAAAATAAATTCACTTTAAAAAAAATTTCATGGTCAGTTTCAAAAGTTTAATTATATTGGTGATTTCAGTGGCTTAAATTTATCTTCTTTCAAATTATTATTGAAATCTTGAATTACTTATGATTTAACTAGTTGGGTCCGTCAAGATTGATTTAATTGAAATTTTCTAACCTTGAGGGATTGATTTGTCGTCATCTCCATTGATGCTTTATTTTTATGTGTAGGGTGAATATCAGTGTGCAAAGACATTTTCTTTTTTCTTTTCTAGTTGTAGGGATAGGAGTTGAGAAGTGTGAGAATGGAGAAGAGGGTGGTGTAGAGAGCAAGAGTTTCTTTAATGAAAATGAAAAAACAAAAGGAAAATTAAAAGTCAAATTTTTTATATCTTATATGGCGATTTATATCTGATGTGGAAATGTCGAAGCGAGTGTGATACACCTCCCAATATGCAACTGGTTTAATGTATTTTGGGGTTGTATTAATTTCACTAAAAATAAGAATAAGGGTTTTATAGGTCACTATGATAGTTTAAGTATGTCTTTAACTATTTGGATATAATTTAGGGTGGTTTGAATATCTTTTCTCTAAATCTTTTGAATAAAATATTATATACCCAAATTAGGTAAAATCAGTGGAGTTTAATATCGAAGACCTAGAATTGAAGAGTAAGTGATTGCATACATTTTATTGGTTGATTTAGACCGAGAACGATCCAAAGTTACAAGAAAAGGCAAAGCTCTTACGGACTAGCTTTCATTGGGCTCTTCAGTTGAGGTGGGTCATAGTTTTAGTGGAGTTTAGACACAATTTGATTGTATATTTTCTAAATTAGATAACTTATTATTTGGTCTTTGAACATGTTTGTGATTAATGATTTGGTTGTTCATGCTTGAAAGAATAGGTTTATTGATTATCAAACTTGATTGAAATGCATTATGTTTGTAAGAGTACTTATAAATTTAGTACACTGTGATATATCTTGAGAGATAGTGAAATCGATAAAATATACATACATATATTATGGAGGATCAAGTGTTGGTCAGTACCAATATGAATATTGATATTACTATTGTTACAGAGGATCAAATATCACGTTAGTACAAGTATATGGACTTAGATTGTCCTCTAAGTACCTTAGAGTGTGTGTACACACTAGTGTGATTTTACGAGATAGCATTGCTTGCAAGTTTCAATGAACTAATGGTATTCTAATTGCGAGTTTGAGATGGACGCAGTTTTCCCTTATATGATAATTGTTGACTTCGTGGTTATTCACGATATGGTTGATACAATTAATGATTAGGTAACCTATCTTAGGGCATTATTTGGAATGTTTTTTATATACTTGTTGAATCATTGATTTCTTGTTATATGCTGATGCAAGTCGACTTGTTATTTGGTTTATGTGTATACATGTTATTAAATTAAGTTGTCCTATGAAACCTACCAGTACATAGTGGTTTGTAATGATACTACCATATTTTCTTTATTTGTTGAGTGCATAAAGTATTCTAGAGACTTAGATACGAGCTTACCTATAGTATTTGACAACTTATCTCAATCCAAGGGTGAGCTGTCACGACCCTAAATCAAGGGTCATGATGGCGCTTGTCGCGGCGTACCTTGAGAAGTAAGCCTATCACCCAAACTGATACAAAAAGGAAAAAAGAAAAGATAGAAATACCCAAGGTAAGACTTCTCGAACGAAGCCAAACCATACAAGTAATCATAATAATACGGAAAGAACTTATCCAAAATACCAATCATGCCCAAAACCAGGTGTCAAATAGTGTAAGAACTACTAATACAATTCAAGAGTCAAATACATTAGAAAAATAACCACAAAGAAATAATATCTATCTCAGAATACTAATAAAGACATAACTACTATAGAAATATAGAGACAAACTTCGAACGCATGAATGTCCAACCGCTACCTTGGAAGCTCCAACAATCGCCTGAGTCAAACAAGCTGAGGGGCACTCGAGCTACGACCTGCATCGAAAGGGCATAGTAGGCATGAGTACGGTCGACTTGTACTCAGTAGGTATAATAGGCCGACCAAGCAAAGTAGTAAATAAAGCATGCAAAATATACACTAAGGGCATGTCACCTGCAATAAAAAAATATCCCACAATGATAGCCCACACTACTTGCACTAACAGTTCTAACATATCACATATATTCCAACTTCACAACAAGATAGAACACACGTATGAATTATATCACATATAAGTAGAACAAGAGGAAACACACATATATAGGATCATCAAATACAAGTAAAAGAAGATAAGACAATTGCATAAATAGCAAGTCAATATGGCAATACAACACAATATAAACACAATAAAGTAAGTGCAATGTATATGATGATGATGATTATGATGCATGAGGTCATCGCACAACCTCTAGGATCTTTGTACAATCTCCGTATACACCTACGGAGCTAAAGCTTCCCGACATAAGACCCATGAGGGGTTCGTCAACCCGTATTCAATCCACATATCTCATATCTTCTTTCCGACACATCCCTCAAAAAGAGTTTTATAAAGTGTTACAATATCTCCTCCTTGGCACATCCCTCGAGGAGGTTTTTAAAAAGGTGTTGCCAGTGTTACTAAGGTGTTGCCACGGTGGTACTAATATTTTATGAATGAGTATGATATGAGGGTGTAATGCTCTCAACCAATCACAATGAGTATGTTCACAACCAATCACAATGATATATTTTCACAACCAACCACAATTATACATTTTCACAACCACGTGAGCCAATATTCACTCATTATTTTCGTTTTATCCATGAATTTTCACATTTCTCATATAACAACAAGTATGAATATATCACTATACCAATGGTACCACATTAGGCATTTCAACAACACAATACAATTATTCACATATATTCAAGGCTATCAATTTCACATAGGACCTCACACGGTCACACATATCACATAATATCTCAATTTCGATAATTACATCACATATAGGCCCTACGCAATTACAACACATAGATAGTTATTTTTCATTATTAGTTACCACCCTTAACATATATTTTATACCATCATTTACCATCTAGCCCAGTCTGAAAGAGTTAAGGCATTACCTACCGCGAAAGCCGAAATCGATCCGCTACACTTTGAACTCGCGACCTTACTTTTCATGAATTATCCCAAACTCCACTAAAAATATCAAATATGGAATGTACGTATCAAAACAAAACTAACGATACCTATATTGACTACTTTTGATTCGGGATCAAAATGGATCCTCAGAACAAGTTTTCGAAAAAGAAGGGCAAAATCGGAACTTTACTTCAAAAATATATTTTTCATATTTTTAGAAACCTACATCTGAAAATCCAAGTTAAAACGAGTAAAAAATGAGGTTCAAATAGAAGAAAAACTATTTTTGAGCTTTACGGGATAAAATATTTGAGATCCGAGTTAAAATCAAGAATCGAGCTTGTTTTGAAGGTTAATGTAAGACCCCACAAAGTTCCCTCATCGTTAGAGCTTTCAAAATGAGTCACATGGAGCCTAACACTTAGAACTTTAGCTAAGTGTTCAACACTTAGTTTATTTTGAACCTTCAAACTTCGGGGAATTAATTCATGACCTTTACAATATCCGTTTTTCGATTTTCAAGTTGTGTTACGATCGAGCAAGCTCATAGTACATATCGGATGAGTTTCAGAATTTTTCAGAACGCATAAGGCCGCGTTTGGATTTCAAACCAGCAGCAAAAACGCTACTTTTGCCCAGTTTTCAGCATTTCAGGGTCAACTTCCAACGATCATAAATTTCAGTATTTAACGAACTGGGTGAGATACTATATATCAAATGAAAGCTCTTTGAGTTTTGTTTCCAATGAAATTAGTTTTATCCAATTTTATCATCGGAGTAAAAAGTTATGATCAATTTTCTTCAGCATATCAAACCAGTGACTGAGGGACAAATGTGACTTTATTTGTTTCCTTGGGGGAATTTTGGTCATTTACCATCCCCTAATCATGCTTTAAAATGGGATTCATCTTACATTGGACCAAAATTTAGTCATTTATCTGAAAATTCTCAAGAACCAAACACATGAGCTTCAACCAAGAATTCAAGATCTCTAAAAATTCAACCGCAGGAATTCAAAAATAATTTAGGAATCATAATTCCGAAGTTGAGATCTTCAAGAAGCACCCATTATTTTACGAGTAGAGTTCCGAAATTGCAAGTTCATCCAAAGTCACAAATTTGAGGTACGTGGGGTTTGAACAAGAGTAATCCTTCCGGTCTTGTGCCCAAAACTTAATTTTTATAAAGATTACGTAAATTTTTATGTTGAAGTTTATACCAATTTATCTTATTTTGAGTTTATGTAATTATCCATGAATTGAGTATTTGAAGGCATTATATTTTATCTTGATATGATTTGAGTTGAGATATACATATTTTGATTTATATTTTTCTATTAAGAATTGATGTTGTTGAATTTATTTAAAATGAGTATTGAGAATGAATTTACGGAATTTGTGATATGAATTTTGAGTTGTTGAAATTATGATATTTATGTCATGAATTTATTTCCTAAATGAGATTGAGCTTGAGTACGGGAGTAGTATTTAGCACCGAGCGGGAGGTGTGGGTGAGCGTACCCTACTTCCCCAGAACTACGTGCCACTGTAGGATATAGATTTGTGGGCCTAAGGCCAAGTTTGTGATCACTGAGTTGAGGTTATACTCCCTGGCAAGAGTATGACGCTCCTTCCCAACGTGGAGTTTCTTCCTTAGGAGGACAAAACGTTGGACTCCATGATAAGCTCACATGGTTTATGTCGGTTATAAGAAATTCCCATGGTGTGTGTGTGTCTCTGCTCTATCTAAGATAAGTGTGTATGGTTTGAAAACTATGATTTGTGAGAAAGTTCCTTATTTCCGAAAGATTGAAATATTATGTTCTAAAGAGAGTTGTTTTAAGACTTGATTACTTTACAAGTTGAAACCGAGCAGAAAGTGAATTTGAACTTATTGTAATGACTCACATGATTTATTTTACGTGTATTATTCATCCATGATTTTGATGATTTAATTCGAGCTAAGTGAGTTATTTATATCAGCATGCACAATTTTATAAACTGTGATGATATTAAGATTTTATTTTATATATGCATTGCACCCCCATATGCTCGGTACATTTCTATGGTACTGACCCACATATTCGTATATGGTCTACATTTTCTTGGAATGTAGGTACAAGGTATAGTATGAACCTTCAGATCCAGTCAGTTCGTGGTATCCAGTCAGCAGGTGATGAGTTCTTTTGATTCAAGGGCTTGGGTCAGTTATGCAGAACTAATAGTGTTGTATTTTCTTTATTCGGTCGTATTGAGTTGGGATAGTCGGGAGTCATGACCTGGCTACCTACAGTCAATACTAGTAGAAGCTTCATAGATAGTCAGTAGAAGTTGATGTATTCCATTTCAGTTTTGGTTGTAAAAGCAGAATTTTAATCTTGTAAATTCAGTTTTGTATTGATCAAATTCAGAAAAGATTTATTTTCCGCAGATTTGTATAGATTTATACTTTTTGTTCAGTTGCTTATGAGTTCTCCCAGTAGAAGGGTTAGCTTGGGGTCACTTGTTACCCTAAGCACCGTGTGACATCTCGGGACCCGATTTTGGGGCGTTACAAACTTTGTATCAGAGCGTAGAATTCAACTGTCCTAGGGTGTTTGTGAAGCCGTGTCTAGTAGAGTCTTACGGAATGGTATAGATACATCTGTACTTTTCTTCGAGAGGCTACGAGGAATTTTGGAAATGTTACCACTGTTTCAAGTCTCAGATCGTGCTACAAAAAAAAGTTCTCTAAGAAACTTATATAGATTCTCATCTTACTCTATTCAGGCCATCTCCACCTTATTTTCAAGATATCAAAAATTGTCAAGATCGAATCTTTATTGATAATTCTTTCTCGGATACTCTCCACAGATAGTCATGGGATTATGAGCGAGCTAGAAAGTACCCCCTCAGTGCCTTTGAGTTTCAAAGATTGAAGTACTTTATTCTTGATTCATAAAATTCACGCACTAAGCCCAAGTCAGATGTTCTTCCATATTCCTCCTTATAGTCCATAATGATAATCTATTCTTCCCTATCTATGTATTATTCTTGAGATAACATGATCAACAAGTTCTTGTTCCTCTCTTGATAATACTTTCATATTTGCTAGCGAGAAGTTTCAAGAGTTTCATAAAGCAGCTTGAGATGAGCCTTCTAGTGTGTTATAAGTCCCTCAAATTTAAAGTTATACCCTCATTTTTATGAGTTTCTCAGTTAAGAAAGAATAAGACGTGTATCCTTAGATCATTGAATATTGTGTGTTAAGTTTCTATATCTTGTAACCTTGTTATTATTGTTTTGCTAAAAATTAAAGTCTAGTGAAGCCGTGTGAGTCCTATTTCGATTCACTAGCATAGTTGCTTCGTGATTCATCATATTTTTTTTTTCAAAACTCAAAATCAAAGTCTAGTGAAGACGTGTGAGGCCTATTTCGATTCACTAGCAACTTGTTGTTCATCTTGTTATGCTTGTGTTGGTTGAAAGTATGGGTTTAGAGGTGTAGTGACAAAAAAAATGGTAAGGGCGATTTATTGAATATAAGTATAGCTGAATTTTTTGGCATGAGAATGAGTCAGTAATGCAGTGATATGTCCTGGTGTGTTAGTTTAGTATAAGGTAGAGAAGGAGTTATTATTTAAGGTGAATTATTGAATGCTTAAAGTATGAAGAGAGTTGTTGACAGGGTTGTTGTGCAAGAAAAGTATAGGTTATTGATGAAGGTACTTGGTGGATGAGTGTTGTTAATTTAGGCGTCCCTGAGATTGCAAAAAAAAAGAGTTAGTTTAAACTTATAGAGATATGAAAGAAGTTAGGTGTATAGATGAGTGAATAGTAATGATGTGTAGAAGGAGGATGTTTTGATGTATTGTAAATATGATAGATCGTAGGATTACAACTGATTATTATTGTTATGAGGTCTTAGCAGACTAGTGTTTTTCGAATGATTGGCATGTAAGAATAATTGTGAAGATTGTGGTTAATCATAGCTAGAACAAGATACTAAGTTTGAATAGTAGATGGTGATCAAGGTGAGTATAATGATTGATGTGTTGTGAATGTTAGTTGTACAAAAGGTGAACTAGTAGGCTTGAACAGTGTATACAAGAATTTAAGTTTGTTGTTTTGAGATTTTGTGAGATGATAATTGTAGAAGCGAAAGAAAGTTTAGTATATTCTATGGGAGTTCAGTGGTCATGTGTATTATTATATCCAATACCCTAAAGTGATTGAAGTTTATTTTAGAGTTTATTAAGTGGTTCATGGACTTAATGATGATTGCTTAAAGCTAAGGGGGAGATGATAGAACAAGTAACCAAGTCGGGATCTCAGATTCTTGTAGTAGTGCCAGTATGTGTAGGAATGATGTAAGGGGAGAGGATTCCCAACCCATTCTCTTGTCAGTGCATGTATTCAAGAAATCATTTCATTTTATATTATTTAATTCAAGTATCCATGCTTCCCACGTGGTTGATAAAATTCCTTCAAGAATTATTTTTGAACAAAGGATTACATACCATGTTAAACTTGTTTCAAGATAAATCCCCAAGTTATGAATTTTGCTATATCCAATTTCAATAGAATTTCATGTAAATCACCAATTCATGATTTGCTCTATGTATTATACTTTATGCCCCAAAAATTTGAATTTTATAAATGATTACATGACTTTCAAGTTGGGTTTATGCCAAAATTATCATGTTTTAAGTTTATAAAGTTATAAGTGATTTAAGCCTTGAACTACATGACTATTTTCATATATCTATGCATATAAAGTGATTTTCCAGATTTTTCCCAATTAAGTTTAAGCATGATATTGAGATTATTGATCTTATTATTTTGATGGTATTGAAGTATTTTCAAGAAGAATGTTGAGCATGTTGTTTTGCTATGAATTTAAATGTTTATACATGAAGTGTAAATTGGGATTCATACCTATTATCACTATTTGCAAGATTATGAATTTTGAGAGACTTTGAATATAAATTTCATGAGTTTGTTCATATTTTCATGCACATTTCTGAGATTTTTAGATTTTAAGATGAACTACGAATGTTTATGTTATCAAGCATAAATTTTGAGATGTTTTGGCACAAGTTTGAAGCATGGGCTTTAAGCCCTAAGATTGAGTTTTGATATTTCAAGAAGCTTGTATTTTTTTTACATACTTTGATACCCTATTCCTAAGGCCTCGGTAAAGAGAGTCAAGTTATTTACAGTATCCCTTCATGTTTTTAGGTCTCCATATTCTAATCTTTCAGTGACCTTTTCATTTAGTCGAGATGGTGATGATGAGCAGTTGTCTAGAGGGGAGAGAGTAAATATTTCTTCTTGATGAAAGATGGTCGTGTGCTTATTTTAGTTAAGTTGGTAAATATGAAGTAAGATCGAGGCCAAGTCTTCGATACATGTCATGGTTAGTTGAAGTTTTATGCATTATGTAAGTCTATAAGTTTGAAAGAATTTTGAGGTGACATTTTGAGTATGGATGGGTTAGTCGAGAATATTTTATGTGTATCATCTTAAGAATTGAATAATACATAGAAGCTGTTATGAGTAAGGTGTTAGGGAATATGAGAAAAATACTTTATGAGTGTCTGTTTAGAGGTGCGTATATGGGTATGAAGGTAGGCTTGAATGTTATATTTGTATATATGTGGAAGGGTGCATTGCACATTAGTAAATGTCTAGTACAAGGTTGAGTGTGGTTGTTGGAGTGGTAATGAGATTTTTTCAAGAGATGAGAAGTTGTGAAATGCAGGGTGTGTTGAATTCATGATTCAAACTAGTAATATAGTGTTATGTGGTGTATCTTGTGACTTCGAGATTAGGCTTGAACATGGAGATAAGATTTCGTTCCGACTAGACATGAGTGGATGGAAATATCAACGACCATGTGAGAATTAGAAGATGAACCAATGAGTATGGTCTTTAAGGGAAGGGAATGGTTGAGAGATTATTTTAGAAGTGTGTAGTTTTTAAGTAAGGTGTTGTGAGACCTAAAGTTCAGAAATTCTAACCCAGTGTATGATTCATTTTCAGCATCCAATAATCCAGTTTAACAATCAAACGAATAGATTTCTTTAGTTTTTCATTTTCCGAACTAGTCTGGTCTTACTACCTGAAGTTTCATAAGCACGGTCATTCCAGAAAATAGTTGTTGACACCCATGAAAATTGTGAATTCAGCTCAGTATATTTATCAGGTATCAGTTTCAGAATTCGTACATCTAGTCATGATTCGGTTCATAAGTATTCACTGAACGATCTTTATTTTCCAAATATTCCAGCTCAGGCAATGTGATACTCAGTGCATAATCTTAGCCTCATTTTTTCTCATGATTTAAGCCTGCATAAACTATCGCTTCGTCGTCTATAAGTATAATCGCACCTTGAGTACATCAAGCGAATTCTGAACTCTCAGCATGAGTCAGCTCTTTATAATAAGTAAAGGCAAGTCAGCTCAGACTCAATCGAAGAAAACAGCCTTCCCTCATTCAGCTCCTATCTAATCAAAGATTCAGCTATATAGCTATTCTTATCATGAGTAAATATATTCATCAAAGTGTAGCAAAGTAGAGAAGGATATAGGTCCGGTTGAGCAAGTTATTTCAACTTTGTATCCTTAGTTTCTCGGTATCCTTAGCTTGTCTAGCGTCATTCGAGGACGAATGTTCCCAAGGGGGAGATATTTTAATACCCCACAAAGTTCTCTCGTCGTTAGAGCTTTCAAAATGAGTCACATGGAGCCTAACACTTAGAACTTTAGATAAGTGTTCAACACTTAGTTTATTTTGAACCTTCAAACTTCGGGGAATTAATTCATGACCTTCCCAACATCTGTTTTTTGATTTTCAAGTTGTGTTACGATCGAGAAAGATCATAGTACATATCGGATGAGTTTCAGAATTTTCCAGAACGCATAAGGCTGCGTTTGGATTTCAAACCAGTAGCAAAAATGCTACTTTTGCCCAGTTTTCAGTAATACAGGAGTAGTATTTAGCACCGAGCGGGAGGTGTGGGTGAGCGTACCCTACTTCCCCAGAACTACGTGCCACTGTAGGATTGAGATTTGTGGGCCTAAGGTCGAGTTTGTGATCACTGAGTTAAGGTTATACTCCCTGGCAAGAGTATGACGCTCCTTCCCAACGTGGAGTTTCTTCCTTAGGAGGACAAAACGTTGGACTCCATGATAAGCTCACATGGTTTATGTCGGTTATAAGAAACTCCCATGGTGTGTGTGTCTCTCTTCTTTATCTAAGATAAGTGTGTATGGTTTGAAAACTATGCTCTGTGAGAAAGTTTCTTGTTTCCGAAAGATTGAAATGTTATGTTCTAAAGAGAGTTGTTTTAAGACTTGATTACTTTACAAGTTGAAACCGAGCAGAAAGTGAATTTGGAACTTATTGTAATGACTCACGTGATTTATTTTAAATGTATTATTCATCCATGATTTTGATGATTTAATTCGAGCTAAGTGGGTTATTTATATCAGCATGCATAATTTTATAAACTGTGATGATATTAAGATATTATTTTATATATACATTGCAACCCCATATGCTCGGTACATTTCCATGGTACTGACCCACATATTCGTATGTGGGCTACATTTTCTCGGAATGTAGGTACAAGGTATAGTATGCACCTTCAGATCCAGTCAGTTCGTGGTATCCAGTCAGCAGGTGATGAGTTCTTTTGATTCAAGGGCTTGGGTCAGTTATGTAGAACTAATAGTGTTGTATTTTCTTTATTCGGTCGTATTGAGTTAGGATAGTCGGGAGTCATGACCTGGCTACCTACAGTCAATACTAGTAGAAGCTTCATAGATAGTCAGTAGAAGTTGATGTATTCCGTTTCAGTTTCTGTTGTAAAAGCAGAATTGTAATCATGTAAATTCAGTTTTGTATCGATCAGATTCAGAAAAGAGTTATTTTCTGCAGATTTGTATAGATTTATACTTTTTGTTCAGTTGCTTATGAGTTATACCAGTAGAAGGGTTATCTTGGGGTCACTTGTGACCCTAAGCACCGTGTGACGTCTCGGAACCCGATTTCGAGGCGTTACAGTTAAATTGATGAAAAACTAGTAATTATAGGATAGAAACATTATTCAAGTGAAAATGAGCGAAATTGAAGTTTAAAATCACGCCCTAAGATTTTTGGAGATTTGAGAAATTTATCAAGAGAAAAAGGTGAATTTTACCTTAAATCCGTAATAAAATCAAGAAATATATGTTAATCTAACTTTCCAAGCTCCCAAAAACTTTATTTTAAATCTCCCACACTATTTTAGGGTTTAACTCTCAGAGGCAAGATGAAAAATGAGCAAAACAGGTCAAAAAGGGAAAAAATCTGCTAATATAGCAGAAAATTTGCTATAACAACAATTTTTTTCTTTTTAAAGTTCAACCCGTACTTCAACGGGGTGCCCGAAATTTGTTCAGAGTCCGCTATATGTAAATAAACTATGCAACCACACTAAATTTGATGTTCCGCACATGTTGGCAAAGTCGTATTTTCGAACGAACATCATTTTTACAAAGTTGACCTCCGAAATCTGAAATCGCAATTTTCTAAACCGAGGACCGAAATGATATTTAAAAGCCTTAAAATCACACTATAATGCTAACACCCTAAAATCAATTTTCCAGATATGCTGGCGAATTAGGATTTTTCATCCGAAGTCATTTCGACCAAATGTGGGGCCTACAATCATATTTCTAATTTTTCAACTTTCCGACCAATAAGTCGAAATGAGCTTAGGGGCACCGGAACCCGAACCAAAGGTCTACCTAGACTAAGATCGATATTTCGGAGCTACTGGGACAGTCCGTTCAACCATCCATCGCACGGATCAAACTATATCTCATAAGTCTAAAATAAGGCTCTCGAAGCCATAAAAAACCATAATATCACATAAATAGTACCAAAATACATCAAAAATCATGCCAATCACTCTCACATAGGAATGTCAATGGGGAAGTGTGGGTACGGGGCGGTGCGGGTTTTAAGCTATACGGGGTGGTGCGGGTGCGATGCGGATTAAAGTAAGTTTTTTTTAAATGGTGTGGTGCGGTGTGGTGCGGGTTGCGGGTATATGCGGGTTTAAATTAAAAAGAGCTAAAAATTAGTATTATTCTCATGAATATACCTAAAATTATATGTATTCTTTACTTAAAACTTTATGATACTTAAAATGACATGTATAACACTAAAAATAAATAATGTTATAGCTTTGTTAATATCTCTATTCATTTTTTAAAAATATGAAATTTGATCATTATTTGTAGACGTGATACTTTTTAACAATTTCTTGGTGAAAAGTGATATAATAGAAATTAGTTGTTATTATTTCCTAATTGCAGATTTGGAAATATTATAATTTTCAGTGGAATTACGATTTTTTTTAAAATATAGGGTGGTGTAGTGTAGGTATGCGCGGGTATGAGTGTGGGGCAAGTTTATGCGGGTTTAAAAGTGATGCATTGTGGTTTTAAAATTTGCGGATTTAAAAAAAACCCGCACCGCACCATTGCCACCCCTACTCTCACACCCCTAAAGTACCATAATGCAACTATGGGGAGGGGTAAAATATTCAAATCACACAGAATCACAAATTTCACATATTTCATCAAATTTTTAGGTCGTTACATCATCCACCACTACAAATCTAGTTCGTCCTCGAACTAAGGCAAAAAAAATACCTGAATCAATGAAGAGATGGGGATAGGAACTACGCATATCAGACTTAACCTCTCAAGTAGCCTCATCTACAGGTCGATGTCGCCACTGAACCTTAACCACAGGGCAACCGCCTAACATCCCTAGACAAAATGGAAACTGACTCCTCAACAAAGGACAACCGCTCATCTAACTGAATCGACTCCCAACGAATAACATGAGACTTATCAGGAATATAGCGACGAAGCATAGAAACATAAAAAACTGGATGAACAGCTGATAGATCAGGGGGAAAAGCCAACTCCTAAGCCACATCACCAACAGTCCGAGACCAATATACCTGGGGATAAGCTTTCCTCTCTTCCCAAACCTCATTACACTCTTCATGGGTGAAACTCAAAGAAAAACATGATCACCAACATCAAATCTCAAGGTACGAATTCTATGATCAACATAGAACTATGAACCAATATACCTAGGAATAAGCTTGCCCCTCTTCCCAAACCTTATCACACTCTTTATGGGTAAAACTCAAAGGAAAACACCATTACCAACATCAAATCTCAAGGCACGAAGTCTACGATTAGCATAGCACTTCTTCCTACTCTGAGCCGCTCTAAGTCTATCCTGAATGACCTAGAATCTATCTAAAGACTCACGAAGAAAGTTCGTACCTCGAGGTCTCACCTCTGAAAGATCAAATCAACTATTAGGGAGCGACAATGCGTACCATACTATGTCTCAAAAGGAGCCATATCAATACTAGAATGGTAGCTATTATTATATGCAAACTCTGCTAAAGCCAAATGCTGCTCCTACTGGCCACCAAAATCCATCATGCATACACGAAACATATCCTCCAAAACCTGAATAGTCCTCTCTAACTGACCGTCAGTCTGAGGTGAACACCGTGCTAAGATCAACCCAAGTACCCAACTCATCCTGAAAAGTCTTCCAAAAGTGAGATGTGAACATTGAACCTCGATCTGAAATAATGCACACCAGTACACTATATAGATATACAATCTCGCGAATAAAGATATGGGCTAACCTCTCAGCACTGAATGAGACCTAAACCGAAATAAAATGAGCTTACTTGGTCAATCGATCCACGATAACCCAAACACTGTCAGAACCATGAGATGTATGAGGAAAACCAGTCACAAAGGCCATGGTGATCCGTTCCCACTTCCACTCGGGAATGGGTAACCTTTGAAGTAACCCTCCAGGACTTATATGCTCGACCTTCACCTGCTGACAGCATAGGCAACAAGCCACAAAATCTGCCACATCTCGCCTCATACCACCCCACCATTAATGCTACCTTAAATCATGATACATCTTAGACACACCTGGAGAGATAGAATATCTAGAGCAATGGTCCTCCTCCATGATCAACCTAATCCAATCACCTATTCTCGGCACAAAAACTCAGCCTCCAATCCGCAAAAATCCATCTGAATCAAGTGAGGCTTCCTTAGCCTCCGCACTTAATACCTTATCTTGAATCAACCTCAATCCAATATCATCAAACTGATGAGCTCGAATCTACTTCATTAAGGAAGATCTAGCCTTCACAAAAGTCAAAACACGCCCAAGTGTTGAAATATCAAGCCTAACCATCTGGTTAGATAAATACTGAACCTCTAAGGCTAAAGTCCTCTCTTGGGTCAAAAGATGTGCCAAGATACCGATGCTAGTCGACCTTTGGCTCAAGGCATCCGCAACCACATTAGCCTTGATCGGATGGTAGAGAATAGTCAAATCATAATATTTAAGCAACTCAAGCCAAAAATGGTGCCTCATATTAAAATCTCGCTGGGTGAAGAAGTACTGAAGGCTATGATGATCTGAGAAAATCTCACAACGAACTTCATATAAGTAGTGTCTCCACAACTTCAAGGCAAACACAACTGCGCACAACTCCAAATCATGGGTAGGATAATTTCTCTAACGAGGCTTTAACTGATGAGATGCATAAACAATCACCTTGCCCTTCTGCATCAATATATCACCTAACATAACACTTGAAGTATCTCAAAAGATGGTAAAACCCATGCCTTCCTTGGGCAAAGTCAAGATAGGAATTGAAGTCAACAAATCCTAGAGCTTTTGAAAGTTCGCCTAAAAAACATCAGACCATTGAAAAGAAATCTTCTTCATGGTCAACTTGGTCACTGGAGATGCAATTGAAGAGAAACCCTTAATAAAAACCGATAATAACCTGCCAAGCCAATAAAACTTTGAATCTCGATGGGTAAAATAGGTTTATCCCAATCACGAACAGCAACAACCTTGGATAGATCAACCAAAATACCTTTCTTAGTCACCACATGACCCATGAAAGAAACAAACTCCAACCAAAACTCACACTTGGAGAACTTAGCATACAACTTCTCATCTCTCAATCTCTGAAGCATGATCCATAAATACTCCTCATGCTCAACCTCACTCTTGGAATAAATCAAGATATCATCTATAAATACAATAATAAAGGAGTCAAGATACAATTGAAACACCCAATTTATCAACTCTATGAATGCGACAGAGGCATTGGTCAAACCGAAGGACATAACCAAAAACTTATAATGATCATATCGAGTTTGAAAAATTATCTTTGGAATATCCAAAGCTCTAATCCTCAACTGGTGATAACCGAACCTCTAACCAATCTTTGGAAACACTGCAGCACCCTAAAGTCGATCAAATAAATTATCAATGCTAGAAAGAGGATACTTATTCTTAACCGTCACCTTGTTCAACTGCCAATAATCAATGCACATCCTCATTGAACCATCATTTTTCTTCAAAAGCACGACAAACGCACCCCAAGGTGAAATACTAGGTTGGATAAATCCCTTATCCAACAACTCATGCAATTGATCCTTCAGTTTTTTCAACTCTGTTGGGGCCATCCTATAAGGAGAAATCGAAATAGGTTTGGTGCTCAGCTCAACATCAATAGAAAATCAATATCTCAATCTGGAGGCATACCAAACAAGTACGTAGGGAACACATCAACAAACTCAAGAACAATATAGACAAAATCCAAAGAAGAAGGTGAAACAACACTAGTATCATGAATATAGGCCAAGTAAGGTAAACATCCCCCTCAACCAATTTACAAGCCTGGACCTAAGATATGACCCTCTTGGGACCCAAATGAAGTGCACCCTTCCAAGCTATCCTTGGCACACCCGATGAAGCTAAAGTCACAGTCTTGGCAAAACAATCTAAGATAGCATGATAAAGAGCCAACCAATAGATGCCTAAAATAATATTAAAATCGACCATGTAGACATAAGAAAGTCTACCAAAGTATCACGCCCGGCAAAAGTCACAACAAAAGATCGGTGCACCCGATCCACCACTAAAGAATTACCTATTGGGGTAGATACACAAATTGACATATGAAAAGGCTCACTAACAGAATCAAACCTTAAGAAAAATACATATAAACATAGGAGAAAGTTGTCCTAAGCCAGGGGTCTATAAAAACAACCTCTCTACTTCTCTTGAGGTAGTGGTATAGTCTGCGTACACTCTACCCTCCCCAGACCCCACTAGGTGAGAATACACTGGGTATGTTGTTGTTGTTGTTGTACACATAAGAGAAAATTGATCCAGGATTAAATAATAAAGATGCAGTTATAAAGAAAAGGGGGATGATACCGATAATTACAACATCAGAAGCCTCTGCATCAGGTCTGGAGGGTATAGCATAATACTTACCACGACCACCAACTATCTAGGTGTCCTCATGACCACCACCATAGGCTCTACCGTCTTTACTTCTCACACCTCTGGTAGAACTCGTACACCTCCCAACTGAAATAAGAGTAGCCTGATTACCCAATGGGGATGGTTTCTGGCCATATGGCCAATCTTATCACACATACAACAACCTCTACTACCATCCTCAGCAGAAAAAGGTACAACTGGGCCCACACAGCCACCCTAAACTGCTGAACTAGAAGATCCACCACCTGAACTCTATAAAGCCTTCACTAGCCTACGATGGTATCTATGAGAACCTCTAAAATCTTTGCCTCAAGAGGTCTGACACCTGTAATTACCAAAATATTATGCCTTCCTGGCACCTCCCTGAGATACACTAAGAATACCCTCTGTCATCTTAGCATGATCCACTATACTTTGGAAAGAAACCCCAAATACAACCATCAGAGATGTAGCCAATTGAAAGAACACATCTAAACCATTCACAAACTTCTGAATCTTCTCACGCTCGGTGAAAATATTATCCTAGGAATATCTGGACAGGGTATGGAAGCGTGCCTCATACTCATCAACCGTCATGGAACCTTGCTCCAAATGATTAGACTCATTCTGGATCTGATTTCTCAAAATGTAAGGCACAAATATCTTTAGAAAGACATCAAAAAACTTATTCCATGATAACTCAGGAGCATCAGTAGGCCTACAATCGACAAACAATCTCCACCAATCTCTCATAATATCTCTCAATTGATAGTAGTATAAGCCACATAATTCACGCAGAAAGAGTGAAAAATAATTCAAAACACAAGGTATGAAAGAATTTCACATAATAAAGAATAAAATGAGGGAAGTCTCCTAAAGATGTCCTATAGCCTCTCAAAGATATATACGAATATCTACGTACCAATCCGCGAGACTCTATTAGACATCCTATTCTTACACCATTGAGACCAATGAAACCTGGCTTCTCTAATACCAATTCTTCATGATCCTAAAATAAGGGTCATGATGGTGCTTGTCATGGTGTACCTTGATAAGTAAGCTTATCACCCAAACTAATACAAAAAGGAAAAAGAAAAGACAAAAATACCCAAGGTAAGGCTTCTAGAACGAAGCCAAACCATACAAGTGATCATAACAATATGGAAAGAACTTATCCAAAATACCAATCATGCTCAAAACCAGGTGTCAAATAGTGTAAGAGCTACTAATACAATTCAAGAGTCAAATACATCAGAAAAAATAACCACAAAGAAATAATATCTGTCTCTAAATACTAATAAAGACATAACTGCAATAGAAAGATAGAGGTGAGCTTCGGACGCATGAATGTCCAACCGCTACCTTGGAATTTCTAACAATCGCCCGAGTCAAGCAAGCTGAGGCGCACTCGAGCTAGGACCTGCATCGAAAGAGCGTAGTAGGCATGAGTATGGTCCACTTGTACTTAGTAGGTATCATAGGCCGATCAAGAAAAGTAGTAAATAAAATATGTAAATTATACACTAAGGGCACGTCACCTTCAATCAGAAAATGTCCCACAACGGTAGCCCACAACACTTGCACTAACAGTTCTAATATATCAAATATATTGCAACATCACAATAAGATAGAACACAAGTATGCATTATATCACATATAAGTAGAACTAGAGGAAACATGTATATACAAGATCATCAAATACAAGTAAAAAAAGATAAGATAATTACATAAATGGCAAGTCAATATGGCAATACTACACAATATAAATACAATAAAGTAAGTTTAGTGTATATGTTGATGATGATGCACCAGGTCGTCGCACAACCTCCAAGATCATCACACAATCCCTGTATACACCTACGGAGCTAAAACTTATCAATGTAGGACCCATGGAGGGTTCGTCAACCCATATACAATCCATATATCTCATATCTCCTTTTTAAAACATCTCTCGAAAAGGGTTTTATAAGGTTTTACAATGTCTCCTCCCCAACACATCCCCTGAGGAGGGTTTTAAAAAGGTGTTGCCAATGTTACTAAGCTGTTACCACGGTGGTACCAATGTTTTATGAATGAGTATGATATGAGGGTTTAATGCTCACAACCAATCACAATGAGTATTTCCACAACCAATCACAATGATATATTTCCACAACCAACCATAATTATACATTTTCACAACCATGTGAGCCAATATTCACTCATTATTTTTGTTTCATCCATGAATTTCTACATGTCTCATATAAAAATAAGTATGAATATATCACAATACCAATGGTACCACATTAGGACTTTCAACAACACAATATAATTATTCATATATATTCAAGGCTATCAATTTCACATAGGACCTCACACGATCACACATATCACATAATATCTCAATTTCGACAATTACATCACATATACGCCCCCACACAAGTACAACACATAGATAGTTATTTTTCATTATTAGTTCCCACCCTTAACATACATTTTGTACCATCATTTACTACTCAACCCAGTATGAAAGAGTTAAGCCATAACCTACCACGAAAGCCGAAATCGGTCCGCTACACTTTGAACCCGCGATGTTAATTTTCACGGAAAATCCCAATATCTACTAATAATATGTAATATGGAATCTACGCATAAAAAAAACCAACGACACCCATATTGACTATTTTTGGTTCGGGGTCAAAACGAACCTCGGAACAAGTTTCGAAAAACAAGAGCAAAATCAGAACTTTACTTCAAAAATATATTTTTCATATTTTTAGGAACCTACATCTGTAAATCCAAATTAAATTGAGTCAAAAACGAGGTTCAAATTGAAGAAAAACTATTTTTGAGCTTTACCGGATAAATTTTTTGAAATCGGGGTTAAAATCAAGAACCGGGCTTGTTTTGAAGGTTAAATTGATGAAAAACTAGTAATTATAAGATAGAAACATTATTCAAGTGAAAAGGAGTGAAATTAAAGTTTAAAATTAAGCTCTAAGATTTTTGAGGCTTTGATAAATTTATCAAGAAATTACTAAGAAAAAGGTGAATTCTTACCTTAAATCCATAATAGAATCAAGAAATATATGTTAATCTAGTTTCTCAAGATCCCACAAACTTTACTTTTAATATTTCACACTATTTTAGGATTTAAATCTCAAGAGGCAAGATGAAAAAGTAGCAAAATAGGCCAAAAAGGGAAAAAATCTGCTATATATATAGCAGGAAATCTGCTATAACAACAATTTTTTTCTTTTGAAAGTTCAACCCGCACTTTAAAGGGGTATTCGGAATTTATTTGGAGTCTGATATATGCAAGTAAACTATGCAACCACACTAAATTCGACTTTACGGATGCGTTGACAAAGTTGGATTTTTGAAAAACCATCATTTTTACAAAGTTGACCCCCGAAGTCCGAAATTGCAATTTTCCAAATCGAGGATTGAAATGAGATTTAAAAGCCGTAAAATCACACCAGATATGCTAACACCCTAAAATCAACATTCAAGATCTACTGGCAAAGTCAAATTTTCCATCCGAGGTCGTTTCGATCAAATGTGAGTCCCACACCCATATTTCTAATTTTTTAACTTTCTGACCAATAAGTCAAAATGATCTTGGGTGCACCGGGATCTGAACCAAAGGTCTACCTAGCCTAAAATTGATATTTTGGAGCTACTGGAGTAGTCCATTCAACCATCTGTCACACGGATCAAAGGATATCCCCCTAAGTCTAAAATAAGGCTCTCGAAGCTATAAAAAACCACAATATCACATAAATGGTACATAAATACATCAAAAACCATGTTAATCACTCTCACACTCCTAAAATACCATAATACAACTAAGGAGAGGGGTAAAATATTCAAATCATACAAAATCACAAATTTCACATATTTCATCAATTTTTTAGGTCGTTACATGAGCACTCTGTCTCAAAGATATGATGGATCATTTGAGTTCTTTTCCTTTTTAGGATAATGAAACTTTGAGTATTTTGTTAGTTTAGAGATATTCTCAGATATGTTTTGATGTAAAGTTCTTGTATGATGACTTTCAAATCTTGGGGATTATAATAGCTAGTTGACATATTTTCTGCACATATTATTTATTTGGATTTTTAGATTTAATTGGTTAAGTATTGAGATTTTCTCTATTATTTCTTAAAAAGGAATAAATGTTTGGGTTAAGGCTTGAGTTAGATCATTTTCCCACCGAGGGTTAGTATGGGTGCCACTCACGGTCAATTGGATTGTGATAAAAGTGATATCAGAGTCTAGATTTGTCGATCTCGTCATACAAGAACATATCTAGTGGAGTCTTACGAAATGGTACAGATACATTTGTACTTTTTTGGAGAGGCTATAGGATACTAGAAAAAACTTAATTTCTTCATTCTTTTTGTTATTACTTGATTCCAATTGGTATCTTATGATTCAAATTGGTATCCGACTTCTTTTATTTTTATTCTCATAAATGGTGAGAACATGAGATAATAGTGGTAAAAAATATGTGATCAAACCAGAATGTTGGGGTTGCAATAGGCAATAACGAATAAGTAAGGGAAGAAGAGGTAGAGGAAAGAGAGTCGCACCCACCAGGGGCCGAGCTTAGGCAACTATTGAACTGACTAAAGAGATTCAGAATCTCCTCCCTGCTTGAGGATATTCCTAAGCTAGTAGAGAAGGGTGAACAAATTTAGGTTGATGCAACACTAGTTTAGGGAGGTGAAACTCTAGTTTAGATGTCTTCTAATATAATTTAGGATGTATTAAGTTTCTTGAGTAGGTTGGATGGTACTGGGGATACACCCAAACTTCCTATAGTTTAATATCCAAGAGTGAAACATATTACTATTTTGGCTTCCAAAATAGATGATCTATTAGATATTGGTGTCTTCGCATGATAGGTAGTAGGTTAGGTGCTGACCATAGATGAGCATGATCTATTTTTTAAGTTTATTGATGAAGCCTCCCATCTCTATGGAATCAAAACACACTTATAAGTTTATCATAGACTGCCAGGAAAGAGACTCTACAAGATATAGTAGTGGAGAGATATAGGATTGAGTTTGTGACTTTTCAGTTTCCATAAGGTGCTAAAATATGGTGAAGGTTCTATGTGGAGGGTAAGGAAACTGGTTTTCCTCTGTTGACATGGACTCAGTTTTATTCGATCTTTCTAGAGAAGTATGTCCTTGTACCTTGAGGGATAGGAAAATAGTAGTGACCCTCCAGGTCATTTTCTTAATTTTCACACATTTCTGGTATTTTAAGCCTTTCCATAGCACCTACAGGTTATTTATGACTTTTCAAAACTGACGATTTGATTATCGGATAGTTCATTTAAGTTTTAGACTTATTTTTCTATTTTGGAGCTTTTTCAGTTAATGAATTGATCTATGACCAAAGTTCCTAGTAAATGGCCTTGAATGGAAATTTTGAACGCGCCATCAAATTTGAAACATTAATTTTAGGCTAGAGGGACCCTTGATTCAGGTCCTGAGGCCTCCGTACTTATTTTGGACTATTGTGTAGAATTGATAGAAAATGAAACTATAGGTCTGAGTCTCATATATAATCAAAATGATCTTGTATGGAAGTTTTGATGGTTCTATTCAATCTGAAATACCGAATTTGGTATGGTAGAATAATTCGTTTGTGCGCATGGGGTTCCTAACGAATCCCGAGCACTTGATCAGAGTCCTTTTTGACTTAGAAAAATATGATGTGGTAGCATATAGTGCAAATAACCATTTCCCATTGCGATAGTGAGGTTTGGGCAGCATTCGCGAGCCTTCCCTCTCGCATTCGCGATGAAGACTGACCCGACCTAACCCATTCTTCTTCTTCATGATCGCGACTACTGGTTTCACATTTGCTAGTCTTACCTCTTTTCCTTTGAGGTCATGATTCCTTGAAACTTTTGATCGGTATCGTGACTACAATTAGGGGCCCGCATTTGCGATGGGTTACCCCCTGACAATATATAACGCCTATTCTCCGCAATTTTCTTTATTTTCTCAACCCTAATGGTAATTAATGACATTGAGAGCTCAATAAAAGTATAAGAATCAATCAAGTAACGTTGGAAGTGCATAGAGGAAGTGGAAGCAACCATTTCTCACTAATTTCTTTATTAGTTTTTGACCTAAGTCCTCCGTGTAATTCTTATTTTCCCTTTTTCTCCACTATCCTTCAGAGCTTATTTGAGCCCTGATTTACATTCCACTCGTGCTTAACTTTTGAGCACACATTTCTCGTTCTTCAAGGGACCTCATGGAGGATTTAATTTTGGGATTCCATTAGTGTGGCCCGACAAGCCTATTATTGACCCAATTTTGGGCCTAGAGTTTTATATTGCAACATGGGTATCATTTTACACCTATTAATGTGTAAATTACTATTTTGATAGTGTGGAATTTTTTTTGAGATTGTATAGCAAAGATGAGCAATTTATGGATAGTTCAAGAATGCAGTTTGGTATCGAGGTTGGCTCAGTTTACTTTTCTCTACGAGATTGTGTACATTATAGATTGCATGCTAGGTTGGGATTATAGGATGAGATTATGACTAGAATATCATGACTTAACCTACTTAAGGAATTTACAATAGAAATATGACCCGAACCTTAGCCTAGAATACCTTTTAAGGCGTAGAATCCTATTATATCTGATGGTGGGCTTGATTAACCATTGGTTTGCATAATAAATCCTTTAGCATAAGACTTAGCATATTACTTGGTATTTGGGGTGATATTTCCCGATTAGACACTTATAGTATCTTTATGCCCTTGTTTACCGTAGTCTCCCGGGTTAAGGTGTTA
This sequence comes from Capsicum pubescens, assembly GCA_030864215.1. Classification (NCBI taxonomy): domain Eukaryota; kingdom Viridiplantae; phylum Streptophyta; class Magnoliopsida; order Solanales; family Solanaceae; genus Capsicum; species Capsicum pubescens. The sequence goes on along the minus strand of CM061547.1, from coordinate 198,445,015 downwards.
ATATTATATTGAATTGTATATTGTGGGTCTGAGGCCATGGTTTTGATATAGTTGAGCACCAGGTTAGTATTTTGACCCTTGTGAGGATTTAGTTCTAGTTTATAAATGCTTATGGTTATGTTGTTTGGATAGTGGTGATGACATGCATACTTTAGGCGCATTCATGCTTACTTAGTGGTATGATTCCAAACAAACCATTGATTTTACTACTATTTTCTAAAAAAATATTTATTCCTAGTTTTCAATTTAAAAATGGACTTCTTCTATAACTGAAATCGTACAACCTTATTTAATGAATTATGAGCATTGAAACTAAACATGGTATTTTGCAAACTAGATCAAGATTGATTCCAACCCATTACTATTCTGCTCTTTTACCACTACTATTTACTTTGATCGAGAGATTCTGACCCTTTCTCTAACATTATGCAAATTTAATCCTGGCGTTGATCTCAGATAATGGATTTATAATTTTACACTCTTTTAGTCATGGTTCGAGTTTTTGCACATATTATACTTATATATATATATTTATATAAAAATAAATATATCTGGTACTGGATGGAGTAGAATGATTATGATGGTTATTGGAAGTTCTGATTTGGGATCAGACAATATATACGGATATCCTAAGTTCCCTATGGACCCCTTCTTCTATTAGCCACAATGCAATAGAAGGATTGATGCCATAGGTCCTTTATTTGTGAGCTACTGAGTTGGAGGAGGTACATACACTTGGTATATTTGGTCACTTAGGTTGGACATGGTGTTATCGACTTATGTTGCATTCATTCATTCATATGAATTTCCTGTCACTAGTATAATTGTTGGGTGCTTATATCTATCAGACTTATGGGAGATTACATACATATAAGCTATGGTTTCTATTTAGAGAGTGTTTGATTGAACCTTTGAATTTTATAGGGGATAAATTAGGTGTTATTTGTCTGTGCTAGCCGATTACATTACAGTTGATTTATGGTTACTCGTGGCAGGATGGTTATGGACTATTATCCAAGATTATCGGTACGTTTCTGATTCCTTATCTTTCTCTATTATTGGTAAGTTACATTATTTATAGGTTACCTCATGATTATTCATACTTTGATTAGAGACTTGATTATGCTAATATTAGCTACCCTACTTGGTTATAATCTTTGAGACGTTAGGTTCCTCACCCCTCGGTATTTACCTTTGAGTTTAGTCCTATATATGTATATATATGGCATTACTATATATCCTTTTATTTCATTATCTATTCATATTGATATATATCCTTTGGCCTTGTATTGCTACTATATATCCTTCATTCACTCTTTACTTATATATTGACTAGTGATATATGGCATTTCATTTTAGTTCCTGAATATTATTAGAGAATAGTTTACCCTTATTTCTCCATTAGCATTATTATATTTAGTTTCTTGGATAGTTATCTGTAGTTTATCCTTCATTACACGTTATTTATTCTTTCATATATTTGGAGCTTAGTCGGTTGATGACTTTGGTGCTTACACTACACTTTTGCAGCCTACAAATCGTAGTATGAATCTCACCATTGATGTGTGCATCACAGCTATGGATCAGAGATTTTAGGTGAGTTCTTGGTGTTTAAAGTATTTTTTCTCCCCCTCGTATTGATTAGACCATTCTCTATTTTGAATTCAGAGACATCCTTGTATATGTATTTCACTTTGTACTCTGATTGTTTTAGAAGCTATTATACTAACTTCACCAGGTCTTGGGGTTGCTTTATATAATTATTACTCTTTTTATCATGTTCATTCTATTATGCTCTTTCATTTCTCTTGATAGTCCGTTACTAGTTATTCAGACTATAGGTTGACTTACCTACTGGTGGGTTATAGTAGGTGCCATAATGACCAGACAAATTGGGTTGTGACAAAGGATGAGTTCACTCATATTGAGCAAGGAAGTATGTCAGTTGCGGCCTATGAGGCCAAATTCCCCTTAGTGTCTCAATATTCTTCACAATTGTTGCATACCTAAAAGGAGAGGATTCATCACTTTGTCAAGACATTGAACACGTCTCTAGATTTTTGCGTTTTATATGATATATTCCGACAGTCCTTCCACGAGATGGTTAATTTTTTAAGAAAGTTGAGGGTGTGAAATAAGAGGGCGATGCCAAGATGGAAGGAAAGAAGGCTCGCAAAAAGGGTAATTTCAGTAGTTCTTATTCTAGGGGTCTGAGTTTGTAAGAATACCCTACATGCCCCGTTCATTCAGCGATGTAGGTGTCTTTAGTTTTCCTTCAGGGACCATTTAACCGTCTTTAAACTTCGGTGGTTATCTCATTTAATCTTTATCAGCTTGGACCATACGTGTTATGAGTGTGATATGGTCGGTCATATTCAGAGGTATTGTCCTATCTTCAACCAGTTTGGTCAGTCGAGCTAGAAGTAGGTTGATACATTCAAATTACAACTTCTTTAAGAAGCATAAGTGGTTTTTGTCAAATATATAACCCAACAAAGGTTGGAGTCAAATCCCACCGAAAATATGATGATAACTAAGTTGTGCAATTTAAGTAACTATTAATCAACGATTTCCATGAAATGGAAGGGGTTATAATAAATGTTCTTAATCAATATCCTATTTTTCACCAGTAACTAGTATTGAATTAATAAAATATAAATCAGTAGAGAAAGTGAACTAGGTTTGTCTTCACCTTGGACATTATAGTAATTATGGGTTTGTCTTCACCTTGGACATTATAGTAATTATGGGTTTGTCTTCACCATGGCTATTATAGCAATTATGTGTTAATCACTGCATAGGATTCTAGTGATCTCAAAACATATAAAATTATTGATTTCTAACATACACCCAGTGTTTATCAACCTAGTTGGGTGTTTAACACTTTAATTCTTTCAAACTTAAAATAAAATTATATAAACTTGATTTACCTTTGAGTTGGTCAATCTTGTTAAAGCATTAACTATTAGGTGGAGATAAAAGCTCTGAATCCTCGTTGATAATCCTTTTTCTCATTTTAATTCTTTATTTTAATAAAATTAACTATAACGACCCGATTTGCTGAACCGGAATGCTACACGGTGCTCATGACCCCGAGGGACCACAAGCTAACCCATGACTGATATATGTACCTGTATACTGCATAAGATAAATTAATAATGTAGAAACATGCACTGAAAGGCCATTAGGTTCGATCATGAACATAATTGAATAATGTAACATTTGAGTGGGATAATAGAATACCCAAAACAAAACTGAAGTCTAAAAAATGATAGTCTGTATCTAGTCTGAAATCCTTTACTGTCTGAAGAATCTGAATAAGAAGTTGATGGGAAATGTCCTCAACTAACTCCAACTAATAAGCTAATCAATGAGAAAATAGAAAATCATTATGTCCTCGAAGGATGAGGACTCACTTCTACTCTGACTACTGAAACTGGAATCTACTGCTGATCTGGAACTCATGTATCTGAACCTATGGTGTAACATAAAAAGAAAACACCATAGCCCGAATACTTCAGTACATATGTAACGAGTATACATATGAGGTAGGCTATATGCAATGGTTCACATGCATGAATAATGCTAACTGATTGTCTAACATGAACGTGAGAATACATACATAAATACGTAACTGTAACTGACAACGTAATTTCATGATTTCTGAGTTTGTACACTGATAATGTGACATGCTAGTAACTGATATGGCTGATAACATGAAGTACTATATCTGAATAATGCTGATAACATGGGTGAATTTATTTGGGTATAACTGATAATGTGGGTGACTGTAGCTGACAGTCCTGAATCTAATGGAACTATCTGAGTTTTGTACTGTATCTGATAGTCCTAAATCCTGAAGAACTATCTGAGTTCTATTATTAAGACTAATTAACTGTATCTGACAGTCCTGATTCTATAACATGAAACTGTGGGAAGTAGTATCTAACCGACATGCCCCAAAGTTGCTATAATAGCTGAGCTGGGGTCCAATCTACGCCCTGATTGGAAGGGTGTCAATACCGTACTATTGGTAAGGACAACATGTGAGTAACCCTCATATAACAGGTAGCTCTAGTGAGAATGGTGGGAACCCTCACATAACAGGTTATGCCACCTCATCTACCCTTATATAGTAGGCTACGATGTCTCAACCTATGCTGGCTACATAGTTCTGGAACGCAAGGATTGCTTCTAGGAATCACACCCTCGTATAACAGGTGAGTCCCCATCCTTGGGTTCACTTGGTTCTAATTCCTACTCCCATATGAATGGACACTGAACATGATTTACTGAACTGAACTGAGCATGGACTGAGTTACTGAATTTCCGTGGCTGACAGAATACCATTGATATCTTACAACTGACTGAGTCATGAGATCATGGAGATTTTTCCTGAGTCATAAGACTATCTGAAGTCTAAGAGTTCATAGCTTAACTGAGAGTATCATGAAAACATGAAATGGATCTAGGTACACGGCTAATATTTTGGGTATGAGTACCCCCAAGACTCGATGGAAGAAAATTGACATGACTTGATATTCTTGAGTACATGATAATCACCACAATACGTTTATTTAAGAATTTCATCAAACGTCTAATAGGCATAAGCTTGTGCATTTATGAGGATTTTCATGATATCATGCTAGTTAGGCAAATTTCCTTTATCTAGGCATTTTATCAAACATATGGCAAGCATAGTACATGTAAACATCATGGTATAGCAATTAAACATCATGGTTCACTTCCAATTTCATCATACAAGGTTTTAGTCATGAGATTTTGTAAATCTTTATCTATATTAATCAAACCACGTGGAATTTATTATCATATCATGGAATAGAAATCAATTCCTCATTTATCGACATGAAAGAGAACATACAAAACATGAACACATGAAGAAAATCCATAACTTGTAGTTGAAAAAGGATTCTTAGACTTCATAGATGAAAGGAGTCCATGAATGAACACTATGCATACCTTAGTTCGTGATTTCGTAAAGATTGATGGTAAAACCTTCTTGAAATTGGACCTTTTATGAAAACCCTAGCTTGAGTTCTTGAGAGTATTTGAGAAAAACATCAATATTTTGGATGAATAAGCGCTAAATCCCATGTTTGGAAGCTTATATAGGGGGGAATTGTTCCTTTTAACCCTGGACACGTAATTTAACTTTCAGTAAAATTTCCCAAATTGGGCCCTTGGCGCGACGTGGCGTTATCATGCCATGTCACTGGAAATTGACAAATGGGAAATTGCATGGTGGCGCGACACAGAGCTATCGCGTTTCCACCTTGTCTAAGACCCTGAAGTTTGGCACGATGCGCCAATATCGCGGAGCAATACTGGAATTTGACAATTTCCATTTGAGCTATCTCCGCGACGCGCTGAAGGCTCATGTCAAACACTGGCTCACTAAAAAGGCTCTAACTCTTCGCCTGGGTGTCAGATTTGGGCAAATTATATATCGATGGAAAGCTTATTCACTTTCCCACGTGATAGGTAGTGAAAATTATGGAAGTACCATGTGTATAAGAATTAATTCTTATTTCACAGTAAGTTCTAACATCCTTGAGATGATTTTTCAAGCTAAGAAAAAGCACGGGTATTACATTAACCCTAAGGCATATTCTAATATTTACAACCATTAAAACTTTATTACTACGTAAAGGATTATCAATATTATTTTGGGTAATAATGAATCCTAACAAAAATCAACTTTAAATTAACTAATTCACCATGGATCCCACAACCCTAGTGTAATGCCCTAATTTTTAGGAACCGAAATGCTACACGATGCTCATGACTCCGAAGGACCACAAGATAACTCATGACTGATATTTGTACCTATATACTGCATAATATAACATAATAATATGGATAACATGCACTTAAATGCCATAAGGTTCAACTGAATAAAACATTTGATAAATCACAACATCTATATGGGGTATCGAATACCCAAAACAACTGAAGTATGAATCAAATCTGAAAGCCTCTAAGTACTATTTGAATAAAGAGTTGAAGGAACATGTCTCCAAATAACTCCATCTAGCAAAACTGAATTGAAATAAATAATATCATAAAGTAATAATCATGTCCTCAAAAGATGAAGACTCATTGCTAAAATCCCTGACTGCTGAAACTGGAATGCTACTACTACTGTTGATCTGGGACTCGTGTCTCTAAATCTATGGTGTAACATAAAAAGAAAGCACCATAGCGCAAATGCTTCAGTACGATGGAATGTACTGAGTATGCAAGTGGGGTAGTCTGAATGCATGGGGTTCATATGTATGAACAATACTAACTGAATAACTAATATAAACGTGAGAGTACATACATGAATACATAGTAACTGAGATCGTGAAAACATGATAACTGAATTTGTATACTAATAACATAGTTTACTGATATCTAACATGACTGATAACTGATTTATTATAACTGATAACATGAGTGACTGTATCTGACAGTCCTGAATCTGATGAAACTATCTGAGTTCCGTACTGTATTTGAGTTGACTATTTCTGACAGTCTTGATCTACTGAAATCTGAAGAACCATCTGAGTTCTTTTAATGAGGATGAGACTGAAACTTTGGGAAGTAGTTATTTAACCGACATGCCCCATATATTCCATTATAGCAACGCTGCGGTCCAATCTCTGCCTTGACTGGAAGGGTGTCATTACCGTACCACCGATAAAGACAAGAAGTGAGTGACCCTCATATAATAGGTTACTCTAATGAGAATGGTGGGAACCCTCATATAGCAGGTTAATCCACCTCATCTACCCTCATATAATAGGCTATGATGTCTCAACCTATGCTGGCTACGTAGTTCTGGAGTGCAAGGATGATTGCTAAGAATCACACCCTCAAAATAACAGGTGAGTTCCTATCCTTGGGCTCACTTGGTGTTAGCTCCTACTCCCATCTGAATAGACTAATTCATGATTAATTGAACTATACATGGACTGAGTTTACTGAATTTCCATTGACTAACAGAATACTACTACTATCTGATAACTGATTGAGATCATGAGATTTCTAAGTTTTCCTGAGCTATTTGACTGACTGAGTTCTATGGAGCATGGATTGACTAAGGATATCATGGAGACATGACTCAGGCTCTAGGCATGCAGCTATATTTTTTGGGTACGAGTACCCCCAGGACTCGATGGAAGGAAACTGACACAATCATAACACTTCTTGATCATAGGAATAGAGTACACAATTCATAATGCCATAAATAGGGGATTTCATACTAAGCATAGTACTCCACATCTTGTACATGGTAAGGAGTGCATATAACATATGGGTACTTGCATGACTTCAAGAGAAAGAACATTTCATAACACAACAATCACATATAGCCATAGCATGGAATTCATGTTGAATCATAAGGAATGACATGTACTTATCATTTAGGTACTATTGAGTCATGAAAGCAGGATTTTTATCATTCTAGGCATTTAATCAAACACCTTACATGCACGACTTTGGGAATAAGTGTACTTATCAACTTAACAATCTTAAAACACTCACACCCACATACATGTTTTTTCAACTAACATGCTCATATACTTCATGGAAACACATTAAGATACCATCTTGAAAAACAATTAACAACCATCATCATGAACATAGTCATACAACATCATACAAATCATAATTTTATTATTTAAAACATGGTTCTTGAGCTTCATGGATGAAAGGGATCCATGGACGAACACTATGCATACCTTAGATTGAAGATTCGTGAAAACTAGCGGTGAAATTGGCTTGAATCTTGAAAGAGATCTAATGTTTCTTGAAGGTTCTTGAAGAAATCCTTAGGCTTGTTCTTGATTTTTCTTGACTAGGGTTAAACCCCTTTGGGAGAGAATGTTCTTGTTCTTGAGGAGAATGATAAAATAATGGGATAATAGACTTCTCAGGGCTTTAATACCGTGTTTAAAGTGAGGGAAAAAGACCAAAATACCCCTACAAAATCACTTCCTAGTTCCTAAAACTATGAGCTGATGACCAAGGCTGATACGCCGTCAGATCCGTGATAACCCGTTAGCCCAGGTCGTCACCTAGGAGCTAAAATTTTTGGGTTTATGTCTAAGCCTGACGACATGGGCTGATAAGCCGTCAGACTTGTGATAAGTCGTCAGCTCATGTCATCACTCATTTGCCACGCAAACATGCCAGAGTAAAATAGGTATAACTTTTTGCTTCAATATCGGATTTGGGTAAAATTGATATAATTGGAAAGCTAATTCAATTATCTATCTTTTGGTAGGTTATAAGCTCAAAAATTTGAAGTATAATAAGAGATATGCTTATTTGAAGCTGACTAAAACAATATCCTTCCTAAGAATTCAATCGGTAAGGAATGTTTTGATTCATCTGATAGCTGGGAGTTATCTGAAGCCTTAATATACATATAAATTACTCATAAAACTATAAAATAACCATGATATATTATTCATGAGCTTGAAACATGGCGCTAATATTGTTTTTGATTTTTTGGGGTATTACATCTGGTCATGGAAATTTAGATGCTCATAACTTTAAATAAAATAAAACTAAAGAATTCAAGAGTAAAAAGTTTCCCTAAATATGATTCAAACTTCAATTGTCTTTCAAAGATGAACAAAGTTACTAAAACCTAGATCAAATTCAAAACTTCAAAATATTTTTAGATTATGTAAGGTAATATACCAAGGAAAACCCTAGGAGATGCTATTTATAGTACAAGAAAACTTGAATTTAAAATAAATTTTAAAACTGACCCACTCAAGGATGATGATGAGATTGACGACTCATTAACTAGCTGATAACTCATCGGTTATGGTCATCACTTGACTTATTTTTATTTAGTTTCCCCTTAAGGTTGATGTGATGGGTAACAACTATTACTTTACTTCTTCTTAGTTTTTTTTTATTTGAGTTTAATGAGCTAGGTGGTGGCTTGTCAATTATTTGACAGCTCATCACTTGGCCTTTTTATCTTACTTTCACCTGTCTTGCCACTTATTCATTTGTCCTGCACAAACAAGTAAAATACGATTAAACACAACAAAATTTGCTTAAGAACTTACTATTATTCCTTGTCAAAAACCTCAAATATGCAGTTAAACTACTGATACATCACAGCTCATGCTTCAGTGATAGGGGAGGTGGTGCTAATTGTAAAGGTCACCCATATGATAGGTATTGTGGTAACCATACATGTAGGAGTGGCAACTATCCTAATCGAGATGGTAGAAATATAGATTAAGGTAGTACTCAACTCAGTAGAGGTGACACACATGCTGGAGATATGACTTATTGTTATGCTTTTCTAGGCAGAATGAAGGCAGAGGCATCAAATACCATTATCATAGGTCATATTCTTGTCTATGACTGCATGGCCACTGTATTGTTTGATCCTGGTTCTACTTTTTCATATGTTTCTTCTAGATTTCCTATAGGGTTGGATATGGTGTATGATATGCATGATACTCCTATTTATATATCCAATCCTATTAGGGATTTTGTTATTATTAATAAAGTATATCATTTATGTTTTATTTTGTTTATGGGGTATAAAACTTGGGAAGATTTGGTAATATTGGACATGGTGGATTTTGACATTATTCTAGTGATAAGTTGGTAATCTCCATAATAAGCTATTTTAGAATGTCATACTAAGGCAATAATTGTAGCTATGTTGGGGATGGATAGACTAAAATAGGAGAATGACTATAATCTGCTCCTATAAAACTTATCTTTCTTTATTTGTTCCAAGATATTGATTGACAGGGTTATTTGGCCTTCTCAGCTTATCTTTAGGATATATGTGTAGAGTTTTTTCCTATTGAGTCAGTTCCTGTGGTATGTGAGTTCTTTGAGATTTTTCTATTGACTTGCCTGACAAGCCACCAGATTGTGACATCAATATTTGTATAGACTTAGAGCCGGACACTCGTCCCTTTTCTATCCCTCCTTAAAAGATGGCATTGGCTTAGTCGATGGAGCAAAAGGCTCACTTGCAAGAGTTTGTTAGAAATGGATTCATTTGTCTTAGTGCCTTTTCGTGGGGGTGCTCCAATATTATTTTTTAAGAAGAAAGATGGTAGTTTACGTATGTAAATATACTATCAATAGTTGAATAAGGTTATGATTTGTAACAAACACCCTCTACCCCATATAGACGTGTTTTACCAACTAAGCACTTTGACATTTTTCAAGATTAACTTAAGTTTTGGTTATCATCCATTAAAGATTTAGGCTGAGGACATTATTAAGACTATACTCTAGACCTTGTATAAGTACAATAAGTTCTTAGTGATGTCTTTTGGGTTGGATAACACCTCAACTACTTTCATGTTCTTAATGAATGGGGCATGTAAGCCCTACCTGGATTCATTCATGATTTTCCTTATTGATGATATTCTAGTGTACTCTAAGAATAAGAAGGAGCATAAGAATTATTTGTGTATTGTGTTGGGTATGCTTAAGGAGAAGTTGGTTTATGCTAAATATTCTAAGTTCAAATTTTAGTTGTCTTTGGTATCCTTCTTGGGGCTTGTAGTTTTGAAAAATGGGGTGATGTTAGATCCACACAATATTTAAGTGGCTAAAAATTAGGTTAGACCTACCTCTGTGATTAAAGTTTTTAGTTTTGTGGGGTTGGCTAGTTACTATCGCAGGTTTGTAAAGGGGTTAGCCTCTATTACTTCTCATTTAACCCGTCTGACTCAAAATAAGGTACCATTCATTTGGTTTGATCCAAGATCTCAACACTTTGTTAACCACCACTTTTGTTCTTGCTTTTCCAGTGGAGGGTAAGAATTTTATCGTATATTGTGATGCCTCATGTTTTGGTTTAGGTGTTTTTTTGATTTGGGAAGGGAATATTATTGACTATGCTTTGAGGCAGTTGAAATTCATAAGAAGAATTATCCTACTCATGACTTATAGTTGGTTGTAGTGGTGTTTGTAATTAAGATATAAAGGCATTAATTGTATGGGATTCGATGTGAAATTTTGACTTATCACCATAACTTGCAGCATATCTCCACTTAGCAAGATTTGAATCTGAGGCAGTGTAGGTGGGTGGAGCTACTCAAAGATTATGATGTCACTATTCTCTACTTTTTTGGTAAAGCTGATATAGTAGCTATTTCTCTAGAAGAAAGACTGAAACTAAGAAAAGTTTGGCTTATTTGGAGGTTTCTCGATGTTAATTACCTAGGGACATTCAGTCTTTAGCTCATAGCTTCATACGAGGTGAGGTGTCTGAGAGAGGTAGATTACTAGCCAGTGTAGAGTCAAGCTCTACATTTCTTGATCAAATCAAGGCTAGGGATTTCAAAGATGCGAATTTGAGTAAGATTCACAACAAGGTTATGCAAGGTGATTCCATAGAGGTCATTCTTGATGATAAAGGTATTTTGAGGACCAAAGTTCAAGTTTACGTGCCTTGTGTTAATGATTTGATATCTATTATTCTAACTGAGGCTCATAGCTCAAAATGCTTCATATATACTGGTGTGACTACGATGTACCATGATTTGAGGCAACACTATCGGTGGGGTCAATTGAAGAAGAAATTAATCAAATTTGTGGCTAAGTGTCAGAATTTCCAGTAGGTGAACTATGAAAATCAATATCCCAGTGGTACTCTTCATAGGGTACATATTCCTAAATTAAAGTAGGAGAGGATAGGTATGGACTTTATTGCTAGTCCCTAGATTTTGGGGAAACACGATTCTATATGGATTATATAGAAAGGCTGACTAAGTTTACATATTTCATTTCGGTGCAAGTAACTTATAATGCAGAAAAAATTGCAAAGATCTACCTTATAGAAGTTGTTCGGTTGCATGGTATTTCAATTTTTATTATTTTGGATAGGTTACTCAGTTTACCTCTAACTTTTGGTAGAAGTTGCATAAGGATTTAGATACTACTTGGGACTTAGTACAATATTTCACCTTCAAACCAATGGGCAACCTGAGCGGATGATCCAAGTGTTGGAGGACATGATTTGTGCGTGTGTTATGGATTTCAAAAGTCACTAGGACCAACATCTAACTTTTACTGAGTTTGCATATAATAACAACTACCATTCTTGCATTGCAATGACACTATTTGAGGTTTTTGTGATAGGAGATGTAGATCTTCCATTGGTTGGTTTGGTGCATTTGAGGTGAGGCCATAGGGAACTGATTTGTTCAGAAACTCAATAGAGAAGGTAAAGTTACCCAAGATAAACTTCTAACAGCTCAAATCAGACAAAAAAATATGTAGATCAAAAAGTAAATATGTCCATTTCATGGAAGGTAAACTGGTATTGCTTAAAGTCTCACCCATGAAAGGTGTTATCAAACATGGTAAGCTTAGTCTAGGATATATCAGAATATTTGATATCCTTGAGGGTATGCGGATAATGGCCAGGTTGTCCTTTCCTCCAAGTTTGTTAGGGGATTATCCCATGTTCTATGTTTCTACGTTTAAGAAGTACCATGGGGATGGTGACTATATCATTAAGTGGGGTTTGATTTTTCTTTATCAAAACCTCTGTTATGAAGAGGAGTCTATAAGTCATGAAATTGTTTGATAACTGTTTTAGTTTTTTAGATTATACTTTCTAGCATATCATTTCTTCTCTTTAACATGAATTATGGGGATTTGGAATAAATTAATAAGTAAAAACCCGAATTTGATGGTTTAGGCTACAAATAAGAGTAAAGTCAATGGGGTTTTATCCCTAAGGCCTAGAACTAAAGAGTAAGTGATTGAATACTTTTTATTTATTGTGTTAGATCGAGAACGATCTGAAGCTTCAAGGAAAGGAAAGGCTCTTGCGGACTAGCTTGTGTTGGGATCTTTGGTTGAAGTAGATTATGGTTTAATTAGAGTTTAGTCTCAATTCTATTATAAGTATGTTCCTAAATTGAATATTTTATGATTGATCTTTGGACATGCTTATGATTAATGATTTGATTGTTCATGCTTGAAAGAATGGGTTTATTGAATACCGAACTTGATTGAAATGCATTATATTTGTAAGTGTACTTGTAAATTTAGTGCACTGTGATACATCCTGCGAGATAGTGAAATTGATAAAGTATATATACATATATTATGAAGGATTAGGTGTCACGTTGTACGAATATGAATATTGATATTTCTATTATTATGGAGGATCGAGTACCATACTAGTGCGGTATATGAATATAGATTGTCTCCTGCCGGTCATGGCTAGATGGGTAAAAATAAGTCCCTTAGCATGTGTGTGCAAACTCATATAATTTTGAGAAATCCTACATCTTGATAAGTTTTAATGAATTAAAGGCATTCTAATTACAAGTTTGATATGGATGCAGTTTCCCCTTATGTGATGATTGTTGGATTTTTAGTTGTTTACGAAATGGTTGATACCATTGATAATTAGCTAACTATCTGTGCGTATTTTTTTGTTTGTCTTTGATATAGTTGTTGATTCATTGATTCGCTTGCAATGTACTGATGCTTGTCTACTTATTATTTAATTTATGCGTAAACATGGTATTAAGGTGAGTTGGCCTACGATACCTAACAATATATAATGGTTTGTATTGATACTACCTTATGTTTTTCTTTGTTAAGTGTAGAAAGAGTTTCAAAGTCTCAGACACAACCTTACTTATAGAGTTTGACAACTGATCTTGATCCAAGGGTGAGAACTCCATTTTCAGGCTGTTATGGATCATCATCTGGGTTCTTGTCCTTTTGTGGACAAAGAAACTTTCAGTATTTTGCTAGTTTTGAGATATTCTTAGATCTGTTTTGGTATAGAGTTCTTGTATGATGACTTTTGAATCTTGGGGGTTGTAATAGCTAATTAACATATTTTACGCACTTGTTATTATTTTTTTGGATTTTGAGATATTAATCGATCAAGTATTGAAATTTTCTATATTCTGTCTTGAAAAGGATTACGTGTCTGGGTTAAGACTTCTGTTAGATGATTTTTCCACTGAAGGGTTAGTGCGGGTGCCACTCGAGACCAATTTAGTCATGGCAAATAGCTCAAAACAGTATAAAAAAATAAATAACAGAAATAAAAAAAGTCATGGCAAAATATTATTAATGACCTGATGCATAAACCTAATCAAAAGTCATAATAATCAAACTCAAAGGATAAGATCTACAAAAATAATATTATGACTAATAGTACGACAAATAGTACATAGAAATAAGTAAGACAATACCTAACTAACTAATTGACTTTCTACCATAATCTATTGTGTGGTCATTTTCTTAGATTATATGATCACATCAAATAAAATTGAGAGGGTACTTTTCATGAGAAATTTATATTGTATTTCACATAATTAGATGTGATAGATGAATGAATCTTATAAAACTTAAACAGGTCAAATTAAGCCAAAATTTTTAAATAGGTCACGATTCAATCGACTTAGAAAATTTGCTTGGATCAAGATGGTGTCGGTCAAATAAAGGGTCTTAACCTATTCTACCTAATAACTTAATCAATTATTTTAAATTCAACCTCTGTGATTAAAAATGTAATAACTTGATTATTTTAAATTCAACCTGTGTGTTTAAAATTTTTGAATAAAAATGCATACAAAGATTAAAATATTTTTTCTGGTAAGTAAATATTTTATTCATTAACCAAGTAAGCAGGGGCTTTGGGTTGTAGGTGACAAAAGAGTTTTAAAATGAGGTGTAGGTGACACAAGTCTTAATTATTGAGTGGAGGTGACAATTACTTTATTATGGATTAAGAAAGTTGGGAAAGTTTTAAAACAACCTACAAGTTTTTTAATTTACACTTTGATCTGAATGTTATTAATATAACAGGAAACTGAGAGAAAAAAAAGCTCATTTCTCTCTCTTCTCATCCATTGTTGTTTGCTCTCTGTTCACAATTATTGTTGTTCATTGTTGCTGCTGCTTTATTCATCATCTTCTGCTTCATTATCATCATCTTCATCTTCTTCTTGTCGATCATTATTGTTGTTGTTACCGCTACTGCTGCTATCTGACCAATTTCTTAGGTCAAATTTTGTTTCCTACATCACTTTCCACTTTGGCATTACTTCATAGGTGACTTTGGTAAGTAAAATTATGATTTTTATTCAAATTTATCATCTGGGTACACAGTTACTTCTGTTTTTGTAACAATGGATAGAACCCGATCATGAATCCAACATAAGTGCCCACAATTTAAAAGATCACTCATCTGATGCATCAGATGATTAATTTGTTGCAACAAAAGATTTATCTGTTGCAACATACTAGTTATCTGTTGCATCAGACTGATTATCTGTTGCATCAGACTAATTATCTGTTGCATCAGACTGATTATCTATTGCAACATATGATTAATCTGTTTGGAACAACACAAATCAGCCCCTACCACAAACCCAACAAATAACCAATGTGTTTCAACTCTTGTTATTGCTATTGGATTTAAAATTATTCATTACGTCTAATCGTCAACATATTTGTTGAGAAGATAATAGACATAATGAAAATTAAATATTCTCTCCATCTCAAATAACCCGTCCTTATCTGTTGCGACGGATGATTAATCTGTTTGGAATAACAGAAATCAGCCGCTGCCACAAACCTAATAGATAACCAATATGTTTCAACTTTTGCTATTTCTACTGGATTCAAAATTATTTCTTACGTCTAATCGTCCACATGTTTGTTGAGAATATAATAGACAGAATGAAAATTAAGTACTTCCTCCGTCTCAAATTACCCATCCCAAATTTCCTAATTTAATTTCTCATTTTACTTATCTTTTTTCATTAATAAAAAAGAGATAATTTTTTTTTTCATATTTTACCCTTTGCATTAATCACTTTTTCTTCAAATTAAAATGTAAACATCATTTAATAGGGGTATTATGATAAACTAGGCATGTTATTAATTATTTTTCTTAATCAATATGTCATCTCAATTTGGGATGGGTTAATTTGAGACACATGAACCATGAATTAAAACGTCAAAGCCGTGCAACAGACTAGTTATCTGTTGAAACAGACTAGTTATCTATTGTAACATATGAGTAATCTGTTTGGAACAACACAAATCAGCCCGTGCCACAAACCCAACAGATAAATCTTAAATCTTGCTATTGCTACTGGATTCAAAATTATTCCTTACGTCCAATCGTCCATATGTTTGTTGAGAAGATAATAGCCAGAATGAAAATTAAATATGAATTAAAATGTCAAAGTTGATCAAACATAATTTTTTTATTAAACTAAAACAAATAAAAATACATATACATAGACTTAAAAAGAAAGAAACAAAATAATATAATTATTATTATTATTATCATCTTCATTATTATTATAATTACTGCTAGCCGGCCAATCTTCGACCGGCAGAAACAATGCCTACTTCATATTGCGGATCTCCCGCAACATCCTTACTCTGACAGCGGCCAACTCCCACTGTATATCATGAACCTGCCTCTACAGTTCCCGTACGGCATCTCATAAAATAGCGATATCCCACACTAGATCAGCCATATCTAGAACACGCATAAATTGACAAAAAATATAAAAACAAAAGTAAAAAAAATAATCCGAAAGTAAAGTAATACAACACATATTTGCATAAAAAGAAAGAAAAAAAACTTACCAGAGATGAAAAATCTATCAAGTCTTTGAAGTGAAAGTAGTTGAAGGTGTAATATGAATGACAAGAGCAAGAAATAAATAGATATGTGTAGTAGAATGAACGAGTAAGGAGGGACCTATTTATAAAGGATTGAATTTGAATTTTAATGAGTTAGGGAAAAAGGTGTGACTATTCACCTCCATTTATTAATACTGGCGCTGTTTTTATTGAGTTGTGGAAACAGATTATATATCTGCTGTATCAGATAACCCATCTATGACAACATATTACCATTTATTGCGATAAATTGACAATCTATTGGATCAGATAATATATCTTTTGCACATATGAGCTATCTTTTTTAATAATCAACATATCTTTTTAATCCAAATTTGGTGACTATTTCATTATATAAATTAAAAAAACAGATTTAAAAATAAATATGTCGAAGAGTCACGATCAGTTATTAAAATTAAATAACCGTTTTGTTACGGTTATAAATTGTGTTTATCATTTATTTCCTTATTACTTATATATGAACTATTTTTCATATTAAATAATCGAAAAGTCATGTCTTTTCACCCTCTTAATAACAATAATCTTTTTTTATCAATAACTGCCTGTTGCAATATATGATCGATCTGTCGCATCAGATTAACCTCCGTTAACATGTTGAGAATAAGAAATAAATAGAATGATAATTAAATACTAAATAACAATTAAAAATTCAAAGTCAACCACCATGTCCAAACATAGATGTTTGAATCCCTTGAGTAGATCTGATATATAAAAGGAGAAAAATACATGCATACATACACTAAAAGAGAAAATATAGCTTAATTATTATTACTAATATTATTATTATCATTACTATTATTATTGTCAATCGGGAAATTTTCATCCGACAGCAGCAGAGTCCTCCTCAGCCTTGCTCCGAAGTCGACCAAATTCTTCTGGAGTTCATCAAACTGCCTTTGAAGTTCCCGCAAGGACTCAATATGAATCTTCTAGTATGACTCTGGATTAGCCATATTTGTATTGTAAGTGTAGTAAAATGAACGAGTGAGAGTGAGTAAGGAGGCCGGAGGGACCTTTTTATAAATGATTGAATTGGAAGGGGTTAGTCAAACAGAAAACCACTATTGTTCATATCCCTTAATTAAATAAAACTTGTGAATTTTCGAATATGTAAATTAAAAAAAATGAATCTAAATATAATATTTTATCTTTTATTAAATTTAAAAAAAAAGATTGCTTTAAAATAAATCTAACAGATGGGTAATCTGTTGCAAAATATATTCCCTCTGTCAAATAACTTACAACATATTGACAATCTGTTGCAACAGATAGATATATCTATTTTATTTCCCAACATATATGTCATATGTTGCAACAGATTGATCATCTGTCGTTACAGATGTCTGCAATTGTTTCATAATTTAAACAGATGTGACATCTGTTACAATTTTCTAGTCATCTGTTTATTCAATTTAAGCCATAGATGGGCTAGAAAGAATAAGGTGCGTGCAAATGGATGATCCACTATCATGTGTGGGATTTAAGTATTACTGATAAGGTCATCGGAAAAACACACACAAAGTGTAATATTTTTGTGAATGCAGCTTTTAACTGATTAGGCACTAATCATTCAAACAAGATCCTGCATTGTACAGTTAAGTTTGATGGGTTTGAATTGATAAGGCTGAGGGCCCCATAAAGATGGTCCAGATACCCTATTACGAGTTACTGAAGGTTGTTGCTCGTATTTATGCGTGTCAAGTTTTGAGAAGGAATCAATATTTGGTTTCATTGCAAAGATCCAATAGAAACTGGACTTAACTTTAAGTTTGCATTGGATTCTGAGAAGGCCTTCGGAGCCTCGCACTGCATCAAACAAGAACGAAAAAACAATAGAAATTCCCCTGACCCAAATTTATACGGAAGGTTTGATGGAGAAGATGATTGTATTCCAGAAGGATCCGAATGAGAATGCCTGTGAGGGAAATGGGAGTTGATGAAAGACTATATTATCTAAGACCTAATTAAAGAAGAGACATAGGGTAGAAAGTAACTTCTAGAAAATTTGGCTGATGAAATTATCTTAAAACATGAGAAATCTAAATTAAGTGCAAATATGAAAGTGTATCCGGTAATGTAAATTCGTTTGTTGTCTCTCTGAAAGAAAAATAATGCATATGGACACTTTTCTAGGGAGCTGTGACTAGGTAGCGTGGTCGGGATTATGACCTAGAGAGAAAATAGCAGAGGACCAAGAAAGCAGCCTTACGGGCATCGAGTGTTGAAGTGATATATAGTAAGTTTAGAAAACTTGTGCCAACAACAACTGCAGTTAAAGTAAGGAATCTAAGCAAAGAAGGCAATTTTTGAATTCTAAATTTCATCCCATGCCTTCTTATTTGTGGTTCCGATTAGGTACACTTCTATTGACCTGATCGGAACCACAAACAAGATTGAAAGGCAAATTGAGTATCACTACTTCCTTAGCAATATGGATTATTTGATTGTATTTTCTTGCCTTAGCATGCTTTCAAAATTTCTTGGAGAAGATCAGAGGTATGCTATAATATGTGAATCATGATAATTTTCAAGTTTGCCTCCAGCTTGCCAATTTGGTATCCAAGCTTGTTGTTGCCGTCTTTGAAGTTGGTATAGAGTTTCTGGTCTCTTGTGAGCTCAATCAGGAACACTACCTTCAAAGTTGTGGCATTGAAGAAGGCCTTCAGAACACTTTTTTTAGAAGCCTTAAAGGATACCTGGAGGGTCACTGTGTTTGTTTTAGGTCAAAATATGTTGATGCACACTCAAGATGTGGTCCCAACCGTTGAACAACTCACTTTTATTGAGCGTTGCTCAATACAGTTTTCTCAAGCAACCTTCAAGGGATTTGATAAATTAATAAGCAGAGAGTTACGTAACGTTTGATGTAAACCGACTCTACCAAGCCTTTCAAATGTTACGTACCTCTAGGTTTATTATCCTATAAAAAAAACTTTGCTCGAGTTAGTGGACAAATCAAACGAGATCAATCTCTTAACCTTTTTGCTGATCGCTCTTCTCCAATATAGATGACAAGATATCCGCCATGCAAAAGTCTACACTGTCGCCAGAAATGCTTGCCAGGGCGCAAGTCTTCAGAAGGGATCAATTGTAATCTCTTAATATCAAGAGATATTGAGATATTCCTTATCATGACTTCTCAAGACTTTCGCTACGACAAGAATTTCTGTTGATGATAAGATATCCGCCATGCAAAAGTCTCACTGTCAGCAGAAATATTGCCAGAGTGAAAGTCTTCAGAAGGCATTATTAGTAATCTCTCAATATAAATGAAGTCTTGTACGAAAGTCTTCAGAAGAAGTTAAAAAATAAGGAAGTTTTCAGCAATGACTACATATAATTACGACATCAACAACCTCACTAGATTCACTCCTCGTACAAAAGAAAAGGAAGAAATATTTTCATTTGAATTCGCATTTTATTTTTTTAACAACCAAACAAAGATGAACTAAATCTAGCATTCAAAGATAAACTAATTCTAGATTTAGTTCATCTTTGTTTGGTTTGTTAAATAAATAACATGCGAATGCAAATGAAAATATTTCTTCCTTTTCTTTTGAATGAGGAGAGAATCTAGTGAGGTTGTTGATGGTAATTATGTGTAGTCATTGCTGAAAACATCCTTATTTTTGAATGTCTTCTGAAGACTTTCATTCTAGACTTTCTTGATATTGATAGATTATTAATAATGTCTTCTGAAGACTTTCGCTCTGGCCAAAATTTTTGCTGATGGTGTAGACTTTTGTATGGAGAATATCTTGCCATCAGCAAAAATTCTTGCCGTAGCAAAAGTCTTGGGAAGGCATGACTAGGAATCTCTCAATATTACTTAATATTGAGAGATTACTGTTGATGCCTTCCAAAGACTTGCACCCTGGTAAGCATTTCTGGAGACGGTGTAGACTTATGCATGCTATATATATTGTCATCTATAATGGAGAAGAATAGTTTAAGAGATTGAGCTCATTTGATTTGCGCACTAACTCGGACAAATTTTTTTGATAGGGTAATGAGACTTGAGTTACGTAACGTTTGATAGGCTTGGTAGAGTCAGTTTAGATTAAATGTTATATAACTCCTTTCTTATTAATTTATCAAATTCATTGAAGGTTGGTTGAGCATGATGCATTGAGCAACACTAGATAAAAGTGAGTTGTTCAACGGTTGCAACCACATCTTGAGTGTGCATTAACTCATTTTAACCTAAAAACATACACAATGACTCTACATGTATCCTTTAAGTCTTCTGAAGAAAATGTTTTGAAGGGCTTCTAGAATGCCACAACTTCGAAGATGGTGTTCCTGATCAAGCTCACAAAAGATCAAGAACTCTATACCAAATTCAAAGACGGCAATGACAAGCTTGAATACTAAATCAGCAAGCTGGAGGCAAACTTGAAAATTATCAAAATTCACATACTAGAGCAAGCCTATGATCTTCTCTAAGATATGTTGAAAGAATGCTAATACTATAAAACACAATCAATTATAACCATATTCCTAAGGAATTAATGATACTCAATCTTCCTTTCAATCTTGTTTGTGGTTCCGATCAGGTCAATAGCAGTGGACCTAATTGAAACCACAAACAAGAAGCCGTGGGATGCAATTTAAAATTCAGAAATTGCCACCTTCATTTAGATTCCTTACTTTAACTGCAGTTATTGTTGACACAAGTTTTCTAGACTTACTATACTTTATTTCAACCCTCGAGGACCGTAAGGCTGCTTTCTTGGTATTCTGCTATTTTCTATCTAGGTGATAATCCCGACCACGCTACCTAGTCACATCTCCCTAGCAAAGTGACTATCTGCACTATTTTCTCTAGAGAAACAACAGATAGTTTTTTCATTATTGGCTACAATTTCATATTTGCATTTGATACAGATTTCTCATGTTTTAAGATAATTTCATCAGCTAGATTCGCTAGAAGTTACTTTCTACCCTATGTATCCTCTTCAATTATCTCTTAGATGATATAGTCTTTCATCAACCACTCATTTTCCCTCGAAGGCATTCTCCTACCGCACTTTCTGGCGTATAATCATCACCCCGAGCAACCCAACCATATAAATTTAGGCTAGGGAAATAACTATATTGGTTTTTCATTCTTGTTTGATACAGTGGTAGGCTTTGAAGGCCTTCTTAAAGTCCAATGCACCAAAAAAGTTAGTCCAATCGCTATTGAATATCTTTATAATGACACCAAAACTAGATCCCTTCATAATGGTTGACACATAAACATGAGAAACAACCGACATTAAATCTAACAGGGTATCAGAACCATATTTATGGCCCCTCAACCTTATCAGTTCAGACCTACCAAACTTAACTGTAACATTGCATATATCTTATTTGAATGATCTATGACTAATCGGTAAAAATAACACTCACAAAATTAGTGTACTCTATGTGTGTTTCCACGATAACATTATTAGTAATACATACCTCCCATATTGAAGTGGTTCAATCTGCATGCAACTTATTCCTTCGAACCCATCTTTACTGAAGCCTATTAAGATGGTCAGGAAAAAGTTGATCAACTTTCAGTTCCTTACATTTACAAAGAAGAGGAAAAAAATTAATATCACAGAAAGAACATTATCCATCTGTTGCAATAGATGTAGAGTCTATTGCATCAGATGTGGAGTCTGTTGCAACAAATGTAGAGTCTATTGCATTAGATGTGGAGTCTGTTGCAACATATATAGAGTCTGATGCAACAGATGTGGAGTCTATTGCAACAGATGTAAAGTCTATTGGAATACATCAAACCAACCTTGCTAGTGGTTTGATTTGTTCCAATAGTTGCTCCGTCTGTTGCAACATCAACAACAACATAAACTACAAGAAAACAATAAATAAAAAATATCAACAATAAAGAAACAACAACATTTGTTCCAACACCATCAACAACATCATCAATAACAAAGAAATAATATCCTTTGTTCCAACAACACCACACCACAAGTTTCAACAACGCCAACTCCACCACCAACATCAATAACAACATCAACAACAAAGAAACAAACAAAATACATACAAAAAAAAATGATACTGCCAACAAGGCTCTTAAACTTCTCCCAACAGATGACTTGAGTAGGGATGACTTAAACTTCTCACCTATTGTAATAAAAATGCTTGATTCATTTATTCAACATTTAAAATTTCTTTCAATTTTTTTAAATAAATATAATATGGGTAAATAGTAATTAAATAAAAAAATAGACATAAATAACTTGCAAAAAAGAAGACGAGAATGAAAGAGAAATAGTGAACCATACCTTAATGTCAAAAGGGGATCAAAACTACAATTTTAGTGGAGAAAAAATATAGATCGGTTTAGATTCGAAAGGATCTTTAAGAGAAAGAGAAGAGTAAAGAGAGAAAAAAGGTTGTGATAACCCTAAAGAGGAGAGAAATAAAAAGATGAGAGATGCATAAAATAAATTTAGGGCTGAAGCTGAAGAAGAGATAAGATAATTCAAGATGTATTGTGTACGTAAACGTTGGTTTCAATATTCATTAATTAATATAATTAATATTCATTAATAATTTAAGGGGAACGAGGAAGACTAGTGACATTGAAAAGACAAGATAAGACTACTCAATGAACTTATTTTTGAGTTATCCAAGAAACTCTTTATTTTTTACCGCATTTTGCAGTACTACTTTATCTACTCGGACAAAAGCTTACTTTAGAATTAAAATAAAAAATGATTTTCAAGTAGATATATTATTTTTTGTAACTGATAACAATATCTGTTTAAAAATCCCAACAACACAATCATCCGTTACAATAGATACAAATATTTGTTTAAATATCCTAACAGCTCAAAGATGCAAATGTCCATTTGATAATTAAATCAGATATGTCATCTGTTACAACAGATATCAATATCTGTTTGAATATCCCAATAGCCCAGTCATCTATGACAACAAATGCAAATGTCCATTTGATAATTAAATTAGATATATCATCTGTTACAATAGATATCAATATCTGTTTGAAAATTTCCAACAGCTCAGTTATCTGTCACAATAGGTGCAAATGTCTATTTGATAATTAAATTAGATATATCATCTATTTCAATAGATATGAACATCTATTAGAAATTTCCAATAGCTCAGTCATTTATTCCAACAGATTTTATTGCAATTGATTTAGGTAGAACTAGGGATGAATGAATGAGTTCATAGGGTTAACTACAACTTTAATTGAGTCTTTATAATTGCATGGTGTTGTTATTATGTTCATCCCGACTCAAATTGCTGATCAATCACTCTGAGATGAAAAGATTCTCATTAACTTAATGTTAAGCTAGTACCTAAATTGATTTATGTGGAACTAGGGATGAATGAGTTATCATTAACTTAATGTTAAGATAGAAACTTAATTGATTTAGGTGGAACTAGGGATGAATGAGTTCATAGGGTCAACAACAACTTTAATTGAGTTTTTACAATTGCATGGTATTGGTATTACGTTCATCCTGACTTGAGTCGTCGATCGATCACTTTGAGTTGAAATGAGTTCTCATTAACTTAATGTTAAGATTAATAGTACCTAAATTAATTTAGGTGGAACTAGGGATGAATGAGCTCATAGGGTCAACAACAACTTCAATTGAGTCATTACAATTGCATGGTATTGGTATTGTGTTCATCCCTACCCAAGTCGTCGATCGATCGATCACTCTGAGTTGAAATGAGTTCTCATTAGCTTAATGTTAATATTAATAGTACCTAAATTAATTTTGGTGGAACTAGGGATGAATGAGCTCTTAGGGTCAACTACAACTTCAATTGAGTCATAGCAATTGCATGATATTGGTATTGCGTTAATCCCGACCCGACCCGAGTCGTCGATCGATCACTCTGATTGAAATGAGTTATCATTAACTTAATGTTAAGATTAATAGTACCTAAATCGATTTAGGTTGAAATACGGATGAATGAGTTCATAGGATCAACAACAACTTCAATTGAGTCATCGTAATTGCATGGTATTGGTATTGTTTCATCCTGACCCTAGTCGTTGATCGATCACTCTGAGTTGAAATGAGTTCTTATTAACTTAATGTTAAGATTAATAGTACCTAAATTAATTTAGGTGGAATCAGGGATGAATGAGCTTATAGGGTCAACAACAACTTCAATTGAGTCGTTGCAATTGCATGGTTTGGTACTGTATTTATCCCAACCCAAGTCATCAATCAATCACTCTGAGTTCAAATAATTTCTCATTAACTTAATGTTAAGATTAATATTACCTAAATTTATTTAGGTAGAATTAGAGATGAATGAGTTCATAGGGTCAACAACAACTTCAATTGAGTCATTGTAATTGCATGGTATTGGTATTGCGCGTTCATCCCGACCTGAGTCATCGATCGATCACTCTTAGTTGAAATGAGTTATCATTAACTTAATGATAAGATTAATAGTACCTAAATTTATATAGGTGAAACTATGGATGAATGAGCCCATCGGGTCAACAATAACTTCAATTGAGTCGTTGCAATTACATGGTATTGGTATTGCGTTTATCCCGACCCAAGTCATCGATCGATCACTCTCAGTTAAAATGAGTTATCATTAACTTAATGTTAATATTAATAGTAACTAAATTGATTTAGGTGGTACTATGGATGAATGAGTTCATATGGTCAACAACAACTTCAATTGAGTCATTGCAAATGCATGGTGTTGATATTGCGTTCATCCCGAACCGAGTCATTGATCGATCACTCTGAGTTAAAATAAGTTCTCATTAACTTAATTTTAAGATTAATAGTACCTAAATTGATTTAGGTGGAACTAGGGATGAATGAGATATTAGGGTCAACTACAACTTTAATTGAGTCATTGCAATTGCATGGTGTTGGTATTACGTTCATCCCGACCCGACGCGTTGATCGATTACTCTGAGTTGAAATGAGTTCTCATTAACTTAATATTTTAAAAAATATATCTTTTGAAATTCTAAAAATTAATTAAAAGATCAATTCAGACCAAATTAACAATTTCAAAACTTGTCATTCTTTTCCAAAATTACAAATCAACCCATACAAATCATCCATTTGCATGAAAAACTTTTCATTTAAAATCTCAAGTTCTCTCTCCTCTCTCTCTCTCTCTCTCTCAATAATATAGACAACAACTACTCCACATATTACTCAACCCTTCAAAATAGATCAATTTTCTTCCCATTTCCGACCACATAGTTGTTATTTTCGACTTTATTCTCACTTGTATCCATCATTTTCTCTATCTTCATAGGTAATAGAGTTTGAGAAGAGTTCTACATTTGTTCTTTATTCTAAAAATTAGGGATTTTTAGTTAATGATGAAAAATAAGACTTTTAGTTGTATTATCTTTGAGAATGGGTTAACAATTTTGAGTTTTGATGCTAAAAAAGTAGGAAGCACCAAGAAAACCGTGTTTTTTCTCTCAGTGCTTTATTGACTATCGTGGTATTGTTGGATGGTGTTTTGTTGTATTTTTGGTGGCTATTGTTGGTGGTGTCGGTATTTATGTTTTTAGTGGTGGTGTCGGTGGTCTTGGTATTGGTATTAGTGGCATTGGTGGTGGTCTTGGTCGTATTGTTGGTGGAATTGGTTGTGGTGTTAGTGGTCCATTTGTTGCAAAGGTGAAAGATCTGTTGGGAGATATTAAATAGGTATTCAAACAGATTCTCCATCTGTTCCAACTGCTGGGTTATCCGTTGAAGTATTTTTTTGTAATGCGGCGAAGAACAATTTATTAAAATTTGTCCATCTATTACAACGATGGAAGATCTATTGGGAGAAATTAAATAGGTCTTCAAATTGATTCCCTTTCTGTTCCAACTGATGGGTTATCCGTTGGAGTATTTTTTTTTTTGTAATGTGGCATAGAATAATTTATTGAAATTTGTCTTACATTTTTTTAAAAATTATGCATACATCAAATGCAATGTATTTTTTATTTTTCTATTATTTGTAGTTAAAAGATGTCTCCCAAAAGAAAAGAAACTGAAAGTCGATCAACTTCTGACCACCCAACAAAAAAGGCTAGAGTACAGATAGATTCGGAGGAATTTCCTGAACAATCTCAGTCAGGGAAAAATGAAGATGAGGAAAGTGATAAATCCTTCTCACAAATGGGGCGTGAAATAATATCAAAATCCCAGTATGATTCTATCAAAACCATTAGTATAGGCGGTTTTGAGTTGCGATGTCGATGAATAGCCCTAACAAAGTAACTGGTGATCTTGTACTTAAATGTTAGTTGGGGAAACATTTTGTTGAACTTAGGTGTATTATGAAGAATGAAAACATAGATGGACTTTTAAAGAAGAGCTGCTTTGCATAATTTCTTGAGTGTCTGAGGACCGCACTCTCTATTTCCTAATGAACATGGTATATGGCCTTTTCAAGCGTAGGATCAAGTATGCGAGGGATGATAAAGATTCAAAGGAGGAAAAAAAATATGGATG
The DNA here is from genome assembly GCA_030864215.1 of Capsicum pubescens. Taxonomy (NCBI): domain Eukaryota; kingdom Viridiplantae; phylum Streptophyta; class Magnoliopsida; order Solanales; family Solanaceae; genus Capsicum; species Capsicum pubescens. The sequence continues at coordinate 198,417,827 of CM061547.1, read as the reverse complement.
AAATCTGGATCAACTACTGTGGCATGACGGTTTATTTTTGTGATGCCCCGGAAAAATTTTCCATTAAGATCTCGGACGAAAATGTGTTGAATTCTGTTCTTTATCGTGATTAATAATTTTTTTGTGTGGAATTTCTGGATATGTGACCCTTCATCGCGTATATTATCGAATAATCTTTCCAACAATATGTGGATCATCCAAAACGTACACTCGAGCGATGAGTTATGATCATTCCGATCTAACCCTGAATAGTGGTGAACAGTAAATGTGCAGGAAAAAAATACTGAGGCCAGACGAATTTTAGGGTCAAATTCAAACAATCATAACTCCTTGTACATAATTATCTGGGTGAGCTAGTATATATCAATAGAAAGCTCTAAAAGTCCTCTTTCCAATGAAATTGGTTTCATCCAATTTGGCCATTGGAGCAGAGAGTTATGGTCGATCTACTTCAGCCTATCAAAACAGTCCACCAAAGGACAGATTTGACATTATTTGATTTTTAAGGGTATTTTGGTCATCCCCACTCCAATCCATCTAGGTAAACCATGGATTTAAGTTCATTAAGAGCATTCAATATCTCATTTTTCTCCAGAATTTCCTAAGGCTCAAACCCCAACCCTACTACTCCAAATTTCATCCTTCTATGTCTCTTGATTGAACCGTAGAAATTTCAAATTGATTTGGGATTCGAGTTGATCATGTTAAGGTCTTTGAGAAGCACCCTTTATTTTCGTGAATAAAGTTCCAGAGTCGGAAGTTCATATTCATCTTCCATTTTTAGGTATGTGGGGCTTTGAACAAGATTATCCTTTCGATCTTGTGCCCGGTATTTTTGTTGAATTGCATTGATATGAGATTTTACATGTTTTACCATGAATTGGAAATATGGTTTTATATCTTATATTATTGTCCATGAGCTATGGGATTATGTTATCCGATATGTGTATGATGTTGAGATGGAATTATGTCCAAAAAGTATTTGATTATGAGAGTATGATGATTTAATTTGTTAAGCCTTGATTTATACTATCATTCCACTATTTCCTTATTATGAATTTATAATTGATATTGGAAATTCTATATCCCTACTATGGATTGATGTCTCAAGTACCTTTAAATGAGAGTTGGATGGCAAATTGAGAAATGTTAATATTGAAGTTGCAATAAGTCTTGATATTTTCTGGATGGTTTTGATGAGTTAAATTATTGAAAATATTATGTATTGAGTCTTCATATCCTTGTCCAAATGTCGAGTCGGTTATGGTTCAATGCATTGATACCTTGTTGATGTTGAGGAAGATTAAAATGTTTTGAGCTAAAATGTGTTGAGTTAGGAATCCACAAATTGATATGATTTGATAAATGAGAAAGAGATTTGATTTGGTCTTTATGATAGACCCTTGTGATGTTGTGGTGGATTTCCTAACGCATTCTGAGCTTGTCGGGGAGTAGTACTTAGCACCGAGAGAGAAATTTGGTATTTCTCCAAACCTATGTTCCACCGTAGGGTTGTTTGATGATGATATTATTGGCCGGAGAGCCCGATTGCGATTATTGCAGTTTTAAGGTCGTACTCTCTAGCAAAGAGTTTGACGTTCCCACCAACGGAGGTTTCAAACGTTGGTATTCTATGTAGCTCACGTGGGGTTGTCGGTTATAGGAAACTCCCCTGTCCATAAGAGTCATGTTTATTGAAATACCGAGTCACTCCGTGTTTTGATGTGGTAAGTCAAGTTGCCTATGATGATCTATAATGATTTATGAGGTTTTTCTCCTACATTTCCTATCTAAGATGTTATGAATTGCATGATTCAATGTCAAGCCAGGTGTGTCATTATGGTCCGTATGTACGTTTTTATGAAATTTAGGATATTATTTATATTTTGCATGCGCCCCTACATACTCAGTACATATCTCGTGCTGAACCACATATTTATCTATGGGCTATATTCTTTCCATGATGTAGGCTCAGCTACTCAGCCGCAACAGTGATATCCGAGTGCCGCATCTACGTTCCTTCAGTGGTGAGTCCTCATGGTTCGAGGACGAAGTTGCTAGTTTTGGTGTTGTTGTTTTTTGATCCCTTTGGTCTGTTGAGTCAGTTGGGGGTTTGTCCTAATGGCTCGTTGATTTTTCTGTATAGAGGCTATGTCAGACTAGTGTATTGTTGGGTTTGTTTGTGTATAGACATTCCATATATGTACAGTCTAACGATATTCCGTGCCATGTGCGATGTGATATGATATGTACTATTATATATTCTTAGCGTAGCGTGTATGCTGTTGTGTTGGAACCCAAGGGTAGTGTCTTGGCTTAAAGGGTTAGCTTGAGGCTACGTGTAGCCTTGGGCACCGTGTGGCATCTCGGGATGATAATTTTGGGGCGTTACAATTTTGGATTGAAAGAGTTTGCCATAGTGACGGGATTGAGATGCGATCGTCCAGAAGAACCTCTTATCACGGAAACATCCCACAAAGTGTCCAACAAATGAAAGGGAAATAAAGATGGGTTATTGGGCATTGTTGGACGTAGATACAAAGCGGAGGATTTGATGGCGGATCTCGAGAATAAAAACATACCAAAGCACTACAGGGAGAAATTGTGCTTAGTTTGATTTGTCCATTTTTTTTATTGTCAAGAAATGTCAGGAAAGTCATATAAGATGATTTGTTGGCGCTTGCTGATGATTTTGGAAAATTCAATGATTATTCCTGGGGATATGACAATTACTACTTGACTATCGAATATTTACTTACAAAGCTATCCCCAAAGATGATCACATTATACGGCTTTCCATAGTCTTTCATGGTAAAATTGATCACTATTTTTACTCATTCATTAATTTATAATGAATATAGTTATTATGATTTTTTTTCTTGCTTTTTGTTTACAGTTTTTAGGCTTGGGCATGTGAATCCATTCCTCCCCTCCAAAAGCAGTTTAAGGATTACCCGGATAAGGTTTCTCATTCAAGGATCCTTAGGTGGTTGGCTGCAACAAAGAGCAACAATAAAAATATTAAGGAGGCGGATCTGTTTAACCCTCAGGATGATGCAGTATGTATTCTTTCTTTCAACTAAAATAATTTGCATCAAAGAAAGATACTGAAATAGATGTGCCATCTATTGCGACAGATGGGTTATCTATTGCAACAGATTACCCGTCAACAACAACTGGTACAGTAGATAGGTAATCTATTATGCTAGATGATCCATATTTCACAATAGATTAACCATTTATTTTTCTCATTCTCTAAACCCGACTCAACAGATTACCCATCTACTGCAAATTATGCAATAAATGGGTAATCTAATGCAATATATTGTCAATCTGTTGCGACATATAGATCAGCTGTTGCGGCAGCTAGATCATCTGTTGCATAGGTTGGCTGTGTTAACATGTAACCCAACTGACTACAAATTATTATTATATGATTTGAATGCCTCCTATTTTCTTTATAGGTTGTGCATCCTTGGATCGTGTTTACTATTCATGAGTTGGGGATGACTTTCTTTCTTACTCTTTCTTTCTTACACTAGGTCTTTTTGATACAAAATAAGACCCAATGGTGGAATTAATAAAGAAGGAATTGGCTGGAGAAACATCCATAAGAAGAGTAGTTAGGCAAGGTCAGCCTAATGTTGAAGCTCTTCACGACCAACTGTAATACCCCAAAGTTTCCTGACTAATTTTGTCCCAAGAATGTAAAGTATTGGCTTCTAAATTTAAATATGTTTATTACATGGGGAATTTTTAAGATTTTCACTTTTGGTCATGTGTAAAATTCAATAAGCTTTCCATCGATATAAAATTCGCCTAAATCCGATAACCGGGTAAGAGGTTATGATGATTTCAAGTTCCCTTCGTAAAACAGTGCCATATTAGTCAGTGGCGCGCCGTTCCACAAGAGAAAATGGCATTTTTCAAATTCTAGTAGGGATCCGCGATAGTGGCGTATCTCGCAAAACATCCAGGTCGCAAACAAAGTGGAAACGCGATGGTTCTGCATCGCGCCATCCTCCAATTTACAAGTTGTCAAATTCTATTGACACGACATGATAGCGCTACGTCGCGCCAGGGGTCCAGTTTGGGAAATTTTCACCAAGTTGAAAGACGCGTCTGGGGTAAATTTCCCACCCCTATTTAAGCCCTTTAACACGAGATTCAGCTATTTGGAACCCAAAATATACTAGTTTCTCTCAATTTTCTCTCTAGAACAAGATAGGGTTTTAATTGGGGATTCAATTTCAAGGAAGTCTCTCCGTCAATCTTTGCTAAATGAAGTACTAAGGTATGCGTTGTGCTTATTTATGGATTCTTTTCATCCATAAAGATCAAGAATCCTATTTTAAATTATGAATCATGATATTTATATTGTGGGTTGGTTGTAACCATGTTTATCTTGTTATATGATTCCCACGTTGGAGTATTTGTGTGTTTTCATGAAACTATATTAGCAAGTGAATGAAATCCATAAATTGATTTATTTATAATGTGTCAATTTGATAATTATGCCTATGCCCTAAGGTTGCATGCAAGGTGTTTGGTAAAATGCCTAGGATGATAGAAATTATGTGTATAGTTAAATTGTGATCCAAAATGACTTCCATGTTATTCTTATGTATTGAAATTGTTGTTGGATTGCTCATGAGTTAGCCTTATGAAATTATGCTATAAATACATGCTATCTTATTCACGTGCCAAGCTATGATAATAAAATGCTCATGAAATATCTTCAATTACTGTATTATGGATTGTTGATGTTGTTCATGTATTCAAGCATGTCATGCCTTGTCAGTTTTCCTCTATCGAGTCCTGGGGGTACTTGTACCCGATAATTTAGTTGTATGCCTAGAAACAATGTCATGTTTTCAAGATACTCTCAGTCAAGCCATGTTCAGTAGAATTCAGTCAGTCTCATAACTCAGGAAAAACTCAGTAATATTTCCGTCAGTCAATGGAACTCATTTAATTTAGTCCAGTTCAGTTCAATAACCCATGTTCAGTGTTTATTCAGATAGGAGTAGGTATTAGCACCAAGTGAACCTAAGGATGGGAACTCACTCGTTGTATGAGGGTGTGATTCTTAGAAACAATCCTTGTATTCCAGAACTATGTAGCCAACATAGGTTGAGACATCATAACCTGCTATATGAGGGTAGATGAGGTGGCTTAACCTATTATATGAGGGTTCCCACCATTCTCACTAGAGTTACCAGTTATGTGAGGGTTACTCATAGATTTTCCTTACCAGTGGCTTGGTATTGATACCCTTCTAATTAGGATTACAGATTGGATCCCAACTCAACCATAATGGCGTATTAGGGGCATGTCGGTTAGATAACTACTTCCCATAATTTTAATATCAATATTAGTAAAAGAACTCAGATAGTTCTTCATATTGTAAGACTGTCAGATACAGTCAGCTCAGATACAGTATGGAACTCAGCTAGTTCCATTAGATTCAGGACTGTTAGATACAATCACTCATGTCACCAGTTATATCAATTATCAGAACTCAGTCATTAGTCATGTTAGTTATCAGTAAATTCATGTTATCACGATCTCAGATATAGTTACTATGTATTCATGCATATAATCTCACGTACATATTATCTAGTCAGTTAGTATAGTTCATGCATGTGAACCCTTATATCCAGCCAACCTCACATGCATACCAGTACATTCAAAGTACTTACGCATTTGCGCTATGATGTTTTATACCATAGGTTCATAAGCACGAGCTCTAGAGTATCAGTAGCATTCTAGTCTCCATAGTCAGAGTTAGCAGTGAGTCCTCATCCTTCGAGGACATGACCATCTCTTTATTATCTCATTAATTAATTTATTTCAGTAGTTGGAGTTAGTTGGGGATATGTCCCATCAACTCCTTATTTAGACAAGTTCAGTCAGTTAGAGGTTTTTAGACTATCATGTTTCAGACAGTTTATTCCAGTTGTTTTGGGTATTTCATACCCCATTCATATGTTATGATTTATTAGTTATGTTACAGTTTTGAACCTTATGACCTTTCAGTTTATGTTTCAGCATTTATACAGTATATCATGTAGTATATAGGTACATATATCAGTCATGGGTTAGCTTGTGGTCCTTCGGGGTCATGAGCACCGTGTGGTATTCTGAGTACCAGATTCGGGGCGTTACAAACTTTGTATCAGAGTCTAAGGTTCAATAGTGTCCTAGGAAGTCTGAAAGCCGCATCTAGTAGAGTCTTATACATGGGTGTGTTGCATGCTACATTTATGTATAGAAGGCTATGAGATGTTTTAGGAATAGTTTCCCATCTTTTAGTATTCATGTCATGCTAGTGAGCATAATCTCAAGTCAATTTCTCAGTCTAATCAATTTCTCTCTTTCTTCTATAGAACATGCCTCCTAAAAGAAAAAAAGGGAATCGGTCAGCCCCTTCGCCTGAAGATCCTTTGGGCAAACATGTTTCTCATGCAGAATTTAGAGCTACATTCACTACTCTTACTCAGTCAGTTATTGCTTAGAATGAATGACTAGCTATCATTTCGGTCAACCCAGTGGCCAATTCAGCTGCATCCAGGATTTGGGACTTCACCCGAATGAATCCTCCATCCTTTCGTGGGTCTAAGTTAGATGAGGACCCTCAGGAATTCATCGATCAGGTTCAGAAGGTTACTGATATCAGGTCCTCAGGGCCAGCAAAACCATTCCCCAGCTCAGTCCGGTCGCCCAAATCAGCAGGGTGCCACTTCCAGTGCTACTAGTGGGCAGTGCCCAAACAAACTTTATGCTCTCCAGTTTCGGCAAGATCAGGAAAATTCTCCTAATGTAGTTACTGGTACGTTACAGATCTTTCATGTGCATGTTTACTCTTTGCTAGATCCAGGAGCTTCTTTGTCTTTTGTTGCTCCCTATATAGCAGTTGATTTCGAAGTTAGTCCCAAAATTATAGCAGATCCCTTTTCAGTTTCTACCCTAGTGGGTAAAACCATCATAGCTCGACGGGTATACAGGAACTGCCCGATTATGATATTTCAGAAAGTAACTTCAGCAGACTTAGTCAAATTAGAGATGACAGATTTTGATCTCATTCTCGGCATGGATTGGATTCATTCCTACTATGCCACAGTTGACTGGAAAAATAAAATAGTCTAATTTCAGTTTCTGAATGAACCCGTCCTAGAGTGGAAGGGTAGTGTATCCACTTTCAGAGGTCAGCTTGTTTCCTACCTTCGGGCTAGGAAAATGATATCTAAAGGATGTGTTTATTTTGTTTGAGTTAAGGACACTAGTTCTGAAACTCCCAGCCTTGAATCAGTCTCAGTAGTGAATGAATATTCAGATATCTTTCTCGAAAATCTTGTAGGGATTCCTCCCGAAAGGGAAATAGACTTTGGCATTGATCTTTTTCTAGATACTCAGCCTATATCTATTCCGCCATACAGAAAGCACCTATAGAACTCAAAGAACTAAAAGAGATGTTGAACTATCTCTTAGATAAGGGATTTATCAGACCCAGTATGTCCTCGTGGGGTGCACCAGTCTTATTCATATGAAAGAAAGACTGTTCTCTCAGAATATACATAGATTACCGTCAGCTTAATAAAGTCACGGTCAAGAACAAGTATCCTCTTCTCAGAATTGATGACTTATTTTACCAACTTCATGGTGCTAGTTATTTCTCTAAAATCAACCTCAGATCTGGCTATCATCAGCTCAGAGTCAGAGAATATGACATTCTGAAGACAACTTTTCGTACTCAGTATGGTCACTTTGAGTTTCTGGTTATGTCCTTTGGACTTACCAATGCCCCAGAAGCTTTCATGGAATTGATGAACCATGTGTTCAAGCAGTACTTGGACATTTTCATCATAGTCTTCATAGATGATATTTTGGTATATTCCCACAGTGAGCGTGATTATGCAAACCATCTCAGAATCGTACTTCAGACTCTCAAAGATCATCAGTTGTTTACCAAATCCAGTAAGTGCAAGTTTTGGCTAAGGTTAGTAGCATTCCTTAGTCACATCATTTCTGGTGATGGTATTAGAGTAGATCCTCAAAAGACCGAAGCAGTAAGAAACTGGTTTCGCCCTGTCTCTCCATCAAACATCAGGAGTTTTTTAGGTTTGGATGTATATTACAGAGGATTTGTTGAGGGATTTTCTTCTATTGCATCCCCTATGTCCATATTGACTCAGAAGAAAGTTAAGTTCCAGTGGTCAGATCCTTACGATAAAAGTTTTTAGGAGTTGAAGACTCGACTCACCTCAGCTCCAGTATTAGCTCTTCCAGATGGTTCAGATGGCTTCATAGTGTATTGTGATGAATCCAGAGTAGGTTTGGGTTGTGTCCTCAAACAGCATGGTAAGGTCATATCCTACGCCTCCAGACAGCTTAAACCCCATGAGAAGAATTATCCTACTCATTATCTTGAGTTAGCAGCCGTAGTATTTGCCTTAAAGATTTAGAGACATTATCTATATAGAGTTCATGTAGATGTGTTCACAGATCATAAGAGCCTTCAGTAAGTCTTTTCTCAGAAAGATCTCAATCTTTATTAGAGAAGGTGGTTAGAGATCTTGAAAGATTATGACATTAGTGTCCTTTATGATCCGAGCAAGGCCAACATTGTGACGACGCTCTTAGTAGACTATCTATGGGTAGTGTTACTCATGTCGAGGATAGTAAGAAGAAGCTATCTCAGGAAGTCCATTATCTTGCCAGACTAGGTGTTCACTTAGTCGATATAGAGGAGGATGACATATGGGTTCAGAGTAGTTTAGAATCATCTCTAGTTTTCGAGGTAAAAGAAAAGAAAGGTAGAGATCCCAGTCCAGTCAATTTAAAAGAGTCAGTCAAGGATCAAAAAGTAGAGGTTTTCTCCCAAGGGGGAGATGGTGTATTACGTTATTAGGATCGCCTGTGCGTGCCAGGTATAGATGACTTGAGGCAATAAATTCTTATAGAAGCTCATGGTGCACGCTACTCTATTTATCCAAGGTAGACTAAGATGTACTGTGACTTTTGGGAGATCTATTAGTGGAGTGGGATAAAGAGAGATGTTGCAGAGTTTATGGCTAAATGCTCTATATGTCAGCAGGTTAAGATAGAGCATCAGAAGCCTAGTGGGTCCATACAGGATTTCAGTATTCCTCCTTAGAAGTGGGAAGAAGTGAACATGGACTTCGTGATGGGTTTGCCTCGTACTCGTCATCAACATGATTCAGTTAAGGTCATTGTAGATAGAATGACCAAATCAACTCATTTTCTTCCAGCTCATACCTTTTATTTAGTTGAGGATTATGCCAAACTCTACATCAGAGAGTTGGTCAGAATACACGACGTTCCATTGTCCATTATTTTAGACTGAGGTACCCAGTTCACCTTTCACTTTTGGAAAGCATTCCAAAAGGGTCTTGGTACCCAAGTTCATCTCAGTACAACCTTTTATCCTCAGATAGATGGTCAAGAAGAAAGGACCATTTAGACACTAGAATATATGCTAAGGGCGTGTGCAATTAATTTCAAGGGTAGATGGGATGACCACTTGCCCTTAATTGAGTTTACATACAATAATAGCTATCATTCCAGTATTAAGATGGCCTCATTCAAATCTTTCTATGATAGGAGGTGAAGATCTCTAGTCGGATATTTTGAAGTTTGTGAGGCCTCAGTTATAGGGCCTGACTTAGTATTCGATACCTTAGATAAAGTCCAGTTGATCAGAGAAAGACTCCGGGCTGCTCAGATCCGACAAAAGTCTCATGCAGATGTTCACAGAAAGGATCTCGAGTTTTATATTGGTGACTATGTCTATCTAAATATATCTCCTATGAAGGGAGTGAAGAGGTTCGGCAAGAAGGTAAAACTCAGTCCCCAATATGTCGGTCCCTTTAAGATTCTCAGCCACTTCAGTAAGGTAGCTTATGAGCTTGAATTGCCTTCAGACCTAGCCTCAGTTCATCTAGTATTCTATGTCTCTTTGATCAAGAAGTGTATAGGTGACCTAACAGTTGTAGTCCCTATTCAGAGCATAGATGTTCAGAACAGGCTCTCTTATAAGAAGACTCCAGTCAAAATTTTAGACTACCAGACTCGTAGACTGAGGAACAAAGAAATCCATCTAGTCAAAGTTCTTTGGTAGAATAAGTCCATTGAGGGAGCTAATTGGGAAGCATAAGAAGACATGTGTACCTTGTATCCTCACCTCTTCCCCACTAACTCAAATCTAGCTTAAGGTAACAGTTCTCCTTAAGCTTTTCAGTTTTCATGTCCAGATTTCAGTTACGACTTGGTATGAGTCTCATGTTCGGAATTCCATTTTAAACTTGGTACTAAGTACCACTACATATTCAGTCATATATTCATACATTAGATTAGTCATGTGTTCATACATCAGACATGCATTCTCCTAGTGAGAAACTCTGTTATCAGAAATCATAGTCATGTGTTCATGAGTCAGTTAAGTCATTAAATCATGCATCAAATATGCATGCTCAGTTTAAATATCATAAATGTCAGTCATGTTTCAGTTGTTCATGGTCAATATATACTACAAATCATTATTTCTCCCATCTTAGTGAGTCACATTCGAGGACGAATGTTCCCAACGGGGAGATATTGTAATACCCCAAAGTTTCCTAACTAATTTCATCCTAAGAATGTCAAGTATTAGCTTCTAAATTAAATGATGTTTATTCCTTGGGTAATTTTTAAGATTTTCACTTCTTTCATGTGGGAAATTCAATAAGATTTCCATCGATATAAAATTTGCCTAAATCCGATAACCGGGTAAGAATTTATGACTATTTGAAGTTCCCATCGTAAAACAATGCCATATTAGTCAGTGGCATGCCGCTCCACAAGAGAAAATGGCATTTGTCAAATTCCAATAGGGTTTCGTGATAGTGGTGCATCGCGCCAATCTTCCAGGTCGCAAACGAAGTGGCAACGCGATGGCTTCGCATCGCGCCATCCCCCAATTTCCCAGTTGTCAAATTCCCGTGAATGGCGCGATAGCGCCGCGTCGTGCCAGGGGTCCAGTTTGAGAAATTTTAACCAACTTGAAAGACACTTCCAGGGTTAAAAGGGTCAATTTCTCACCCCTATTTAAGCTCTTTAACACGAGATTCAGCTATTTGGAACCCAAAATATACTAGTTTCTCTCAATTTTCTCTCAAGAACAAGCTAGGGTTTCAATTGGGGATTCAATTTCAAGAAAGTCTCTCCATCAATCTTTGCTAAATCAAGTACTAAGTTATGCTTTGAGTTAATTTATGGATTTCTTTCATCCATAAATCTCAAGAACCCTATTTTAAATTATGAATCATGATATTTATGTTGTGGGTTGGTTGTAACCATGTTTATATTGTTATATGATTCCCATGTTGGAGTATTTGTGTATTTTTCATGAAACTACATTATCAAGTGAATGAAATCCATAAATTGAGTTATTTATAATGTGTCAATTTGATGATTATGCCTATGCCCTAAGGGTGCATACAAGGTGTTTGGTAAAATGCCTAGGAGGATAGAAATTATGCATATAGTTAAATTGTGATCCAAAATGACTTTAATGTTATTCTTATGTATTGAAATTGTTGTTGGATTATTCATGAGTTAGCCTTATGAAATTATGCTATGGATACATTCTATCTTATTCACGTACCAAGCTATGATAATCAAATACCTATGAAATATCTCCAATTATTGTATTATAGATTGTTGATGTTGGTCATGTATCCAAGAATGTCATGCCTTATCAGTTTCCCTCTATCGAGTCCTGGGGGTACTTGTACCTAACAATTTAGCTATATGCCTAGATCCAATGTCATGTTTTCAAGATACTCTCAGTCAAGCCATGTTCAGTAAAATTCAGTTAGTCTCATGACTCCAAAAAAACTCAGTAATATTTCTGTCAGTCAATGAAACTAGTTAATTCAGTCTAGTTTAGTTCAGTAACTCATGTTCAGTGTCTATTCATATGAGAGTAGGAGTTAGCACCGAGTGAACTCAAGGATGGGAATTCACCTGTTGTATGAGGGTGTGATTCTTAGAAGCAATCCTTGCATTCCAGAACTATGTAGCCAACATAGGTTGAGACATCATATCTTGCTATATGAGGGTGGATGAGGTGGATTAACCTATTATATGAGGGTTCCCACCATTATCACTAGAGTTACCTGTTATATGAGGGTTACTCACAGATTGTCCTTACCAGTGGAACGGTATTGACACCCTTCCAATTAGGGTTATAGATTGGACCCCAGCTCAGCCATAATGGCATCTTAAGGGCATGTTGATTAGATAACTATTTCCCACAGTTTCAATATCAGTATCAGTATAAGAACTCAGTTAGTTCTTTAGATTGTAGGACTATCAGATACAGTCAACTCAGATACAGTACAGAACTTAGCTAGTTCCATCAGATTCAGGATTGTCAGCTATAGTCACCTATGTCACTAGTTATATCAGTTATCAGAACTTATTCATTAGTCATGTTAGTTATCAGTAAATTCATGTTATCATGATCTCAGATATAGTTACTATGTATTCATGCATGTAATCTCACGTTCATGTTATCTAGTCAGTTAGTATAGTTCATGCATGTGAACCCTTTGCATCCAGCCTACCTTACATGCATACCATTACATTCAAAGTACTGACGCATTTGCGCTATGGTGTTTTATACCATATGTTCAGAAGCATGAGCTCCAGAGCATCAGTAGCATTCCAGTCTCAGCAGTCAGAGTTAGCAGTGAGTTTTCGTCCTTCGAGGACATGACCATCTCTTTAGTATCTCATTAATTAATTTATTTCAGTAGTTGGAGTTATTTGGGGACCTATCCTATCAACTTCTTATTCAGACAAGTTCAGTCAGTTAGAGGCTTTTCAGAATATCAAGTTTCAGAAAGTTTATTCTAGTTGTTTTGGGTATTTCATACCCCATCAATATGTTACGATTTATCAGTTATGTTACAGTTTTGAACCTTATGGCCTTTCAGTTCATGTTTCCGCATTTATATAGTATATCATGCAGTATATAGGTACAGATATCAGTCATGGATTATCTTATGGTCCTTTGGGGTCATGAGCATCGTGTGGCATTCCAGGTACTAGATTCGGGGCGTTACACCGGCCTACTAAAAAAGATTCGGGTGCTTCTTCTGGGGGTGTTGCTGGTGGAGTTATTGATGATGATGGCAACTATCCTGATGCTGCTGCTGCTACCAGTTGTGATCATGAGCATGTTGATGCTTAGGAAAAAATAAATACATTTGAAAACACCCCTTGCACAGTTTCCTCTCACCCCTATACCGGTTCTTCTTACCTTTACAGTGGTCTCTCTCACCCCTCTTCACCCTCGATTCTCATTGCAAATACAAAGTGTGCAAGGACAGAGAGGATAAACTCCATGAAAATCTAGAGTCTATTGCTGAAGCTATTGAGGAGTTGAAATCCAAGAGGTGTATCATACCATTCAAGAAGCTGAGGGAGACATACACTCCTACAATGGAGGTTAGGAGGAAGATAAGAAACATTAGACAAATACTCTCTATTGTAAAACCAAAAAAAATTGCAACTCCTCCCACTCCAAGAGTTGTTGAAGTTCAGGGGACGCTGAAGAAGGTGTACATATACACGACACTTGGCTACGAAAAGAAGAAGGAACTGCAATAAATCATGAATGACAAGATGAAGTTTCCAGAAGAATACACCATGAATTCATTTGCTGCCAAAAACTTCACGAATATGATAAATATGCATGTGTGATACGTGGACAATGTAAGTTTATTTTTGCTAACCTAGCCTTCCTATCTACTCCATGAAGAAGCTACATAATAGATGTGTAATCTGTTGCAACATCTGGTTATTCTGTTGCAACACAATACACATCTGTTGCATAAGTCGCATTAGCTGGGTAATCTGTGAACTGATTCAGAGAACACTCTACAACAGAATCTTTCCACTGTGTTTTAATTATTAACAATTACTAACCTATTTAAAAATTGTATTATAATACCATAGTATGTTGATGAAATTCTCTACCTCATGAGAGGTAGGCAATTAGCTTACCCTGATGATTATGATGATGCTGATAGGATAATGGACCTCAACTTCTACAATAATTTTAAGGATAGGTATGATGATCTCCGTGGGTAGGCTGGTCTCAATGTCCGAAGATTTGATAAGTTAGTTTCTACGTTCGAATGGGATGAAGACGTGATTAAATATGTTAGGAGGAAGAGGCCATATCCACACGTCAAGAGCTGGACCAAGGCAAAGAGAATCCTTGCAGTCATGAATATGGAAGTCAAACATTTTCTAGCTATTGAGATACTACTCTACAATGGAAAGATTAAGGTTTATGACTGCGATTTACCTATTTTCAATGAGGACACATTTTTAACCCATGTAAAGCCACTCTTAAAGTTGTTCCCCAAGTTATTGACACAGAGTAAGCTGATGGATCATTTGCCGGCAGAAGTCTTGACGAAGGAATTATGGGATTTTGAAGGTTGAAATAAAAAATCAATCTCCAAAGAAATAGAATCGGTGCAGCGTGCAGTCCGTACTCGCTTGCATACATCGAGTATTTGTTGACCGACACAGAAATGAACGGTATGTGTGATGCCGTTGTGGGAAAGATGCAAGAGGTCTGGGCAAATAGGGTACTAACTAAATTGTTGGAGCCCGTGTATAAAGAAGAATATGTACAAAGACAAAGACGAAAATGATAACAATTTTTTATTTCAAGCCACTTAAATTTACATGTAGTGGTAATAATTTCTATGTATAGCTAAAGTTGAATTTTTATAATGCAACAATATTCTATCTGTTGTAACAGATATAATACCTATTGTGACAGATTGATTATCTGTTGGAATAAGCTGTTCATCTATTGCATTATGCAGATATTTCTAGTCTATCTGTCGCAACATATATACAATCTGTTGCAACATACAATCTATCTATTGCAAATGATAGGTAATCTGTTGGAGCAAATAAAAAAAGTAGGAAGACCTGTTATATAACTTCCAGCAGATGACCTAACTAAATGGTTGGATCCCGTGTATAAAAAAGAATATGTACAAAGATAGACACAAACACGATAACATTTTTTTATTTTAAGCCACTTCACTTTTCATGTAGTGGCAATAATTTTTATGTGCAAAAATTGAATTTTTATAATGCAACAGATTGACTATCTGTTGTAACAGATATAATACTGTTGTGATAGATTGATTATCTGTTGGAATAGGTTGGTCATCTATTGAATTATGCATATGTTTCCCAGTCTATCTGTCGCAACAAATATATAATATGTCGCAACATATAATCTATTTATTGCAACTGATAGGTAATCTGTTGGAACAAATCAAAAAAGTAGAAAGACCTGTTTATATAATTTCCAGCAGATGACCTATATGTTGCAACATATGTCTAAATCTATTTAATAAGATATGTCGTCTATTGTAGCAGATGTATTATTTGTTGCGATATTTGAATATAATATTCCATTTCAATTAACATGTTCTAAACTAAGGATTAAACTATATTCATAGACAGCATAAAATAAATTGAAGCCTTCGGAAATTACATGAAATAACTCAACAAATAAATGAAATGTAAAAAAAATATTATGGGTACAAATGATCTACACTACAAAAAAATCAACAAGTTAAACCAAGGAGGATACGTTATCACATTGATGAACTCAAGCTATAAAGATCTAATCAATATGGACAAATTATTCTTCATCCAGTTCTATGAAATTCGGCTTTGATTGTCGTGGATCTTTAATGTTGCTTGTACGGCCCCAGAGCTTTCACTTCTCCATATTTCCATAAAAGTGCAGCATATCATTTGTGGAGTAATCTGGCATCAAGTCCATCATTTGGTACTTGTAATTCATCGCTCAACTACTCGGCGTAAACGGCAACAAAAGGACCACAATCCCTGCATTTTAAAAAATAGATAAACCATATCTTGCAGTTCATATAAGCATTGCGAAATTTATGAAATAAAACTAAATTATGATACTTATACTTATAGGCTACCAATGGTTTGTTGAGAAATTCCTTCAACATATTGTACATCAAATGGATTACCCATTTTATCCCGGTATGCTTTAAACATCGACCAATCAGTATGAACCTTTTGGTCTAAAAAGCCACTCATATCAAGGTAAGTAGGCAATATTTTGGCCAGCTTTTGTATCTCAGATGATGGCCCAAAATGTATCCTTCGTGACATCGAGTTATAAACTCGGATGCACCTCTCTTTTAGAATGACGACAACTAACACCCAATGGAATTCATCACCACAATTGATTGGGATGTATACTTTGTCGACCAAATGTCAAGTTAAGCCAGCTGGAATTCTAAAACCTTTGATGATGTTGATTAAGCATTCCTCATTTCTAGAAACTTTTGACTGTTGTTGACAATACCTATCGTAGGCATTATTGATGTAAACTTTTTACAAATAATTGCCTGTCGTGTATTTCTATTGTTCTGGTGTTTACAACTTGGACATTTTTGGAGGTAGTAAAAATGACATTGATGTTCTGCACATATTATCAAACATTTTGGATTATGTGATGAAAAAATTAATACACAGATGCAATCAAATAAAGTATTAATTAATAGTAATATGTATGGCATTTAAACCTCATCATTCCAGAAAGTTTAGGGCTGTGACATCAAATAGAACCAATTCTTTATTTTGAGATGTGCAACAACAAAGTCGAACATATCAAAACCAAGACTCGATTCATTCACTTTGTAGTGTTCGTCATTTTATTTTCTACATGATGATTTATATGTGTTAATGTCATGTTCTTACAACAAGAATTATATAAATCAATATCTTTAAAGTTGATTTATGTACCTGCAGGCATGATGCTTTAACAGTCCATCGGTAATCCATTCTGAATAGTCGTTGATCAACTTAGTTAGTTTTTCTTTAGACTCGTCCGAGATGTTGAACCCTTCAAATGGGTAATTCTTCTATTCTCCCAAACTGACAGGCTCCATTTTTTCTTCTTTTTTGGAAGAAGTTGATGGATTGTCAACTGTGATATTATTCTCTTCAGTAGTACCTTTTGCTGTGACATCCACATGGAAAGCCAGAATTGGCAATGCTAATTACAGATATACAATAGATTGTCCATCTATTGTAAGAGATGAGTCTTATGCTGCAACATATGGATCTATTGGGGAAAATTTGAACAGGTAAAATAGAGCAGTACGATAATTTTGGTGCAAGACAAAGATAGAGGCGTTGTAATTTTCTTTTTTCGATGCTTGGTGATGCCTTGGAAATATAATTTTCTTTCCTTCTCCTCTTAGACACCTTGATCTCTAGTGAAGTGTATGGATATGAAATCCTCTTTGATAGAATAACACCCCTCTTAGGTATCATTTCCTTTATAGAAGCAGTTAGTGCATTAATAACATTAATCACTCTATCATGTTTTGCCTTGCAGTCTTGACATTTGCATGCAAAAAATTTGCTAGATGTGGTAAAATCTGGAGAATATCTGTACAACCAGTATGATCATAATCCTAATGGATTGTTGTTTTAAAAACTGTAAGAGGAGCATCATTAGCCCCAACAGCAGCACCACTACCACTACCACTACGATTACCATCATCAACAACAACAAGTCCACCCTCCAAAATTATTTTTCTTGTGATGGTTGTTGCTCCAAATAATTCTATTTTTATTCCATCAACGACCTTAGGGTCTAATAAAGTTTGAACAGATCATAAATTAAGAAAAAATGGCATCTTCAACTCTCGGTTGGTCGAAACAAGCCACGATGGACAATCTAAAATAAATCAGTACATATATTAGATTGATGACAAAATCATTTAAAAGAATCATTAATTAAAATAAAAACTTGATTAGAATTGGACTTAATGCTTCCTTTGGGAGATTGAAAAGATCAAGAAATTTTACATTTTTATCAATTTTGGCTGACAACTATCTTAGGATTCTTGGACAGGAAACTTTTTCCTAGTAGTTCACTTGTTGTCTCAAATAAGGAATAACTTCAAATGCCCTAGATTATAACATAACGCTAATAAATAAAAAGCATTAGTGAATAAAAAAATGATGAATCATATCATGATAAAAGAAATATTTACCATGAAGGCTAATGAAAAGCCATATAAGTTGACTGTCTTTGGCATTAACGGAGTCAACAAATATTTGACAGTTATTTTAAAGATTTCATAACCCCAAGGATAGCTATTAAACGTCTCAAGATCCTCGGAGAGATTTATTAAACCGATGCTTATGTTGTTGTTAACGTCTCTCGCCCAAAGAATATTATGTACAAACCAAACCAAGCACAATGATTGCTTGTGCTTCTTTGAAAGTCCTTTAACTTTCCACGCTTTTATCAAATTTTTATTTTTGAAGCTTGGACCAATAATGGACACCAGGTCATCACGATCGCTCGACTTGCCTTTGTCATTTTTGGGTATGCGGGGTGCTTTTTTTGGGTTAGAGTAGGTATAACTTAAGAAGAATAATGAGGATAACATTTTAGTCTGGTAACTATGGTAAACTCCTTCCAACCAAAACAAACGGGCATGCCGCAGTAGTTTATCCACACCCCATCCATCTTATCTTTGTTTTCATATATAAACCTGCCCTTGAGAAGATCATATACCATTTTTATCTGGAAACGAGCATTGTTGTCCTCCGACAAATTAAGATATTGCCCAAAACATTTTTCCCTGAAATAAGAATTCAATTTTTGTTCTCGAAGTATTTTTCTGAAGGAGTCGAAAGATTTTCCCATGGCTGACTTAACCACAAAATCACACATTAAATCTGTGGCACCATCACACTGCATTCTCACAGGATAACGATCAATGCTAAAGGTTTTGACCAACTCTTCAGCGGAAGGGATATTAGAATTTAGATCATCTCTTTTGAAATATTTCTCCTTCCCGTGTTCATTATCTTCTGCTCCTGATTGAGATAACGCTTGTAAAGCAAGCTCATAGAGTGGTGGATGTAGCCGAGCTGCTGCACTTGTTCCTTTACTTGGACTTGATTTGATTTCTTTTCTTTTGGGAGCCATATATCTTAAATTAACATGAACATAAAATAGATTATAATTAATTAATGTATCGTTAATAAAGGATAACAGTAAATCTAACATGCACAACAGTAAAATAACAGTTCCAACAGACCACACATCTGCTAAACCAGGTATGTTATCTGTCGCAACATATAACTGACCTATTGCAACGGATGAGTATACCGTTGGAAACAATAAAAAAAAATCACTAATCTGTTGCACCAGGTATTTTATCTAATGCAACATATAACAAACCGTTGTTGGAAACTATAAAAATAAATCACTTATCTATTACACCAGGAAGGTTATCTGTTACAACATATAACCAACCTATTGCAAGGATGAGTAATCCGTTGGAAATAGTAAAAATAGATCACTAATCTGTTACACCAGGTAGTTTATCTGTTGCAACATATAACCAACCTATTGCAAAGGATGAGTAATCCATTGGAAAGCATAAAACAGATCACTAATCTATTGCACCAGGTAGTTTATCTGTTGCAACATATAACCAACATGTTGCAACAGATGATTAATCCATTGAAAACCATAAAAAAAAGATCACTAATCTATTGCAGCAGGTATATTGTCTGATGCAACATATAACCACTAATATCACTAATCTATTGCACCAGGTAGTTTATCTGTTGCAACATATAACCAACATGTTGCAACAGATGATTAATCCATTGAAAACCATAAAAAAAGATCACTAATCTATTGCAGCAGGTATATTGTCTGATGCAACATATAACCAACATGTTGCAAGAATGAATAATCCGCTGGAAACAATATAAACAAATCACTAATTTGTTGCACCAGGTAGTTTATCTGTTGCAACATATAACCAACCATTGCAACGGAGGAGTAAACCGTTGGAAACCATAAAATAGATCACTAATTTATTGCACCAGGTATCTTATCCATTGCAATAAATAACCAATTTGTTGCAACGGATGAGTAATCAATCGAAAACAGTAAAAATAGATCACTCATTTGTTACACCATAAAGGTTATCTATTGTAATATATAACCAACCTGTTGCAATAGATGAGTAATCCGTTGGATACAGTAAAAATAGATCACTTATCTGTTGCACCAGAAAGGTTATCTATTGCAACATATAACCAACCTATTGCAATGAATGAATAATCCATTGGAAATAATAAATCTGTTGAAATATATCACTCATCTATTGCATAATGAGTTATCTGTTGGATCAATATTGTTTAGATTTCTTCCAAACAGAAGAGTCATCTATCGCAACAGATGAATAATCTGTTAGATTGTTTATCTGTTGCATCAAATTTTCACAGTTGCATTAGATTTTCATTTGTTGCATCAGATGTTTTCATCTGTTGCATCAGATATTTTTATCTATCACTTAGATGTTTCATCTGTTGCATCAATTTTTTCATCTGTTGCAACACTATTTTTACCAAGACAAATAATAAATCAACCCAGCAACACCAACACATCATACTTACACACACAGAATATCAAATATGATAAAAAATCACCAACAAATCCTAATCAATAGTTCGACAACAACAAGAAGAAATACCAGAAATTAGGGTTTCATTAAGTCCACATTTCAAATTTAAGCTAGAAATATTAAAATTATTAACCAATACTAGAAGAGTAGTTGGATCAAGTTCCTCAGTTTCTTCATAATTTTTTACCTGTGAAAAAAAAAATGGGACGACGAAGAACTCAAAGTTGTTGCCGGAGAAGTATTCACGTCGATTGATGATTTAAAGTCAAAAGGGAACTCACCCGACTATTTATCGCCGGAAGTTAAAGTCACCGGGGATTGAAGGGAGAATTTTGCAGAACTACTTGTTGAGAGAGAGTTGAGAGAAGCTATCGAGAGAGAGGGGAGAGAGACAGTTGATTTCGATTGAAGGGGGGTGTGGGTTGGGTTGATTTATATTTTTGAAAGGATTAGAATGTTTTAAAAATATTAATCAATCCACAATTAACTTAATAAAGTTTCCTAATGATGTTTGACCCTTTAAGTTGGTCAATGTCACCAATCCTTCATTCAAGACTTAAAAGACACCTTTCCTTCAATATTCTCAAGTAAGCAATCTGTACAATATAGCACCACATATTGGACACAATCCCATGTCTTAGGTACCGCCTCCTTCACAACTTCCACCTACATAATAAGACAAAATAGTTAAAATGGCATAACTAATATTTATACTAGTAATAAAAAATAAATTTTATTTAAAAACTAAATAAATATTCTCTATTTTACATTTTATTCTAATCCATAATATATCACACTAAATATCTGATAAAAAATAATCTATATCATGCAATTCTTGCATACAATTTCATACAAATATTCTTCTTAACTCAACTCTAAATCAAACATCCCAAAATGGCTAGATTAAATTAATTTAAAAAGTATTTGATTATAATTAAGTTTGATGTGTGGACTAATTAAATTTGTGATAAATTTATACTGTCAATCAAATGTAGTATAAATTTTAGCGAAAAAATACTGTTACCTCCTTGAACTATAATGAAAGTTGTTGGGAGCTTTGAGCTAAATGTGACAAAAGAGTTTGAAAATGAGGTGTAGGTGACTCAAGTCTTAATAATTGAGTGGAGGTGACAATTACTTTATTATGGATTAAGAAAGTTGAGAAATTTAAAAATAACCCACAAGTTTTTAAATTTATACTTTGATCCAAATGTTAGTTAATATAACGAGAAACATAGGGAAAAAAGCTATGTTTCTCTCTCTTCTCATCTGTTGTTATTTTCTTTCTCTTCACAATTTTGGTTGTTCATTGTTGTTGCTGCTTTGTTCATCATCTTCTGCTTCATTATCATCACCTTCTACTTCATTATCATCTTCATCATCTTCTTATCGACCATTGTTGTTGTTTTACCGCTACTGCTGCTACTTTACCTGACCAATTTTTTAGGTGAAATTTTATTTCGTTCATCACTTTTCACTTTGGCATTACTTCATAGGTGACTTTGGTAAGTAAAATTATGATTTTTAGTTGAATTTCTCATCTGGGTACACTGCTACTGCTGTTTTTTCAACAATGGATAGAACCTATTCATGAATGCAACATAGAAGCCCACAATTTAAACAAATCACTCAGTCTGTTGTGATAGATAAATATTCTATGTGATTGTTAGGATCGAGAGCATGTCCCAATACTTTATTGATTTTGGTTTCATTTAGAAGGCCTTGTGGATTACTGTGGACTTGGGTGATGTTGATTGGTTGTTTTGGGTGGTTAACGATTATCGGATTATAGACATGAAGCTTATCTTATGCTATCTTTTTATATGTTCAAAATGCATCCGATGCTGGAGATATTGTGTTCTGTTTGGTTAGGTGCAGGGGCTTATCTCCGGTCCTCATTGGACTTGAGATGTCCATCACGGCCAGGTCCTGATTCGGATCATGACATTAACTCAAGAGTATAAAATTTAGAAAAGCAATTCCAACTTTAGTAAAACAATAATATCAGTAATAAAGGCATAAAGGAGTCAACACCTTCTAGTGTTTTTTCCATTGATGACTTTTTTAAACATTGTTGTTAATTTGTTACGAGCTTTGCTTAGTTACACTTTGCTCTAGTAAATAACAATAACACAATCAATATATTTTCACAAATAAAATTTAGAGAAGTGGGTGTATACATACTTTATCCTTTCTTGGATAAAGAGACTTTTTCCAAAAGACTCTTAATTTTTTTTAAAGAAAACCATTTTTTAAGAAAAATAATTTGAAAGAAATACAATAATAAAACTTATAAAGTTTTGTGAGATTGAGAGTTTGTTGATTTAAATAAATTACTTTGTATTTTTATAATTTTGTGCTTGAATAAAGCAACGAAGGAACGCTTTCAATGAATAAACTCACATTACAGAGTAGATCTTTTAATTTTACTACTTTTTTCATTTTAAAAATTATCTTCTATGATCTTACATTTTTTTTAATATATGATTCACGCCCTTTAGTTTGCACGCGTACCACACATTTTCTTCTAACTCAGACATACTAATTTTAAAGAAGCTCATGCAACCAATCTATCATTGGAAATTCCACTGGGTGTCTCCCAAATGGTGTGGTATTGATTTTTTATCCGCCATAAAAAAGTGTTTAAAAACTAGCCTTCATTCCTCTTTATGCACAATGAACAATACATTTTTACCTTTACATGTCTTGTTTCTTTTTATCGGTATTTTCTCTCCTCTTCATCTCTTTTGTTTTTCTCCCCTCACTTTATCTCGTCTCTCTCGATTCTCTCCTCTCTGCCTGTAGCAATATTGATTTCTCTTCTTCTTTCTAGATTCTCTCCACTTTATCTCTGAACCTTAGCGATGGAACTAAGGAACAAGATGGTGTCTCTTCCTATAAGTGATCCTTTTTCATTACTCCTGTAATTGTTTTATTTCCTTGCTCATGGAATGTAACTTACTATTTCAAAGTATTCGGGTTGAGTGTTGCTTTTAAAATATTAAGGTTAACTTATGTATTGTAATTTGGCAAAAGGGCACAGTATGTCGCTTTTGAAAAGTAATGGCCCACGTTTGGGAAGTTTGACACTATTTGGACCTTCACTCTTTTTAATTCAACTATTCAGCCATTGCTTAAAATAGACCCAAATTAGATCCATTAATGCAAAAGACCATTATACCTCAACATACTTTTCTTTTCTGATTTCTCTTTACCAAAATTCTTTCTTCTTTACTACAGTCTATTGATCTCTTTTAAAAATTTGATCTACTGTAAAATTCTTCTAAGTTTTTCTATGCATGATAATTGATCATGCTTATATTATTGATGTATTAAATCATAATAAAGTAATAGAGAAAAATGAGAAGGTAGATTGAAGTTATATGTCAGAGGGATCAAATTTGAATCTAAATTTGTTGTTTCTAATGATTTTACTGAACCATCAACTAATAGGCTTCAGTTGAAGTATTCCAAAAATTCTAATTCTCCTAAATTATCATAATAATAAAGGAATTCTAACTACTCTAACTCTAGAGCGACTCAGTCTCAAAGCCATTCTTCACATGCTACAAAAATCAGATCTCAAAGTCATTCTCGTATCAAGAGAATGACTAGATCAGAAAGTAGAATGTGTGTTGAGCATCAATAGTTCAACCAAATAAGCCCTCTAAAAGGATGGAGAATTTGAATGATGATGGTGTTGTTATTCCTCGAAAAAAGAGAAAGAAACATGTTCTTTCAAAGGATGGAGAGGATAATTTTGTATCATAAAAAAGAAAAGAAGAAAGGTTTGTGATCATCAAAGGAAAAGAACTTATAGTCTATCTGATGTTAGGTACATTCTCAGTTTATAATAAAATGTATAGTTTTTGTATAGTTAATGTATAATTAATTTGTTTGTAATAGTATGTGAAATTTATTGAGTTGTGAGTATATATATGTGTGAATTTGTATATTTTGGTGAATACATGTATCTTCGCAAGTTGTTTAGAAATAAACCTATTCATTTTAAGTTTGAGATTTATTGTTCTTCTGGATTACTATTATAAGACTCATATTAGTGTGTGCACAAATTGCTTGATTATGAATAACTTGAAAACTAAGTTGGATAAGACACATCGTGATTTATTTAAAAAGACTTGTTTTTGGTATTTCTTGGATTTTTCACTTATTTCACCCAAAATCAACTGATATAGTACATGTAATATTGCTTAGGAAAGTTGTGTCTGAGAGAGACAATGAGATATGAATTAAATTCAATAATACTAATTTGTCTTTGGGACTAATAAAATTTGCTATTATTAGTGGATTAAATACATATGAGATTATAATTTGGATCATTCAAGTCGATTGATGTAGTTATACTTTTCAAGTAAGTTCAAAATTATGAAGCTTGAATTGAGAATTTGTTTCATGAAAAAAAAAATAAAAAAATCTATGAGGATGAATTAAAGATTTCTATTTTGTACTTCATTCAGAGTTTCCTCTTTTCCATTACATACGATGATTTTATAACAAGGGGTGATTTCTTGTTAGTTGAATGTGATAAGTATGAAGTATTTTTCCGGAAAAAAAGTTATGTTTTGTGCTATGTTAGAATTAATGAGGTACAAGGTTTTTGAGATAAAAACTATATGCACTGATATGGTGGGTTTTCCTTGACATTCCGGTGTTAATTTTATGAGTGTTACTCATATGCTAATAATAATCTTGGTGATCGAGTTGGAAATAGCGCACCTCATGATAACTGATTTGTCAATGAAAGACCAAACTATAGAAAGGTAAATTCTGAATTTTGTTCTATAGATCGAGAGCAGGTACATAATTTATTTTTAAACTTAATTTATATCTTTTTATGCAATAATCATCTACTTATAAAGTCAATATGCTTTTTGATTTTTTGTTTTGTTTGTGTAGGTGTTGTTCTAGACCCCACTGTGTGGGAATACACTGGGTTTGTTGTTGTTGTTGTTGTTGTTGTTTTGGTAAGTGTTGTTGAATAATATTGTCATGACCCAAAAATCGATAGGTCATGGTGGCACTTGTCACGACGAACCTTGACAAGTAAGCCTCTTACCCAAATGGATACACACGGGGAAAAGACAGAAATGTCTCCAAGGTAATGCTTCTAAAAAGAATCTGAACCATGTAGATATAATAAAAGTAGAAAGAATAAAATCAACACATGCAACCATAACTCTCAAAACCCGGTGTCAAAGGTGTAAGAACTACTAATACTATCCAGGAGTCAAATACATCTAAAAAATAACCTCAAAGGAGTAATATTTGTCTCCGAATACTAATAAATACATAAAATATATAAAAATAGAAGTAAACTCCGGACGTTTGAATGTCCAACCGCTACCTTGAGTAATCTGAAGGCACCCGAATTTAACTAGTCTAAGGCGCACCCGAACCTGAAGCTTCACTGAAAGGGTGAAATAGGAGTGAGTACGGTCCATTTGTACTCAGTAGGTATCATAGGCCGATTGAGCATAGTAGAAAATAATGCATACAAAATACACACTAAGTTCACATCATCTGCAATCAGAAAATGTCCCACAATGGTATCCTACACCACTTGCACTAACAGTTCTAATATATCATATATATTGCAACATTACACCAAGATAGAACACAAGTACGCATTATATCATATATATGTAGTACAAGGGAGAACATATATGTACAAGATCATCAAATACAAGTTAAAAAAGATACAACGAATACATAGATGACAAGTCAATATGGAAATATTACACAACATAAACATAATAAAGTAAGTGCAATGTATTTGATGATGATGATGATGATGATGATGATGATGATGGATGAGGTCATCACATAACCTCCGGGATTATCACACAATACTCGTATACACCTACAGAGTCAAGCCTCCCAATGCAAGACCCATGGGCTGTTCGTTAACCCATATACAATTCACATATCTCATATCTCATATCTCCTCCCCAACACATCCCTCGGGGAGGATTTTATAAGGTGTTACTATATCTCCTCCCCAATACTATCGTCGGGGAGGGTTTTATAAAAGGTGCTGCCTGTGTTTCTCAGATATTTCCACAGTGGTACCAATGTTTCATGAATAATCCTGATAAGAGGATGTAATGCTCACAACCAATAACAATGAGTGTTTCCACACCAATCACAATGATATATTTCCACAACCAACCACAATTACACATTTTCACAACCACGTGAGCCAATATTCACTCATTATTTTTTTGCCATCCATGAATTTCCGTATGTCTTAGGTAACAACAAGTATGAATATGTTACAATACACCAATGGTACCACATTAGTCATTTCAACTACACAATACAATTATTCACATATATTCAAGGCTATCAACATCACATAGGACCCCACACGGTCACACATATCACGTAATATCTCAATTTAAACAATTATATTACATATAGGCCCCCACACGGACTCAACACATAGATAGTCCTTTTTCATGATTAGTTTTGATCCTTACTATGCATTTTGTACCATCATTTACTACCCAGCCTAGTCTGAAAGAGTTAAGCCATAACCTACCTCGAAAATCGAAAAAACACAATCAAGACTTTACTCCCAAAGTCTTAATCCTCACGAACGGTTCCAAACTCCACTAAAAATATTAAATATGGAATATGCATAAAAAAAAAACCAACGACACCCATATAGACTACTTTTGGTTTGGGGTAAAAATGGACCCCCCCGAAATGAATTTTCAAAAAAGAAGGGCATAATCTTAACTTTGCTTCAAAAACATATTTTTCATATTTTTAGGAACCTACAGCTAAAACCCAAGTCGAATCGAGTTAAAATGAGGTACAAATAGAAGAAAAACTATTTTTGAGCTTTATCGAGTAAAATCTTTGAAATCTGGATTAAAATCAAGAATCAGAGATGTTTTGAAGGTTAAATTGATGAAAAACTAGTAATTATAAGATACAATATTATTCAAGTGAAAAAGAGTGAAATTGGGATTTAAAATCAGGCCCTAAGATTTTTGAGGTTTTGAGAAATTAATCAAGGAATTACTAAGAAAAGGTGAATTCTTACTTTAAATCCATAATATAATCAAGAAATAGATGTTAATCTAGCTTCCCAAGCTCCCACAGTCTTCAGTTTTAAGCTCCCAGACTATTTTAGGGTTTAACTCTCAAGAGGCAAGATGAAAAATGAGCAGAAATGGGTCAAAAACTGTTTTAATAGTGCAGAAAAATCTGCACCAACAAAGAAAAATTACTTGTTTTTTTTTAAAGTCCAATCCGGACTTTGATGGGGTGTCCGGTGTTCGTTCGAAGGACGATATACACAAATGAACTATGTAACCACACTAAATTCGACACTCCGGACTCAATGGAGATATCATATTTTTTTAAAAAATATCATTTTCATAAAGTTAACCCCCAAAACCTGAAATCACAATTTTCTAAATTGAGGGTCAAAATAAGATTTAAAACCCATAAAATCACACCAAATTTGTTACCATTATAAAATTAACATTTTCGATCTACTGGCAAAGTCGGATTTTTCATCTGAGGTCATTTCGATCAAATGTGGGTTCCACACCCATATTTCTTACTTTCTAACTTTCCTATTAATAGGTTGAAATGAGCTCGGGTGCATTGGGACCTGAACCAAAGGTCTACGTAGCCTAATATCAATATTCCAGAGCTACTAGCACAATCCACTAGTCATCCATTGCACTAATAAAAAATTATTCACATAAGTCCAAAATAAGGCTCTCGAAGACATCAAAAACCATAATATCGCATAAATGGTACCAAAATACATCGAAAACCATACCAGTCACCCCCACACCCCAGAAATAATGCAACTACTAGGAGGGATAAAATAGTCAAATCACACAGAAACACATAATTCACATATTTCATCAAAAAAGGTAGTCGTTACATCATCCACCACTAAAAATCTAATTTGTCCTTGAAATAAGACATGTAAATACCTGAATCAACGAAGAGCTGGGGATAAGAAAATTTGTATGTTAGACTCGACCTCCCAAGTAGCCTCATCTATAGGTCAATGTCTCCACTAAACCTTAACCAGCACAATCTCCTAACATCCTTAGCCAATATGGAGACCGACTCCTCAACAAAAGACAATCACTCATCTAACTGAACTAACTCCCAACGAATAATATGAGACTAATACGGAATGTAACGCTGAAGCATAAAAATATGAAAAACTGGATGAACAGATGATAAATCAAGGGGAAACGCCAACTTATAAGACATATCACCAACATTCCGAAGAATCTCAAATGTACGAATATACATGGGGCTAAGATTGCCCCTCTTCCCAAACCTCATCACAACCTTATGGGAGAAACTTAAGGAAAAACACGATCACCAACACCAAATCTTAAGGAACGAAGTCTACGATCTGCATAACACTTATGCCTACTCTGAGCCGCTCTAAGTCTATCCTGAATGGCCCAGACTCTATCCAAAGACTCACGAAGCAAGTTCGTACCTCGAGTTCTCACCTCTAAAATATCAAACCAACAAATTGAGAAGCAACAACGCCTATCATACAATGCCTCGAAAGAAGCCATGTCAAAACTGGAATGGTAGCAATTATTATATGCAAACTTTGCTAAAGCCAAATGCTGCTCCCACTGGCCACCAAAATCCATCACGCATGCGCGGAGAATATCCACCAAAACCTGAATAGTTATCTCTACCTGACCATCAGTCTGGGGTGAAACATCTTGCTAAGATCAACCCGAGTACCCAACTAATCCTGAAAAGTCTTCCAAAAGTGAGATGTGAACATAGAACCTCAGTTTAAAATAATGGACATGGGCAAACCATGAAGATGCACAATCTCATGGATGTAGATTGGGCCAACCTCTCAGCACTAAATGAGACCTAAACAAGAATAAAATAATCTGACTTGGTTAATCGATACACGATCACCCAAACAAAAGTCAGAACCATGCGATTTACAAAGAAAACCATTCATAAAGTCCATGGTGGTCTGTTCCCACTCCCACTCGGGAACGGATAACCTCTGAAGCAAACCACCAAGTCTCATATACTCGTCCTTCACCTGGTGACAACATAGGCAACAAGCCACAAAATCACTATATCTTGCCTAATACCACCCCACCAGTAGTGCTATCTCAAATCTTGATATATCTTAGTCACACATGGATGGATGGAATATCTGGAACAATGGGCCTCCTCCAAGATCAACCTAATCCTATCACCTACTCATGTCACAAAAACTCAGTCCCCAATCCTTAAAACTACATCTATATCAAGTGAGGCTTTCTTAACTTCCCCACTCAATACCTTATCTCGAATTAACCTCAATCTATTATAATCTAACTAATGAGTTCAAATTTTCTCCATAAAAGAAGATCTAGCTTCCACATCTGCCAAAACAAGCGAGGTGTTGAAATATCAAGCCTAACCATCTGGTTCGCAAAAGACTGAACCTCTAAGTCTAAAGGCTTCTCTTAGCTCAAAAGATGTGCCAAGTTACTTATGATAGTCGAATTTTAGCTCAAGGCATCCGCAACTACATTACCCTTGCCCGGATGATAGAGAATGGTCAAGTCATAATCCTTAAGCAACTCAAGCCAACGTAGCTACCTCATATTAATATCTCGCTAGATGAAGAAGAACTGAAAGCTACGATGATCTGAGAAGATCTCACAATGGACTCCATATAAGTAGTGCCTCCACAACTTGAAGGAAAACACAACTGCATACAACTCCAAATCATTGGTAAGATAGTTCCTCTCATGAGGCTTCAACTGATGAGACACATAAGTAATAACCTTACCCTCCTGCATCAATGCAACACCTAACTCAATACCTGAAATATCATAAAAAACAATTAAACCCATGCCCTCCCTAGACAAAGTCAAGATAGGAGCTGAAGCCAACAAATCCTTGAGCTCTTAAAAGCTTATCTCACAAGCATCAGACCACTGAAACAAAAAATTATTGTGAGTGAACTTGGCAATGGAGATGTAATAGATGAAAAACCCTTAACAAAACATCAAAAATAACTTGCTAAGCCAATAAAACTCTGAATCTCGGTGGGCAAAGTAGGTCTAGCCCAATCATGAACCACTGCAACCTTGGCTGGATCAACCAAAATACCTTCCTTAATCACCACATAACCCGAGAAAAAAACAGACTCCAACCAAAACTCATACTTAGAGAACTTAGCATACAACCTCTCATCCCTCAATCTCTAAAGCACAATTCGCAAATGCTCCTCATACTCAACCTTAATCTTGGAATAAATCAAGATATCATCTATAAATACAATAACAAAAGAGTCAAGATACGGTCAGACCACCCGGTTCATCAACTCCATGAATGTGGAAGACACATTGGTCAACCTAAAGGACATAAACAGGAACTCATAATGACCATGTCGAGTCCATAAAGCTGTCTTCGGAATATCGGAAGCTCTAATCGTCAACTAGTGATAATCGGACCTTGAATCAATCTTTGAAAACACTGCAACACCCTATAACTGATCAAATAAATTATCAATGTGAGAAAGAGGACACTTATTCTTAACTGTCGCCTTATTCAACTACCGATAATCAATACACATATGCATAGACCCATCCTTTTTCTTCACAAACAAGACAGGCGTACCGTATGGTGAAACACTAGGTTGAATAAATCCCTTATCAAACAACTTTTTCAAGTGATCCTTTAGTCCTTTCAACTCTGCTGGGGCCATCCTATAAGGAGGAATCAAAATAGCCTTAGTGCCTGACTCAACATTAATAGCAGGCAAGTCTGTAGTGAACACATCCATAAACTCACGGACAACATGAACAGAATCCAATGAAGGAGGCAAAATAACTGTGGTGTCACAAATATGAGCCAAGTAAGATAAACATCCACTCTCAACCAATTTACAAGACTGAACATAAGATATAATCTTCTTAGGAATCGAATAAGTGTACCCTTCTAAGCTATCCTTAGCACACCTGGTGAAGCTAAAGTCACAGTCTTATCAAAATAATCTAAGATACCATGGTAAGGATCCAACCAATCCACACCCCAAATAACATCAAAATTAATCATATCTAACATAAGCAAATCTACCAAAGTTTCATGTCCAGTAAAAGTCACAACACAAGATCCGTACACTCGATTCACCATTAAAGAATTACCTATGGAGGTAGATACACAAATAAGCATGGTAAAAGGCTCATTAACAGAATCAAAACTCGAAGAAAAATATACAGACACATAGGAGAAAGTCAATACGGGATTAAAAACAGATGCAAGTCTAAAATAAATGGGGATGATACCTATAATCACAACATCAGAAGCCTTTGTCTAAGGTCTGGCTGATATAGCATAACATTTCCATGACCACCAACTACCTAAGTGACCCCATGACCAACCCCACAAGCTCCACCACCTCTACCCTTCATACCTCTAGTAGCACCCCTACCCCTTACAACTAGAATAGAAGTATCCCGAACCACCCGACAGGGATAGTCCCTAGCAATATGGTCAATTTCATCACACACATAGCAACCTCTATGATCATTTTCAATAGGAGAAAACACAGCTAGGCCTGAACGTCCACCCTAAACTACTGAACTAGAAGGTCCTATACCTAAACTCTATAAGGTAGCCTGTATTAGCCTTTACTGATATCTATGAGAACCTCTAAAATTTCCACCACAAGGAGACTGACCTTTGAACTCACAAAAATGATGCATCTTCTTAGTGCCACCTTGATATACTTAAAGAATATCCTCTATCATATTAGTATGATCCATATTACTTTGAAAAAAAGCCCCAAGCACATCCATCTGGGACGTATCCAACTGGAGGGAGACATCCAAACCCTTCACAAACTCAGTAGAAATGCTATCATAGGAATATCTGGATAGGGTATGGAAGCATGCCTCATACTTAGCAACTGTAATAGAGCCCTACTCTAAATGATCTAACTCGTTCCACCTATGATCTCCCAAACAAAAAGGCACAAATCTTTCTAGAAAAGCCTCGATGAACTGATCTTAAGTCATCTTAGGAAAATCACAGGGTCTACAAATAAAAAGCAACCTCCTCCAATCTCTCACCATATTTCTCAACTGATAAGATATAGTATAAGCCACACCATCTACGTAGAGAGAGTGAACCATAACTCAGAACACAAGGTATAAAAGAATTTCACATGACAAGAAAAAATGAAAAAGGTTTCCCAAGGACATCCTATAGCCTCCCGAAGATAGTTTTGGAAGTCTACGTACCAATCTGCGAGACTCTATTAGACATCCCATTCTTATATTATTGATACCTATGAAACGTTATTTCTCTGATGCCGATTTGTCATGACACAAAAATTGATAGGTTATGACTGAACTTGTCACGACAAGCCTTGACAAGTAAGCCTCTCACCTAAAATAATACGCACAGGGAAAAGATAGAAATTCCCCAAGATAAGGCTTCTAGATCAAAGCCAAACCACATAGATATAATAAAAATAAAAAGAATAAAATCAACACATTCATCCATAACTCCCAAAACCTGGTGTCAAAGGTGTAAGAACTACTAATACTATCCAGGAGTCAAATACTTCAGAAAAATAACCATAAAGGAATAATATCTGTCTTCAAATACTAATAAAGACATAACTAATACAAAATGATAGAGGTGAACTACAGGCATGTGAATGTTTAACTGCTACCTTAAGTAATCTGAAGGCACCCAAAATCAACTAGTTTGAGGTGTACCTAAACCTAAAGCTACACCAAAAGGGTTAAATAGGAATGAGTATGGTCCACTTGTACTCAGTCATAGGCCGACTGAGAAAAGTAGAAAATAAAGCATACAAAATACACACTAAGGGCACGTCACCTGTAATAAAAAATGTCCCACAATAATAGCCCACACCGCTTGCACTAACAGTTCTAATATATCACATATATTACAAAATTACACCACGATAGAACCCAAGTACACATTATATGACATATAAGTAGTACAAGGGAGAACATGTATATACAAGATCATCAAATACAAGTAAAAAAATTTCCAAAAAATACATAGATAACAAGACAATATGGCAATACAACACGACATAAAAATAATAAAGTAAGTGTAATATATATTATGATGATGATGATGATGCACGAGCTCGTCGCACACCCTCCGAGATCATCGCACAATCCCTATATACACTTACAGAGGCAAGCCTCCCAAAGAAGGACCTACGAGGGGTTTGTCAACCCGTAAACAATCCATAAATATCATATATCCTCACCGTAAAATCCCCCGGAGATGGTTTTATAATGTGTTAAAATATCTCCTTCCTGGATCTTCCCTTGGAGAGGGTTTTATAAAAAGTGTTGCTAGTGTTTCTTAGATGTTGCCACAGTGGTACCAATGTTTCATAAATGAGTATGATATGAGGATGTAATGATCATAACTAATCACAATGAGTATTTTCATAACCAATCAAAATGATATATTTCCACAACCAACCACAATAATGTATTTCCACAACCACGTGAGCCAATATTCAATTATTATTTTTGTTTCATCCATTAATTTCCATATGTCTCATATAACAATAAGTATGAATATATCACAATACACCAATGGTACCACATTAGGCATTTCAATAATACTATACAATTATTCACATATATTCCAGGCTATCAACATCACATGGGACCCCACACGATCAGATATATCACATAATATCTCTATTTCAACAATTATATTAAATATAGGCCCCCACAAGGGAAAAATACATAGATAGACATTTTACATAATTAGTTCCCACCCTTAACATGTATTTTGTACTATCATTTACTATCCAACCCAGTCTGAAAGAGTTAAGCCATAACCTATCTCGAAAGCCAAAATACCACAACCAAGACTTTACTCCCAAAGCCTTACCCTCACAAATGATTTCGAACTCCAATAAAAATATCAAATATGAAATCTACACATCAAAATAAAAATAACGACACCCATATTGATTACTCTTGGTTTGAGGTCAAAATTAACCCCTGGAATGGGTTTTAAAAAAAGGGAAAAACATAAATTTGCTTCAAAAGAATATTTCCCATATCTTTAGAAACCTAGAGCTGAAAACCCAAGTCAAATCGAGTCAAAAACAAGGTTCAAATCTAAGAAAAACCATTTTTGAGCTTTACCGGGTTAAATCTTTAAAATTCGGGTTAAAATCAAGAATCAGAGATGTTTTAAAGGTAAAATTGATGAAAAACTAGTAATTATAAGATTTAAATATTATTCAACTAAAAAGGAGTGAAATTGGATTTTAATATCCAGCCCTAAGTGTAACTCCCCAAAAATACACCCTGGACACCACACGGTGCGTACGGTCACCAGTGACCACAAACTAACTCATGAGCTGATACCTACTTTGAGCACTGAGTAAAAATTGATAATAAAAGACATGTACGAAAATCAACTGAATATACCATAAGGTTTAAATACTAAAAATAATACATCTGAAACTTATTAAAAAATACTAAAAATCTGACTGATAAGACTGACAAACTATCTGACTGTCTGAAAGCTTCTAACTGACTGAAAGGAGAGTTAATGGGACAGGCCCCAACAAACTCCAAACTTTCTAACCAAAATGAAATATGAAAAGACTGAAATAACATAACAGGTCCTTAAAACATGATGACTCACCACTGTTGTTGCTGACTAGGTGGACTGTCTAAGCACGGTTGGGAATCTGAGCATCCGAACTTATGATATTAAACATCATAGCATAAAGAAAATATATAAGATCATTACTTTGAATGTACTGGTACATAAGATAAGGTTAGGCTAAAATGCATAGGTTCACGTGCATGAAATACTAACTGACTAAGTAGCATGAGATGATGACTAACTGAATAACATGAGATAACTGATGCATAATATGTGTGAAAGCTGTAAAATCTGAGAATTTATGAACAAGAATATAAAATGATACTGAAATAGTCTGTAAACTGAAATACTAAAATCTGGTAACTGAATAGCTGAGAATCTGTATGCTTTGGTCAAGAAAACCTGAACTGACACTATACTGAATACTGTACTGAGATTGTGGGAGGTATTATCTAACCGACATACCCCAATCTGAGCTAATCAGGGTCCAACCTATAACCCTAGTTGGAAGGGTGTCAGTACAGTGCTATAGGTTCTAACACTGGCATTGCGGATCTACTAATCTAGTGTATTGAAGGACCAGGGTGTCAAACCTAACTGACGGGTGACCGCTGAATAGGAAGTCAAGCCTAAACTAACGGGTGACCCCTGGGAGGAAGTCAAGTCTATACTGATGGTTGACTCCTTATATACTATGCTGGCTATATAGTTCTATAATACAGGGACTGTTACTAATGACTCTACCTAACTGATGGGAAAGTCGTCATCCCTTTACTTGCTCGATGTTAAATCCTACTCCGATATGAACAAACACTAATTTATGAATTGTTCTAAGTTTAACTGCCTATGATAACTGACTGAACTGATAATGCTCATGATATATCTAAAAGCATTTTGAATTTACTGAGACTATGTATATAGCTAAGTTTCTAGTATTCACAACCCCCAACACTGCAAGAAAATAATAACAAAGGCATGGAAAAGCTTGGAAAGGCCATAATGGGGAATCATTCTACAAAATCATTCTCTTTTGCATTTCATCAAACACATGGGGATTAAGGCTTTAACTTGGGGATGTTTTTAAAGATGGTGAGACAACATGATTACATGACAAAAACCATAATTTCAGGATTTATCTTGCATTGCATGAACATTACATGGGAACTCAACATCCAAAACATATTATAATCCATTCCACTTGAAAACAATTGTAATCTTAACTTGAAATCAAAATATCAAAAAAAATCATGGAGATAATTCATTTATAATAAGGAAAACTCATAATTTAACATTTAAAAAAGGATTATTGTACTCCATGGTGAAAGAAAACCATAGATGAACATCACACATACCTTTGATACCTAAATCTTGAAAGAGAAAAACTTTTTTGAAAGTTCTTGGACGGTGAAGCTTGAATTCTTAAGTTCTCTTGAAGTGAAAGGAAGAGAATTGTTGAACTTGGGGGAATGACTAGGGTTTGTTTTTTAGAGTAAAATTGGAGAATTTGGGCAAATAATGACCTAACTGAAGCTAAATCCAGTGTTTTTATGAATTGGGGGGATGGAAAAAAACAAGACTGCCTCTCAAGAATTTAAATTCGCAAATGGAACACCGATTTGAGGGCCACCACAATGTGCCAAGGGCCTCATTTCCATACCACCACGATGCACCATAATCGCGATGAGGCTCTGGAACTAAAATCCAAGCGTGCCTCTATCCTCATTTAAAAAATCCAAAACTTTCTCGAGACATGTCCCTTACACCCCTGAACATGAATTAACTCAAAAACTCACATCTCGGTGTCGAGAGGGTCAATTTAAAGATCCTCGAAGTTAAGAGGTCAAAATAAGGCTAAGTCCCCAACACTTAGCTGAATTTTCAGGCTTTAAGCCTCTTATTCATGCACTATGAGCTGAACTGCACTAACACTAATACGGGGTATTACACTAAATTTTTTGGGATTTTGAGAAATTAATCAAGGAATTACTAAGAAAAGGGTGAATTCTTACTTTTAATCCATAATAGAATCAAGAAATAGATGTTAATCTAGCTTCTCAAGCTCCCACAAGCTTCACTTTTAAGCTCCCACACTATTTTAGGGTTTAACTCTAAATAGGAAATATGAAAAATGAGAAAAATGGGTCCAAAATATATTTTTAATACAGAAAAAAAATCTGCACCAGCAAAGAAAAAAAATGCTTTTTTAAGTCCAGCCCGGATTTCGACGGGGTGCCCGAGATTCATTTAGTGTCTGATATACGAAAATGAACTATGTAACCATACTAAATTCGATCCTCCAGACTCAATGGTGATATTATATTTGTTGAAAAACATCATTTTCATAAAGTTGGCCACCGATATTCGAAATCGTAATTTTTCAAACCGAAGGTCGAAATAAGATTTAAAAGCCGTAAACTCACACCAAGCATGTTACACTAAAATCAACATTCTATATCTTCTAAATAAGTCAGATTTTTCATCCGAGGTCATTTCGACCAAATGTAGGTCCTACAATCATATTTTTAATCTTCCAATTTTTTGACTAATAGGTCGAAATGAGCTCGGATGCATCGGGACCCGAATCAAAGGTCTACCTACACTAAAATTTATATTTTGGAGCTACTTGCGCATTCTGTTCATCTATCCATCGTACGAATCAAAAGATATCCACATAAGACCAAAATAAGGCTCTCAAAGCCATCAAAAACCACAATATCGCATAAATGGTACCAAAATACATCGGGAACCATGCCAATCACCCCTACACCTCATAAATACCATAACACAACTATGAAAAGGTATAAAATAGTAAAATAATATAGAAACACACAATTCACATATTTCATTAAAAACGCTGGTCGTTATAATATTGAGCCAACATGCCTTGAAAAAGCATATTTAAGTTGTCATTTTGAACCTGTGCCTCAACAGAGACATATCCTAAACATGAAATATAGAGTTTCCAGGTTCGACCAAACAAAAAATAAGAGCAGAGAGTATGGTGAGTTTGAAAAATAAGTTGAAACTTCTAAAAAGTGATTTTAATTTGATATGTGCACTATTTTATTTTACTTGTAGCCTTTTATTAGTTGTATAATTTTTTAATTGATGTTTTGCGTTAATCATTTTTTTCTTAGTTAAAGAAAGAGGTTTTCTCAATAAAGAAATGATGAAATAGTCATTTGGACTGCTTTTTAGAGCGCTAGATATAAAGGATGTTTTAAAGATATTCTTTTTATTTATTTTTTGTTTAATAGCACTCACATACATTTTAGATATTAATTTTTTGGTACTTTTTTGAGCAGTATGATAAATCCAAAGGGTATCACACATGTTATAATATGGGACTAAAAATCGATAATACTACAAATAATAATTGATAGGTATTATTCTGGTTGACGATGTAGGACAAAAAAATGATGATACACCAAAGGTGGATTACATAAGTGTAATGTGGTTGATGATGTGGTACAAGAAAATGCTAGTGTAAGTGATAATGCTAATGTCGAAGCTACTGGTAGAATTATACAGGTGGTGAGTGAAGTGATTTTTCAAATTTTAATTTTTTAAAATTCACACCATGTTCAAGTAGGAATAAGCCTATGGGGGGAAGGTAAGAATATCACGATCCAAAATAGGTATATGATGACACCTGTTACGCCCCCCGATATAGGTAAGACTATCCCTACTCAAAGTCATAATTATGAAAATATATAAGCGGACAAAGAGATGATAAATCCAAAACACACACACGCACATCTATAAGAAATAAAGATCAAGATACATCCCAGATCTGGTTGTCACTAGTACAATACTCTAATACAAAATGAAAATAGTAATATAAGGTATCTTAAGCATAAGATAATTAGAGAGATATCCTAGTAAGCTTTGTGAAATGATAGCTGCTTAACTCCAAAGGAACGCCATCTACCATCTACCATCTACTAATACCTACACAAGGTGCAAAAAGATGAAAAAAGGAAAGAAAAGAAAGCATCAGTACGAAACTACCTTTACTCAGTGAACATTATCGATAACTGACCCTAATCCAAAGAGATAGGGAGGAACACTACCCCACTACCAAGGTATCCCGAACAACTTATAACCCATCACATCATAGTACTTTATCCTATTAGGGTAACCCAATACAATGATCAACATGTATATGAAAAAATAGGGTAGAAATATTGATCTAGGTGGGTCAACACTATTCATTTATGACCAACAAAAAAAAGTCATTTATGAAAAGGATGCACGTGATACACAACTATCTCTCATGAACAAGCCATAAACATACCCCACATCTCATAAATCCTCAACCTCTCAGTCGATATAGAATTTTGTAAGATAATGCAATAAAGTAAAATGAATGCTCAAATAAAATATCACAAATAAGGTTCTATGACGGCAATATAATACAAAAGTAAATAGTAACAT
Source organism: Capsicum pubescens (assembly GCA_030864215.1). NCBI lineage: Eukaryota > Viridiplantae > Streptophyta > Magnoliopsida > Solanales > Solanaceae > Capsicum > Capsicum pubescens. Next base: position 198,378,123 of record CM061547.1, on the reverse strand, counting down.
TGTATCAAATCAAACCAATAAAGGTAATGCAATGAAGTGATGATGATGGGATGATAATGAATTGAAATTTATCACATAAGTTTTTTATACACCTACCAAGGTTGCAACTTTCAGGTAGGACCCATGGATGTTTACAACCCATATTCTTATATAATTTCAATATCATGTCTTAAGTCAATCTTATCGGCATATCCCTTGGTACAAATATTTTATAAAGTATCTCATTTTCTTACAAAATCAAAATATCTCAGTGGTACCAATGTCTCATGAATATGCATGCATGATATGCGAATGTAATACCTATAAATAATTAGTATGAAGATCAAAATCTATTCAATAAATATAAAAGTGAGCTCAGAATTAACTTAATGTATCAATAATTTTCAATCCGTCACTCTGGTATCACTATAATGAATATCCAATTACATGCTCAGATAACTCCTACAATGTCAAGTCATGTCCCATTAGAGAGACACAATGATAAATAAGGTATTTATTGCACAAAACATGACCAGTAACATCAAGTCAAGTCTCCACTCAAGCATCAAAATAAGATATCCTCTCAAATAAAAAAATATACATATAAGCAACCACTCAGGCATGCGATTATAAATAATTACTCAAGTCCATAATTAAGTTCAAATAAGTCCCACATAGGCAACATGAAACAAATCATAATCCCAAGAATAATAAATTATGAAACTATCCAAATCCTGCTTGATCCATCCATTAAGTCTCATCAACTTTACAAGTCTATTAATACAAGTCTATTAATACACTAAGTAACCCTAATCATCGCAATAAAATATGCTAATAAGATTCAAGGTCTAAAATAGGCAATCTAATAGTAATTATCGAGATCACTAGGTTATCTATCTACATTCTTCTCTAAAGATATTTACAAATAGTAATACAAACTAATTAAGACAATAATAAAACAACAATATATCAAGGACTCCGGTACCCACAGAGATGCTCATCATTTACATAAGTGGAACCCCTAATCCTAACTAATACACAAAATCCAATAAATAAGTATACAACACATTAGCACATTGGAAAAAGTTAAGGTATATCATAACTTGCCTTAAATAAAGATTTGCAACCTCAAATACCATCCAAATCCCCAACGAAAAGCTCAACTCCATCAAATCAACACCAGATGCATCCAGTCTAATCAAATATGCCATCTACAAGTTAAAAGAAAACTAATCATACCCTACATAAGATGGGTCCAAGAAGGATTTGCAAAACGAGTTCAAAATGAAAAGGGACTAAACCAAATTTTTATTGAAGATTAATATTCCTCGTATCAAGAGGAGACTATAATTGAAAAACCATGCTAAATCGAGTATAAAATAGACTTCAAATTGACTAAAAACTATTTTACACTTTATCGGGTAAAACCCTCCAAAATCATATTTTAAAATCAAGAATTTGAAGATGGATTTGTAAAGCAACCCGTGAGAGGTGATAAATACAAGATTTGAAAGATTAACCATGGAAGAAGTCTCAAAAACTCATATGAAATTGCCTTCAACTAATCCCCCAAAGGTGAAATAGGTGAAAATGGGGTTTTGGTTTAGAAAGAGACTTAAATTCTGCCCTAACATAAAATAGCCTTTGCGAATGCAGATCCCTATATAGATATGCGAAGATCAACCCAACCCGGATCCTGCATTCATGGTCATGCCTTTGCAAATGTGATGAAGGAAAACCAGAATCGGATGCACTAGCCGCTGCAAATGCAAAGATCAACCCGACCTAAGTCCCATGTTCATGGTCAAGCCTTTATAAACATAATAAAAGCCGACTTAAATTGGACCTACTTAAACCTTTGCAAACATGGTTGGTATACCGGTATCACGACAAACAAAGAAGTTACCCTACATAAATGTGGTCTGATGTGCTATAGAAATATAGCAATTTTAATGCTTAAAACTAATAAAATATGCAAGTTACTCAGGTTGTTTTGTTATATATGATGTTTTTTGGGTATGTTTTGCAGGAAATTAGGTTTTGGAAGCTAGGTTCAAGAAAAATATGAAAAATGGAGTTTTTGGCTACTTATTAGGGAATTTATGGATTTTACCGTGTGTGTGTGTGACCAAAGAATGTACCATAAGTTGAAGTCTAAAGTATTGATTACTTGAATTCGAAGACCTAACACTTACCTATGTCTATATGTGGACCGCATGTAGCACTTTTGGTCTGTATGTGACTAAGGTAAGTACCAAAATTGAAGATCTAGAGAGTGCAAGAGCGGAAGAAAAGTTTCTGGCACTTATCGATTTCTACATGCGGATCGTATGTAGTACTTGCGGACTTCATGTGGGTAAGGTAAGTACCAGAAATCCAAAGTCCATAGAACAAACAGTCAGGAATTTTTTTTTCCACTTTCCTAGGTCTACATGCGGACCACATGTGGCCCAAGTAAGTGGCCACCGACCCGTTTTGTCCTTTTTCATCTTGGATTTGATTTTTAGGGTTTCCTCATGTACTCTAAATAACTTTTATGTATCTTTTAGTTAGGTTATGTACTCTTGATACTCACTCACAAACATATATTTGATTTTGAGATCTATCTTTGAGCTTGGATTTACTTTGTATTGACTTTGGTTGTTAATTAAGTTAAAGTTTTGAGTTTTTTATTTGTTAGTTTTTGTGTGGTTGTTGAATTTCCTTAATCATGAATTCTTTTAATCATTACACAAGCATTACTGACTAATCTCCCTTAGCTAGCGTTATGGGAACCCTAGCTACATAATGAAGTAGGGGAAGTATTCAATCCTTCTAGAGTATTATTGTTGTATGTATTGGGGTTTCCTTCACTTTAATTGATTTCTTAACTGGTACACATATTAGGATCCAACCTGTATTTACTACGAACCAAAAAGGGAGGTAAGAGATTGGGAAAAGTAAATCATAATAGTGATTTAGGGTTAATTGTTGAAATAAGCTTGTGTACTATCTTCTTAATCCAGTTAACTCCCATATAATCAAATTGAGATGGAGAGGAGATATTTGTAATTGGGTTCCAAAGTAAGGGTTAGTAACATGATACTCTGAGATCGAGAGGAGATAAGTGAAATTTACGAAATGGTGCCGTGAGGTGGTTGGTGATACCTATCTTACCAGAATCTATATGCACAATAGTTGTATAGTTGTATTAAGAAAAATAAGCTTATTAAGTTAGAATCAAGGGGAAACACAACATAGTGTTCATCTATGAATGAATTACAACCAGAGTTAATATTAGTTACTTGTTCAATATTGTCACAGAAACCCCCCATTTACTTTTTTCCAGTTCTGCCTGTTAATTATTGTAGTTAAGAGCCACAATTCCATGTATTCCCTTGGGATTGAACCCCAACCTTTGTTGGGTTATTATATTTGACAGCAACTACATAATCTTTGGATTGAAATTGTATCTTGGGTGTGATCAAATTTTGTTGCTGTTGTTGGGGAGTACGGTGCTGAGTTATGAATCGAAGTTGTTGTAGTTTACGTGTCCTTTTGTTTTTGTTCTCAGTTGGGTATACACCGGTATATGCATAGATATCACGTAGCCTCTCCCATATAAGTGTGGTATGCTAGATACTCATAAAAGAGACTCTGCTCGACACAACTTTGTTGGATACCCAATGATACCAAACCTAGGATCTGATACTACCTTTATCACAACCCAAAGAAGATGTTAGCCGTGATCGATATCTCAAGTCCAGTGTAGATAGGAGATCACCCCCTACGCGTAACCAAACTAAACACACCACGTGCGAAGGTTGGTTGAATTCTAATCATATAATATGATAAGAGAATATCAATTTAAAGACATTTAAATAAGTCTATAAATAAAACTAATCGATACTAGTATCAATGCCAATACTAATACCAATACCAATACTAATACTAATACTGACATCAGCTATGCCTACAATAGTTTGACAAAGCCTCTAATCAAAACCAAAGGATATCCAGTCGGGACATGCCCCCGACCATATCCAAAACCAAGACCAAAGGAATAAAAATGTCATAAAGAAATCTATAACATGAAATAGAGTCCTTCAAAGTATGGAAGCTCACTACTTTAGTCTAATTCAACGGTTGTCCCTGAATTACCTAGTCACTGAGCAGGAGGAGTGGAAGTATAACCAATTCCTACATCACATAGGGATACAATATTCAAACATAGTTAGAAGGGTGAACGCTAACATGTTACTCGGGGATAAGGATAACATAATGATATGATCAATAGTTTAAAATTATTCAAAAGCTAGCACAAATAATTGAATTCATATACATAAATATATATATATATCATATGTCGGGATAGGGAACAAGCCTTAACATGTTTGTCAAAACTTTAGCCTGGATTTTGTAGCTCTACTATCATATAATAGTACTCATGGGATCTATGGGCATCATTTCTCACCCACTGGTTGGGCCTCAGTGCGTGTAACTGTACGAATCGTAGAATAATCTCATATATATACATATAGGGGACTTGAACCCTCAAACATATACCAAGGTTACTTAGGCATATGATCACATAGTGATTTAAGCAGGACTCAAATCTCCCAAATCATGAAATAACAATAAGGGAGACTCAAACCTCCCTAGTCAATTTGACCCCCCCTAAATTGGTGAACGCAGTTTCTAGTATCGATCACTCGGACCTCCACTTTCACAACTCAGCTACACAACCCTTATTAGATCCCCATTAAAACAATTATAAAACATTCCCATTCAATGAACCACAATACACTTTTAGGTATACATTTTTGGTATTGTCATACCAACTACACTTGCGAGGTGACACATCATGCCAAAACAATTTCTGTTATCTTAGGGAGAACAACTCCTTTTATTTATTAATACATATTAGAGAACACCGAATTATCACATCCAAGAAACACCTTCTATTAGATGATGGTACGATCACTGTCAAGATATAGTAACCCAGTCAGGTTGGGGAGAATCCCAAAGGAATACGTGGAATTGCAGTTATCAATAATTGCAGTCTATGGGCAGTACTAGAAAGTAAATAGGGGTATTTTTTTGTAGTAATCTCAAGCAAGTAACAATATTAACTTTGGTTGTATTCAGTTGTAGGTGAACACTAGGATTGCATCCCCCCTGGCTTCTCAACTCCATAGGTTTATCGTGGTATATTGAACCAACCCAATACCTTGCATCCAGAATCGATAAGTTATGTACCTTATATTGTCATTTGGATTATTAAAAGGATTTACCCTTTACCTTTTGAGTCTCAAGATGTCATATTACTAACCCTTATCTTGATCCCAGTTAACTATTACCTTTTTAATCTGTAGTTATTAGATGAAAGCTAATCATCTTACTTAGATAGTACTTAGTAGCTTGGATCGACACTGAAACATCAAATTACTGTTGTCATTATCTTTTCCTAGTCAATACTCCTCTTTTTAGAGTAAGTAGCAATATCTAGGGGGATTCTAATTTTCAAAACCTTTAAGACACTATTTTATTTAAGATAATTGACATAACCCAAACCAGGTCCTGTTATGTTGAGTGCCTCAAGTCTAACCGGGATTGAAGACCATCATCAATACCCAACGATAACCACTCTTCACCCTATGTCAGATGAATTCTAAACATGTAACAAGATAAAACAATAATTATTCAAAGAAATTAATTAAAGTCTATAACCATAATCCAACAACTTCAATCAAATATTCAATCGGTGCTAATCCTAATGCCAATACCAATACCAAGGCTGACACCAATACCGACACCGCCCATGCCTATAGTAGTCTCACAAAGCCTCTAACCGAAAATAAAGAAAATCCAGTCGGGAAATACGCCGGACCACAGCTAAAACCAAAGTCCAATAAATAAAATAATGTAAAGAAGTCCATAGCATGAAATGAAGTATTCCGTAATATGGAAGCTCACCACTTTAGTATGACACAAATCTATCCCTGAATCTAAGTCACTGAGTAGAAGGAGTAGTATGGCTGGTTCCTGCATCGCGTGGTGATACAACTCCCGAAGATGGTTAGCGAAATAAATTCTAGCATGTACGTAGGAATAAGTATCTCGGGTCCATGATTAATGGTAATGGAGAGATTGAAAAAGATGTATCTCACTATATTGGGGAAGGATGGATGAAGTGGAGGCTCTCCTCGAGAGTGTTGTGTGATAAGAAGGTACCGCCAAAGATTAAAGGAAAATTCTATAGAGTGGCAGTCCATCTGCCATGCTATATGGACCGGAGTGTTGGCCAATCAAGAACTCTCACATTTAAAAATTGAAGGTGGTAAAAATACAAATATTGTATTGGATTTGTGGGCTTACTAGGGGTGATAGGGTTAGAATTGGATCTATTTTAGAGAAGGTGGGAGTGGCTACAGTTGAGGACAATATGCGGGAAGTTAGGTTGAGATAGTTTGGGCATATGATGAAGAGGGGCATGGATGCCCTAGTTCATAGGTATGAGAGGCTAGCTTTGGATGGTTTCGGGCGGGGTAGGGGTCGGTTGAAGAAATAATGGAGAGAGATGATTAGACATGAAATGGAGAAGTTATAGCTTACTAAGGACATGAACCTAGATAGGAAGGTATGGAGGGCTAGAATTAGGTTAAAAGGCTAGTTCTTGTGGGTGGGTTGTAGCCAGTAGTTAGGAGAGCTTTGGGGTAGCCGGGCTGGTAGTCTTAGGGATATTTCCATATGTTGGAGTTGCTAGTGGGAGGGTATCGGGGTATGGGGGTATGGGTGCCTTTGGTTTATTAGTGTAGGGTATTACTTTGTGGGTGTCTTATTTCTCTTATTCCATCTTGTTTCATACTTTATTAGGAATTTGTTTACTATTCTTTGTCTTGAGCCAAGGGTCTTTCGAAAATAACCTTTCTACTTCTCCGGAGGTAGTGGTATGGACTGCATACATTTTACCCTCCCTAGACCCTACTATGTGGGAAAACACTGGGTTAGTTGTTGTTGTATTCAAAACCAAAGTAAATAAGCATATGAAATCATATACATATATACATATATACTATGCCAGGAAAGGGAACTAGGTTTAACATGCATTTAAAACCTTAACTTGGGTCATGTAGCCTTACCGTCATAATCCACCCATAGGCTATATGGGTCCAGTGTTACCCCCAGAATAGGCCCAGTGCATACATCCGCACGAACCGGAGATATCATAGGGGGCGGGGATTCCCGTGTACCCTTTACCCTCCATGATACATATATACAATTTTAAACTTGGGGGATTCCCATGTACCCCAGAAGCATATGGTTACCAAGACCAACCCTCATGTTGGCAAACATAAGTTTCCAGTGTCCTTTCATTAGACTCACACATTCACGGTTAGCTATAACAACAAGCCATTATTGCCCAATTAGAACATTTAGCACATAACCAAACCACTAATTCCAAGAGTCAATTATCAAGGCATTATAAAGTGTTATTTTCATACCGACTATAGCTTGCAAGCAATGTCATTTAGCCCAAGTCTCAGGGGATTCCTATGTACCCTACAAGATTTCCAATTAAACCAAAGTAATGGGTACCAAGGCCTTCCTAAACCATTTAAAATCAACCAAACCATTTTAGGTTCCATTACCATATTATGCAACACAAAGATTTCAAGAATATTTAAACTAGGTGAAAAAATCATTCTCATTGGCATTTTAACAAACATGTTAAGGGCATATAATTTCCAAAGCCAAAATGAGTATCAATTTACCATTCCCATGCATCCACATGTTCAAACCATAATTATAACATGGAAAACCTTAAATAAAACATGGGAAAACATTATACAACCATGAACAACCAAAACCCCTAACATCTATTTCAAAACCAAAGTAATCCACAATAATACCAAGAAAACCATTCATTAAAATATGCTTTTAGTTTAACTAACAATGAGGGAGGAGTAACATTCCTTAGACACCTAGGAATACGGAGAGAAACCACCCATGAGAGCCTTAATTGGATAGCCTGATGAAACCCTAGCCAAATCTTCTCTAGAGGTTTTTGAGAGAGTTTAGAGAGTGTTTTAATCTTGCTAAGTGTAGAATGAATTCACAAAAGTGTTATAAGACATGGGATCTTAAGGGATTGGGGTGGGAAATATCCAAAATACCACCATCTTAAAAGTTGTAAAAAACTAACAGGTGGATACGAGTGGACCCTCTAACTCGTAACCATAACATATGAATAGTTCCCTCAAGTCGTCACTAGGTCAGAAAGTTGGACACCATATTCTGTCCAATAGACAACTCCTTAGACTAACCCATCTCCATACCATATGACTAGTGCCATCAAGTAGTACCCTAATCGGAATATCAAGAGCTAGACACTGGACAACATACGATTAGACACAACCCTATCAATACATCAACATATGACTTGTATGGTGCCTCTTGTATCTAGGATTGAACTTGGCCAGCAACATGCTGACCAACATACTAATACAAACCCTGGACCCGTAACCACACCATACTAATCATTTGGTGAGTCATTACAAGAAGGCTAAGGAATTTCCAAAGTCCAAAGCCCAAGGTGTTTTAATAATGCAATGCATGCCATGGGTATTAGTTCTGTTCAATAATTGTACTTCCCCTACTTTGTCAATCATCTAGGATTTGCACAACCCTAGTATGGATCTTTTAACTGCTCATGCTTCTGAAAAAATCAATGACATTCATAATTGAAAGCTTAGATGAAATCACTATGATAAGATGAATAAAAACCCAAAACTGTAACTTAATTAATCAACTGAAGTTAATACAAGGGAATCCCAAGATCAAAATCAAATCTTGGAATTAAAATATATTTTTGAGTATCAAAAGGGTGTAACTCCTACTAAAAAGTACATAAGGGGTATTTATAGTACATGAGAAAACCCTAAAAACAAAGACCAAATGAAATAGGAGAAAACAGGGTCGGTGGCCATATGTAGTCTGCACCGTGGGTTGGTAACGGGCGCAGGTTATACCTGTGGTCTGGATTTGGGCGCAGGTACTGAATGGGAAAAATCCTACAAGTAACCTCTTGGGATTTTGGACTTTTGGCACCTACTTTGTCTACCCGTGGTCCATGGGTTAACTTATTAAGTGTTGGGAGTCTGTTCTTCTATTCTTCTTTGATTCTTGAGCATGTTTTGATCACGATCAAGATGGAAAATATCCCGATAATACATAATGCTCCAAAAAGTAGCCAAAAATATCTTTTTTTACTTTTTCACTAACTTAGCATCTAAAACATGGTTTCCTGCAAAATATACCCAAAATAGATTATATCTAACATAAAGGCCTAAAAAACTTACGTGTTTTTCTCCTTTTAAGCATAAAAAATGCAATATTTCTATAGCACATCAACACCCTCAACTTAGAATGTTTACATATCCCCAAGCAAAAAAAACACAATGCAACAAATATGATGCTTAACTAGGAGAATTTAAGATATTCAAGGCAGTCAGTCATCACATTAAGTTCAAATCACAACATCCCTTCCTATATCTCTTTTCAAAGCCTACTATGTATGAACATGAAGCATAACAATATGTCACAATGTGATCAAGGTATGGTAATTATATTAGCAATAGAAAACCACTCATATATACAAATTACACTACCTGAAATAGCTTGCAACATAACTCAAGTTCCCTCACAACAAAGATATCCCACTCACTCAAATGAAATCATGCATGTCAATGCAATGACGGTCAAGAGACACTCATGATCAACAAAGAAGTTCCAATCAGTGCATATCAAATACCATAGGCTTGCCCTTATTTTCTTTACCTTATAATTCAGATAGTTAATTTAGGATCACTATAGGACCTTTCTCGGCTTGTAGTATAGGCTTGGGGATAGTATGATATATATTGACATTTAAAGTGACTAAGCCTCCTTGGCACTACACTAACCTTGGGTTCTCACTTGCTATACAATTTCCTTCTTATTCCACCCTTATTTCTCTTTTTTATTCCTTTTTGCACGTTCAGGTTGGGTGTGGTCTTTTATTTCTTCTTTTTCAAATTTTTCACATTTTTTTTTCTACCACACCCAACCCTACTAACTTATTTTCTTATATAACCTTCTTAATACCCATTTTACACTATGCACCCCTATGATAGCCATCCTTAACTTAAGCATTTTTTTGATAAAGGTGCACAATATCCAAGGAGGACCTAGGCCAAAATAGGTAAATTATAATACAAATGAAAAGGTGAATGTTGAAAACAAGAAAAATTGAGTTACACGGCTCAAAGAAGGGATAAAGGGATATCATTTGTCAATGGAAATCCATTTACTATTAAAGTAGACTAAAATAAATAATGACCTATGATCCTTCCCAAATAGACTATTCTTCAACCAAGGCAAGACTAACCAAGCAAGCTATGAATTCGACATACAAATAAAACTAGGTAGTATCTCACTCATACATAGCATCGATTCAATATCACCAACTACTACCTATCCAGTTCACACAATTGTTAAAGTGATTATCATGTCCCTAATCCTAATGCCATAACAAGATCCACAAAATTCACACATATATACTATCACATAATTTATAAAATACAAAATTTTGGAGGCATATCAAAAATCATGAAAATCATGACCACTTCCCTAAATACTTAAAAGTCTCCTAATTACATAAAACATCACGAAACAAAACACGATAACCTTAACATGCCAGCTCTACTAAGAACAAAACTCCGAGGAAAAGTGGCACGATAATAAAAACCTAAGAGAACATCAAGACCCATAAGAAGCCCCATCCCTAACTAAAAATCATGCATTGTCCCTAATGCATCAAACCAAAATAAGAGAGTTAGGAACATAACTGGCACCATAGGTACAAAGATCAGACGTCAATCATGCAATACAAATATAAAAAACAAAATTCCTTGGGTTGCCTCCCAAGAAGTACCTAATTTACTGTTGCGGCACTACGAAGTTCCCTAGGATTCTCAAACTTCGCCCAGATCTATCTCATCACAAACTCTAACTTTTTCTAGGTTTCCCATGTAGTGTTTTACTTCTTGTTTATTCACTTTAAATTGGACATCACCATCACACTTTACATTAACAACACCATATGGGAACACCTTAACCATATTGAATGGTCCGTTCCATCTTGATTTTAGCTTGCTAGAAAACAAGCATAGTCCTGAATTGTATAACAAGACCAAATCACCGGGTTTGAATATTCTGTTCTCGATCTTCTTGCCATGGTACAACTTTATTCTTTCCTTATATGTCTGAGCTCTCATAAACACGAAATTAGAATTCATCCAACTCATTCACCTTGCTCAAACTCAAGTTCACTGCATCACGCCATTCAAAACTCAGTATTTTCATTGCTAAAGGTACCTTATGCTCAATATCAACCGGTAAGTGGAATGCTTTTCCATACACCAACTGATATGGAGAGGCACTTATAGGGTTCTTATAAGAAATCGAGTAGGCTCACAATACATCATCTAACTTTCTAGACCAGTAAGTCTAGTTTTCATTCATAGTCTTTGCCAAGATGTACTTTATTTATCTATTGGAGACTTCCACTTGACTACTTGTCTGAGGATGGAAAGGTGTTTCCACCTTATGGATCACATCGTATCTATCAAGAAGGGTCTTGAAAAAGTGGTTTTACAGTGACAACCACCATCACTAATGATTGCACGTGGAATGCCAAATTTGGAAAAAATATTTCTCCTTAGAAAAATAATGCCACTTTTGCCTTCATTGTATGGAAGTACAACTTCCTCCACCCAGTTTGGCACATAGTCAATCGGTATCGGAATGTATCTCATACCATAGGATCTCACAAACAGACCCATGAAATCAATCACCCACAAATCAAATAATTTTAACTCTAGAATAGGTGTCATGGGAAGTTCACAACGTCGAGAAAATATTCCCTTGACGCTGACATTGGTCACAGGCCTGTGCAAAATCTAGTGCATCCTTGTAGACTGTAGGACAATAAAATCCACACTATAGAATCTTATGGGCTGTTCGTGTACCACTATGTTGACCCCCAACTGGTGATGAATGACAAGCCTCTAGAATACTCATCATCTCCACCTCTCGTATACATCTTTGGATTACTCCATCGGCCCAAAACATAAACAAATATGGCTCATCCCAACATAATTTCCTTACTCAATGATAAATCTCTATCGCTTCTTGAAGGATAAATCTTTTGGAACGAGATCGCTTGCCAAGTAGTTAGCAAAATCAACAAACCAGGGAATGAAATTATGAGAAGCCACTAACAGATGCTCATATGGAAATCATCATCTATATCAAGATTATCACCTAGTTTTTGTATGGTCTCTTCTTTAAGTCTGGATAAGTGGTCTGCCACTTGATTTTCTTTCCCTTTCCAATCCTTGACCTTAAAGTCAAACTCTTACAGCAAGAGTACCAAATGAATCGATCGTGGTTTGACATCTTTATTTGACATTAAGGACCTCAAAGTTGCATGGTCAGTGTGAAATATCACCTTGGTCCTAATCAAATAAGATTGAAACTTCTGAAAAGCAAAAATCACCATAAGTAGCTCCTGTTCTATAACTATATAATATTTTTGTGTGAGGTTTAAAACTTTGCTGGAATAATAGATAGGATGTAAGATCTTCTCTCTTATTTCACCTAAGAAAGAACCCAAGGACACTCCATTCGCATCACACATAACCTCAAAAGGTGCAGACCAGTGAGACGACACAATAATGGTGCCAAAATCAACCTTTCTTTCAGGCATTTAAAACTCTCGAGACACTTATCATCAAATATAAATTTCACCTCCTTCTCTAAGATTTTGCAGAGGGGATTTGCAATTTTAAAGAAGTCCTTGATGAATATTCTATAGAAACCTACATGGCCCAAAAAGCTTCGTATGCCTCTAACTGATACTTGGGGTGGTAATTTCTCAATAACCTCAATATTATATTTGTCCACCTCAATACCATGTTTGAAGATTTTGTGCCTTAGTAAGATTCCTTCTCTCACCTTGACATGGAATTTTTACCAGTTTAGCACCAAATTGCACTCTTTACATCTCTGCAATGCATTGGCCAGATGAGCCAAACAATCATCGAAAGAGTATACGACCATTGAAAAGTCATCCATGAATACCTCAATCATATCTTCCAGCATATCAAGGAATATAGAAATCGTATATCTCTAAAAAGTGGTAGGTGCATTGCAAAGTTCAAACGACATCCTTTTGGATACAAAGGTACCATAGGGGAAGACAAAGGTAGTCTTTTCTTGGTCTTGGAGAGTAATAATGATTAGATTGAAACCCAAATACCTATCTAGAAAATAATACCAACCCATTTCTATGAGTCCATCCAACAAATGATCCATGAACGTCATCGACAAGTGGTCCTTTTGTGTCCACATGTTCATCTTTCTATAATCCATGCACACTCTCCAATTGATTACTGGCCTTAATGGTACTAACTTATATTTTTAATTTGGAAGAACTATGATTCCCCCTTTTTTTGGTGTGCATTAAATTAAACTCATCATCTGCTGACCGAAATCTGCAACTGTCTGATCGTGATAGATGGACTACAACTGAACTGGTACCTACATTATTAAACAATGTAGCATATAAACATAAATATGGATAAGTACTTTTAGAATAAAACGATCATGTGGGGGTGAACACATAAGTAAAACAATAAATTCAATAATTCAAATAAACTTTCAAAACGACATGTTAAATGTGAGTGACTCACCTTAGTTTGAATAATAAAAGCTGACAAATCATAAATCGTGAGTGATAAAGTGGAAAAGAAATTCTTGTGAGCCACCACACTTAATTCTAATAAATTGTACTTTTATTCTGTCCTTCAAATCATGGAGGCTTAGTGAAAAGGGATCAACTTTATCAATATTAAAACTTAAATCTTAAATCTGATAACTGAAGTCTTAAGTAAGAAAATGTCTGAGTAAATTTGTGAACCTTTGCATTTAGTTTTCTCAAAACTATTTTGACATTTTGATTTAAGACTTAGGGGCTTTGGGAGGTTCTTTGAACTGACATACACCATGTGAGCTATCATAATGTCCAACGTCATGTTCCCCTAGAGGGAAAACCTCACGTTAGGGAGAGGTGTCAGACTCTTTCCAAGGAGTATAACCTTATCTTGAGTGATCACTGACTTAGCCCACTATGGGAACTTAATATCAATCCTACAGTGGAACATAGTTCTGGGGCATGAGACCTTAGAATCATACCCAACTCGGTGCTAAACTACTCCCATTATTTTGCTAAGAAATTTAGAAAATCCACCTTAAAATAGCACAAGGGTTTGTAATGAAAACCAATTATGCTTCTCTTTCTTTAAATCTCAAACTGTATGAACAATGTAGATTCCTTATATTAACTTAGGATCAAAAGATCAACTTTCTTTCTTAAATCTTGGTAAACAATTTGTAAATGAGGCTCAAAATCATAATCTTGTTGAGATATCATTAATTAAACTTAGGGATTTTAAAACCCATGCTTTAAACTCATGCAAATTCATAGCAAAACGTCATGCTCAATATACTTCTTGAAATACTTCAACAATATCATGGTAATGAAATCAAAATCATAATATCATTCGTAAAACTCAATTAGAAATCTGTAAAATCATATCACACGCATAAAGATGTGAAAATAGACGTGTATTTCAACAATTAAATCACTTGTGACATTAGTATTTTCAAATAATGATAATTGGGTATTAACCCTAAATTTAAACTCATGTAAATTCATCTTTAAAACCTAGTTTTGGGCACAAGGATGAAAGAAGTATACTTGTTCATAACCCCGCATACCTTAAATTTCTTGAATTGTGAAGAAAGCTTGAATCTTTGGACTTCAATGATGAACTTGTGAAAGAAACTCTATTCTTGAGTTTTTTCTTGAAGTTTTTTTTAATTAGGAAGCTTTAACTCTTGGATTCTTGAAGAAATATTGAATTAAAAACTTAAATCCTTATGTTCTTGAGAGAAAAGTTGAATGTTGTTCATGGTGGAAAGAGGGAGATTTTATGTGAGGTTTTTGATGATGAAAGGTTGGCAAATAATGCCCTTTGGGGTGCTATAAATCGTCCATTGGACATTTGGGATTGAGGGGAAAGGACCAAATTGACCCTCGTCCCTTAGGAACTTTAAAACAATGAAGGAATGGACCAGGTGCCTCCTTTTTTAACCCTGGGGCGTAGAGCCCACGATGCCCCCTCTAACCTGATGCAATATCCTGGGCGGCGTGGGCATATCGCCTCCACTCACTGCCTCTCACGATAATGGCTATAGCTTTTCTCTCAGGTATCATATTAAGGAAAAACCAGTATCGTTGGAAAGCTAATTCAATTATCTACAATTTAGCGGTCTTGAGATGAGAAATTATACATATATAAAAAATTATACATGTTTAAACACGACCCTTGTAGAATCAAATACAATTTTTTTGGACGAATCAAAAGGGCTCCACTTTGTTCTAAGCGATTCTTATGAATATTTTTCTCCTCGAAAGCAAATCAAACATGATATAAGGATCATGAAACTTATATTCACATGGGAATCATTTGGATTATAACTTATACATACAAGAACGAAGGTTCAAAGACTAACCCAAAAATGCAAGGTCTTACATTATCTCTCTCTTGGGAACATTCATCCTCGAATGAGACTGGTTAGACTGAGAGTATTGTACGAAGGTAATTAAAATCATATACTGAACATGCATGAATTGGAACTTGATTGCATAATTGAGTCTGAAACATGATACATAAAGGAAACTGATTTCATGAATACATGCAATGACATGAGAATGGTTATAAGGCTGAGAGAGAAAGGAGAGAGTCAACTTATGAGTAACCATTACTTCAAGCTGGATCTTGTTTCATGAAGAAAAGGTAAAATATTAAGTACATGAATACTCTGGGTATTACATCTTCCCCTTCGGATACTTCATCCCCGGAATGATACTAACTTGGCTGAAATACTAAGGAAAAAATGAGATGATGCACGGGACACTTACAGACTGAATCATGACTGAATACCTAGAATTTGAAACTGATGCATATGCATAAAATGATCTGAATTCAAAAGTTTCATCGATATAAATTACCTCATGAATAAGAAGGATAGAAAACCATAGGAACTTATCTATCTGATTGCTAGACTGGATTACTGGCTATACTGACTGAATCTTACTGAAAGTTAATACTCAACTGGAGTATTCCTTCAACCCTCTTACTAAGAAGTTATATTAACACTAGGGTTCAATGGATCATGGGCATGATCTAAGAAAGACATTTGACTAAGGAATCACAATATTGATAAAACTCTATAGCATAAAACATAGACATATAAATCATAATCTACTAGACCTTAGGCAATGCAACTTCTTACTTTCAAGCTTATCAACACTTCTCAAATACTCCCTCAACTATACTATTCCCCTTACAGACCATACTCATTTGATTCAACTCAAAATTTTCACATGGGCATTGATAAATCCATCTACTAAAGTCTAAACTGAACTAAATTTTTCCACCATGATCAAGACTAACTCGAAATCATAATATACAACACGCTACCCCATAATACAAGTCTAACCCACATAATTTAATATTCTATGTCTCTTCCAAAGATCACACCCTAAGCATAATATGCCTTACCGCTTTGATGACTAACTTTGAACTCTTACTATGGATTCACTAGCTCATATTACATTCCTCCACTTATATCCCAATAGACCATTCAATCCTATCATTATAACCACTTATGAACTTCAAGGAAAACACCCATAAAGGCATACTTCTCATATTCTCTAAACCTTTATCAACAACAACTTTCTTGTACTATGCTTAAGATGACATACCCAGAATTCTCAACTATCTATGACATATACCAAGGATTTACCTTAATATTCCTTCATACTTTAGACTTAGATAGAAAATCATAAATAATCGTTCTTACTAAGGGTCATCAACTCCCTCTCATCTAAACCATTGCTTATCCATTATCATTACTGTTATCTTAACATAAGAAGAGCTCACTGAAGGACTAATGCATAAGGACCTGAAGCACAAAAGAATACTCTACATAACTTTTACACTTAACTGAGGCCTGAAGAATAGAATGTCATAGGAATGGATTAATTAAAGAGATCTAAACTAAGGACATACATGATATAATGCAAATTTCACTAGTATCATGAATTTCTAAGGGCTGATCATACTCTGAAACATAAGTTCATACTTATCATAAGCTATTCAACATAAGAATAGAGTTCATATATTTATGAAGGATACTAGAATCACAGAGTAAAGTTGTTACTTACTCAATAAAAGCTAAGAATGGACTTGAATACGCATGAAGTGTATAAGCATTCGCCTTTGGCATGGATTTATCACGCAAAAAATAAATTTGGCATGATAATGACTGAAGTCCAAGGAACACTCTAGAGTAAGAAGGGATCATTATCTCATCACAACTCTTGTTGACATGTATCACGATTTAATTCTCAAAACTTTATTTGGTTCTTTGTTCTATCATCCCCCCTTAGCTTTAAGACATCACTCTAAGTCTATGGAATCCTTTAGTAAAATCTAAACTGGACTACAATCACTGTACTCTAGAGTCTGGGATATAACAATACACATAAGTAAAAAACTTAACCCGAAAGACTACACCTAAAAGTGTAAACCCTATTGCTAGTACTTCCTTCTAAGATACAACTCTATGTTTCTATATCCCCAATAGTCATTATATAATACTTGAACATTTACTAACTTAGAATCTTCATGAGTATTACCATACTCGGAGCGCACCCCATCTAGAGCTTCAACTATTATTTCTATTAGCTCAATCTTCAATGATTCAAACATAGGTTCTAACACTTAACATAGATATCCCTAAACCTTTAATGAACTATACTACTTCCATCATATCCTACTAATATCATATCTCTAAACTTATATCATTACCTAAACCATGAGAAACAAAATCATTCCAAAAGGTTCAATATTATCTATCCATAACTCCTTAACTTAGCTATTAAGAACACCATATACTATATAACTAGCCTCTTCTACTTAGAAACTCGAGGGTACTACTTACCAAACACAACACTTAATAACCTTAGAAAATAATGCAACCCCATATCACCTTAGGCACACCTCTACATCATACATAATTACAAATAATTGAATGTTAACTCTTGTGTACACTGTTCAAGGCTACTAAATCACTTCCATATAACTAGCATCACTAACTAGACAATCAATATTTCCACCTTAATAATCATCTATTATTCAAACTTAGTGTCTAGTGCTATCCATGATTAACCATAACTTCACACACCATTCTTACATGTCAAAACATTGGGAAACACTAGTCCACTAGAACCTTATAACAACGACAATCGATCATACTCCTATAATATACCTTATTAAAATATGTTAGTGCATCCTCCTAAACATTACTAATATATACCCATCAATACCCTAAATTACTTTCATAGCTCTATAAGTTTCAACTAAACCCCTTTTGTAACGTCAAGGGAAGCCTAATAAACTATACTCAACAAAACTCTATTAACAATCTAGGTTCATACTATCTCCTCTTATAAGCACTATCTGTATTAAAGGGTTAATGAGGAATCTGAATACATATATTACTCTTCCTTAACCGAACAACTCATAAGGATGAGGAAATAACTTTCAAATTAAGGAACTTATAACACACTAGTGAGCTCCTCTTAAGCCCCTTCTATGACTTTTGAAGTTACGAATAGTAAATCTGAGAGTATCATCTTGGGAGGAATTGGAAATTGCTAATCATGCTATCTCAAGAATATAACATAGTTTGAGAAGTATGGATTAACACATAAATCGATAGAAGTTTCTAAAGGAACTACTTTACAACATGATCTAGAGTATGAAAGAAAGGAAAATCCTTTTAAATTCCCTGTAGCCTTTCAAAGAAAAGTACAGACGTTTCTGTACTATTTTGCAAGACTCTACTAGACATGACTTCACAACAACCTTAGGAAACTTGAACTCTGTGCACTGATATCAAGTTTGTAATGCCCCGAGACTACCCCCTGGACATCACACGGTGCTTAGGACGATAAGTGATCCTATGATAACCCATGAACTGGCATGCTGTTAAGTAACTGATTTAAATATGTATAAAATATCTGAGTTTACTGTGCGGAAACATAATATGATGATATCTAGGAAAAATACAATACTGATACAATTTCACATTCTGATAAAACTGAAGAGCGGAACTAAAATTACAGGACTAACTTTGGCTGACATCTGTGAAGCCTCTACTATACTAACTATAGATAGCTGGGACGCGACTCCAACTACCACTAATCAATACATATAGATAAGGAAGTAAAGTACATAAATAAAATCTAACTAAAGTCCCTAAAGTAGGAGGACTCATCATCTGCTGACTAGAATCTACAACTATCTGATCGTGATATATGGACTATAACTAAACTGGTACCTACATTATTAAACAATGTAGCACATAGACCTATATGTGGATTAGTACTTTTTTAATGTACTAAGAATGTTGGGGCGAATGCATAAGTAAAACAATAAACGTAATAATTTAAATAAACTTTCAAAAAGGCATGCTAAATGTGAGTGACTCACCTTGGCTTGAATAATAAAAGCTGGCAAATCATAACTAAAGAGTGATAAAGTGTAAAAGAAATTTTTGTGAAATTATGTAGGCTAAGTGAAAAGGGCTCACTTTTATCAATCTTAAAACTTAAAGCTGAAATATGATAACTGAAGTCTTAAGAAATAGAATGTTTGAGTAAATTTATGAGCCTTTGCACTGAGTTTTCTCAAAACTGTTATGATATTTTTATTTAAGACTTAGGGTCTTTGGGAGGTTCTTCTAACCAATATACACCATGTGATCTATCGTGATGTCCAATGTCATGTTCCCCTAAGGGGAAAACCTCACAATGGGGAGAGGTGTCAGACTCTTGCCAAGGAGTATAACCTTATCTTAAGTGATCACTAACTTAGCCCACTAGGGGCACTTATTCTCAATCCTACAGTGGTACGTTGTTCTGGTGGTGTGAGACCTTAGAATCATACTAATTTGGTGCTAAATACTACTCCCATTCCTTTGCTCAAAACTTTAGGAAATCCCCATTAAAATAGCACAAGGTTTTTTTTTTAATGAAAACCAATTATTCTTCTCTTTCTTTAAATTTTAAACTGTATGAACAATGTGGATTCCTTATCTTAACTTAGGATCAAAAGATCAACTTTATTTCTTAAATCTTGGTAAACAATTTGTAAAAGAGGCTCAAAATCATAATCTTGTTGAGACATCATTACTTAAACTTAGGGCTTTTAAAATCATGCTTTAAAATCATGCAAATTCATAGAAAAATGTCATGCTCAATATACTTCTTGAAATACTTCAATAATATCAAGGTAATGAAATCAAAATCCTAATATCATGCTTAAAACTCAATTGGATATCTGTAAAATAATATCACACACATAAATCTGTGAAAATAGACATGCATTTCAACATTTAAATCACTTGTGACATCATAATTTTCAAATAATGATAATTGGGTGTGAACCCTAAATTAAAACTCATGTAAATTCATATTTAAAAATAATTTTTAGGAACAAAGATGAAAGAAGTATCCTTGTTCATAACCCCACATACCTTAATTTTCTTGAAATGTGAAGAAATCTTAAATCTTTGACCTTCAATGATGAACTTATGAAAGAAACTCCATTCTTGATTTATTCATGAAGGTTTATTGAATTATGAAGCTTTAACTCTTGGATTCTTAAAGAAATATTGAATTCAAAACTTTAATCCTTGTGTTCTTGAGAGAGTAGATGAACTTTGTTCATGGTGGAAAGAGGGAGAGTTTATGTGAGGTTTTTGAGGATGAATAGTGGGAAAATAATGCCCTTTGGGCTGCTATAAATTGTCCATTGGACGTTTGGAGTTAAAGGGAAAGGACCAAAGTGCCCCTTAACCCTTAAGAAGTTTAAAATAGTGTGGGAATGGAACAAGCGCTGCCCCCTTTAGCCCAGGGGAGTAGAGCCCGCGGCTCCCCCTCTATCTTGGTTCAATAGCCCGGGCGGCGAGGGCATATTGCCTCCACTAACTGCCTCTCACAAAGATAGCTATAACTTTTTAATTGGGTATCAGATTAAGGAAAAATTGGTATCATTGGAAAGATGATTCAATTTTCTAAAATTTGGTGTCTTGAGCTGAGAAATTTCATGTATATAAAAAGTTATACACATTTAAAGTAGATCCTTCTTGAATCAAATAACAAATTTTTTGAAGAATCAAAGGTCTTAGCTCTACTTTGTTCTAAGCGATTCTTATGAATATTTTTCACCTCGAAAGCACATAAAATATGAGGATAAAGATCATGAAACTTATATTAACATGGGAATCATTTGGATTATAACTTATACACGTAGGAACGACGATTTAAAGACTAACCCAAAAATGCAGGATCTTAAAATGCTTCTGACTGTCTCTTAGCCAAATTGATAGAGATTTTCCCATACTGCTGCTCCAACTACTTAATAGCAATCTCATGCGATTCAACATTTCAGTACAATCCTGAAATTTTAGTTTTAAGTTCTATGAGTCAAGCCTCCTGGCTCGCTTGACCCTTCATCAACTTGGTCAACATCTCTTCTATTCTAGATTCTACCTCACGTATCCCAGTGAGAGTGCACTTATCTCTTTCATCACAATAGTTCCAACCTTTATTTCCTTTCCCTTGGGCTTGAAAACTCACCAATTGATAATCCACAAATTTTGCCTCCTCAGATATCCCAAATTCATAAACTTGTGAAGCATTGGTGGATGCAAATTGTTTGACCAACTTACCAATCTCTATTTGTAATAGTGAAATTTCCTGAACTACAGTATCCCCAATTACTCTTTATTCACCGAAAGCTCTAATCTCATAAATATCAATATCTCTTTCAACCTCCCGAGTTTGCCACACTTGGTTAGTTAATGAGATTTGATCCATAAAACCTGCAGTAATCTCCCATCGTAATATCATAAAGGCTCCTCCAAAAATAGTGTCTTCTATTGCTCTGGAACTTGTAGTTAGGGCTCTATAGAATTTCTCCGACAAACTTATCCCTGATATTTGTGGTTGGGTACTATGCTAATCCTCTTCTTGAACTAAAACTATGCCTCAAATATAAACTCTGACTACAGTTACCTAAAATTATATGTCTCATTCTTGAGCTGCAATACCTTTGATGAAGGAAAGAACTTGTTCAAGAATTGTCGGCGTAGCTCATTCTATGTAGTAATGGGCCCTTTTAGAAGTTCCCCAAGACATAATGATGCTTTTCTAGTAAGAGAAAAAAAGAACAACCTCAGTTTTAGAGCCTCTTGATCTACCCCTAGTATGGTATATGAAGTGCGGAGTTTACTAGTTTGTCAGATGCATATTTGCGTCATCTGTAGGCAACCCCTCAAATGTGCCTTTTAAGTATAAGAGCTGGATCATAGAACTAGAGATATTGAAATTAACATCAGGAGGTAAAGTAGGAGGGATAATGGCTTTTGTATCAGTTGGCTTATCATATACTAAATCTTCTTCATCATCAACATATGGCTGAACATACTAATATGTTGTGATCACTTGAGGCCGGCCTCTGTTCTAATTTCAACCAAGTGTTGCTCGGTGTTCTTCTATTCGTCTTTTTTCAACTGACTTTGTTTGAGATAACATCTCCCCACTCTATCTATCAACAACTTCCATAACTTCTTCTTCAGGGATATTATCCCTTTTTGACTCTAACATCCTACTATGTGATAGTAAGATCTTCTCTAAAGTTAGTGGGAGTAAGGGATTGCCTTTACTCCGTATGCTAGGCATACACTAGCGTACGCCCAAATGGGAACAAATAGAAAAACCCACAAACTGCAATGACTTCTATTCATAACTCAGCATCGTACTCCCTGAAAATGACATAAATTTCTTAAGATGTCAAAGCAGCACCTGGTACTATCGATGTCAAGATATAGTAATCCAAATAAGGTTATAGTTGACTCCCAAGTGAATGCGTGGAATTATAGTTATCAATAGTTGTAGTCTACGGGTAGTACTGGAAAGTAAATAGGGGGATTTATTTGTAGTAATCTCAAGCAAATAACAATATAAATATTGTTATAATCAGTTATAGGTGAACACTAGGATTGCGTTCCCCCTGGATTATCAAATTTGTAGGTTTATTGTGCTATGTTGAACCAACCCAATACCTTGTATGTAGAATCAATCAGTTATGTACCTGCTATAGTCTTTTGGATGAGTAGAAGGATTTCACCCTTTACTTTTTGTCTCAGGATGTCACATTACTTACCGTTATCTTGATCCCAGTTAACTATTACCTTTTGAGTCTCTAGTTAATAGATGAAAGCTAACTATCTTACTTAGATATTACCTAGTAGCGTGGATTGATAGTTAAACCTCAAATTACTGATGTCATTATCTTTTCCTAGTCACTACACCTCTTTTGGAGTAATTAGCATTATCTAGGCGGGATCCTTACATTTGTAACCACTAAGAAAACTATTATACTGAAGATAATACAATGCATGTGATGGGTATTGGTTCCGTTCAACAATCATACTTCCCCTGCTTCATCAATAAGCCAGGGTTTGTACAACCCTAGCTATGGGTTTTTTAGCCGCTCATGCTTGTGAAGAAATCAATGACATTCATAATTGAAAGATTAGATGAAATTACTATGATAAGATGAATAAAAACCCCAAACTGTAACCTGATTAATCAACTGAAGTTAATACAACGGAATCCTAAGATCAAAATCAGATCTTGGAATTAAAATATATTTTTGAGTACCAAAAATGTGTAACTCCTATTGAAAAGTACATAAGGGGTATTTATAGTACATGACAAAACCCTAAAAACAAAGACCGAATGAAATACGAGAAAATAGGGTCGGTGGCCACATATGATATACACATGCGGTTTGGTCACGGGTGCAGGTTGTACCTACGGTCTGGCTCTAGGCGCAGGTACGGACCGCGGGTACCGGATGGGAAAAATCTTACAAGTTAGCTCTCGGGATTTTTGAACTTCTGGTGCCTACTTTGTCTACCTGTGATCCGTGGGTTAACTTAGTAAGTGTCGGGAGTCATTTTTCAGCTCATCTTCGATTCTTGAACATGATTTGATCACGATTAAGCCGGGAAACATCCCGATCATCCATAATGCTCCAAAAAGTAGAAAAAACACACTTTTTCACCTTTTTCACAAACCTAGCATCTAAAACATGGTTTCCTGCAAAACATATCAAAAATAGATCATAACTAACAAAAAGGCCTCAGAAACTTGCATTTTTTCCTCATTTTAAGCATCAAACATGCTATATTTCTATAGCACATCACCGACTCCCTTTGTTCATTTAATCATACCATTGTATTTCAAATACTTCTTTATATCACACAATAGTTCAAGACTAGTTCAATTTTACAAATTTCACAGTTCTTATAATCAAAATCAATTTTGCATTATGTGGTTGGGGTCATAACCACTTTAAAAGTCATAAATTTGGGAAAATCACAATTCCCTAGTTCATTAACCTTACCCGTGATCCCAAAAGTTCAAAACAATATTAGAAGCATGAAAATCATATATATAAACCATGAGAAACATTGTTCAATTCATAACATTCAAAAACCCCAACCTTTGTTTTCAAAACCAAAACAAAAATATTTTGAAAAATACTATAAATCACATGATTTTGAAAAATTATTAATTATGGAAGAGAAACATACCTAAAATAGTAAGATGTACATAGAGAAACCACCCTTGAGAGCCCTAACTAGTCAACCTCTTTAAACCCTAGCCTTAACTTGAACAGAGTGTTTGAGAGAGAATTTGGGAGTGTTTTATAGGGAATGATATAATAATAAAGTACCAAGAAAGGCTTTAAGTCATGGGGTCCAAGGGGTTAAAGTGGGAAATGTCCAGAGTGCCCTCAACTTAAAAGTTGAAAAAGTGTCGCTTTTAACCCCGAATCGACCCCTTGACCCATAACCATACCATACGACTGGTCACCAAGAGTCATAACCAAGACAGTGACTAGGACCCCAATACACTTTCAACCTTACGGATCAAACAACCCATTCATAATGAGACCCCATGAGTTGCAGTCAACACAAAACAAATTTTGGGACTTACATTGGACACCCTATGATTTCACCTACAGACTCGTGACATATCTTTATGGATTTTAGTGATCCACTCATACTTAGAGTAGAATCAAGACTAAAACTTACTAGTTTGGTTACTACTTATCCCAACGAGTCATCAATACACCCTACGACAATGGGTGTCCAGTCGTAACCAAGGTAGTGAGCCAAAAGGTTAAGAAGTTTTCAAGGGCCAAAATTTGAGTTATTTCATCCATTGCACAGACAAAGAAGATGAAGGATCTGACATGTTTGGCCCTTCCCAGGAGACCTAGTACACCTTATACAGTACCTATGGCCAAGTCCGAGGTCCCATCAATACATATAGAGCCTAGAAAGGTACATAGAGAGGATGTGGAAACATGTATAAATTTTATGATAGGGGAGTAGAGAGAGGCACTTGAGGTTAGTACATAGGGTGAGGGGACCCTAGATACATCCATATCATCCCTGGATTCTACCGTAGAGTTGGTTGGCATATCTTTAGGGACCACTCACCCATCCACTTCAGTTATTGCATCAGGTATGGTGTTAGTTTCTCGTGCATTCTTGCATAGCTTAATGGATAGTCAGGAGCCACCACCAAATAACTATAGAGTGTAGAGACAGAGGTGGCTACTTTGTATGAACAAATACGGCCATGAGTTCAAAATATACAAGAGACGCCAGAGGCTCGATGGTATTTTACACACATAGCTACTATTACACAGCTACATGCTGAACTACATGCACATTTTGATGCTTTTGAGATATGTGTGGGTGATAGGTTCACAATAATTGAGATGCCAGATCTAGGAGCTATTACAAAGAAGATGGATACATTTAGAGATGAGGTAAGCTCATTGACTAAGAGCCACAAATCAACCATACCCCAGTTGTACAATTGGCACCTCCACCTGGACCCAGATATTTTGACCTGTTTGTGGTAGATGACAAGGTTCTTCCTGTTGTTGGGACCAAGAGAGACTAAGAGGGGGGCTTGTAGGATCCAAATATGCCATTTAAGTAGGCCATTAAAAAGGCCACCTATGATTCTCATAAAACTGTATTTTTTTAGAGGCAGAGATGTTATGAAATAGCAGTGGGTTCCTCCTCTACTAGTGCACCGCCGCCACCACCACCTCCGCTAGTGGATATACCCCAATCCAAGGATACCGATAACATGGACGCTTTGTGTATCCTAGGTATGCACTCATTCCCTTTGTTTTATATTATTTTAGAACATTGGGGACAATGCATAATCTTTTAGTTGGGGTTGGGTTATACTATTGCCACCGCAGGTTTTGGTTGCTATGCTTTTTTTTCCTGTCGGGAGCAGTATGGTTATAAAATCGGCATGTCTAGAGTAAAATTTGTATCATATTGTGTTTTGTTTTGTATTGTGTTGTGTTTTTGTTTAATTAGGAGATTTTTAAGTACTTAGCGCAGTTGTCATGTTTTTTATTAATTTTTGAGAAAAATGACACCTATACAAAATTTTAGAACTATGTGAATATATATATGTATGAATATTATGGATATTGTTATGGCATTAAAATTAGGGGCATGAAAATCATAGCTAACTTGAGCATTAATAGAATAGGTAGTAGCTTGTGACATGACTCTGTGCCAATATGTGTGTGAGATGCTACTTAGTTCCCTTTGTGTGTTGAATTTAGAACATGCCCGATTAGTCTTCCCTAAGTTATAGGATAGTCGGTTAGAAAAGGATCGTAGGACATTTTTTATGTTAGTTCACTTTTAGCCTAAATGACCTTCCATGTGTAAATTATATCTCTTGATCCCTAAGTTTGAGCCTTATAACCTATTTTTCTTATTACACCTTTCACCTTCCCATTTGTGTTTTAATAACCTATTTTGGCCCATTTCTTTTTAGATATTATGCACCTCAACTTAGGCAAATCACCTAAGTTGAGGGTGGCTATCATAGTGGAGTGTGTTATAATAGTAGGGCTGGGTGTGGTAGCAAAGAAAGGAAAAATTGTGAAAAAGTGAAAAAGAAAGAATAAGTAAACTACACCCAACCTGAATGTGAAATAAAGAATAAAAAGGGACAAATAATAGTGGAATAAAAAGAAAGGTGGTAGTGAGTGGACCCCAAAAATTAGTGTAGCGCCAAGGAGGCTTAGTCACTCGATATCTATATGTACCATACCAGCCTCCAAGCCAACATTAAAAGATGAGAAAATCCCTATAGTAATCCAAACTTGACCATCTAAAATCTAAGCTAAAGAAAATAAGGGAAAGCCTATGGTATTTAATGCATACTGATTGGAACTTCTCTTTTGAGTGTGAGTGTGTCTTTACTGTTCCTGCATTGCCATGCATTATTTTATATGAGTGAGTGGGATTTCCTTATTGTGAGGGCACATGAGTCATATTACTAACCGCTTACTTATTTTAGGTAGTGTAACTCGTATATACATGTATGATTGTCTGTTAGTCATGTAATACCATATCTTTATCCCATTGTGTCATATTGTTGTGCTTTATACTCATACATAATTAGTTTTGAAAGGTTGAAATAGGAGAGGGTATTGTGGTTTGATCTTAAAGTGTTGATTGACTACCTTGAATAACTTAGATTTCCCCTAGTTAAGCATTATGTTTTATTGTGTTGTGTTTCCTGAGGATATGCAAAAGTTATAAGTTGAGGGTGTTGATGTGCTATAGAAATATAACACTTTTAGTGCTTAAAACTATGAAAATATGCAGGTTTCTTAGGTTGTTTTATTAGATATGATGTGCTTTTGGTATTTTTTGCAGGAAACCAAGTTTTGGATGTTAAGTTCAAGAAAAAAATAAAAATAGAGTTTTTGGCTACTTATTTTGGCATTTATGGCTCTTATTGGGTGTGTGTGACCAAAGAATCTATGATAAGTTCAAGTCCAGAATCTTGATTGTAAGAATTTGAAGACCGGGAACTTACCTATGTCTACATGTGGATCACATGTAGCACTTTTGGTCCGTATGTGACTAAGGTAAGTAGCAGAATTGAAGATCCAGAGAGTACAAGAGCTGAAGGAAAATTTCTGACACTTACCTATGTCTACATGTGGACCGCATGTAGTACTTGCAGACCGCGTATGGGTAAGGTAAGTACCAAAAGTCCAAAGTCCAGAGAGCAAACAATGCAGGAAATTTTTTTGGCACTTACCTAGGTCTACATGCGGACTGCATGTGGCCCAAGTAAGTGACCACCAACCCATTTTGTCCTTTTTCATTTGTGCTTTTATTTTTAGGGTTTCCTAATGTACTATAAATACCCTTTATGTGTTTTTTAGTTAGTTTACATACTCTTGATACTAACAAACATATATTTGATTTTGAGATCCATCTCTAGTCTTGGAATTAATTTGTGTTGACTTTGGTTGTTAATTAAGTTAAAGTTTTGGGTTTTTCAATTTTTATTTATTGTGTGATTGTGGAATGTCTTCAAACATGGATTCTTTTAATCGTTACAAAATCATGAGTGGCTAATCTCCCTTAGCTAGGGTTGTGGGAACCCTGACTACATAACAAAGTAGGGGAAGTGTTCAATCCTTCCAGAGTATTGTTGCTACCTATATTGGGGTTTTCTTTGTTTTGATTGATTTCTTAATGGGTACACACTCTAGGATCTAACCTGTATTCACTACAAACCCAAAGGGGAGGTAGATATTGGTAAAAAAAATCACAACAGTGATTTGGGGTTAATTGTCGAAATAAGCTTACTTGTACTATCTTATTAAGAAAGTCAACTCCATCTAATCAACTTGAGATTGAGAGAAGATAGTTGTAACTGGGTTCCAAGGTAAGGGTTAGTAACACAACACTCTAAGACCGAGAGGATATGAGTGAAATTTACCAAATGGTGTCGTGAGGTAGTTGGTGATACCTATCTTACCAGAATCTACATGTACAACAGCTGTATAGTTGGATTGAGAACGAGAAGCTTAATAAGTTAGAAGCTAGGGGAAACAACACCTAGTGTTCATCTACGACAGAATTATAACCAGAGGTAATATTAGTTACTTGTTCAATATTGTCACATAAACCCCCCATTTACTTTTCCAGTTCTACCTGTTAGTTATTGTAGTTAAGAGAAACAATTCCACGTATTCCCTTTGGATTCCACCCAAACCATTATTGGGTACTATATTTGACAACAACCGCATATTCTTCAGATTAAAGGTGTAGCTTGGGCGTGATCATGGTCCTGCCACCTTGTAGTGATGCCTAAAATTTTCCTTGTCTACAAATGCAACCAAGGGTCTAGGAATGCGTAGAAGGATTGGTAGCTGCACCATAAACAACAACTTAAACAACACACTTTGTTCAAAAAATCTTCGAACGGACCCTCAGAATTTATTTAGGTCCCTACAGAAATAAACCAATAATTATACTAGGCTAATTTTGACATTCCAGACTCAATAGTGATGTTAGATTTTTGAAAAAGGTTTGTTTTTAACAAAACAACTCTCACGACCTCTTTAAGGCTAAATTTAACTAGTTTTCAAATAAAGGGTTGAAATGAAAAATAATAACTCAGGACCTAAACTAATCATGCTACTAAATCAAAATTGACATTTTCAATCAAATGGATTTGTTAGAATCATCGTCCTATGCTCGAATCATACAATATTTATCAAGGTCAAACTATCCCCTTTTATGAGTGTTTAAAATCACAAATTCATTTAAAATACTTCTAAGTGCATCGGTAACCATAACAACCATCTCCACAACTCATAAAAATGATAAAACAACTATGGAGAAGGAGAAAATAGTCAAAACACCTAAATTTCTAAAAACTAGTATGATGGTAATTACCAAAAATAGTTAAGGGGTAGTTGGTCTAATTTTTATGATTTTAATGTGTTCAAATTTATCTAATAATTTCATTAAGAAAAAACACAATCTATGAAAATAATCTTGAGGATAACCAGCAGGACTGTGATTGGTTATATTTTTCTAACATTGAAATCTCTAAGTTCAGTCAACCTAATAAAAATGTCACAATGGTGGATATAAATGATGTTGTTGGGAATATTGATACAAATGTAGGGGATAAAAGTATTGCATTAGAGAATATAAATAATGTGATTAAAGATATTATTGGGATGGTTGATACAGATGCAGACGATTATGTTGGAAGGGTAGAGAAAGTATGTTTGATCTATCTATCGGTGATAAATTTGTTGATATCTTAGATGGTACATCTATTTTCCCTTGTAGACTACAAAAATGAGTGATAGTATATGAATCACCATATTTGTCCAATTATGATTCTGGTGACAACATCCTTCAAGGTTATTGTGTCCTTTCACACACGCAACTATATGTGGTCATATAAGTAATAAAGAATGTAAGTCCAGATATCGTGCCCATAGGAATTTGATGAATTAACTTCTAGTTTGAATTCTTATATGAGTTATTCAATAATTAACCAATAGTAAGGAGTGATATGTATTCTTTGAAAGTAAATAAAAATAATTGTTAACAAGTCGTGGATTGGTTGTATTGTAATTCAAATTTGTGCAAAGATCTAGGGTTGCGGTACTTTGAAAATCTAGTTGAGCTATACTATCATACACCTAATTTGATTTCCTGAGTTTCTAGTTGTACATTAATTGTAGGTATATTTCCCATTTTCCAAACAACTCTAAGCCTACTCTACTATCCTTAACATCTTTGTTACTATGATCATCAATTAATAATGAAGTGCATGAAGATATCATCGGTATCAACTGAGATGGGTCACAGGGCATATTTCTATCTTTAGTGACGAATCGATTCCCTTTTCCTATAAGGTTCACAATCTAATCTTATTTTCTCTTTTTATACTTGTTATTCTCCTTTTTAAGTCATTAAATAATTTAAATCCAGAAAAAACAAATAACTCACTACATGGAAATCGAAATAGATAATATGACATTCAAGCCACAACTTTCATGTTCAACCACAACCCTAGAATTTAGTGGTTTAGCTACTCATAAATATCTTTGGAAGAAGAAATTTCATGAGTTTACATGGAAAAATTCAAAAATAAAAGAAAATAAATAAATTAAACCTTGTTTGTCAGCTTTGCCTTTCCCAAATTAGTTGTTAATGCTAAAAACGTGTGAAGGGAGTTTATATGGATTTTAAGAAGTCTTAAAATGTCAAAAATCAATTTAAACTGGTTTAGGATAAGTCTCGGTTTGTACAACAATCCAAAAGAAAAGTTGTGGTAGAACAAGTGAAAATCCAAACAACTATTCAAAGTTGAACGACTCCTTGCTTTAGAAGGTGTGGCACAAGCTGCAATTTTCCAGAGAACAAGTAAAAGTAACCAAGTAGTGGCACAAGGCCTCCCTCTATTTGTGTTATTTTTTGCTCATTTTCTAACATGTTGTGCTGTTAATTCATCCATGGTTCATTGGTGCTCTTTTTCTTCTTATTTAATCTCCAAATACCTCAATACACATCTATAGAAGCAAATCACAAAACATAATAATAAATAACATTATTTAAGATCAAGAGGACACCAAAGAGAGGATAAATATGAGGAAAAAGATGGTAAAATAATGTGGTTTTTAGCCTCGCATCAAATCTCATACTTAAACCCTTGCTCGTTCCCGAGTAAGCTATACACTCATGTCTTAGACTATACTACAACTACACCAATTGAAACAAAATTACTCAAGTTAACACTACAACAGTTACAATAATTGACACGTTCTTATTAAACATACTTCATTTATACCATACATTTAAACAACTACTCCAAGACCTTCTAGCCTCAATAACCAACTCTATGACACTAGAATACTCCTATAAGTCTCTCAGCCAAGAGATCATATATGTCACCTATATTCGTCAACCATGTGCATTCACAACAAGAGAGTTACCCATATTTACTCAAAAGCATACAAATTAGTGCAAGGATGGGTATAAGAATAGAAATATGTTCACTCTCGTAAAAAAAATTCACATGCAACATACAATGAACCATAAGCTTTCGCTTAGTGTATTACACCACTAATATAAGGACATGAAAATTTAAATTCATGTAGGAAATTTCAAGTTGTAATGTAGTCTAATGGACGAGTAAGAATTATTTTGGCTAAAATAGTGACTATTTTCCCTAAGCACTTAATGCATAACAAATTTTCATCATTCGCTCACTCTTTATGCTATTCTTCTTATCCATAGATTTCTTTATTTTTCCATCTCTTTAAGCAAGTTCACTTACCACTAGGAAGGAGTACTCAATTATCAAACCTTTTTTTCTTTTCTTTTATTCCTTTTTACTCCCCAATAGCATATGAAAATTTCTTAATCACCGCACCCTAGACTTTTCTACAAGCTTTCCATCTCAACTATCTCCCTTTTCTCAATTCTCACTCATTTTAACTCTTAGTTTTCAATTGACACGTATAGGAGGTTTGGGATCAATTAAAGGTATATTTCAAAGAAAAGAATTAAAATTCATATGTGCCTACCAAAGAATAGGCTAAAGTCTCAAGGGTACTTATTAGGATCATCTATTGTGGGTAGCTAAAGAAAAACATAAAAGTAGGTTAATCAAAGAAAACACCTATATTTTCTCCTAAACTTAGCATTCCTCATTTTGCTTTGCAAACACACCGGGCAAGTTCTAGAAATCAATATGAAAACAAGAAATATCAAAAGATGGCTAACACACATGGAACATGTTCAACTCAAGATGGATTTCATATAGACTCTGCATTTTAAGAAGCTAACAAGAGTTACAACTTAAGGTGAGAAGCCTATACGAGTCAAGTAAAAGAGCTTAAAAATCTCAAACGAAGTCATTCAAATTTTTTTTACACAACATGCTTTCAAGCTTAAAACCAAATTACATCATTCAGTCATGTGTAGTACCTAACAAGAGCACCTGGAATTCAATTGGTCCTAAAGACTCTCTAACTCCTAACGACTAACTTTTTCCTGAATACGGTCGTCAACCATCTATCGTCAAAAAAATTTCTTCTATATAATAATAAAATAAAAAATACTCTAAAAGTTAAGAAATAGTCGATTCAAAGGGCCTCCCCTTAGAAAAATCAAAAAGAAAATTAGGGGGTGAAAAAGGATGCTCTACTAAGAACAAAAAGTCTAACAACTAACAAAAACTATTTTAATCTAGAAATCTAAAAAAAAAACTTTTTATGTTTTTGGATTATTTAATATTTTTCCATAATTTCTCAATTGAAACAAATAACTAAAAGAAAAGTATTGCTAACTAATATTGGTAGAACCCCGCCTCACACTTAAAGTCATGCTTTGTCTCCAAATCATTAGCTAAAATAAAATAGTGGTTATAAATAATCCTTGAAGCCCTCTAGGGCCTAGCTAGTAGCACGTCTTCCTCAATATTTCCATCAAAAGGGAGAATAAACCCACAATTATTCTTCATCCATGCCTCTTAGCTTCCAAATTTGGTTACTCAGACTTTCCTAAATTTGGACAAACCAAAACAAAAAACAAACATGACACTATAAATATAGAAATACATTGCTACAACATGGGTTGCCTCCCAAGAAGTATCTAATTTAACTCCAAAGCACAATGCAAGCCATAGATCAACCAAATTCTCTTAAATCTTTTCCTCCCCAAATGATTCAACTTTTGCCTTTTCTTTACTCTAGGAGGATCACAATTATTATTCACTATTTTTCCCTTCAGATCTTCCACATTTTTAGACCCACACAACCCCTCACTTATTGTTGACCATCTCTATAATAATATACAAGTCTCTATAGTATGAAGGAGTGGAAAGGTACTTATAAACTTTAAAATGTTCCTTTTTATCATGGACCCTTATCTTACGTTTCCCTTTTTTACATCAATCAAGGCTCTACTAGTGGCTACGAATGGGCGTCCAAAAATAACCAGTACCTAATCATCTACTTTAAAATATAAAATACTAAAGTTGGCAGGAATTACAAATTTACCTACCTTGATGATCACATCTTCAATCACTCGTTCTAATTGTACATAAGAGTAATCTATCAATTATAGAGTTATAGTAGTTGGGCGTGGCTCTCCCAAACCATGTTTTCGGAACACAAAAAAGGGCATTAAGTTTATAATTTCCCCATGATCACACAATACATGACCAACCTCATATTGACCAATTTGTATAGAGAGGGTGAAAGTTCCATGATCTTTAAGCTTTTTTGGGGAGCTTGCTCTATATCCTCAAACTAAACTCTTCAGTGAGTGAAACTGTCTCAAACTCTACATATATCCTTTTCAATCCACCAACTCTCTCAAGTATTTGGCATATTTGGGCATGTCCCTCAATACATCAGTCAAGGGAATATTAATTTGAAGTTGCTTGAAGATATCAATGAACTTCTACAAATTTACATCCTTCTTGCTTTTCTAGAATATTTATAGGAAAGATGGTGGAGTTCTCCAAATTGTGAACTCAAGTTGCTCAACTACCTCTTTTTTTATTTTTTCCTCTTGCACAAGTTATATCTTTGGAGTTGGTGTTGGGATCAACCTTTGTGGGAAAAGAGGTAGATGCTTGTAGTTGTCCTAGTTAATTAAATTCCTATTTAGAGGCTCTATATTTGGCAAATCTATAGTTGTATCTTGACTTCTCTATTAGGAAGAGCTTCAACTAGCTCTCTTTCATTCATGAGTAAAACTCTCATTACCTGTTTATTATTATTCTCTATAACAATAGATAGTCCACCTTCTATGATGAATCTAGTTGGACTACTTGATACTCAAGTTCATGGATGGATTTCTAAATTTCATTCACAATCTGATTTTGTTTTGCCTTGAACTATTTTATTATCTCCTCCAAAGAATTTCTCACTTATGGAACTTGTGATGTATATTATTGTTTTTGTACCTACTGATTTCCACCGTAAGAGAAATTTGGGTGTTTTTTTAATAATTTTTCTACCTTACATAATATAGAAATTCTAAATTCAAAGGACATATAGAGTAAGCATGATTTTTGCCACACTTTTTACAAAATAGTGCAACCACCTGAACTTGTTGTACCTGTTGAACTTGACATGCATGGTGAGCTACTAAACTCTGCTTAACTAAGGCAAAAAAAATACCCAATATCAACCTAAATCACTGACATATCATCTGACTCTAACTTACTTGGCATTTTCTATGTAGAAGTAAACTTAAGATTCAATAATGCTTCTATTTCATCATAACTCTTGGAAAAATATTGCCCTTGAGCTATAGCATATAATAAAGACTTAGAGTCTTCCCTCAATCCCTTAGTAAAATCTTTCCCAATAATATCTTTAGGTTGATGATGTTACAGGCAATCCTCAAGTATCCCTTCTTTCTCTCCCAAGCTTGGGGAAGGGATTTAATATCCTTTTGGACAAATCTAGTAATCTTTTCTCTGATCTCTTTTATTCTTCTAGATGAAAAGAACCTATTGGGAAACTTTGTAGACAAATCATCTCAAAATGTGATAGATACCAATTATTGAGAAGTCAAATAATGTCAGATTCACATATTCATCTATAATATTTTGTTAATGGAAGTTGTCACTCAACTTAGTGAACTCTATCAGGTATTTGTGTGGGTATTCATATGGTTTACCCTCATATTAACAAGTGTTCTTCACTATTTGAATGATTCTACCTTTAAGCTTGAAATTTCTAGTGATATTCTACAATAGCTCTGGAGGCATTTTACTTATTTGGCCTTACAAAATGTAACACTAAAATATGTAGTGCAGGATGGGACTGGACTGTAACTCTATCTACCACATAATTCGGTAGGTCTTGAGGTATTGTATTGTTCAAGTAATAGATGTCACCCAAATTACACCTCCTAAAAAGTATAACGCAGTCACTGATCAAATATAGAACCCAACAAAGGTTGAGTTCAAACCCACAGGGAATAAGACAAATCACTATCAAGAACTTACTGATGTAGTCAAAAAGTGTAAAAAGTAAATGGGGGATTTTGTAAGAATAGTAGTAGTAGTAATAATGCTTGAACACTTTAGGTTTAAACCAATATAAGATGAACACTAGGATTGTGTTCCCCTCGATTTACTAACTCTGGAGACTTATTTTGCTCATTAAACTATCTGAATGCCTTGCATGCAAAATGTAATAAGTTTTGTATCACCAACCATCTTTGGAAACCTTTTGGTAAATGGTACTCATCTCCTCTCAGTACAAGATATTGCATTACTAACCCTTGTCCTGAATCTCTGATTAACTATCTCTTCTTGGTCTCAAATCAATTTGATATAGGTTGGTAGATTCAAACTACTATTGTGATCTTATTTTCCTAATCTCAACCTCTCTCTCGAGTTAGTATCGAATAAAAATGGGTTCTTACCTCTTCAGTCACTAAGAAAGCAATCAATTTGAAGAAAATCACAATACATGCTAGAATATCAATCAAGAAAGACTTTGTACTTCCTCTACTTGGTTACTCCATCAGGGTCCCCACAACTCTAGTTAAGAGGTTTTGCCACTCATGTTTGAAAGAAAACTCATTTAATTCATAATTGAAAGCATATGAATAATCTCACAATGAATTAAGAATAAAAACTAGAATCTCTAGTTAATCACAAATCGCAGAAGTCAAGAACAAGAATTCCAAGATCAAAAGTGTATCGTGGAATGCTATATAATGTTGTAAGTATGTAAAGTGTGCAAACTAATAATAAAAAATTAATGGGGTACTTATAGTTACATAATAAAACCTAAAAATCCTAGGCTAAATAGGAAAATAAGGCCGACAGTGGTAATTCCTCAGAAAATGTGTCATCTCGACTGACAAAAACTCATTGTCAGCTCTGTATCCTAGGCTTTAATGCTATTGGTGATGACTTGTCGGGTCACTTGATGAGTCGTTTCCTGACTCATTTTCTCTCTAGTAACTTTTTTTTCTTTCTGAACTTAAACTCCATATGCTCAGAATGAGGGTCACTATGAGTCATAGCTAGAACCTATGACTTGTCACTGGCATCGTTTCCACTAGTACCAAACTTGTGCTCTTTCAGGACTTTGTCTCTCTTTTGATCAGAATGACCTTCACTATGACTCGTAGCTAGATCCTATGAGTCATAGCCAGTGTTGAATTCAGTATTCTGTTTTTATTTATTCACTAGTTACCCAATGACTTCATTGACAAGTCATGGCATCACCCAACGACTCATTGTCCAAGCAGAAGACTTCAATTCTAGAGCTTTTTCTTGCTTTATTAATTCTACTAACTTCCATCCCTATTTTCCTGAAAAACAAACATAAAAACACATCACATCTAACAAAAAGCCCTAAGAACTTACATAATTTTATTATTTTAAGCATTGAAAGTTACATGTAACCATGGAACATCAACATCCTCTACTTATAACATTTGCATGCACTCAGAAAACTAGAACATAACAAAGAAACATGGTGCTTAAATAAAAGAAACCTAAGGCACCTATGACAGTCAACTCAATTTTATCTTAAAACCTTTTACCCCCTCCTATTTCTATGTTTTCAAAACCACTGTGTGCATACATGTGGCATAATAGTAAGACACAATGGAATCAAGTGAGGGAATTACATTAGCAACAAACAACCAAGTGTATCAAAAATCTACACTACCCGAATAGATAAACAGTTAATAATATAACCCATATACCCTCAGAACAAGGAAGTCTCAACCCTGTAGTATCATATCAATGCAAAGAACTATATTGAGACACTCACTCTTACAAAAGAAATTCTAATCAATATGCATAAAATACCATAGGCTTGCCCTTATTTTCTATACCTTAGTTTTTTCGAACATTCTGACTAGAATCACTTTTTACTAGGCTTGTATATGGTACATTTAGGACAAAGTACCTCACCCTCCTTGACACTGTACTTATATTTTGGTTCCACTTCTCAACCATTATCCTTTTATTTATCCCAATGTCTTTTATTGATTATTCATACTGGGTATGGTTTTCATTTTGCTTTTAATTTTTATTTTTTTTCTCATTTTCTTTTTCTTTTTAAGTTTTCCATTATTCTCTTTCTCTTTTTTTTTCTACCATACCCAACCTCACTTTCCTTTCTCTTAGTCACACCATTCTTCATACCTATTTTCAACTATGAACCCTAATTATAGCCACCCTCAACTTAGGCAATTTGTATGTGTTGAGGTGCACAATATCCAAGAAGGGACTATGGCCAAAACATGTTCATTATAATTAAACGGGAAAGTGAAAATGTGCAAACAAGAGATTAGTTCTATGTAGGATCAAAGAAGGGATCAACGGATACTTATCTATATTTAGACGGTCAGTTAGGCTAAGAGTGGAATAATTCAAAAATGGCCTATGATCATGTCTTAACAAACTATACTACAATCTAGGCGAGTCTAAATGGGCAAGTTCTGAATTAAATACACACAGAGAACAGGGTAAGTACCTAACACACACATTGTATAGGGTTATATTACCAACTACTACCTATCTAGTTCATGCAATGCTAAGCTATGGTTATATTGTCTATAATACTAATGCCATGACAAGATTCTAATGATGGTCACATTGATATTTATATCACACAGTTGACAAATTTTTAGGAGGGTATCACTTTTATTTTTTTTTTCTCAAAATAGTTCAAACACACAAAATAATTGTCAACTACACTTATATTCTTTATTTTTCTCCAACATAAATAGAAACAACACAAAACACAATACAACCTAAACAAGCCAATTCTACTAGGATAACATAGTCGACGAGAAACAAAGCATGATAAAAACCCACGATTATGATACATCTCCACCCCTAACTAAAGAATATGTACTATCCAGAGTGCATGACTAAAATATAAAAACAAAGAATGAAAACATACCCAGTGCACTAGGTCTGAATCAAGACATCTCAGCAGAGTGGGCCTCAGACTGGGCCCACTCTCATTAACAGTTATCCTAGCGGTGACTAGGACACTAACATAAATAACAGAATCGACAGTGATTGATTCACTCAACGGTGGTTGGCTCTCGGGAGGCAAAACTATGCTGCTACTCATATCTACTACAACTTTAGCTATCATCTCTCTTATTTGAGAGCTATTAGCTCCCGCTCTAATATTTTCGACCTCAATTAAGTGGTCTTGGGACGTCTACAGGATAGATACCTGAGATGCCTAAACCTCTTCTCTTTCTCTTCTTCTCTTTCTTCTCTAACTCTCTCTCTCTCCAACTTTCTCATCTGTAGTCTACTCTTTACCTTTTTGCCCTAAATAGTAGGCACATCCTCAATAGGTATCTCCTAATTTATAGAAAAAATAGGGAATGGCCTTACAACCATGTCCTCAATAACAGTCCTTAATACAACCAACTCTTCATGCACACCGGCCAAATTTGGGACCTAAACTCCCGCCAACTTTTGGCTAATTAATCACTCAAAGAAATCAAACTAGGTCTTCATACCCCATATTTTTCCTTTTATCTTCTTCTTTACCCAAGGTTTCACATCCTCCTCCATATTAGTCATTTTCTCTTGAGGGTGGCTCATCTCTTTACACACTGGTCAGAAAATCCTTTGATACAAAATATAGACACTAAGGGGTAGATATGAAATGGATGGTCTCGAGGTCGAAGGAGCCGAGTCCTTTGAGGACCCTACTACATCCGTGGATGACCGTGGCTCATATTGAAAAGGCTCAGCAGGAGTATCTCCAAGGTCTGCAAAACCTGGAGTATCTATATCCATGTGCCTGCAGGCCTAAAAAGCTGCCTGTAGAAGTGATGCCCCAATATTTTCCTTCAAAATTAGGTTGGCATGGTCCTAGATCAAGTCTAAATCAGTGGTACAGTGGACTATCACAAAGTGATCCACAACTGGGAGCACAAGTACCCACTTATCCAAGAAAATTTGTATTAGTAAACATGGTAAGGCCAAGTTGGTATCTGTACTCACAGCTCAATCATGAATTTTCTTTGTGAGGATTTTGGAAATGTTGATCTCATAGCCCTCCATAATACCGGTTACCAAATCATCCCTATCGGGGCTCAAAATGTTATCTCCCATAGCCGAACTCAGTTGATGTCAAACCAGAGTCCACCAAGCTTTGGCCACAAAACTTAGACTAGCCTTAGTGATCTGTTCAGATAGGCCCACAACCCATGGCGCCTCCATATGAATATTGGTAATAATTTCTACTATCTATTTCAGATGCATATACTTGTGATCAGCCCCAACTACTTTGTCCTTACCTTTCCCATCTCATTAATATGGAGATCAATCTCCAATGTGTCCGTGGGGAGCTCAAACTCTGCTCTGTGTAAAAATCAGGAGATGGTCTGGATGGTGATGTTCATTTGTAACACCCCACATTTTACATGTACTAGTAATGTTCACATAAAATGACATACGACTTGATTTAATTACTACCAAATTTTTTTTCAAGTGTTCAAGTGTTAGATTGGGGCACTATATGGAAGTCTATTTAGAGACTGTGGCCTTAAACGGAGAAAATCATTGACGTGCTTATGGAACTTAGGAAGCTAGCAGGTGAGTCACCTGTGTGGTTGGCTTAAAAATATATGTATATATACATGAGGGAGAATAATTCATTCATAAGTGAACTCACTTGAAGTCTAGATGTTAGTAAAAAGAAAGGGGAACGAAGACAAGGCTTAACGCCGAAACTTTCCAAGTCTTGTGACAAACGAAGCCCAAGTAAGGGAGGCTATTAAAACCAATGGTTTAGCATTATATTGGGCCAAGATGTTCAGCCCAAGATTTTTATATAATATGCCCAACTACATTCATTCACTACTAACAAAATTGGGCCCAAACAAAGTGCAAGGAAGATTAAGGAAAATGGGCCGCTAAAGCCCATTGATTTAGAGATCCAAAAGGCCCAAGTGAAAGGGGAAAATTAGTCATTGACCAACTTGATTTAATCAGCTGAAAATATCAGGAGAAAGTCGGTCTAAGGTCTCCTTAAAAAGGGACCAAAACCGAGCTCCTTAGGTTAACTAATAAAAGACCAAAAATTTCAGCTTTTCTCTCTAAGTTTCTCTTGGCATTTCTTCACCTTGGAAGGCAACCAAAGGCTACTTTTTGAGTTCTTGAATTAGACCTACACCTTGGGAGTTAAGGTATGTAAAAATGACCATATACTTGATATGAATTTTCCATGGAAAACAAGATAAGTCGGCTGGTGCACTGTGCAGGAATTTCTGGACAGCTTGTGTCCTGAAAGTTGTTGTTTGATTTTCTTGGCTTTGGAACGATTTTTACCCTGATTTTTGACTTTAATATGGTATAGGTTGAGGTTATTAATATGTTATAGTGTGTATATGGTTGCCAAGGTTGCTGGACTGTTTTTCTAGTTCTTTGGAAACAAGTATCCTTATATGATCTTATGTGCTTCCAAAATCGTATTGGACTGTTTTGATGAGGGGGGGCGATGTTTCACGTTTCCCCCTGTGTTTTGAGCTATTTTGTGACTATGTTAAGGTTTATTTGATGTATATATATGTTGGGAGCATCTGGTTCAAAGTTGAGACAAGTATGAATTGTTAACGACGAAATGTAGGGAGACGACGAGATGTTGTGCTTCTTAGTTGAGCGTTTTGTAAAATGGTTCTGTGTTGTAGTTATGGACTGTTGCCAGCATGTTATAGAGCTAATATAGGCTGTATACATCATGTATATGATAACGTGTACTGGTTGAAGACAGTTAGAATTGAGAAAGTCGGAATAACACCATT
This sequence comes from Capsicum pubescens, assembly GCA_030864215.1. Lineage (NCBI taxonomy): Eukaryota > Viridiplantae > Streptophyta > Magnoliopsida > Solanales > Solanaceae > Capsicum > Capsicum pubescens. The sequence goes on along the minus strand of CM061547.1, from coordinate 198,336,135 downwards.
GAGTCGATGGTTATACGTTTGTTGCCAAAGTGTTGTGTCTTGTGAGATTGGGCTGTCCAGATGCATTGATTAGCTGCTAATACCCGCTTTAAAACATGATATTGTAGATAAATAGTTGGAAGAAAAGAAGTCATTTCGAGGTAAAAACAAGTTGATATGTCGAGGTATGTAAGGCTATTCGATCTCTTATTATTTGGCATGGAATCCAAAGTCTTTATTGGCACATAGAGATCTTTACAAACTTCGATATAATCACTCCACTCTTTCACATGTATTTGTGTGTCCAGATTCGAGCATTGTCACTGCTGCATACATACAGTGGATACCATGACATATGAGTCTTCTTTTTAGCTAAATAAAGTTCATACGTTGTTTATGTCCTACATGTTTCACTAATTGTATAACCCACTCTTTTCATTGTGATATGATGTTACTTGGTCACATACTTGTCATTTGTCATGCTTATAGTCTTATAGCTCAAATGTTACGACCACCAAAGATTCATCTCAAAAGTAATAAGAAGATATATGTATACAGTTGCTTTTGTTGGGTGGTATCCCAGGGGTGAAAGGATCACCTAGCATGGGTCAATCCCAGTATTACAGGGGGTATCCCAGGGGTGAAAGGAAAGCCTAGCATGGGTCGATACTGATATAGATTTACCACTGATCAGCTGGTCATTTGTATTACATGTTGTGCACAGATTATACAAGTGATAAGAGTAAAGTAACATAATTGTTATACGATGCATGACTCCACAATATTCATAAAGGTGGTCCTTTACCCTACAACAGTGTATGGTTTCATTTGAGCTTTTATCTCATACATAGTACATGTTTCCTTACATATTCAGTACATTATTTCGTACTGACGTCCCTATTGGGGGACCTGCATTCCATGCTGCAGGTGCAGAAGCTACTAAACCTCCCCAGTAAGAGTACAGGATATCAACTGCAGTCACTGAGCTCCAGGTTGCTTCGGGGCTTTGAGTCTTATCATATCTTCTTGCATTGTATAGTATCTTATCATGAGGCGGGGCCTGTCCCGACCCTTATAAGATAATGTTTCTTGTCTAGAGGCTTTGTAGACTATGTAAAGTATAGTATGGTCATGTATCGTATCGTAGACATTGTGGCTCCAACGGCCTGGTCATACAACATCTTTTGGCTTGCTAGTCCCATTTATCTTTTGAGGGCATGTTAGTATAAAAGTAACTTATAATGTTCATAGGTAATGTATTGCTACAGGTTGGTTCTCCCGAGCCTTACCAGCAACGGGTGCCAGTCCGCCTTAATAGGATTTGGGGCGTGACAGAAGTGGTGTCAGAGCGGGTCGTCCTAGGGAGTCTACAAAGCCGTGTCTATGTAGAATCATGTTTATCGATGTGTTGTGCACCACATTTATAAACAAGAGGCTACGTGGCATTTAGGAGTTATCACTTCTTTTCATTCTTTAGATTGTGCCATAGAGCCAAATATTATAAGTGTACCATGTCTAACCCCTGAATTATTTTGTACAGTAAGTATGCCAGAGACAAGGAAGAGTAAAGGTAAAGGAAAGGAAATAGAAGTGGTAGTTGGTATACCCAATCGGGCGAGACGGCAAAGTGAGGCTCTAGATGAGTCTCTATCACAGACATCTCTAACCCCTCCATCTGTTGATGTACCAGGAAGTAGTGAAAATCCCCGAGAACCACCTGTTGACGCTTCTGTGCAGGATTTGAGAAATGCAGTTCAACTGTTGACTTGTATAGTTGCTGGCCAAGGTCAAAAACAAGAAGGCCCAGTTGTAGGTGCAGTTGGTGCAGGTAGGGCAGCCAGTACGAGAATACGTGATTTCCTCAACTTAGATCCTCCATCATTCACTGGGTCAGATCCAAATGAAGATCCACAGGATTTTATTGATCAGATCCAACGCACCTTAGATGTTATGCATGTAAGTAGTTCGGAAGCTGCTGAGTTGGCAATATATAGATTGAAAGGTGTGGCTATACTGTGGTACGAAGCCTGGAAGCATTCCAAAGGAATAGATACACCTCCAACTACTTGGGAGGAGTTCAAAATGGCCTTTCTTGATCATTACTTGCCATTAGAGATCCGAGAGGCCCGTGCAGATCAGTTCCTGAACCTCCATCAGGGGAATATGAGCGTGAGGGAATATAGTCTTAAATTTAATTCTCTGGCCAGGTACGCTCCTAATGTTGTTGCTACTATGGCAGATAGAGTCCATCGGTATGTGGATAGGTTGGATTCATATTTGGTTAGAGATTGTACCATTGCTTCTTTGAATAAAGACATAGATATAGTGAGGATGCAAGCTTTTGCACAGAAACTGGAGGATCAGAGACAAAGAAGGAGGGCACAAGAAATAGAAAGGGGGCAATCCAAGAGGGCCAGATCTACAGGACAGTTTACACCACCCCAGGGTGAGTTTAGGCCACGATTTTCTAATAGGCCACCCAGGCCATCATCCTTTTACTCTACAACTAGTGCTCCACCACCACTTCAAGGGTCTAGAAATGATCAATTTGGGCAGAGAAGTGAGGGCCAAGGTACACGGACAACAGGATATTTGGGAAGCCAGCAAATGCCTCCTAGGCAGCCTTGCAGACAATGTGGGAGATATCATATAGGTGCGTGTCGCAGGGGAACGGATGTTTGTTATTGGTGTGGTATGCCAGGGCATGTAATAAAAGATTGCCCAAGAAGACGTAGGGGTGATATGGCACAACCTACTGGATCAGCTGTTGTATCATCATCATCAGTGCCTCCATCAGGTAGAGGTGAGCAATTTCCTATAGGTCGCGGCAGAGGTATTAGAGGGGCAGCCAGTTCCAGCGTGGCCCAAAATCGCACATATGCTCTAGGGACTCGACAGAACCTGGAAGCTTCACCCGATGTGGTTATAGGTACATTGTCCATCTTCTCACATAAAGTGTATGCATTAATTGACCCTGGTTCTACATTGTCATATATTACTCCATTGGTTGCTGGGAAGCTTGGTAGAACTCCTAAATTATTGAATAAACCACTTGCGGTGTCTACACCAACTGGGGAGTCAATTATAGCTAGAAGAGTCTATTGTGACTGCATAGTGACTTTCTGCGACCGAGATACATTAGCTGATCTTATCGAGTTAGAAATGGTAGAATTTGATATTATAATGGGTATGGATTGGTTGGCTTCTTTGTATGCCACCGTTGACTGCCGAACCAAGAGAGTGTACTTTCACTTTCCAAATGAAGCAGTCCTTGAATGGGAAGGCAATATTGGGGCACCAAAAGGGAGGTTTATCTCTTATTTTAAAGCCAGAAAAATGATATCAAAGGGATATATATGTCATCTCGTTAGAGTGAGAGACATGGAGGCAGAATCACCAACTATCCAGTCTGTTCCAATAGTGAATGAATTTATTGATGTCTTTCCTGAGGAACTCCCTGGTTTGCCTCCAGAATGAGAAATAGATTTTGGTATTGACTTATTACCAGGCACCGAGCCTATCTCTATTCCTCCATATAGAATGGCCCCGGCAGAATTACGTGAATTAAAGGAGCAACTGAAAGACTTGTTAGAAAAGGGTTTTATAAGGCCTAGTGTGTCCCCTTGGGGTGCACCAGTTTTATTTGTGCGTAAAAAGGATGGCACATTGAGGATGTGTATTGACTACCGACAACTGAATAGGGTGACAATTAAGAATAAATATCCCCTCCCCAGAATTGATGACTTGTTTGATCAGTTACAGGGTGCCAAATACTTTTCAAAGATCGATTTGAGATCAGGTTATCATCAGGTGAGAGTGAAGGAAAAAGATATACCTAAGACAACTTTCCGAACCAGATATGGTCACTTTGAATTTCTTGTTATGTCGTTTGGGCTAACGAATGCACCAGCAGTTTTTATGGATTTGATGAATAGGGTATTCAAGCCTTTCCTGGATGTGTTCGTGATAGTATTTATAGATGATATTCTGGTGTATTCAAGGTCAGAAAAGGATCATGCAAATCATTTACGACTAGTACTACAAGTTCTCCGTGATCGCCGGTTATATGCTAAGTTTTCCAAATGTGAATTTTGGTTAAAATCAGTGGCATTTTTGGGCCATATTGTATCGGATGAAGGAATAAGGGTGGATTCACAAAAAATAGAGGCTGTGAAAGATTGGCCAAGGCCAACGACACCTACAGAAGTTCGAAGCTTCCTGGGATTGGAAGGTTATTACAAAAGGTTTGTTGAAGGTTTTTCTTCTATGTCTGCACCTCTTACTAAGCTAACTCACAAGGAAACCAAATTCCAATGGAATGATGCATGTGAAAGGAGCTTTCAAGAGTTGAAAAGCAGGTTAACCTCAGCACCTGTGCTAGTGCTTCCAGAAGGCTCAGAGGGATATGCAGTGTATTATGATGCTTCCGGAGTTGGTTTGGGGTGTGTACTAACACAACATGGTAAGGTGATTGCTTATGCCTCTAGACAATTGAGACCACACGAGAAAAACTACCCAACACATGATCTTGAGCTAGCAGCGGTTGTTTTTGCTTTAAAGATATGGCGCCACTATTTGTATGGGGTGCATGCGGACATATATACAGATCATAAGAGTTTACAGTATATTTTCAAGCAGAAAGATCTAAATTTGAGGCAGCGGAGTTGGCTAGAGTTAATAAAGGATTATGATATTGATATATTATACCATCCAGGGAAAGCAAATGTGGTGGCTGATGCTCTAAGTCGTAAGACACTCATGGGTACCAGTGATCATAAAGGGGTAAAGCAAGGCATGACTAAGGATCTGCGTCAACTAGCCAATCTGGGTGTTCGTCTACTCGAAACTCCAAGAAAGGATATTATTGTACATAATGCTACCGATTCTTCATTGATAAGGGAAGTGAAAGAAAGACAGTGTTATGATCCTATTCTACAATGCCTTAAGGAGAAAGTAAGTCAAGGTATAATGAAGGAGTTTAGGCTTACACAAGATGGAGTACTTTATTGCCAAAATAGATTGTGTGTGCCTGATGTTAACAGACTCAGAAGGAGAATAATGGAAGAAGCCCATCATTCAAGATATTCCATCCACCCGGGATCTACTAAGATGTATCATGACCTAAAGGGAGTGTTTTGGTGGGGAGGCATGAAATAGGACCTTGCAGAGTTTGTGGCTCAATGTCCTACTTGTCAACAAGTCAAAGTAGAGCACCAAAAGCCAGGTGGTTACATGCAATGTATAGAGATTCCAACTTGGAAGTGGGATATGATTAATATGGATTTTGTAACTGGTTTGCCTCGGTCAGTTAATAAGTTTGACTCCATATGGGTGATAGTTGATAGACTCACGAAGTCAGCGCACTTCCTGCCAGTTAGAAGTGATTATACAGCTGAAAAATATGCCAAATTATACCTCAAAGAGATAGTTAGGCTACATGGGGTCCCACTTTCTATTATATCCGATCGAGGAGCTCAATTCACTGCAAAATTTTGGAAGTCCTTTCAAAGGAGTTTAGGGACGCAAGTGAATTTGAGTACAGCCTTCCATCCCCAAACAGACGGCCAAGCAGAGCGTACTATTCAAACACTTGAGGATATGTTGCGAACCTGTGCATTAGATTTTAAAGGTAGCTGGGTAGAACACTTTCCCCTTATTGAATTTGCCTATAATAACAGCTACCATTCGAGCATCAAGATGGCGCCTTACGAAGCTTTGTATGGGAGGAAATGTAGGTCACCAATTGGTTGGTTCGAAGTGGGTGAAACCACCTTGCTCGGGCCAGATTTAGTCCAACAAGCCATGGAAAAAGTTAAGGTGATACAACAACGGCTAAAAACAGCCCAAAGTCGTCATAAATCATATGCAGACATGCGGAGAAGAGGGTTGGAATTCTCTATTGGAGATTGGGTACTTTTAAAGGTATCACCAATGAAAGGGGTTATGAGATTTGGTAAGAAAGGGAAACTAAGCCCACGTTACATAGGGCCATATAAGATTACTAAAAGGGTCGGACAAGTTGCATATGAATTAGAGCTACCCCAGGAACTTTCAATGGTTCATCCAGTGTTTCATGTGTCAATGCTTCGAAAATGCATAGGTGACCCCTCTCGTATCACTCCTATAGAAGATGTACAGGTCACAGAGGATCTTACTTATGAAGAGGTACCGGTTGCTATTCTAGATCGCCAAATTAAAAAGTTAAGGAACAAAGAAATGGCATCAGTAAAGGTACTCTGGAGAAACAACCAAGTAGAAGAAATAACGTGGGAACCGGAGGAAGTAATGACATCTAAATACCCTCATCTATTTGAAGACAAGGAGGGACCAAAATATACAGAGGAGGAATATTAATAGGTATGTGTTTGAATACTAGTTATGTTATTAACAGTTGTGTGACCAGAAATTCAAACCTGCCTAGACTATACAGTTATGTTAACATTCGGGACGAATGTTCCTAAGGGGGGAAGGATGTAACACCCCACATTTTACATGTACTAGTAATGTTCACATAAAATGACATACGACTTGATTTAATTACTACCAATTTTTTTTTCAAGTGTTCAAGTGTTAGATTGGGGCACTATATGGAAGTCTATTTAGAGACTGTGGCCTTAAACGGAGAAAATCATTGACGTGCTTATGGAGCTTAGGAAGCTAGCAGGTGATTCACCTGTGTGGTTGGCTTAAAAATATATGTATATATACATGAGGGAGAATAATTCATTCATAAGTGAACTCACTTGAAGTCTAGATGTTAGTAAAAAGAAAGGGGAACGAAGACAAGGCTTAACGCCGAAACTTTCCAAGTCTTGTGACAAACGAAGCCCAAGTTAGGGAGGCTATTAAAACCAATGGTTTAGCATTATATTGGGCCAATATGTTCAGCCCAAGATTTTTATATAATATGCCCAACTACATTCATTCACTACTAACAAAATTGGGCCCAAACAAAGTGCAAGAAAGATTAAGGAAAATGGGCCGCTAAAGCCCATTGATTTAGAGATCCAAAAGGCCCAAGTGAAAGGGGAAAATTAGTCATTGACCAACTTGATTTAATCAGCTGCAAATATAAGGAGAAAGTCGGTCTAAGGTCTCCTTAAAAAGGGACCAAAACCGAGCTCCTTAGGTTAACTAATAAAAGACCAAAAATTTCAGCTTTTCTCTCTAAGTTTCTCTTGGCATTTCTTCACCTTGGAAGGCAACCAAAGGCTACTTTTTGAGTTATTGAATTAGACCTACACCTTGGGAGTTAAGGTATGTAAAAATGACCATATACTTGATATGAATTTTCCATGGAAAACAAGATAAGTCGGCTGGTGCACTGTGCAGGAATTTCTGGACAGCTTGTGTCCTGAAAGTTGTTGTTTGATTTTCTTGGCTTTGGAACGATTTTTACCCTGATTTTTGACTTTAATATGGTATAGGTTGAGGTTATTAATATGTTCTAGTGTGTATATGGTTGCCAAGGTTGCTGGACTGTTTTTCTAGTTCTTTGGAAACAAGTATCCTTATATGATCTTATGTGCTTCCAAAATCGTATTGGACAGTTTTGATGAGGGGGGGCGATGTTTCACGTTTCCCCCTGTGTTTTGAGCTATTTTGTGACTATGTTAAGGTTTATTTGATGGATATATATGTTGGGAGCATCTGGTTCAAAGTTGAGACAAGTATGAATTGTTAACGACGAAATGTAGGGAGACGACGAGATGTTGTGCTTCTTAGTTGAGCGTTTTGTAAAATGGTTCTGTGTTGTAGTTATGGACTGTTGACAGCATGTTATAGAGATAATATAGGCTGTATACATCATGTATATGATAACGTGTACTGGTTGAAGACAGTTAGAATTGAGAAAGTCGGAATAACACCATTGAGTCGATGGTTATACGTTTGTTGCCAAAGTGTTGTGTCTTGTGAGATTGGGCTGTCCAGATGCATTGATTAGCTGCTAATACCCGCTTTAAAACATGATATTGTAGATAAATAGTTGGAAGAAAAGAAGTCATTTCGAGGTAAAAACAAGTTGATATGTCGAGGTATGTAAGGCTATTCGATCTCTTATTATTTGGCATGGAATCCAAAGTCTTTATTGGCACATAGAGATCTTTACAAGCTTCGATATAACCACTCCACTCTTTCACATGTATTTGTGTGTCCAGATTCGAGCATTGTCACTGCTGCATACATACAGTGGATACCATGACATATGAGTCTTCTTTTTAGCTAAATAAAGTTCATACGTTGTTTATGTCCTACATGTTTCACTAATTGTATAACCCACTCTTTTCATTGTGATATGATGTTACATGGTCACATACTTGTCATTTGTCATGCTTATAGTCTTATAGCTCAAATGTTACGACCACCAAAGATTCATCTCAAAAGTAATAAGAAGATATATGTATACAGTTGCTTCTGTTGGGTGGTATCCCAGGGGTGAAAGGATCACCTAGCATGGGTCAATCCCAGTATTACAGGGGGTATCCCAGGGGTGAAAGGAAAGCCTAGCATGGGTCGATCCTGATATAGATTTACCACTGATCAGCTGGTCATCTGTATTACATGCTGTGCACAGATTATACAAGTGATAAGAGTAAAGTAACATAATTGTTATACGATGCATGACTCCACAATATTCATAAAGGTGGTCCTTTACCCTACAACAGTGTATGGTTTCATTTGAGCTTTTATCTCATACATAGTACATGTTGCCTTACATATTCAGTACATTATTTCGTACTGACGTCCCTGTTGGGGGACCTGCATTCCATGCTGCAGGTGCAGAAGCTACTAAACCTCCCCAGTAAGAGTACAGGATATCAACTGCAGTCACTGAGCTCCAGGTTGCTTCGGGGCTTTGAGTCTTATCATATCTTCTTGCATTGTATAGTATCTTATCATGAGGCGGGGCCTGTCCCGACCCTTATAAGATAATGTTTCTTGTCTAGAGGCTTTGTAGACTATGTAAAGTATAGTATGGTCATGTATCGTATCGTAGACATTGTGGCTCCAACGGCCTGGTCATACAACATCTTTTGGCTTGCTAGTCCCATTTATCTTTTGAGGGCATGTTAGTATAAAAGTAACTTATAATGTTCATAGGTAATGTATTGCTACAGGTTGGTTCTCCCGAGCCTTACCGGCAACGGGTGCCAGTCCGCCTTAATAGGATTTGGGGCGTGACATTATTAAAACACCTCGAATCATCAAAGAGTTAATGGAATCATCCTCTTTCCATGACAATCCTTATGAATACATCTACATCAACTCTATCTGGTACATAACACTAAACTCCCAAACTAGTGTTGAGATGTATCTACCTAAGGATTTCATCATCTACTCAACGTGGTACTTCTTCGACTAGGCCTCGAACTCAAGCATCTCAGACATACCTACTCTGCTAAACTTGGGTTTAAGATAGAATTCTCTCTTAGGCCTTCTTGTGTTGGGTACAATAACACTATCCCAATCATAAAGATTCTACATCCTGGGGTAGCCCCACATTTTAATGATGGGCACTAGGGCAGGCTCAAGCTGTAGAGTAGGCTAGACTGGTGGCACATGAGAAATCTCTACTTGTCATAACTCAAATCCTATTGGGGAGGACAGTCACCCATAGTCGTGAAGGCCCGAGAGAACCAATCCATAACCTTGTACTTCTCATGCATGTAACTATAATAGCCAAAGTTATTTCCATACATGGATTTAATGCATTGATGAAAAATAAATGACAAGCCCAAAATTATATATACTAGACTTGGCCATAGGGGCCATAACATCTAAAAGATAAGACACTATCATGCTTAACTTTACATTGGTCTACAAATCCTCTAAAAGATATATAGACACTTAGTTAAGGTCGGGACAAACCCTAGCCATACTCTTAACTTCTGTACAGTACCAAAATATATAGAGCATATTCGGAAAGCCCCGACTAGATCTGGAGCTCACCAATAGCCGCAGGATATCCTGGGTTCCTACTGAGAAGATGTATTAGCTGAAGCACCTGTTCCTGCAACATGAAATACCGGTCCCCCATAAGTTCATCAACACAAAAATATGTACTAAATATGTAAGGTTGAAAGTAACCACACATGATAAAATAGATTAATGAAAATTAGCTACAAGTGTACAAATAGTGCTAGTAGACTACCTTTTATATACTTGTAGATTCAGGTATATTACATTTTTTTCTTCATTTTACCTTTCTTACTTCATAATGTTTGTAAGCCATATGATACAAATGACTAGCTGATCAGTGGTAAATAGACAAATCAGGATCGACCTATGCTAGGCTTACGCCCCTGAGATGCCACCTATGTATAAAATTAGGCTCGGCCCATGCTAGGATTACGCCCCTGAGCTACCACCCACATATAAAGGTATTGGGATCAGCCAATGCTAGGCTTATGACCTTGAGCTGCCACCCGTTCAATTCAGATTTGCGTTACTTAGTTTATTTAGCCTTTGAGATTGTTACTTTTGTGGTCATAACATTATGGTACCTTGAAGCAATAATCTACAAATAAGAGACATGTGAATAAACACTTAAGGCAGTGACAAAGAGGTATGGAGTAGATTGTACACGGGTGAAATGTTCAGGAGTTGAAAATAACATATAAGTCTTATTTGACTTAAAGGAGAACTCTTGAGACTCGCTAGTGAATTTAAAAATATAGACTTCATAATAAGCATGTGGTGAGGTATTTTAACCCAATAGAGAGAAGGAACAAGGTCATTAGCTATATGGGAGGTCATGTGCTACCACTAGGTATCATTTATTATGGGAGAGATTTAGAAGCTTACTTTGTACCACAAGTGTTGGATTTCAGGGAAAAGAATATGACATTGAGTAGCCTTACATACCTGGTTGTATGACTCCGCTATTAACCCAACATAACTTCCAGCCTTTAGGATTGTTTATCTACAATAAAGTATATGGTAAAAATAATATTAGTAACTAACCGACACATTGGGCTACTTAACTTTGCCCAAAATAGTAGCAGGGCAGTAAGCCCTTAGTTTATCAATAAAGGGTGTTTCTCTTCCAATTACACCCAGATACAATACATATTCTTATAAGAACCCCCAAACAAAGTTTTCTTCATTACACCCTTCAAATGACTCAAAAAACAACATGGGCAATAAACATACAATAATTAATTCAGTGGTGTACCACCACAACTTTCATCTATATTTCAATATGAACTAATCACACCTTTCCCCAACATCAACCTGGCAACCCCAACATATAAACATAAAACATTCCACAATACAACCCCAAATCCCATTTATTATAGCAATCAAATATGGAACCCATCATCCGTTGAGTTCTCAATAACAACACTTCTATAATTTTTTCCCAAATTCATATATAAGGAGGAAAAAATGGAGTAGTCACCTTACCTCAATTTTTTGCAACTTATCCTCTTAATTTGGACTACTCAAGAACTTCAACTTTCTTTAAGACTTTAAACCAAAGAAGAAAAGAGGTCTCTTAATAATAAAGAAAAGTTAGCAGGTAGATTTTTTTATATTCAACCATGGACATATAAAAAATCATGAATAACATGTTTTTCTAATCCTCTATAGAAGAATTAAGCTAAAAATTAAGTGTTTTCACTATACTTGACTTGCAAAGGTTCGGGTTTCTTTAAGAACCCTAGAAGGAAATATAGAGCTGCTCCTTGTTATTTTAGAGAAAGTAGAAAGAATTTGTGAAATATGGTACTTTTTTGTTACTTCTAATTGAAGGAAATGACCAGTAACTTGGACTTATAAAGGCCTTATTTTTGTCCATCTATTTAGCTGCATTTTGGACCTCAAAATTGGTAAAATAGGTCCAATTAGGTGATGAACCTACTTAAGGAGATCAAGCTTCTCAAAAGTATCAAAGTAGGTGATTCACCTACTTTCTTGATTCATTATTAAGATCAATTAAATTGGGCCTTGGTAGATTTAAGTATTGGGCCTTTTCTCTAGTTTCTTTCTCTTTTACTTAATTTGGGCCCAAATAAGTACACTAATAAAGTCCTAAATCTGATCCATGGACTTAGTCTATTAACTTGGCTCATGTAACTCAAGTAGGTGACTCACCTACTAGCTTAATTAAGTCAAGAAAGCACCTCAATAAATTACTCTATTTTCAGTTCTTAATTCATTTAATCTAACATAAAACTTGTATATACTTGGTCACTTTAAGCTTTTGATTCAAATATTGGCTTACTATTCGAGGTGAAATAATTATATCGATGTTAAATTGGTCACATCACATTAAAACGTACAAGCAGTATCTAGAACTCCATCTACACCATCAATACCCGCATAACAATTCTGGTTTGTTACCTATACAACAAGGCTATACCAAGTTGCATAAAAATAGAACAAGTACATTCAAAATATGGGGTGTTACACTACTGGTACACTATCACTAGACTGTCCTTTCTCACTTCTCTCCTCATCCTCAGACTCTAAATCAAAACCTTCACTGATGAAGGCCTGCCAGATGCAACCTTGTTGCTGGTTTTGGAGTCATCATCCCCTCCTTCTACACTCTCCTCAACATCCTTAGAGTCTGACTTCTCTCCCTCTTCAAATTGGAGAAGAAAGTTTGATGGTGATTGACTTAGATTCTTCATTCGGGGCTTAACTTTCTTGCCCTGGGGTAAGTTTCTCCTTATTTCTATCGATTTTGAGATAGGATACTCCTCTACCAAATCGTTTTACTCATTACCAGTGGTTTTATCCCTAAGTTGATGGGAAGGATGAGCTTTCTTCTTTTGGGTCTACTTACCTCCCCTTGCAGTGTCATTCTTTTGTTCAATTGTACCTAAGGGAAGAATAATTATTAGTTAATAATATGAGAAGGAAATAAAAACAAAGAAAAACTAAAAATTATTATTGTGGTTGGGCACTCTACGAATCAAGATATTACTTTTTCTGACAGTCGTAGAGTGGAATGTCATGCAGTGGATTAGGTAATGGTCACCCTACGAGTCCACCCAATGAGTCATTGGGTCACCCGATGACTTATCAAGTGACTTATTATCTGACCATAAAATACTTATCTCATGATCCAAATATGGCTAGTCACTATGAGTCATACTACAAGTTGCATGGTGAGACAATTACTTGTAGAGTAAGTAATAGTGTAACCATCGGACTTTCACTCGTACCCAATCCATTTAACACTAGCTACAAGTAACCCAACGACTATTTAGATTACCCTACGAGTTGTAGTATGTCCCATCACGATTGCAAACATGAAAAATTAGGGATATTCTATGTTCAATTGAATTTCCAAGGGTACTTAGACTTTCCCTCTCCATTTTTCACACACATTTTATTCCTTAAATCATTACCAAATCAAGTTCTACTCCTCTAATTAAAATTTTGAATTCTCAAGAACCTTAACATTAGATTTAACCCTAGGCAAGTTATAAACTTAGGAACCAAAGAAAATTTTCATAGTAAAACAAGTATGAATTTCAACTTAGCAAGAAGAGTTGAGAACTTACTTCAAGTAGGGAAAGATGTTTGGATTCCTTAGTTAACACTTAGCCTTGTTCTTTAGATAAGAGTTTTAATTTTTTTAGGAGTACTTAGAAATTGAAATGCAGTGATTTAAGATGCTGAGGAATGTATTTAGGGTAGGAGAGACAATTAAAGAAATGAAGGGTGTTACACAATTCATAAATGGAAAATAAAATATTTGGGAATTCAATTTCCATTTTATTCCAAAAAATTTGGGTAGGGTCATCCCATTAAGGTCTATAATTTCAGACTCGACTATGACTCCAAGAAACAAATCATAGTTAGTTGCTACAAGTCATCATATACCTATATTTTAAGTTAATCCTTACCTGAGTTTTCGATCACGATGACTCAAGGAAGCAGGTCATTGTCACTGGAAACGACTCTTTTTGAGAGTCCTTAAGACTCTAAAAACTACTTATCTAGGTGATTTCTCTTGGGATTCTTTTGATGGGACTGGTAATAAGTTATAAGGAGTCCCTACAACTCGTAGGGTCCCTCGCAGGGACCTGGGCATCCGAATTTTTTCTAGTCTTTGTTGCATCTTTCGATCATGCACACTGAACACACAAAATAACATATAATGTAATGAGTAAAAAATATGTGTTGCCTCCTACACAATGCTTGATTTAATATCTCAGAACAATGTGGATATATCGAGTACTTAGAATTCACCGACAAGACCATGGGTTGCCTCTCATACAGATCTTGATTTAACGTCATGACACGACTCGATTGCCTTGGCTACTCAGACTTTGACAAGACTAACATCCTCACATACTTTAAATTCCTCCTTGCTGCCTATGTAATGCTTAAAATGATGCCCGTTCACCTTGAATGGAGCATCATCTTCTCATTTTAGCTCAATTGCACCATGAAAAAAATACTCTAATCATGGTGAATAGTCCAGACTACCTAGACTTCAACTAGCCAGGAAATAAGCAAAGTCTTAAATTATACAACAACACTATATCACTGGGATGGAATACCTTTTAATCAATCTTCTTATTATGGTACAACTTCATCTTCTCCTTATTCAAACAATAACTCTTATAAGCACGAAGAAAAAATTAATCCAACTCATTCCTTTTACCCATCCTCAAGTTTGCAACATCGCTCTACTCAAAATTTGGCTTCTTCAATGCCCATGTTCCTATGCTCAAGTTCAACCGGCAAGTGGCATTCCTTGTGTACATGAGCTGATATAGAGTGACACATATAGGAGTTTTAAAGGTTGTATGGTAGGCCCAAAGAGAATCTTCTAGCTTCCTTGACCAATTAGTCTGATTGGCATTCAGAATTTTTGCCAAAATATACTTTATCAGATAATTAGAGACCTTAACCTGTGCACTTATTTATGAATGGTAAGGTGTTGCCACCTTATATTTCACACCATATTTATAGTAGGAGCTTAAATAGATAATTATAGAAATAGAACCCACCATCAGTAATGATAGCATGTGGAGTACCAAAACAAGAGAATATGTTCTTGTTAATAAATATTGTGACACTTTGACCCTTATTATTGGGAAGCACAACCATTTCCACCCATTTAGACACATAGTTGAATACCACCAAAATGTAATTCATGCCATGGGAACTCAAAAATGGACCCACGAAATTAATTCCCCACACATTAAATAACTTATGCTCAAGGATCGGTGTCATGGAGAGCTCATGCTTCTGTGAGATATTTCCATGCCGCTGGCATTGGTCACAGTCCCAAGCATAATCATGTGCATCTTTATAAATAGTTAGCCAATTATTCCCATACTTCAAGATTTTGCAGGATGTGCGAGTACCACCATGATGACCCCCAAGTAGAGACAAATGATAGGCCTCAAGAATGCTCATCATCTCAACTTTGGAATACACCTATGAATCACACTATCCACATATACCCAAAATAAGTAAGGCTCATCCCAGAAAAAAATTTGTACCTCATTCATAAATCATTTTCTGTAATGAAATGACATGTCGTTTGGGATGAGATCACTTGCCAAATGATTGGCCAAATCAGCAAACTGGGGGATTAAGTCTTGTGATGCTGCTAAGAACTTCTAATGTGGAAAAGTGTCATCAATATTAACATCATCCCCCAATTTAAACATCACCTTCTCTTATAGGTAGGATAGATGATCTGCAACTAGATTTTTTGTGCCCTTTTGGTCCTTGACTTTAAAATCGAATTCTTGCAGCAATAGTACCCATCGAATTAACCTAGGTTTCATATATTTCTTCTCCATAAGGTACTTCAAAGTTTCATGATCATTATGCACAATGACTTTGGTCTAATCTAATAGGATTCAAATTTTTCAAAATCAAACACCACCGCAAGTAACTTTTGCTCAGTCACAATATAATTTTTCTTGGCGGGGTTGAGTGGTTTGTTGGCATAGTAGATGGGATGAAGTATTTTCTCGCATCTTTGGCCTAGGAAATATCCTAGGTCTATATCATTGGCATCACACAAAACCTCAAATTAAAGAGTCCAATCTAGATAAACAATGATAGGAGAAGAAATCAACATCTCATTTAGGTACTCAAAGGCCTTGAGACAAGCATCATCAAACACAAACTTCACCTTTTTCTCTAATAACTTGTACAATAGATTTGTATTTTACAGAAGTCCTTGATGAAATAGCTATAGAACCCTGTATGACCCAAGAAATTCTAAATAACTTAAACAGAAATTGATGGAGGCAATTTTTCAATCCCCTCGATTTTAGCCCTTTCAACTTCTATTCCCTTCTTCAAAATCTTTTTCCCCGTAACTATCCCTTCTTTAACCATAAAGTGATACTTCACCTAATTCAACACCAAGTTGCACTCCTCACATCTCTGAAGCAAATTATCCAAGTGGGCTAAATAGTCATCAAAAGAGTCACCCAAGATCATGAAATCATTAATAAAGACCTTTATAGCATCCCCTACCATATCAAAAAAGATAGACACCAGACAATGCTGAAAGGTGGAGGGAGCATTACAAAGTTTGAAAGGCATTCTCTTGAATGCGAATGTACCATATAAACATGTGAAAGTGGTTTTATCTTGGTCTTTGGGGGAAATAGAAATTTGATTATACCTAGAATAACCATTAAGAAATAAAAACCATCCCTATTTGCAAAATAGTCTAACATCTAGTCCATGGATGGCATAGTAAAATGATCCTTCTGCGTCGAAGTGTTTAACTTTCAATAATCTATACAAACTCTTCGTCCCATAGTTGGTCTCATGGGAACTAACTCATTCTTCTTATTAGGGACCACAGTGATCCCATCCTCTTATGCACACCCTAAAATGAGCTCATGTATTTGTTGTCGATAATAGGGTAAACCATACCTACATCTAACCACTTGATGACCTCCTTCTTCAATACCTCTTGCATAGGTGGATTTAGATAACGCTGATGCTCAATGCCAGGGACATAATCTGGTTCCAGCTGAAGCTTATGAGCGCAAATTCTGAGTTGAATACAGATAATATTCAGAATAGTCCAACCAATGGCCCGTTTAAACCTCTACAATACTGAGAACAATGACTCAACATGTTTATCAACTAAATTTGCCATAATAATAACTGACAAGGTATTGTTGACCCCCAATAATGCATAATGCAAGTGAGAAGAGAGGTTCTTTAATTTCAAGTTCGATGGCTCATAAAAATATGGACAAGATGGTGGAGTCGCTCTGTTATTAATATCAAGATCCAACTTCTTTGGCGCACAATAATAAGAACCTTTGCCAACAAGAACATTTACTATATCATCATACTCATCAATGTTGTCAATACCAAAGTTTATAATTACTAACACTAATGCCACTTCACCAAGTATCTCCTAAGTAGGTACAATCACTGCATCCTCTTTTACAGTGTCTAATTACAGACACCACACGAATATATTTTGATTGTCGTATCAAATGACCCATATTAAAAGTAACATTTCATCATTGATCCTAAATTTTATATGTCCCATTTCTATTTCTACCAATACCCTACCAGTATCTAGGAAAGGCCTTCCTAAGATAATGAGGACATCAAAATCCACCTCATAGTCAACAATCACAAAATTAACTAGAAATATAAAGAAAGCTACCTTTACCAAGACATCATACAAAATAATAATCAATTTTTTCACAGTTTGGACAACTATCAATAATCTCATAGACGTTGTCTTAGGTGACCCCAACACCAACTGTTTGTACACAACTAGCGATATCAGATTAAAACTAGCTCCTAAGTCATATAATGCTCGTGCAAAACTCAGGGACCCAATAGTGAAAGGATTTGTGAAAGCTCTGGGATCCTCTTTCTTCTCAACACCAAATTTGCAAGTAATAATGCTGCAATGGTGCATATTATCAGTTTTCTCAAAACTCAATGTCTGCTTCTTAGTCACTAAATTCTTTATGAACTTTGCTTAACAATGCATCTACTCTAATGCTTCTAAAAGAGAGTTATTTATCGATAATTTTTTCAATATCAACATGAATTTATGATATTTCCATTCTTCCTTCTTCTTCTTCAACCTTTGAGGAAAAGAAAGCGAAGGTCGTGGAGTTGTCTTCATAACTGATTCAACCTCCTTACCCTTTTTTTATCATTATCAACTCATTTTTCAACACCCATCAATTTCTATGACATATCAACATTTGTTATCAACTTATCAATTTTAGCATCGGGTATACATTAAGATTAATAATATCATCCCTTACCTTATCAACTACTAGCATAGGAGGATTAATTGTAGCCTTACCACTCCGAGTGGTGATGGCTTGGCAGGACTGTTATTGTTTAGCTTCTGAATGGTGTTGCTCAAAAGAGTGCCTAGTTGATACTGATTCAACATAGCCGACATCTAATCAAACTGCTGCTCAAGCTGTATAATTGTAGTAGCATGTGATTCCATTTTGGCTCAATCCCAAAATATCTACCTTAATCTCCTTAAGGAAACTCTCCTGACTCTCTAACCCATAACTAAATTTGCAAGCAATGCTTCCATCCCTGAATCAGTAACGCAGTTCCCCAGTGTAATACACGCACTACTCTTATACATATAATAATCCTTTCTCCTTCAGTAACCATTCCTTATCTTCTCTTATCCCTCTATCTATCCCTATAGTTATTCTGACCTTGATTGCCTTTTCTTGAGTTTTGAGTGTCCTAATTGGATGCTTGGCCCTTGGCTCAAAAACCTTCCATATCTGTATCTAAATACTAAGCCTTCTCCTCACTGTTAGACTCATCATGTCTAATAGACTTACCTCGTACGGACACTGCGTTCACTTTTTCTTCATTCATAATTACAAATAGCTTGGTATGTAATCTAATCTCCATCCTCAGCTAGACTACCTCTTAAGAAACTATATCATATAGGACTCTCTTCTAACTAGAGGCACCAATAGCATAAGTACCGGCTCCTATTTTTGTCTTTTGAGCATACTACCTTCGGTTCATTTTAGAGACCTAGTATAAGATTTCCACAACTAGCTCCCAACAACGGCACATAAAATCCCCACCAGTAATAGTATCAACAACAACTTTGGTGTTTGCATTTAAGGCTCTATAGAATATTTTAAGTAGATTCCTTCCTAAAATTTTATGATTGGACATAATCATCAACTTTTTCTTGAACCTCACCATATGTTGTACAGTGCTTTTGAATAGAGTTGCCTAAAATTATGAATCTCATATTTCAACTATAGCATTCTAGAAGGTGAGAAGAATCTATACAAGAATTGTATCTGCAGCTTATTCAAAGAGGTAATAGATACATAAAGTAGTTCCTCTAACCATAATGCCGCTTTACCTGTAAGTGAAAATGGGAATAACCTGAGTTGCAAAGCTTCCTAACTCACCACAAGTAGATAATATAAAGTGCAAATTCTAACAAAATTCATGATGTGTATATTTCAGAAAACTAGAAAACACACCCTGTAGATTAGGAAACTGAATCATAGCACTCATAATGTCTTCACCCCATGGGGCCACTCAAGAAGAGTGATAGCTATTGTACAATAGGCTCAACATGCCCTAATTTTTTTTCCAGATTATTAAACACTGGAAAATACAGATAAGCAGTAGGTTGGTGGGTTCTATCCCTTCTAGATATATTTGTATCGAGTATTGCTAGATGCTTTTCTTCCTGTCTCATTTTTTCTCTTGAGCTGCATAATTAGCAACTTTTAACCATGCATTCTCTTTAACCAATAATTGTGCAGTAGTTTGCATAGTTGTTTCTTGAACACCATGCAGAGGTGGTGAATTCAAGGGATTTGGATTATCTTGAACCCTATTATGATGATCTCTGCATTCATGATCTTTCATCTTATAATGCTATCACAAGGTTAATTCCAGCTTAAGAAAAAATGGGATTAAGATATTGCCTTGACTTTGGGTATTGGGCATATAATGATTTATGCCCTAAGAATAGCAGAAAACCAAAAACCAACAACCTCAACAACCTCAATTCATCAATCTGTAATCTTATTCCCCGATAATGGTTCCAAAATTTGATGTCGCCCAAATGACACCTCCTAAAAAGTTAACACACTCGCTGATCAAATATAGAACCTAACAAAGGTTGGTTCAAACCCATAGGTAATAGGGTGAATCTCTTTAAAGATCATGCTAATATAGTCAAAAAGTACAGAAAGTAAATTATGTAATTTTTCAAGAATAGTAGTAGTAACAAAGCTTGAGAACTTTAGGTTGAAATCAATATGAGACGAACACTAGGATTGTGTTCCCCTTGAAATCCTAACTCTATAGACTTATCGTGCTAGTCAAACTATCTCGGTGACTTACTTGCAGAATCTAATAACTTATGTATCACAAAACATCTCTAGGCACTTTTTAGAGAATTTCACTCATCCCCTTTCAGTCTCAGAGTGTCACTTTACTAACCCTTGTCCTGGATCCCGGATAACTATCTCCTTTTGGTCTCATGTTAATTAGATAAAGGTTGGTAGTTTCAAATTACTATTGTTATCTTATTTTCCTAATCTCAACCTCTCTTGAGTTAGAATCAAATTTAGATGGTTGCTTAGTGTCTATAGTCACTAAGAAATCAATTAATACAAAAAAATCAAAATACATGCAAGAGCACCAATTAAGAGAGACTTTGCACTTTCTCAACTTTAGTATTTCATCAGGATTCCCACAACACTAGTTAAGAGGTTTAGCCGATCATGTTTGCAAAAACATCGATATAATTCATAATTGAAAGCATATGAATAATCTCACAATGAATTAAGAAAGAAAACCAGAATCTCCAATTAATCTCAAATTACAAAAGTTAAGAACAAGAATTCCAAGATCAAAAGTGTATCTTAGAACTCAATATAATATTGTAAGTATGAAAAGTGTGTAAACTAATAATAAAACATCAATGAGGTATTTATAAGTACATAATAAAACCCAAAAATTCTAATCAAAACTGAAAATAAAAATAAGGTCGATAGTGGTAATGACTCAGACAATGAGTCATCTAGACTGACGATGGCTCATTGGCAGCTCAGTATCCTGGGATTCAATGCACTTGGTGGCGACTCGCCGGGTCACTAGACGAGTCATTTCCTGACTCGTTGTTTCTCCAGTATCTTTTTCCACTTTTAGAACTTAAACTCCATATGCTCAGAATGAGGGTCACAACAATTTGTAGCATGACCCTACAACTTATCACCGACATCATTTCTACTAGTATCAAATTTATGCTATTTCAGAACTTTCTCTCTCTTTTTCTCAGAATGACAGTCACTATTACTTATAGTCAGATCCTATGATTTATAGCCAATGTTGGCTTCAATATTCTTTTTTTATTTCCTTACTAGTTACTCAATGACTTGGATGATAAGTCGTAGCATTGTCTAACGACTCGGTGTCCAAGAAGAAGACTATAATTTTGGAATTTTTTCATTCGTTATTTATTCTACTCACTTCCAACCCCATTTTCCTGCAAAATAAACTCAACAAAACATCACATTTAACAAAAAAATCCTAAGTACGTGCATAATTTTATTATTTTAAGATTCGAAAGTGCTATGTAACCATAGCACTATAGTTATCGCTCATAACACTCAACCCTCTAAGAGTACATTCAAACTAGTGGTCAATTGAAATTAAGGGATTTCCTTGACTCCAAGTATTTAGCATAAGCTAATCTATACCTTGAGAGAAATAAAAACAACAAACAAAAGTGAAATCTATATAATTCAATAAAAACTCAATGTAGTATCAATTCTAACAAATCCATGACAATGGGGCCAAATACTTGTTGCATACTTTTACAAATAAAAGTGTATGTGGTCATAAAAATAATAATGGATGTAAATTTAGATATCATACCCATTGGAATTTTATGAATTAGTTTCTAGTTTTAATTCTTATATAAATTATTCAGTTCGTAACTAATAGTAAAGTCTAATATATATGTTTTGAAAGCAAATAAAAATAATTGTAAACAAGTCATGGGTTGTTTGTATTGTAATTTATATTGGAGAAAAGATCTAGAATTATGATATTTTTGACAATCTAGTTGAGTTATCCAATCATACACATTTTTTTTCCTGAGTTACTAGTTCCAAGTTAATTATAGCTATATTGACTAGTTTTTCTACAACTCTAAGACTACTCATTTATCCCTAATGCCTATATTTCTATGTCCATTGATTAATAGTGAGGTGTATGAAGATATCATCTGTATCAACTAAGCTAGGTCACATGGTATATTTCTATCCTCAATGACGGGTTAATTTTCTTTTCCTATAAGGTTCACAAACTTACCCTATTTCCTCCTCTTACACTTATCGTTCCTTTTTTCTAGTCCAACAAATAAGCCCTCGATAATATTCAGAATGTGATCAATCAAACAAATATTTGAAAGAAAGAAGAAGCAAAAAAACTTAATATATGGAAATTGGAATAGATAGTATGACATTCAAGACACAACTTTCATGTTCTTAAACAACCCTAAAATTTAGATGTTTAGCTACTCATGAATCAATTTGGAAGAAGAGATTTCAGAAGTTTACTAGGCAAACAAAAAAAATAAAATAAAAGAAATAAATTAAACCTTGTTCTTGAGTTTTTCTCTAGATTTTTCCTTCCTCAAATTAGTTGTTAATGATAAAATATTTGTTTAGGGGGTCTATATAGAGTTTAGTAATCCTTATGCTATCAAAAACCAATGCCAATTAGGTTAGGATAAATACTGGTTCGCATCATTGCCCAAAAGCGGAGTTGTGGCGCAAGGAACAAGTAAAAATCCAGATAGTTGCTCAAAGTTGAGACACTCCTTGTTTTAGGGTGAGTGGTGCATGCTATAATTTTATAGATAGCAAGTACAAGTTGTGCCACTGCTTTCTTTGTAGGAATGGTGTAAGTCCTTTCTCTATTTTCCATTTTCACTCATTTTGTGACACGTTGCGACACTAATTCTTCCTTGGTTTATTTTAGTTACTTGGTTCTCTTTTTATTTTTATTTACAATACAAATACCTTAATAAACTCCTATATAATCAAATCATGAAACACAAGTGTAAAACATATCATATAAGCTCAAGATGACATCAAAAAAAGAACCAATGTAAGACGCAAGATGGTAGAATAATGTGGGTTTTAGCATTGTATTAAAGATCAACTGGCCAAGTACATATAAAAAGTTCACTTAATTAATCAAATCTTCTTTTTAAAATATCCTTTTGCAATGAGTATTGAGGAGGCACTTTTTGACGTGAAGTTGATGCCACCATTTAACAAATTGATTGTCAAATCGTTATGAATTAAGGAGAAGTAAGTCTTTTGTTTATAGTTTCTTATATATTTACTTTTTTTTATTTATTTCATAAATAATACATTGTGTATTATGATTTGTGCATGCCTATTTATTCATAATTTGATCTACCATAATTTTTTGACTTTGATGTTGATGTAGTTAGAAAAAAGAATGATTCTTCATACTTGCATATCCAAGAGCACCCCTAATCAATTTAGTAAGTCAGTTATCACCGGCCTATGATTTGACAGTTTCTTCACATGTATAGTTCTTAAATATGTGTCTTTATTCTTTATATTTTTGACATATTGATGTGATTTCTTACTATCTGTGAAAGAAATCGTAGTACAAGCTTGTAGATGGTTCAGTTAAATTCAGAAAGATAGAATGTTGGTTAAATTGCTCGATACATATTCTGTACAAAAAATTTCTAAATAAAAAAAAAGTTGTGACGCTTATCATAAGCGACAATGATATTATTAAGTATATACTCGGGTATCTTTTGAGGTGTAATGTTCCTGGTGTAGTGTTGAGAATGTTCTTTTCTTGATAAATTTTATTGACAATATTTACTGAATATTGACATGTTTTTATTTTAAAAATTAATACATTTAGGTATTTTAGGATGTGTGGAGCATGAAGAGCACTTTTTGTTCAGAAATCCATTTTCAACCTATTCAAAGTTGATTCCGTGCTTTTTTTTTTTGTATAAGTTTTGAGAAAGTAGGAGCTATGGAATTTCTATAGCTACTTTATTTGTGATTTATATTGTTAATTGATTGTCAACTCAATACAACATGTAAGTTAATACTGAATATCAATTAAGTTGTTCCTCTTTTAACCTTTTTTCTCCTTCTTGGCAATTGTACTAACTATATAATATATTTACAGTGATTGTGGTATTTTTCATGCTGCATTTATTGAGTACTAGAAATTCATAATGTTATAGAGGATACTGATATTCAGGTCCAATATGATATATTACTATGAAATTATAAGAAAATAAAGGCATGGTACAATTAGTGGTGATGAGTCTACCGATAGATTGAAAAAGAAAAAAAGCATGGTCCGATGAAAAAATAGTTTAGATGTTATTTTGCAGGTGTAGTAGGTGGAGTATATTTAAAGTTTTATATATAGTTTAAATGGTTAACTGATTTTTTTACTATGATAAACTTGCAAAGTTTTTCTTTTTGCTATATTTTTTTAAGAACTTGTATTGAAGTCATATATTTACTATTGTAGCATTTTGGAAATTTATGTTTTTGAATAGAATGTTGATATTGACTTATTTTTGTGAGTCTGACGATTTTGATTATTTGTGTATGATTTTTAAAGAAAGAACATGATTCTTACAGTATATACACTAGAAAAGTAGATAAAAATATCAGGTCCCTGAAGCAACAATTAGGAATGAACCTAGTCCTGATGCAAATATGATATGGATTTGCTCATGTTCACATATAAGTAACTTGAACAACAATAGAAGCACTTTCCTCCTGAAAACAGAAACATCTACCAGCATATGGTGACATTTAACGACTACTATACATTGTATAGATAAGCCTATCTTTCGAATTCGACAAGAAATTTGTACATATACATATTCTATATACATCATACTATGAAATAAATGCACCATAAAAAAACATCTATATCATTACATAAAGTTGAAACATATTATCTAAATCAAAACTAGAAAATTTAATAGTATTCTTGTGCAACATTTATACATTTGTATTATACAAAAAATTATTTCATTTGAAAGAAAAAAAGAGAAAACATAAAACCATTATTTTGGCATCATATTATAAGAGTCTTCTTGGAGTATTTGTACATGTTATTCGATTGTGCGCTATTTTTTCAATATCTATATTAAACTCGCCGCTTAGATAGTCAGTCCACAATGCCCTTTTCTCAATTGTTATTATCAAATCTACCTGATCTGAAGTTTAAATTAGAGAGAGGACTATAATATATGACTATGACATATCTGTTGGAATTTCCCATGTAATTTTGTTAGGAAGTGGAATAGTTCATAAATCATTGTCTTTCATAAAGTTTTATCTAGTGTAGTAAGGAGCATAATAGGTTTACAGCTCCATGTGTGTGTAACTCAATAACATTGTTGCATAGGGATATGGAATCCCATCAACCTAAAATTATTAATAGCTACATCTCTTTTGACACATGCACACAATGTTTGACTTTTGAGCTTCATCAAATACTGTACATACATAGTTAGTCGACATCATCACCAGGTATGTACAAAAAAATTAAACAATGGTAAAATAGGAGATTTTCTGTTGTATGAATTACAAATAACAAGTTAGATTATTGATACATTATCCAACTCTATAAAATGTTAACTTTTAATATTCATGTAATTTAACAAAATAAAATTTTGCCTCATTATTTTATTGCATTTGTTTCCCATCTCAGTAATATTTCTAATGAAGTTATTCTATTTTCATTATTCGATCTCATGATCAAATTTTCATGATCCAATTTCCTTGGACATGATGGCACCTACTTTAATCCTCCTGTTGGTAAGCCAAGTCATAGCGTGGAACAACAAAATGAAATATATATATATGTATGTATGTATGTATGTATGTATAAAATCGCACGGAACAATAAGGAAAGGAGTAAAAGTTTTAAGAGTATCTCATGACCTAGTAAGGTCGGTACATGAGTCACTAACTCAAAAGTAAGAGTACTAGATAGTACAAATTATACAAGTAGTCTCATAATATGTAAAAGAGTATACAAATG
Source organism: Capsicum pubescens (assembly GCA_030864215.1). Classification (NCBI taxonomy): domain Eukaryota; kingdom Viridiplantae; phylum Streptophyta; class Magnoliopsida; order Solanales; family Solanaceae; genus Capsicum; species Capsicum pubescens. Next base: position 198,310,074 of record CM061547.1, on the reverse strand, counting down.
TATAAAAAATAGAGAGGATAAGTTCTGACTTTAAAAGGTCACCCTATCTTTAAAGCAGTAGTATCCCTAATAGTGATGTTAGAAGCGGTGGCTCTTACTTAGATCTACATCAGGGAAATGATGTAGAAATGTAGTATGCATACAAAAAATAATAGGTACTCAGTAGGCGCCATAGGCCGACTGAGCTAAATTACAGTAACAGTAAAATAAGATGCAAAAATATAAACTTAATTCAGGAATAACGGGCTAAATTTGAAATAATACTCTAAGCCAAAATAAAGCGGTATATGATTAGAATATGCAACTGAATAAATATAGTCTAATTACAACCTAATTGTACCCTATAAGGTTAGAAGGTACAAATAAGAGGGTAATAACCCGATTAAGACCCCATTAACCCGATTGATACAAGCAATAAGAAAGTATCGATAATAATGAACTTAAAGTGTGTCCATATGTGATAACATACCTATAACTCCTTTCGAAACATAAATGTCATACTTGAACCAAAGATGAAGAATAGTATCATCATAATAAAGTGCCACATATAGATCATGAATGTCAGAATTGAATCCAAAGTAGTACATAAGTTTAATGTAATGATAATTCAAGTTCATAGCTTTCTTTAAGATCAAATAATCTTAAATTCTTAAGAAGAATGGTCGAATCTATAAGAAAAGTAGGTTTTAGTCACTAAGTCCATAATAAGGGTCTTTACGGTCAAATATAATCTCACCCAAGTAACAAGGCTACTCCTAGCTTTATAACATATCCAAGTAATCATAAGGCTCAAGATTTAGCCTAAGGATAATGAATGAATGCCTCCATAATCTACAAGGATCTAAGAAAAACTAGATGGACGATAGAAAAGTATGGGGTCAAGGCCAACTCATAAGCTACCTCTCGAATTGTCTAAAGTATATCAAATTGTCTAATATACTTGGGATTGATCTTGAACATTTTCTTGAACCTCATCACGCTTTTCATACTCAAAAGAAAACCCAATCACCAATACTAAACATGAAAGCATGGAGCCTATGGTCAGCATAACTCTTTTGCCTACTCTGAGTTTCCTGTAGCCTATCCTAAATCACCCAAAACCTATCCAAAAACTCATGAAGAAAGTTGGTACCACGGGTTCTAACATCTTAAGCATCAAAAAAATATAATGGAGATCAATAATGCCTACCATACAATGCCTCAAATGGTGCCATCTCAATACTTGACTGGTAGCTATTATTATAAGAAAACTCCACCAAGGATAAATGTTGCTTCCACTAACCTTTAAATTACATAACATGGGTGCAAAGAATATCCTCCAAAACTTCTCTTGAAAAATCCCCTAGAAGCTAAAAGTGAAATTAGATCCTCTATCTAAAATAATAAACATGAATACCCAATGAAGGTCAACCGCCTCTCAATATAAGTTAATCTCCCATTATTCAAGGTAGTCTAAATAGGGATGAAATAATCAGATTTGGTCAACCAATGAATGATGACCCAAATTCTATCAAAACCATGAGAAGAGCAAGGGAAACATTAAAAAGTCCATAGCAATCCCCTCCAACTTCTACTCAAGAGTATGTATCCTCTAAATCAACCCGCCATGTTTAAGATGTTTGGCCTTTACTTGCTAACAACACAAACAATGAGCTAAGAAGTATAACACATCCTTCTTCGTACAACTTCAGTAGTAATGCTGCCTTAAATTTCTATTCATCTTTATTGTACCTGGGTAAATAGAATATCTGGAGCTATAAGCCTCCCGTAGTATCAACTAAAACAATACTCCAACTCTTGGATCACAAATAGGACAATCAAATCTCAAAATACCCTCAAAATATAAAGTATCCCTCTTGAACTCATCTCTTAGCACCTGTTCATGAATTCCACAAAGACTACTATTCTCGACCTTAAACCTTAAATTTGCTCCATCTAAGTAATCCTAGACTCAACATAAGCAAGCATCCTCATGGGTTTGAAATATCATGCCAATTCATCATATTGGCTAAGAACTGAATTTCCCAAACTAGCGGTCACTCTAAAACATAAATGGAGGCAAAACTTTCCATACTCACCACCTTTTTGCTCAAGAAGTTTGCCACCACATCCGTCTTGACTGGATGGTGTAAAATAGAGGTATCATAATCCTTCAACAACTCAATCCACCTACATTATCTCAAATTAAACTCCCTCTGAGTCATAATTTATTGAAGACTATAATTGTAGGTAAATATCTCACAATGAAAACCCTACAATTAATGCCTTCAAATCTTAAGTGTAAAAAATACTGTCACCAACTCCAAGTCATGAGTGAGGTAGTTTTTCTCGTGTACCTTTAGCTACCTCGATACATAAGTAATAGCTCATCCCTACTACATCAGAATAGACCCTTAACTGGAAGAGTCAAAATAGAAGTTGAAGTGAGCAAGCCCTTAAGATTTAGGAAGCTCACCTCACACTAAAAAGATCACTAAAATAGAACCTTTTTCCTAGTCAATCAAGTCATAGGTGTAGTAGTAGTAGCAAGACTCTCGATGAACCATCTATAGTAACTTACCAAACTAATAAAACGATAAATTTTGGTCAAATATATAGATCTAGACCAGTCATGAATAGACTCAATCTTTACTGTATAAACAATAATCCCATCTTTAAAAACTACATGTCCTAATAATGTCGCAGACTCTAGCCAGAACTCACTCTTTAAGAATTTAGGAAAACCCTATGATCTCTCAAAGTGTGGAGCATATTTCTCAACTATTGCTCATGCTCCTACCTACTCCTCGAATAGAAAAGAATATCATTGACGAAAATGATCTTATAAGAGTCTAAATAGGGCCTAAAACTGTAGTTCATCAAGTCCACGAAAATTACTGGGGCATCGATCAACCCAAAAGACATCACTAGGAACTCATAATGGTCGTGCTATCTTAGGGATGCCCTTTTCCCAAATCCAACTAATAGTGATCGAATCTCAAATCAATATTATAAAACATTGCCTCACCCTGAAGCTGGTCAAATAAAACATCGATACGAGACAATTGATACTTGTTCTTTAGTGTCACTTTATTTAGATGCATGTAGTCAATACATATATGCATAGAAAATACTTTTTCCTTACGAACAAAATAAGAGAACCCTAAGACAATACAACCAGCTAGATAAATCCCTTACCTAGAAGATCCTAAATATGAGAATTTATTTCCTTAAGATCTGAAGGATCCATACGATTAAGTGTCATAGAAATAGATTAGGTGCCCATCTCAAGATCAAAAGAAAAATCAATACCAAGCTTAGTAGGAAGGTTAGGTAGTTCGCTAGAAAAGACATCAGAAAACTTACGAACAATAGGAATAGAATCATGTGAATGACTCTCTACACTAATACCTCAAACATAGATAAAAAATGACTCATAACCCCTTCCTATTAATCTCTATCCTAATGATAAGAAATAATCCCCATAGGTGTGCGGCTAAAAAAGCCTTGCACAATCAGGAGTATGTCAGTCACAACTAAGGTAACGATTTTTGCAAAATAATCCAAGACTGCGTGGTAGGGGATAATCAGTCTATGCCAAAAATCATATCAAAATCTACCATAGCTAGTACAATAAGATTAGCCTAAGTATCATACTCTTAAACAGTCACAACACATGATCTATAAATCTAATCATCTACTAAAAAATCACCCGCGAGAGTAGTTACGCACAAAAGCATAGAAAAAAGCTCTCAAGACAAAACTCACCATGATGCATAATAAGCAGAAACATATGAATATGTGGACCTCGAATCAAATAAAGTAATAGCTAGCCTATGGCACATTAAAATAATACTTATAACATAATCATCTGAAGACTTTACCTCCAGCCTACCAGGTGCAACATATAAATAACCCCATCCATTATTTGACTGGATCCTATCCAACAACCTATCCGACCTGCCTAAGGACCTCCTTTACAAACCTAAGGACTACACCTATAACCTTATGCCCTACCTCTAGCTAGGGCCAACACTGCACTAATTATTTGAACACTCTACATTGTAGGCTCAATCATCTCACATAGGGGACACTCTTTCCAATATAACCAATGACCCCATAACTCTAGCATGCCTCAAGCACTCTACTCTATCTAAAAAATTCAACTGACCCAGGATGGCCACCTCAGCCTAAAGACCGTAGTTGTACACCTCTCTAAAATTGACCACTTCTCTAACCATGGTATCTATTATAATCAAGGTAAACACTATCTGTAATATAAAGTATTGTCTAAACGGGCCTACTAGACTAACCTTGGTGTGGATAAGACTGACTCGGACGGTACCTACAATGAAAACCTTTTTATCTAGAACATAAGATACTATGGCTCCTACAGAAATTGCCTTGCTGACAAGGCCTTTTATCACTATCCCCTTGGGCCTTATGGTGAATCTACACTATAGTCTAAGCATAATAAAAATATCCACAAAAACCCATCACTAACTACTAGACTCTAATTGGCCATGCAAAGAGAAAGTCTCTGACCTCTAACAAAATAAAAAATCTACTCATACTCAGTAAGTAAGGTCAGAGTAGCATGTCAGATTAACTCATGAAATCTTGCATCATACTAAACAACTGTCATAGAACCCTTCTCCAAACTGGTAAATTGATCCCTCATATGCTCGTGTAGGCTGTGAGGAATGTCCTTTTCTATGATTATATCTCTGAATGATGTATAAAGTGGTCATTGATCAAAGATAGAACCCAATTGGGTTTAGGTCAATCCAATAGGAAATAGGTCAAAAACACTATAAAGATGTATGTCTAAGAAATTAGTAAGTAATTTCTAGTAAAAGAGGGGGGTTTTGTGAATAAAAATTTCAATGATAACAATGGTTGAATTTATTGGATTTGTAATCAATAAGAAAGAAGCACAAGAACTATGTTCCCAAATAACTTCATAACTACATAGGATCTTCACACTTATTGATATCTCATGGTGCTTGACATGCAGAATTGAAAGGTTAAGATCACTTAAATGACTTTATGCACTTGTTTAATAAATGTCATGACTTGAGGATACCCTCTAGTCGCGACAACGATGCTTACGGTCACAAGTGACCATGCTAACCCATGAGCTGGTACCTGCTGTGAGCACTGAACAAAATAGTAATACGACATATGTGCGAAAGGTAAGATGATAAGATACTATAAAACTGGATACTAAAATATGTATCAAAACATGTATGAAATATCTGATAGAATATTAAAAACCAATTATCTATCTAAAAATAACTGATAATACTGAAATGACTGACTGACTGTCTAACTGATTGTCTAATTGTTTGAAAACCTCTAAACTACCTGAGAAGGTAATGGGAAAATCCCCAAACTAACTTTGACTAACTAAAAGTAAAGAAATACTGAAATAAATAGGAAAAACATATCACACCCTTGATGGATGAAGACTCACCACTACTGTTGTTGAGTAATGTTGGGCTGTCTAAGAATAGTTGGGAAACTATGTATCTGAACCTATATTATAAGACAACATAGTGGAAAGAAAAGTATGCAATCAGTACTTTGAATGTACTGGTATATGAGATGATGACAGGCTGAAATGCATGGGTAACTGAACATGAATGCATGGACATGTAATATTTGAGAATGCAAGACAAAACATAAATATGTTTTTGAGATAATCTATAATCTGAAAGACTGAAAGATGTAAATCTGAGTAACTAAAAATATGTACACTTGGTCAAGCAAACCTAAACTAAAATACACTGATTACTGTACTGATACTATGAGAGGTATTATATAACCGACATGCCCCAATATGAGCTAATCGGGGTCTAACCTATAACTCCAGTTGTAAGGGTATTAGTACTGTTCCATAAGTACTAACACTCCTTGTGTGGATCTACTAGTCTGGTGTCTCGAAGGACTAGGGAGTCAGTCGTAATTGGCGAGTGACCTCTAAGAGATTGTCAGTCCTAAACTGGTAGGTAACATCTCATAATCCTACGCTGGCTATTTAGTTTTGAAACTTAGGGACTATTTCTAAGGACCCAATCCTATCTAGCGGGTAAGCCCCCATCCGCAGGTTCACTCGGTGCTAAAACCTACTCCCAACTGAACTGACACTAGTACTAAATTAAACTAAGTTTAACTGAACATTATTTCTAATAGTGCTAATCATGGTTATATCAACTAAAAAATACTAATATACATAGCTTAACTGAATCATTGCTTGAAAATCTGAAATCATGTAAAACACGTAGGTATCAGGTGCTCATAACCCACCAGTACTGAATGATTATAAAAATACAATATCAAACTTGAAATACTGTAGTATGCAATCATGGTTCAAAGATCCAAAACATGGACATTTCATCAAACATGTAAGAATCATAATCTTGAACATGTGAATGTATTAAACATGAGGAAACAACATGATTACATGGCTAAATTCATAATATGGGCATTTATCCCGAAATTAATTGAACATGACTTGGGAATCACAACACTTAAAAAATGATATGACTAATTCCACTTGAAAACAATTGTAACCATAACTTGAAATTTAATTAACAGGAGATTCATGTATTTATTTCATCCTGAACGTGTAAAAACTCATAAATTAAACCAAAAGAGGGTTTTTTGGACTCCATGGGCGAAAGAGACCAATAGATGAACATTCACATACCTTACCAACTGAATTCTTGAAAAATTCTTGGATTGGAAGCTTGAACTCTTGATTTCATTAGAATGAAGCTTGAATTTGTTCTTGGGGAAGAAGAAGGGTTTTCTTGGGAGAAATTTGAGTAAAAGAGGTAAATAATGCCCTTTTAGAAGCCCCAATTCATGTTATAGAGGAAATAGAATTAGGGAAAATGACCTAAATTCCCCATAACTTAAAGGCCAAAGGGCTGGAAGAAAGGCATGGGCATATCGTGGGCTCCAGACCGGTGGAATAAGCTCTACATTGCAGACCCCAGTCCAGCGAAATAGACTAGTGGATAAAAGGCATGGTAGTCGATGCACATTCTGAGAGAACCATCTTTCTTACGTATGAATAAGATTAGAGTACCCCATTGAGAAACACTAGACCTAATGAAACCCTAATCTAAGAGATATTTTAACTATTTTTTCAAATCCTTAGGCTCAGCTGGAGCTATTCTATATGGTGGAATAAAGAAAAGCTGGGTATCTAGAAGGAGATCTATTCTAAAGTCAATTTCCTTTAGGGGAGGAACTCTGAGAAGATATTTAGGGAACACATCTGGAAATTTCCTTACTACTGAAACTGACTCGAGAGTTGGAGTTGCAGAACTAGAGTATTTGACTCTAACGAGATGGTAAACACACCCTTTAGATATCATCTTTCATTCTTTAAGATATGAAACAATCTAACCCTTAAGCAATGAAGTACTACCCCTTTATTCAATGATTGGTTCATTGAGAAACTGAAATTGAACGATGCTATTTCTATAATTAACTAAAGCATAACATGAGTGGAGCCAATCCATGCTAAGATTGACATCAAAATCTATCATTTCTAACTCCACAAGATCAACTGAGGTGACTTTCTAAGATAATGTGACTAGGAAATTTCTATATACCCATCTGGATATAATAGATTTACCCATTAGGATAAACACTAATAAAGGCTCTGCTAATGTTTCGAGACTGACACCAAAGTTGATGGATATATAAAGAGTCACAAAAGAAAGTGAAGATCCGATATCTAACAATGCATAAGCATGAAGATGGAAAACCTATAACATACCCGTAACTACATCAGAAGAACTTTCTTAATCATGCCAAGTCTGGAGTGCATACAACCTGTTCTGACGCTGCCCATAGGTTGCACTGGAGGTGGCACCTTGCTGAGTTGGGTAACCTGTTGGAGGTGATAAAAGATTAGACTAGCTCTGTTGACGCGAATCCTTTCCTATTTGAGCAACCACTGGACACTTTCGGAGCATGTAGCCTGGTTTGCCATATCCAAAACATACATTACTACTAGTCTTAAACTCACCCTTATGATTTCTACTACATTTTCGACAAAACAGATTAGTACGACTACTATTCACATTATTTCTGATAGTTCTCATCATGGTTATATCAACTAAAAAATAGTAATATACATTGTTTAACTGAATCGTTACTGGAAAATCTAAAATTATGTAAAACACGTTGGTATCAAGTGTTCATAACTCACCAGCACTGAATGATTATAAAAATACGATATGAAACTTGAAATATGGTAGTGTGCAATCATGGTTCAAAGATCCAAAACATGGACATTTCATCAAACATGTAAGAATCATAAGCTTGAACATGTGAATGTATTAAACATGAGGAAACAACATGATTACATGGCTAAATTCATAATATGGGCATTTATCCCGAAATTAATTGAACATGACTTGGGAATCACAACACTTAAAAAATGATATGACTAATTCCACTTGAAAACAATTGTAACCATAACTTGAAATTTAATTAACAGGAGATTCATGTATTTATTTCATCCTGAACGTGTAAAAACTCATAAATTAAACCAAAAGAGGGTTTTTTGGACTCCATGGGCGAAAGAGACCAATAGATGAACATTCACATACCTTACCAACTGAATTCTTGAAAAATTCTTGGATTGGAAGCTTGAACTCTTGATTTCTTGAGAATGAAGCTTGATTTTGTTCTTGGGGAAGAAGAAGGATTTTCTTGGAGCATTTTGACTGAACAGGGTAAATAATTCCCTTTCGAAAGCCCAAATTTGTGTTAGGGACAAAATAAAATAAGGGAAAATGACCCAAATTCCCCTTAGATTAAAGGCCAAGGGGCTGGATAAAAGGCATGGGTGCGCAACGGGCTCTAGACCTGTGGGGTAAGCCCTATGCCGCAGGCTCCTATCCAATAGACTAGACTGGGTACCACGTGCTCTAGTCCAGCAGACTAGACCGAGCGCCGTGAACTCTATCCCAATGGACTAGACTGGGTGCCACGAGCCTATCTGGATGGGTCTACTGGTTTCATTTTCCAAACACACCCCTACACCCGTCCAAAAAACTTGAAACTTCCTCGAGACATACCTTTATCAACCCCGAACATGTTTCAACTCAAATATCAACGTCTCAAGACCGGGAAGAGCAAAATAAAAAATCATCAAATTTTAAGGGTTTTGAGAATGACAAAGTCCTTAGCACTAAGTGAAAAATCCAAGCCTTGAACCCCTTAATAATATAACTAAGATTTGAATCGAGCTTAAGATCTTATGGGGTATTACAATCAACTATCCTTAATTATGTATTCTTTGCTCCTGAGTTTTACACTACTATCCTTTGTCTTGGATCCCAGTAACAACTTCCTCAAATTATTGGCTCAAGCTAATCATTAAAGGTTTATAGATACAATACTATATCAATTATTTCTTTCTTCCATTCTTTACCCCCTACTTTCATCAGGAGCAAATATAAAGTGAGGTTTAATGTAGGCCTTAACTAAAAAGAAATAAAACCAAAGAAAATAAATAATGCATGCCCTAACACCCTTTGAAAATTACTTTATACTACAAACACTACCTTGTTAATCCATCATGGTTTCCACAACCTTAGTTGTGGTGTTTAGCTACTCGTAATCGGAAAAACACAAGAAGAATTAATAGAAAAGACCACAATTATGAACTTACAAGAATAAGATGAAGAACTTTAACAATAAGCCTTGAAACCTTAGAATAATGAAATAATGCATAAACTAGTACCAAAGACCTAATAGGAGCATTTATAGAAAAAATAAAAATCTATCCTAAACACACAAGGATTTGCTGAGTTGGTGACTCGAACAAAGAAAGGTACAATCGTGGTTAGATCCCATGATCATTCTTGGTGCTTGAAGGTTTTCCCTAGAATTTTTCATATTACAAATCATGGTAGGTATGTCCCTCAGTATGAGCTTGTGGATACTTGGTACGATTGTGCTATCCTTTTATTTGATCTCTTCTAATTTTTTCATTTTGCAGTACATCTCTCGCACGATTATCAGTACAATCTTGTGGTATGAACCTACGATTATGGAACGCTATTATCTAATTATTTTATACTTAGTTCTCACATCACTGATTTTAGGATCCTCTTTCCATGATCTTATGGCACAATCATATCATTTATGCATGATTGTGGGAAGATTCATCCATACAACACCTATGAGACAATCCTCTAAATCATTTCACAATAATTTGGTACGAATGTTGTGAGATATCACCACCATTAAATGACTCGTTTGATGTTCTATTTTCCATATGTCCTGTACTTTGCTTCTCCAAGCTAATTTACCTGCAAATACCCAAAAAAATGTCATACCTATGTAAAAATATCTTTATACTTACAAATATTCATATTTTTAAGCATCAAAAGTGTCTTAAGTCCATGAAACATCAACACCCTCAACTTAGAATATTTGTACGTCCTTAGGCAAATAAAACACAACAAAACACGATGCTTAACCAAAGGAAAACCAAGAGTACTTTGCCAGTCATACTTTCACAAAATCACTTTGAGCTCGCATTAACCAAAACACAAGTTCAATACCCTCCTATATCATCAAAACCAACTATTGATGTACGTACACACACTCCTTACCATGACATCATGGGATCCAATAATGGCACTTTATTATCCACAAACAAACTAGCATGTGAACAAATGACACTACCCGAACAAATAGGCTATGGTGTAACCTTTAGGACCTTATATCAAGGATGTACCACACACTTAGCATATGTAATAAATATCATAACTAGGACTAAATTAGGTACTCACTCTCACAGTGAAGCACAAATAATGTATATTTGATACTATAGGCTTGCCTTTATTTTCTATGCCTTAGTTCTTTAAACAGTTGGATTAGGACCACTATAGGACATCCGTTGACTTTTAACATAGTCTTGGGGATGGGTAGGGTACATACATACAAAGTGACTAAACCCTCTTTGACACTATACTACTCCCACTTTCCTACCTTCTTAGTTTTTCTTCCTTTTTCAGCTTTTCAAACCACGGTTACAATATTCTTTTTACAACTTCTTATTTTTATATTTCTTTTTTTATATTACATTTTTTCTCTTTTTTTCTCTTCACAAACTACCACACCCGTATCTCTTTTATTTTCTTTTACTAAATTGTTTTCCATGCCCATGATAAACTACACATCCTTATGATAACCATCCTTTACTTAGAAAATTTGCCTGCACTAAGGTACATAGTGTCCAAGAAGGGACTATGGCTAAGATAGGTTCATTCTAATTAAATAAGGGAAGGAGAATCGACTTATGAAAGAAATTAATCTACTTAGGCTCAAATTTTAGGATCGAGGGGTATTTTCATTAGGTAGGATATTAGGATTTTTAGTGGACTTAATAAAAAATGGCTTAGTGATCTTTTCCTAATCTCCTATACTATGACTTTAGTGACACTAACCAGGCAAGTTCAAGATTGTACACACATGCCAACTAGGTAAAACCTCAACACACTTAGCTCATGGATACACACGGACTTACTACCTATCCAGTTCATGCACAGTTAAAGCAATGATTATATTCTTATAATCCTAAGGCCATGAAAAGTTTCAAACATTGGTCACAATTCAAGTCTCTATATAACACAACACAAAAACACAAAAGATTTTCTAGAGGGGTATTATTAAAATATTTAAAACACAAATTGCATGATCATTTTATTTTGATTGCACTAAGTTATCTTCTTTCTCTCAGTTGCACACATAGCAAAACAACTCAAAAACATAAATAAGCCTCCTAAATATGTCGTTCAAGCTAGATAATATATCTGAGGTAAAATAAACACAACAACAAAACCCTCAGATATCGTACACCCCCACTCCCTACATAAAAATCACACACTATCCTCTTTGCACAAAAGTAAAGAAAATGTAAATGTAGGGTAATGGACATACCTATGTTTCACTAGAATTACTTTGTACTCTAATCAATAGGTGTCACAAATGAGATCCCACGAAGAATATCAACTCTAGTAGCCTCGGCTATGGCCCTGGCATTTTCAGTCACTGGGCACCAGTGGAGGCCAATGCACTCAATGATGTCATAAGGGAAATCTCGGTACCCCCTCCTCTTTGAATAACCACCTCAGCATCAAGTGGTATCTCAACTATCTCTAGAATATGTAACTTAGAGGTTCTTGCAGTCACTTTCTCTTTTCCCTTCTTTTTCTTATTCTCTCTTTTGTCCTTTCTCTTTCCCTTTTTATAGGGTTGTATGTCATCCCTTATCTCATTTTCCACCTATTCTACCTCTGTGTCCTCACCCCAACTATAGAGGCCTAAGTATATATATTTGGAACCAATGTGTCCACAACCATGGTAAAGTTTTCCAAAGATGGGATCAATGGATGTGGAGGTAGCACAACTTGTACTTGTCTCCCAGTCAGCATCTTAACTTTTTTTGCCAACTCAACCATCTCTATTGTAATCTCTCTAAAATTGAGATCTCGATGATTCTCCAAACTATACATCATTAAGTTATTAAACCTATCAAATTGGGTATATACAACTCGTATAGACACCTTAATTTCATATGCAACATAAGGCTACAACCCTATCTTTAACCTCTTAATTCTAATGTCATAAAGGTCTTGATTTCTCAACAGCTTCTCTAGAAGTGCAGTAAGTATCAAATTATAGCCTGTAGGCACAAAATAAACTATACCCAAAGGCATTGTAGGTTGTTGTGAAGAAGAAAATATAGTAGCACCAACCTCAAAATTTGGTATCTCTGTAGTTGGGGAACCTTCATCTACATCCTATGGAGGTAAATTTGGCAAAGGACCCCATGCTGAAGCTATAAGGTTCCTCAAATATTTGATTAATGAAATATTTGTATTCTTTACTGACTGAATAAATTTATGAATTATCAGAATAGAAATCACATATAAATTTTCCAACAACTTGGTAAGCAAGCATAGGAAAGGTAAAGTGGTGCTAAAATGCAGTATCCTATCCTAAATCTCTTCTACAATGATCCACGGAATATTCATCTCTAACTCTGCTATGAAAGCTACTACTAGGCACGTATTGACTACACCAAATGTGTTGTCACTTACTATTCATGCTATGTATCTCATAATAGCCTTCCAAGCTTTGACAGTGAACCTCAAACCATACTTGTATATTACTGAACATTTTACCCAAACTGATCACTTATTAGACTCTACAATATGGTCTGCTAACCACTTGTAATACATTAGCTTGTCTCTACTTCTCTACTTCTTAATCTTTCTCAAATCAGTCATCTAAAAATCATATTTTGGAGTTCATTAGTCTGATCAAAATTTTTACTAAACAAATGTTTAGTGATAGCCTTAACTAAAATGTTGATCTCCTTATCCCATATAATTACCAAGTCCATATAGTGTTGCTTTCTCATATCCTATTTTTTTGAGGGAGTCATATTTTTTATCATTGCCGCATAGTTGTCATAAAGTTCACTCAATATCTTTGAGTTATAGTTAGAGCGTTGTCTAGTCATCCACCCTAACTCATATTTCACAAACACCCAAATCAATTTTGAGACCTTCTGTATGACTAAGGAAAGATATAGGTTTCTTTCTAAATACTCTTCTTCTTATTCCCTTTGTTTTTTAGGGAAATCCCATTAATATAGTAGTCTTAGGAGTTTGGTTCAGTCTATCACCCCAGGTCTACAACTTTTTAAGGTTGAGTTGTAGAAACAACACCATTAGATGATTCTAAATTGGCATTTTTTGAACCAACTAAAGACTTTTCCTCCTTAGTGGAACTCTTCTTATTAGCAACTACAATCTCTCACTTTTGATCTTTCTCTTTAGACTTGGGAATCTTTATTCGGGTATCCAAAGGAACCCAAGTAGTAATGGGTGTGTCCTTGGCCTTAGATTTGTCCTTAATCTTCTATGGCAAGTGTTGTTCCCCCTTCTCTCAAAGTACTCATCCTCTAAACTACTCGATTTCTCTAATTCATTTGCTGAGGCTGGAGGTGTGTCTTACGTGCCTTTTTTTTATAGATCTAATTTTCCATATTTCTGAGAGTCTTGGGTGACTTTGTACCTATATATTCAAGTGTTAGTCCCCAAAAAAATAAGAAATGGGCTATAGAACATTACACAAAGTATCGTTGGTATGATCATACAATGAAGGTATAATTGTGCCTTCAATTGTGTAATGCCCTTTTCAAAACTCCTAGGGGTTGTCACAACAGACAACTATATAAAAAAATTGTACCAAATAGGAAGATCGTGGGATGTGATCATCTGACGGACTCCTGAAACTTGAAAAACTTGTAGCAATAATGATCCATCCTGTGATCCTTAGTTGATACAAAAATCACAGATTGTTTCATAGAATGAGCAATGACGCTTATCATCTTAAAAACAAATAATTGACCTTGACCCCTTTTGAACAGTTTAGAGGTACTCAGAATTCCCATCTCTTTATCTTAACTACACTCATTATTCATAAACCCTTTAGAACTTATTTTATTCTATTTTAGTTGAATTACCCAACTTTCTCTACTTAATTTTTACTGACTTCGCACGGTTAGAATCTGAAACAAAGACAAGTTCACAATTTTCTAATAAAAATTACTTACTATGAGTGTAAGTATCAATTGAATTCAAGGACTCGAGGTAGTATTCAATTTGTGAGCAATCAAATTTGCAATCTTCAAGTTTGGAATGGTTTAATTTTCATTGAATTTTTGAATCAAGGAAGTGTAGTTTGCTTTTAATGATGAAATGGGTGTATTCGGTCTTGGGTAAAATAATTAGGTGAATTAAATTGAGTTGAGTTGGACTGGATTAATTAAAGTAACATTGTTAGACCCAATAGATGACTCGATCCTACAATTATTGGTTCTCACCACAATCATGGTGAGACTTTGTATTAGGAGAGGTCAAATAAAATTACCAAGGAACCTACGAATCTTAAGGATGACTATGGTATCTATCCACGATTAGTCCTTAAAAATTATGTTCAATTACCTAAATAATGGTTTTTAGGAGTTTGATCAGACAATTGATGCCACAATCCTGATGTTTAGGTATGCTCGTGGAAACCAATCATAGGATAACTCCTAAAACACATTCCTATGTACTTCATGCTGATCACTAAATCCAAGATCATGGGACCTTTCCATGACTTTGCAACCCTTTCATAGGTTCAGTACGTGCTTTATTTCTTCAGTTTCCTTATTGTATTGTCCCTGCACAAATTGCACACATTACCCTATAGTTAAAATAAGCATAAAAATTCTTACATTTTCTCCCAAGTAGCAGTTGATTTAACAGAGAGACATGGCATAGCTAGTTCGGTTACTCAGACTTCACCAACTAACCCAAAGGTTGCCTCCGTGAAACGCCTTATTTAACATCACGTCATGACTCGCGTGTTCTTGGAACACAGAATTTAAAAAGAACTACGTCACATATCATATTTACTTCTTCATTGTTACTCAGATAATATTTCATTCTTTGGAAATTCCCTTTAGACATTAGGCCTCATCATTCTCAAGCTCAATAGTACCATAATGTAAAACGCTCACCACTCGATAAGGTCCCCTAAATCTCGACCTCAACTTTCTAGGAAATATCTTGAGCTTGGATTTAAATAGTAGTACTATATCGCGAGTGGTGAATTTTCTCTTTTATATCTTGCAACCATGGTACAATTTTATAATCTCTTTGTACAAGGTTGATCTTTCATAGGCTCAAAGATAGAATTAATCCATTTCATTCAATTGTTCTAGTCTCAACTTTGTTGCATCACTCCATTCCAGATTCAACCTTTTTAGTCCATAATGCCTTATGCTCAAGTTTGATAGGCAAGTGTCACTCTTTTCCATACAGAAGATGAGAAGGGGAAACACCTATAAGGGTCTAAATGTTGTTTGAAAGGCCTATAAAGAATCACCTAACTTTCTATCCTACTATGTTCTATTTGCATTCATGGTCCTTGGAAAAATGAACTTAATCTCATGATTGGAGACCTCATCTTTCCCGATTTCCTGAGGATGGTAGGTTTTGTCACCTTATTTTTCATATCATATTATTTAAGCAAGGCTTTGAATAGACAATTACAAAATTCTAGCCTCCATCACTAATGATTGCCCTTGGTGTCCAAATCTAAAAAAATATGTTCTTTTTCTAAGAATGTGTTCATACTCTTTACCTCATTGATTGAAAGCACAACTACTTCCACCCACTTAGAAACATAGTCAACCACAACCAGGATATACATCACACCATCAAAGGTCAAAGGCGCCCATCAAGTCAATACCCCATAAATCAAATAGCTTAAACTCTAAAATCCAAGTCATTGAGAACTCGTGTTTTGGTGAGATATTACTTTATCTTTGGCATTGGACACAATACTATGCATAAGTATCTGCATCTTTGTAAATGATGGGCCATTAGTACCCATATTGTAAGATCTTTGCACAATCCGCACACTGTTGTGATGACCCTCAACTAGTGGTGAATGGCACATATCTAATATCCTCAACATCTCTACCTCAGGAACATATATCTGAACCTCTCCATCTATACAAATTTAGAAGAAGTATAGCTCTTCCCAAATGTATTTCCTCACATCATTCATAAACTTCTTTTGCTAGCGATAGGTCTTAGGGAACTACATCACGTACCACATAATTGGCAAAATCTTTAAACCGTGGAATCATGTGTTAAGATACGGCCAATACCTGTTTATCTGGGAAAGTATCATTAATCTAAAGCTCATCATTTAGTTTCAACATTTCCTCTTACTCAAGATGTTATAAGTTGTCAGTCACTTGATTTTACGTCGCCTTTTGATCCTTGACTACAGAGTCAAATTCCTGAAACAAAAGTACCCATCAAATTACCCTTGGTTCACATCCCTTTTTTCTATGAGGTACCTAAAAGTGTGTGGTGAGTATGTACAATAACTTTCTTGATAGAAAAATAGATCAAAATTTCTTAAATGTAAACACCACAGCGAGCAACTCTTGTTTTGTCAATAGATATGATGTAAGATCTTCTCTCGCCTTTGACCTAGGACTATTTCTAGAGCTACCCCTCTATCATCAAACATAACCTCAAATAGCATGGACCAATTAGGTGACACAATAATAGGGTCTGAAATCAACTTATCTTTCAAGCACTCAAACACCTTCAGACATGTTTCACCAAACACGAACACCTCCTTATTCAATAACATGCACAAGGGATGTGAAATTTTATTGAAGTCCTTCATCAATCTATGATGGAATATCATATGACCCAAAAAAAAAATCTTAGAATAACTTTCATAGAAATTAAAGGAGGCAATTTTCCAATCACCTCAATCTTTGCCTTGTTAACTTCAATCCTTTTTTCTAAAATCTTGCGATTAAGAACTATTTTTTATATAACCATGAAGTGGCACTTTACTATATTAGAACCAAGTTGCAATATTCACATCTTCTTAGGACACTAGCTAGATGAGCCAAGTAATCTTCAAATGAGTCACCAAAAATCAAAAAGTTATCCATAAATACCTTAACAGTGTCCTTCACCATGTTAGAATAAAAAGACATCATGCAATGCAGGAAAGCTTATGGAATGTTACACAAACCAAAAGGGATTCTCTTGAATGAGAAAGTACCATATGTAAAAGTGAACATATTCTTATCTTGGTCCTAAGGAGCAATAGAAATATGAATGTGACCCAAATAATCGTAATAAACCATTCTCTGGTAGCAAAATAGTCTAACATATTGTCTATGAAAGGCATCAAAAGTGATCCTTCTTAATCCAGGTATTCAATTTTCTATAGACCATGCATACACGACACTCGATAACCGACCTCATTGGAATAAGCTTATGTTTCTTATTTGGAACCATAGTGATCCACCCTTCTTTGGCACATATTGGGTCGGGCTCACTAATTTACTTTCAGTATTATGGAAAACCACCTCTGCATATAACCACTTAATACTTTTCTTCTTCTCTACCTTTTGTATATGTGGATTCAGTGTTCACTGATTCTCAAAACTAGGTAAATAATCCATCACAAGTTGGATTTTGTATGTTCAAATTCTAGACAAAATTCCATCCAATGTCCCTCTTGAACTTTTGCAACACAGAGACTAATGCCTCAACTTGCCAATTTAATGAATTATCTATAATAATAACCGATGAGGTATTAGTAACTTCAAAAAATTCATAGCAAAAATGGGATGGAAGAGAATTTATCTCTAACACTAGAGCCTACTCAAAAAGAGGCTTAGCTAGTGGGGTCACTCTATTCTTCAAATAAATACTGACCCTTTTTCGTTATGCATTTTTTTGTATCTTGGGTATATGATCTAGGGGAATGGAGAGATACATGAGGATGTCTCTCATCGTATTAGGGCAGGTTGGATAAAATGGAGGCTCACTTTGGGAATTCTATGCGATAAGAATGTGCCCCCCAAGCTGAAAGGAAAATTCAATTGAGTCGCAGTCCGACCAGCTATGTTAAATGGAGCGGAGTGTTGGTCAGTTAAGAACTCTTATTTCCAAAAGTTGAAGGTGGTGGAAATGAGAATGTTGCGTTAGATGTGTGGATTTTCAAGGTCTGATAGGGTTAGAAATGAGATTATTTGGGATAAGATGTGTGTGGTGTCGGTGGAGGATAAAATGCAGGAAGTGAGGTTGACATGGTTTGGTCATGTGATGAGGAGGGGCACAGATTCCCCGGTTCATAGGTGTGAGAGGTTGTCCTTGGATGGCTTCAAGCGGGGTAGAGGTAGACCAAATAAATACTGGAGGGAAGTGATTAAACATGACATGGAGCAGTTATAGCTGACTGAGGACATGACCCTAGATAGGAAGATATAGGGGGAAACATTAGGATAAAGGGCTAAGCCATGTGGGCGAGTAGGCAGTAGTTAGGAGGGCTTTGGTTTTGGTAATGTTCAATATTTTTAGGGATGTCGTGCATATTTTATTTTATTATGTCCCATGCCTTGGATGTTTTTTTAGTATATTGTCCTTTTCCTATGCCGGGGGTCTATCGAAAATAGCCTCTCTACTTCTTTGGAGGTAGTGGTATGGACTGCGTACATTAGACCCTCCCCAGACCCCACGATGTAGGAATATACTGGGTTTGTTGTTGTTGTTGCTTCATTATGCATTTTTAAAAGTCACTCTATGACTAGATAGTCACTCTATGACCATCCTTGACTTCGAGTGTTAGAAATTCACCATGTTGCACCTTAAAAATAATAGAAAAGTAAAATTAGGTAAAATAAACCAAAAAACTTACAAATACAATCAATCAACTATGTAACTGTACCCTTGAAAATTAAGCTAAAATTTGATGTCACCTAAATTACACCTCTTAACAAAGTATAAAGAGTCGTTGATAAAATATAGAACCCAACTAGGTTGAGGTCGTTCCCACAAGGATTAGGTAAATATGTCTATTAAGATGCTTGTCTAAGTAATTAGTAAGTAATTTCAAGTAAAAGAAGAGTGGCTTTTGAATTAGAATTTCAACAATATCAGTTGTAAATTTTTTGGAGTTGTAATCAATAAAAGAGAAGCACTAAGATTGTGTTCCCTAATAACTTCATAACTCCATAGGTTCTTCAAACTTAGTGATCTCTTATAGTGATTGGCATGCATAATCGATAGTTTAGGATCATACTAACCAACTTTAAACACTTGTTTAAGTAACTATACTCAAGTAAGTATTCTTTTCTCTCGAGTTTTGCACGGCTATCCCCTATCTTTGAACCCAGCAATAGCTTTCCCAGCTTATTGGCTCAAGCTAGTTATTGAAGGTTGATAGTTCAAATATTTATTGATTATTCCCATTTCCCATTGTTTACCCCAACTTTTATTGCGAATAAAGATAAAGTGAGTTCTAACATAAGCCTCCGCTAGAAAACAATCAAACAAAAATGAATAATACACACCTAAAAACCCTTTGAGATTCCCTTCGTAATACAAAAACTACCTTGTTAATCCGTTATGGTTCTGACAAACTTAGTTGTGGTTTATAGCTACTGATAATCACAATACAAAAGAATTCATGGAATAAAGCATAAATAAGTTCTTACAAGAATAAGATGAAAAACTCCAAAATTCCACTTTTAATTAAAACCATTAAAATCAATGTATGTGAATTCAAGAACAATAATATGCCTTGAAACCTTAGAATAATGTCAGAATGCACAAACTGGTACAAAAGACCTAATAAGTATATTCATAGACAAAATAAAAACTTATCCTAAGCATATAAGTATTTGCTAAGTAGGTGGCTCAGATGAAGGAAGGTATGATCATGGTCAGATCCCATGATTGTTCTTGGTGCTCGTAGGTTGGTCGTGGACTTTTTCATCTTGCAGATCATGTTTGGTACATTCATCATTATTAGCTCATGGTTTCTTGGTATGGTCATCCTATCCTTTCATTTGAAATCGTCTGATTTTTTCACTTTTCAGTACCTCTCAACAACAACCATTAGTACGATCATGTGGTATTAACCCACAATCATGGAACATTATCATCTGATCATTCTATACTTTGCTCCTATAATTCTTGGATCCTCTTCTCTTGATGTATGGTACAATAATAGCATCAATGATCGATTGTGGGAATCTTTGTTTGTACAACACCTTCGATAAATCCTCTTATTTAATCCACGATAGTTTGGTACAATCATGGTGAGTTTCCATAATTATGGAATGACATGGCTAATGTCCGATTTTCCATATTGTGTGTACTTTTCTTATTTGGGCTAATTTACTTGAAAATATCCAAAAAAACATCATACCTACATAAAAATACCATCGTTCAAACAAAAGATCATAATTTTAAGCATTGAAAGTCTCAGAAGACCATGACACATTAGTCATATGGGAAAATCCAGCTGGCTTGAAATCCATATAACCTCGCCAACATTAGTCATATGGTGTAGTCCATACCATGAGACTCTACTAGGTCCAAATTACAGATCCTTTCCTCACAACTGGTCAGAAACTCAAAAGCATCATCTCCTAGGGACCCTATAAATCTAGGAGGAGTAAATCTCCTAAATTAACTCAACATCTTCTGCTCCTCAACAATCATAACTAGTTAAGAAACTGTCACCTGTGCAACTACTGGTGTTGGAGAAACCTTAACCCTATAAGCCTCAACTACTAGTTGAACTCCTAAATTAGTACCACTATGATCTACTAATTAAGCACCATCACACTGTATGCTACCTACCAATCCCAATAGCTGAAGTAAGGCATCTCTAAGAACAAAGGAAAAATTAAACCCTGTGGGCCTGGGCTGCCCTACATCCCACAACGAGTGGGTGGATGAACCTCTGGAGCTACCTCTATCTATGAACCAATAATACGATTGATTGAGGGCTCCCTGTATTGACCTCTAGCTGGTGATATAACTATAGACTAGCCTCAACCTCTAGGTCGGTCACGACCTCTAATGGGTGCCCTGGTTGTAGGCTCGAGGACTCCATGTCATGAACCAAACTAAGGCCTAGTCATGACGATTATCTTAAGTCTTCCAAGGACCGGATACGACCACCATTAACCTAGACAACCAGAACATAATACAACAAGCAGTGGATGAATTCGGACATATAATAAGATAGAGATGATTTTTGAACATATAACAAGATAGATAAATAAAATAAATAGAATCTTGAAATCCACAATACCAATCCACCCACATCCTATCCACAAAAGTCTCTAAGAACCCAAATATCAACAAAAGTTAGGACATGCCCCCGACCATAGCCAAAAACTCACCAAAATAGTCTAAGATATAAGTAAAGACAAGACCATGAAATAAAGGCCTTTTGGAGAGTGGAAGCTTACCACTTCAAAGCTGACTATCAGATAATCATCACCTACCACTGCCCAAGGAAATAGAAGTGTGTTCAGACCCTGCATAGAGTGGGAATACAACTTTTGAGAATGGTTAGAGGGGTGAGCACTAGCATGTAACTCAAGGAAAGAAAAAAGTAATGCCATCATCAATCAGTCCCAAATCATTCCAAAACCATATGCACGCATTCATATACATATATTTATTATTCCCAGATAGAGAACAAGTCTTAACATGAGAGCTAAAACATTAACCTTTACTATGTAGATCAAACCATTATCTAAACATCTACGGGCAATATGGGTCTTGCTCTCACCATACTAAAAGGGTTCCAGTGAATCTTAGTTACACGAAATGGATTATCAAGGAAGGGTGGGGAATCCACGCCCTTTGCCAATACAGGATAAAAATATATAAAGTGTGATACAAGCATAGGGTCATCAAGACCAACCCTCACATCCTAAAATGTGGGTTAACAATATTAGTCCCTTTGGACCTTCACTTTCACGAATCATCTACAAAACCCCCTTTAAGCCCAATTAAAACATTTACACATTCCCATTCATTGAACTAATAATCATCCATTAAGGCATAACTTATTGGTATTGTCATACCAACTATGCTTGCAAGCTATTATCAATATGTCATTCTAATTATCATCTCTTGGGGGATTCCACAACCTCACAAGGTCCAATAATTCATCCACAAGGTGGAATCCACGACCCTCGAGGTTTAAATGTTAATTATCCATTAACTTGGGGAATCCACGACCTACAACATTCGATTTAAAACCATATATGTTCCATTAGCCTTTTATGTTGTGCGATAGTTCCAAAAGTGATTACAATATGCATATACTTATGTTTCAAATCCAATTTCTTAAGTTAGGTTGAGATTGTCACGACTCGATTTATGGGCCATGATGGCACCTACCATAACCACTCGTAGGTAAGCCAATACCAATACCCAGAGCCAACACAATTGGTTAATTCAGCAAGAAACACCCAACATAGGCGAAATTCAAGGACATTAACTATGAACATGAGAGATTCTAAATAGAATAAATAGTCAAACAAGATACTAATCCCAAAACCTAGTAGAGCTAGTATAAGAACATCTAATAGTATTAATACAATTCAAAGTCAGGAATAATCAATACATTTATTTTGAATTCTACAGACTGAATATAAAAGATAGAAGGAAATTGGGCCACAAAAACTCCAAGAGCTCACTCTATCTCTAGAATCAATCACCGTATAAACAATGATGAATAACTATAGCTAGTACTAGGATCTGCACCAAAAAAGGTGTAGAAGTATAGCATGAGTACCAAAATAATGGGTACTCAGTAGGCATCATCGACCGACTGAGCTAAATCATTATATAAAGATGATAAAATGCAAGATAATTATAACTAAGTCAAGTTACAAAATCAAACCTGAATCATCTCCATCATGACTATAAATAATAAGTAATCAAATCAGAATAACTAAATAACATAAGACATCAACGCATGCCAATATCACTGTACATAAAAAGTAACAAATATTGGAATAACAATATAATATAAGGCATCAATGCCTGCCAATATCATTTTACATAACAAGTAATAAATATTGGAATAACAGTATAACATAAGGAATCAACACAAACATTCACAAGTATGAAGTTGGTGCTCATTCATGAACTGGTGCATAAAGTAATGAATTCATCACGATATCCCATAACACTGAAGAGCATACCAAAAGAAACATAAAGGAATCAAGTCAATAATGTATCCACACTTCCTCATTATTCCATAGTTTTCCATAATTTCCATTAATCGATCATTTGCCAACATTCATTATCATCAACAATAATTATAATTCAATAATATATACCAATATTCTCAGAATCGTAACCATACCATCATGTAGACCACTATATTATCAATACATCTTATTCACTCATTATTATCTAGCCAACACTTATTTCTAGACCATTTATTTGCTAGGCATCAAGAGATCTTGAATTAATATCTATCCCCTATTCATTAAACAATCATTCTGCATGAGTCAACAATTAGCCATTACTCCCTAACTAGACATTATCTTGCATCTAGCCAAGATTCAACACTAGACCACATTCGACAATTAACCAATGTTTATTTCTAGCCATTATAATCCCATTAGTCACTATTTATAAAATGACCGCTAATCACTAGTTACTCACTATTCATTTATCGACTAACATCTTTCATTAATTAGCATCACTAGTCTACAAATACATCTATAATAACTAACCAACATCATAGAATTGGTCATTTGTAGCAACTAAGCATCACCATCACTAAACCCATTGTCACTAATCTAAATAATAAAATCATCATCACTATTATTGGTCGTCAATGCCACTAGTCCTATTTTTCACCACGATTCACTAATCCATTAGTCATTATTAGCCACTTAAGCAACATCCACCACTAATCACCTTTTCAGCCTTAAATCAATTTCTATACTATTTCATACCCTAAAACATTAGGTGACAATAACCGACACCTTTAATATCAACGTATACCCAACTTGATAAGAGCATAAATAAGAACATAATTGCCATACATAGGGCTAGCCATATTTGAATGGGTAGATATATACATATACATATTAACAATCATCCTCCAGCCTTTTCGGGTATCATCCTATCATTATAGTATCATTTGTCCTTGTTGGGTATCAATATAACATCACAATATTATCCGTCCACACCAGGTATCATCATATCATCACAATATCATTCGGCTGCACCAGGTATCATCATATCATCATAATATCATTCGGTTGCACCAGGTATCACCATATTTTCACAATATCCTCTGACCTTGTCAAGTATCAACATATCATCACAATATCCTTTGGCCTTGCTGGGCATCATCATATCATTATAGTATCCTCCAACCTTATTGGGTATCAACATATTATCATAATATCCTTCGGCCTTGCCAGGTACCAATATATTATCATTGTGTCTTTCGGCCTTGTCGGGTAACCATATATCATCACAATACTTAAATTAATATCATTAATATAGGGAATGTCTAGCGAGGGATAAAGTAAATAAAAAGCCCCATGAGGGCTAAAGTAAATGAAAAGCCCCATGCGGGATAAAGTAAATAAATATAGCAGAGAAGCGAAGAAAGGCATACTTCCCAAATACAACGTTCATCATCAATGTCACTTTATCAATAGATATATGTATAAGTAACATGAATATTATAAACTATCATCAGGTTTTCCCCGAAACTTAAATCTTTAACATCAATATTTTTGTCTATACCATATTAAAGAAATAGGCTATAGATATGTATAATAAGTGGTAAAAGTATTAAGTTAATTATTTGTATAATGAGATATCATGAGTCCAATCATAATTTATAGAATATCTTTACAGATAGTCAATAAGTGTACCTTCTAGCACCATTAAAATCATCATTTCCAATATTGAGAATAAGAAAGATTTCTAATATATTTGTTAGTGTAACAATTAAGCGTGATCATAGCCAAAATACTAGCTTAATCAATGGATTACTCAATTATGTAGTCACGACTTAATCAAGAGTATAATCATGGACATATCATTACAAAATCAATAATCTAGTCATTTAGACCATGGGCATAACTATAAGAGATATCATAAGGAATGGACCATTAATAGCATATTCATTGACCTAACATTGACCTAAAGATAATTTATCACTAGTATGAGTAATAGCTAAGTCATGAAATACTCTATAGCTTATTCATAACGTGGCCAACACACTATTTATGGATTAGTCTCTATTATAGTCAAGGGATAAATAAATAGCATGCTTGTTTGCCTGTGCAATAATCAATTGCAATAACATAATTAATACCTCGACGTAAGCTTTATCCAATAAAACATACAAAGGCATAATCACTTGGGAATTACTCTTAATGTCATTCCTTATAACCAACGAGCACCAAGGGTCATCAATATTACCTCAAAAGGGCAATCTCTAGTCAATTACAAAGCGTAAGGGTTCAACAAAACTATCCATAAGTCTTTCCATAAGGTGGGTAAACGAGCCCACTTCTAAATCCCCAAAATGTAATCTAAGTCAATTTCTATCCTAGACTAGGCTAAGGTATCTAAATCATCTCTTAGATGTATAGAAAGCCACCATAACCCCTAAGGTAGATATTCTACTCAAGTACTATCACTAAGTCCATTGGGACTAAGGCAACATTCTCTAGTATAAGAAACTAAGGCCAACTTACTCTAAGTTGAGCAACTAGAGCATTTCACCAAAGGTTCAGTATTCTATGTCATTCTCGTGCTAATCATTAGTAATGAAGTCTATTCGAATTAAGATAATGGTAAACAAGTTAAGCTTTTCAATTCTAAGATTCTCATAGCCTATGTGGTTCAACTAACCCAACTCTTTAATCTCACCAATCCAACGCTTAAAACCTATCCCAATCTGACAAGATATCACAATTATACTATAACATAGCTCAATATAACAAGGAACAAGCCTAACCTGCCTCAAATCCAAGAAAGCTCATAAACCACTATACCTTAACTTTTCACTTCTGAGAAGCTTCCTCAAGGTGCCAAGCTATCAAAAAGACAATTTATACATTATTATGAGAGTATTGATACCCATATTGATTCATTTTACTTTGGATCCAAAACAACACCAAAAAACCCATATGGATCCCACTAATAGAAAAAACATTTCCAAGGTTAACCCAGGGTTCATACACCATTAAGGAATCATAACCCTCAAGAAATAGGTGAAATCTAAGTTTATTTGGGCTAAAGTCAAGACCTCAAGCTATTTGGGGTTTTGGTCTAGATTTCAAGAAATTTGAGGATGTAATGGAAGGATTCATACCTCAAATGTATTGTTAATCATAAAAATGTATGTTAATTAAGATCCCAAGATACTCCCAAGATTCAATTTGAGTTTACCACACCATATTAAGGTTCGACGATCTCAAAGATGAGTGAAAATACCTAGAAATGTGGCCTAAAAGGCCTTTTAATACCCTTCCCAGGAAAAGAGGTATCATTGTTTCCATCATGGACAATGATCACAGTATGGAAATCTCCATTCATTCTTGTGCGATTATGAAATCCTTACCTTGCACTAGGTAACAGCTAAAACTTGAAAGAAAGTTCATGTTTTGGCCAATGCTTTAGGATTTATTTGGAATCCAAAATAAGTAAATGAACTATGTAACCACAATATTTTGATGTTTTGAATGCGTTGGAGAAGTTGGATTCTCCATCTGAGGTTGTTTTGACCAAATGTCGATCCCACACTCGAATTTCTAATTTTATAATTTTTTGACCAATCGGATGAAATAAGTTCGGGAGCATTGGTACCTAAAACAAAGGTATACCTAGACTAAAATCAATATTCTAGAGTTGTTGTTGTAGTTGAAATTTGCATCCAAGATCATTTTATTGAAGTTTTCACCGGGTGGCCATTTGGAACCAACAAAAACTTTCAAATAGGGAATTGGCTCTAAAAAGCAAACGAACTTCCCAATAACTGAACTATTAGTTCCATCAAGTCATAAATGACTTGGAGAAGCAATGGAAAAACTCTAATGGTGAAAATAAGTGAGAATATGGAAAATAACCCAAAGGGTCATTATAGAAGTTATTACCAATTTCAATTCTAAATCCATTTATTCGGGGGAATCCATGACACCTATTACCTTTTACGATGCCCATCCACCTAATGAGTTCAAAATCTAGCAATTCAAAACATAAATGATTCACAAAAAAACATGGGAAACGCAATTTCGTCAATAACAATCAAAAACCCTCAACCCAATTTCCAAAGCCATCAATTAATCACATAAATAATAATTCTAAACACATGATTTTAACAAAAAAGTTTTGGGGAAGAGATACATTCCTAAAAATGTTGAAAATTATTGTGGGAATCACTAATTGGAGCTCTAGAAGCCAAATCGTTAGAAACCCTAGCTTGTACTTGACTTGGGGATTTGAGAGAGTTTTAGAGTATTTTAAGATTGATAAATAAGGAGTTATTGGGTCCCTTAGGGTAGTATAGGTGATGGATTACAATTTCAAAAAGAGATATATGATAAAATTACCCTTAAATAAAACATTGAAAAAATTATTGCCAGTTGTTATAGGTCACGTCATGACTCATGATGAGTGAGTATGAATCATTGTCTGGACTCATAGTGTAGATAGTGACTCAGGGAATCTATAACACCCCAAAAATGATACCTGAAATGCTATACGGTGCTCATGATCTCGAAGAACCACAATCTAACCCATGAATGATATCTACACCAGAACACTACATAATATCATGTATAAATGCAGAAATAAAGGCTAAAAGGCCATAAGGTTAAAAACTGATAAAACATAACATCTGAAAGTATGTTATATCAATACCAAAATAAACTGAAGAAAAACTATCTGAACATACTGTAGTCTGAAAAGCCTCTAAAACTAAACTGTCTAACTAAGAAATTAATGGGACATGTCCCCAACTAACTCCAACTACTGAAATAAACTAAGTAATAAAGAAATAAAGTAATGATCATGTCCTCGAAGGATGAGGACTCACTACTAACTTTGACTGCTGAAACTGGAATACTACTGATGCTCTGAAGCTCGAGCTTCTGAACCTATGGTATAGAATAAAACACCATAGAACAAATACGTTAGTACGATTGTATATATTGGTATGAATATGAGGTAGTCTAAATAAAAAAGGGTTCAAATACATGAACAATGCTAACTGACTGTATAAAATGAATATGAGAATACATGCATGAATAAGTGATTGTAACTGAATTTGTGATTGTACTGACTACTGAGTCTTATGATTGATAACATGAGTTACTAATAACTGATAAAACTAATACTGAGCGACTGTATCTGATAGTCTAGGTTCTAATGAAACTAGCTGAGTTCCGTACTGTGCTGAGTTGACTGTATCTGACAGTCTTGAAATTTGAAGAACTATCTGAGTTCTTTTACTGAGACTGAGACTGTGGGAAGTAGTCATCTAACCGATATGCCCCAAATAATTCATTATAGATGAGTTGAGGTCCAATATATAACCCCAATTGGAAGGGTGTCAATACTACGCCACTGGTAAAAATAAGCTGTGGGCGACCCTCATCTGGTAGTGTCCTCAAAAGAGAATGGTGGGACCCTCATCTGACAGTGTTTATCCACCCCATCAACCCTCATTTGTCAGTGTTGATGTCTCAACCTATGCTGGATACATAGTTCTTGAATGCAAGGATTGCTTCTAAGGATCACACCCTCAATTGTCAGTGTGTGTCCTTATCCTTAGATTCACTTAGTGCTAAATCCTACTCCCATCTAAATAGACACTGAACATGATTAACTGAACTAAACTGGACTGAGTTCATTGAGTTTAGTTGACTGACGAAATACTACTGAGATTACTGAATTACTGAGCTTTCTAAGATTACTGGGATTACTGTGTTTACTGAGTTTTGTTGAGTCACATGATTGACTGAATTCTACTGAACATGGCTTGACTGAGGATATCGTGAAAACATAACACTGGCTCTAGGCACACATCTAAATTTTTGGGTACAAGTACCCCCAGGAATTTGATAGAAGGCAACTGACAAGGCATGATATTCTTGAATACATAACCAACATGATAATACAATAAGTTGGGGATTTCATAAAGTACATAGTTATCATAATCTTGTACATGGTAGGAATGCATATACTTAATGTCAAAATTTCATACTCTAACATCATGAGAATTCCAACAAACATCTACATTGCACATCAATAGCATGGGAGTCATTTGAACATAAGGGTAAAATATGAATCCATCACATAAATAACAATTGAGCTATATTAAATAATTTCTAGTATCTTAGGCATTTTATCAAACACTTAGGTTGCATGACTTAAGGAATGGCCTAATCATCAAATAACATATCATAACCAACTAAAATTCATGGTTTTCAACTCACATGTTAACATATTTTCATAAAAACACATAAAGATTCCAACTTGGGAATCATATAACAACAATCGGATGAACATAATTAACCCATAGCATGAATATCATAATCCATAGTTTAAAACTTTATTCTTGGGCTTCATGGACAAAAAGAATCCATGAATGAACACTATGCATACCCTAGTACGTGATTCTATGAACATTTATGGTGGAATATTCTTAAATTTGAATCTTAATTGAGAACCCTAACTTGATTTTGAGAGAATTTTGAGAGAAGTGACTATATTTTTGTTGAATTGGGGATAAATCCCTTGTTATAGGCTTATATAGTGGTGGTAAATACCCATTCTTCCCTTAAAATAACTCAAAAATGGGGTGTTTATGTCACTTGGTCCATAAGATATGCGGCGCACAACTTATCGAGTAAGCTAGGTTGCGCGGCCCACAACTTATCTCCTAAGTTAGGTTGTGCATCACACAAATTATGGCATAACTTAAGTTTTGATTCACACAACTTATGGCATAACCATTCCAATAGCCTTAGGCAATTTTTTAGGCAACACAC
Source organism: Capsicum pubescens (assembly GCA_030864215.1). Lineage (NCBI taxonomy): Eukaryota > Viridiplantae > Streptophyta > Magnoliopsida > Solanales > Solanaceae > Capsicum > Capsicum pubescens. The sequence goes on along the minus strand of CM061547.1, from coordinate 198,279,602 downwards.
TCCACTTTGCAAAGCCATAACTTCTTGATAGGGTGTCGGATTTTGGTAAAATTGGTATCATTGGAAAGATAATTTGATTCTTTACAATTTGGTGGGTCAAATATGACAAATTACCAAATATACATACAATTATACTCGTTCAAAGATGACTCTTGTGAAATCAAACTCTAAAACTTGATGGATTCAAAAGCTCTTAACTTGCCTCACTCTATGTGACTCTTATGAACACGCTTAACACATCATAAGCTCTCTTATCAATAGATACTCATTGTAATTCATGTACTCAAATATGAATCATAGTATAGGAGGTTTCATACATAGAAACAATGGTTCATTTTCTAGCTTGGAAATATGCGGGGTATTACAATATCTTATCCTTGAGAATATTCATCCTCGAATGGGACTGACTAGGCTGAGAATACTGATTGACTGGGCTTACTTAAGGGGAGTGAACATCTAAAACATAACTATATGACTGGAACTACTGGTATACTGAAATCTCATACTGAATATACATGTCTGATGCATGGATATCTGACAGAATTGTTCCCCATTAAAGAATGACTGAAATTATTTATAAGCTAAGTTTCTTTACTGAACATGCATGTATAATGCATGAATACTTGACTAAACTGACTCTTGAATGCTTGACTTAACATGCAATAGTAATTAATACCAAGTTTATAATGGGGATTTGAACATGAACTGAATACCAGGATTGTAACTAAAATATGAACATGAAACTGAAAACTTAAGGAGAACTGTTACCTTGATTTGAGTCTGAGTTAGCAGAGAAGAGGTGAGGATACTTGGTTCACATATCTTCTTCTTATTTCAAAATAGCTCCCTTAACGTACAGATTTTGCCAAAGAACTTTGACTAGAGGGACTTCTTTGTTCCTCAGTCTGATAGTCTAAGATTTTGACTGGAATCTCTTCATAAGAGAGGCTGTTCTGAACATCTATGCTCAAAATAGGGACTACAACTGCTGGGTCACCTATGCACTTCTTGAGCAAAGAGACATAGAAGACTGGATGAACTGAGGCTAGATCTGAAGGAAACTTGAGCTCATAAGCTACCTTGCCGAAACGTCTGAGAGTTTTTAAGGGACCGACATATCGGGTACTGAGCTTTCCCTTCTTGTCGAACCGCTTTACTTCCTTCATGGAAGAGATCTTTAGATAGACATAATTACTAATCTCGAACTCGAGATCCTTTTTGCATACATCTACATAAGACTTCTTGCGGCTCTGAGTAGTCCAGAGTCTTTCTCTGATCAACTAGACTTTTTCTAAGGAATCTACTACTAAGTCAGGCCCTATAACTGAGGCCTCACTAACTTCAAACCAACCGACTGGAGATATGTATCTCCAACCATAGAGAGCTTAAAATGGAGCCATCTGAATACTGGAATGATAGCTGTTGTTGTATGCAAACTCAATCAAAGGCAAGTGGTCATCCCAACTACCCTTGAAATAGTTGTATACGCCCTTAGCATATCTTATAAAGTTTGAATAGTCCTTTATGCTTGATCATCTATCTAAGGATGAAAGGCTGTCCTAAGATAAACTTGGGTACCAAGACCCTTTTGGAATGCTTTCCAAAAATGAGAGGTGAATTGGGTTCCTCTGTCTGAGATAATAAATAGAGGAACACCATCCAATCTGACCAACTCTCTGATATAGAGTTTGGAATAATCCTCGATTGAATAAGAGGTATGGAATGAAAGGAAATGAGCTGATTTGGTCATCCTATCTATAATGACCCCAACTGAATCATGCTGACGACGAGTACGAGGCAAACCCTTCACAAAGTCCATGTTCACTTCTTCCCACTTCCAAGTAGGAATACTAAATTCCTGCATGGACCCACTAGGCTTCTGATGCTCTATCTTAACTTTCTGACACATAGAGTACTTGGCCAAAAACTCTGTGACATCTCTCTTCACCCTACTCCACAAATAAATCTCCTGCAAGTCGCGGTATATATTAGTGTCCCCTGGATGAATAGAGTAGCCCGCACCATGCGCTTGTGCAAGAATTCATTGCCTTAAGTCATCTAGACCTAGCTCGCAAAGACGACCCTAACAACGCAACACACCATCTCTCCCTGGAGAGAAAACCTCTACTTTCTGGTCCTTCACTAACTCTTTATACTTGACAAGGCTGTGATATCTATCCTATTTTTATTTCACTTTAGAAACTAGAGATGATTCTGAACTACTCTGAACCCATATATCACCCTCTTCTGTATCGACTAAGAGAACACCTAGTCTGGCAAACTGATGGACTTCCTGAACTAACTTGTTCTTACTGTCCTCAACATGAGCAGCACTACCAATAGACAGTCTACTGAGAGCGTCGTCCATTACGTTGGCCTTGCCTAAATGATATAGGACACTCATGTCATAATCTTTTAAGAGCTTTAACCACCTCCTCTGACTAAGATTGAGATCTTTCTAGAAAAATACATACTGAAGGCTCTTATGATCTGTGAACACATCAATATGAACTACGTATAAATAATGCCTCCAAATCTTTAAAGCAAATACTACGGCTGCTAACTCAAGATCATGAGTGGGATAATTCTTCTCATGGGGTTTAAGTTTTCTGGAGGCATAGGTTATGACCTTAACATACTACATGAGGACACAACTCAAACCTACTCTGGATGCATCACAATACACTACAAACCCATCTGAACCATCTGGAAGAGCCAAAATTGGAGCTGAGGTGAGTCGAGTCTTAAACTCCTGAAAACTCTTCTCGCAAGGATCTGACCACTAAAACTTGACTTTATTCTGAGTCAATATGGACATAGGGGATGAAATATAAGAAAATCCCTCAACAAAACATCTGTAATAGCCAACCAAACCCAAAAAACTCCTGATATCCTATAGAGAGACAGGTTTGGGCCAGTTTCTTACTACTTTGGTCTTTTAAGGATCAACCCTAATGCCATCACTGGAAATGATATGAACAAGGAATGCTATTGACCTTAGCCAAAACTTGCACTTACTGAATTTAGCGAACAGCTAATGATCTCTAAGAGTATGAAGCACGATTCTGAGATGGTCTGCATAATCACGCTGACTATGGGAATAGACCAGAATATCATCTATGAAAACTATGATGAACATGTCCAAGTACTATTTGAACACACAGTTCATCAAGTCCATGAAAGCTTTTGGGGCATTGGTAAGACCAAAGGACATGAAAAGGAATTGAAAATGACCATACTGAGTACCGAAGACTGTTTTCAAAATGTCACATTCTCTAACTCTAAGCTGATGATAGCCTGATCTGAGGTCTATTTTTGAGAAATAACTGGCACCTTGAATTTGGTCCAACAATTCTTCAATTTGGGGAAGTAGAAACTTGTTCTTGACTGTGACTTTATGGAGCTAACGGTAATCAAAGCATATTCTGAGAGAGCCGTCTTTCTTGCGCATGAATAAGACTGGTGCACCCCACGGGGATACGCTGGGTATGATGAATCTGTTATCTAAGATATCTTTCAACTGCTCTTTCAATTCTCTAAGTTCTACTGGTACAATTCTATATGGAAGAATAGATATAGGATAAGTATCAGGAGAAATATCAATGACGAAGTCTATTTCCCTTTCGGGAGGAATTCTTGGAAGATCTTTGGGAAAGACATCTGAATATTCATTCACGACTGGGAGTATCGGAGCTAGAGTCATTAACATGAACAAGATGATAAACACATCCTTTAGATATCATTTTCCTTGCCCGAAGGTAGGAAATAAGCTAACCTCTGAAAGCTGAAGTATTAACCCGCCATTCTAGGACAGGTTCATTTGGAAACTGGAACTGGACAACTCTGTTTCGGCAGTCGACTGTGGCATAGAAGGAATGAAGCCAATCCATGCTGAGAATGACATCAAAATCATTCATCTCTAATTCAACTAAGTCTGCTGAGGTGACTTTCTAAAAAATCATAACCGGACAGTTCCTGTATACCCACCGAGTTATGATAGTTTTTCCCACTGGGATAAAGACTGAAAAGGGCTCTACTAGAATTTTGGGACTGACTCTGAAATCAAATGCTATGTTAGGAGTAATGAAAGACAAATAAATTCATGGATCTAGAAAAGTGTAAACATGTCAGTGAAAGACCTGTAATGTACCAGTAACCACATCAGGAGAATTTTCCTGATCTGGCCGGGACTGGAGAACATAAAGTCTATTTTGGCATTGCCCACTAGTAGCATTGGAAGTGGTACCCTACTGATTTGGATGACTATACTTGGCTAAGGAACGGTTCTGCTGACCCTGATAACCTGATTGGGGACAATCCCTAACTCTGTGGCCTGGCTTGCCACATCTGAAGCACACATCACTGCCAGCTCTGCAAACACCTTGGTAGTTTCTTCCACACTATTGGCAGGGAGGATTTTTTCGACCACTTTTTGGTCTAGACATTCTGGCACTCTTATTCTTTCTCCCTTCTTTCCTATACCTCTTCTCCCCACTCTGCGGAGCATGATCCATAAGACTTGATAGGATAATAGCCAGCTGATTGTCCTGAGAATCTACTAAATAAGATAAGCCGGTGAATAAGTTCTAAATTCAGTGTGGGAGACAAGCTCATTCAGGGAATCTGCCTTAACGGGCGGAGGGGCTGAGTGATTTTCATTACTTCTTTCGTTAGCTTCTCTGGAAGTCATGTTTTGGAAGCATAAGGAAGAGATGAATTAGACTGAGAGTTTAACTTGAGCTTGTGCCCAATAGCACGACATGACTACTGAAAGAAGGGAAACTTTTCCAAAATCATCTCGTAGCCTCCTGCACATAAATGTGGCGCGCAATACACCTATGTACAAGACTCTACTAGATGCAACTTTCAGACTTCCTAAGACACTATTGAATCTTAGTCTCTGATACCAAGTTTGTAACGCCCCGAATCTGATACCTGGAATGCTACACGGTGATAATGACCTCGAAGGACCACAAGATAACCCATGACTGATATTTGTACCTGAATACTGTATAATATATTGTATAAATACAAAAATAAAGGTTGAAAGGCCATAAGGTTCAAAACTGATAAAATATAACATCTCAAAGTACGGTATATCAATACCAAAACAAACTAAAACAAAACTGTCTGAGCATACTGTAGTTTGAAAAGCCTCTAAAATTGAACTGTCTGAATAAGAAGTTGATGGAACATGTCTCCGACTAACTCCAAATACTAAAATAAAATAAATAATGAATAAATAAAGTAATGATCATGTCCTCAAAGTATGAGGACTCACTGCTAACTCTGACTACTAAAACTGGAATGCTACTGATGCTCTGGAGCTCATGCTTCTGACCTATGGTACAGAACAAAAAACCATAGTGCAAGTGCATCAGTACAATTGAATGTACTGGTATGCATGTGAGGTACGCTGAATGCAAAAGGTTAAAAATGCATGAACAATGCTAACTAACTGTATAACATAAATGTGAGAATACATACATGAATAAGTGACTGTAACTAAATTCGTGATGGTACTGACTACTGAGTCTGATTACTGATAACATGAGTTACTAATAACTGATATAAATGATACTGAGTGACTATATCTGATGTTCTAGGTTCTAATGGAAATAGCTGAGTTTCATACTGTGTTGAGTTTAATGTATCTGACAGTCCTAAAATCTGAAGAACTATCTGAGTTCTTTTACTGAGACTGAGACAGTGAGAAGTAGTCATCTAACCGACATTCCCCAAATAATGTATTATAGCTGAGTTGGGGTCCAATCTGTAACCCCAATTGGAAGGGTGTCAATGTCATTCCACTTGTAAAGACTAGCTATGGGTGACCCTCATCTGGCAGTATCCCCAAAAGGGAATGGTGGGACCCTCATCTGACAGTGTTTATCCACCTCATCAACCCTCTTCTATCAGTGCTTATGTCTCAACCTATGTTGGCTACATAGTTCTGTAATGCAAGGATTACTTCTAAGGATCACACCCTCAACTGTCAGTGTGTGTCTTCATCCTTAGGTTCACTCGGTGTTAAATCATATTCCCATCTAAATAGACACTGAACATGATTAACTGAGCTGAACTGAATAAGTTCATTGAGTTCCGTTGACTGACAGAATACTACTGAATTACTTAGCTTTCTGAGATTACTAGAATTACTGAGTTTTCTTGAGTCACATGACTGACTGAATTCTACTGAACATGGCTTGACTGAGGATATTGTGTAAACATGACATTGGCTCTGGCAAACAGTAAAATTATTGGGTACACGTACCCCTAGGACTTTGATAGAAGGAAACTGACAAGGCATGACATTCTTGAATACATGACCAACATCTATAATCCATAATACAATAAGTTCGGGATTGCATGAAGCACATGGTTATCATAATCTTGTACATGGTAGGAATGCATATAATCAATGTCAAAATTTCATACTCTAACATCATGAGCATTCCAACAAACATCTGCATTGTACATCAATTGAATGGGAGTCATTTTACCATAAGGATAAAATATGAATCCATCACATAAATCACAATTGAGCTATATTACATAATTTCTAGTCTCTTATGCATTTTAGAAAACACTTAGGTTGCATTACTTAAGGCATGGCATAATCATAAAATTAACATATCATAACAAACTAAAATTTATGGTTTTCAACTCACATGCTAACATATTTTCGTAAAAACACATAAAAATTCCAATTTGCGAATCATACAACAACAACCACATGAACATAATCAACCCATAGCATGAATATCATAATCCATAGTTTAAAACTTGATTCTTGGACTTCACGGACAAAGGAATCCATGAATGAACACTTTTCATACCTTAGTACGTGATTCTACAAAGATTTACGGTGGAATTTTCTTGAATTTGAATCCCCAATTGAGAACCCTAACTTATTTTTGAGAGAATTTTGAGAGAAGTGACTATATTTTGGTTGAATTGGGGCTAAATCCCATGTTATAGGCTTATATAGGGGTGGGATATACTCATTCTGACCTTAAAATAACTCAAAAATGGGGTGTTTATGTCACTTGGTCCATAAGATATGCGGCGCACAACTTATCGCATAAGCTAGGTTGTGCGGCGCACAACTTATCGCTTAAGTTAGGTTGTGCATGACACAACTTATGGCATAAGATAGGTTGTGCATCGCAAAACTTATGGCATAACCATTCCAGTAGACTTAGGCGATTTGTTAGGCAACGCACTCCACTTTGCAAACCCATAACTTCTTACTCGGATGTTGAATTTTGGTAAAATTGATATCGTTGGAAAGCTAATTCGATTCTCTACAATTAGGTGGGTCTAAATCTGCCAAAATACCTCATATATATCAAGTTATGCTCGTTAAAAGATGACTCTTGCAAAATCAAATACTAAAACTTGATGGATTCAAAAACTCTTAGCTTGCCTCACTCTAAGTGACTCTTATGAACACGCTAACATATCATAAGCTCTCTTCTCACTAGGATACTCATTATATGTCATGTACTCAAATATGAATCATAGGATAGGAGGTTCCATACGTAAGAATAATGGTTCATTTTCTAGCATAGAAATATGTAGGGTATTACAATATCCTTATTGTTATGGTCATGAGTCATACCCTATGACTCATGACCAGACCCTAAGACTCATGGAGTCTTCATCATTATCAAGACAGGAACCTTGGGCCATCTTACTGGTTTGGTTATGAGTCCCACCCTATGACTCAATAGGTACAAGTCGTTCCCTCAGCAGAAGCCATAGACAACTTACTGGTCAAATAACAAGTGGAGCCATATGACTTGTGAGGAGTCTTCATGACTCGTCACCTAAGTCGTACCATAGACAATGAACTCAAAACTCTAAAATAAATTTTAAAGGAAAAAATATAGGTTGTTACATTCCATCCTGGGCCTTCATATGTCATGTCCTAGATTCTTGTGAAAGAGTGAAACAAATGAGAACTCAGAAACCAAAATATACTCAGCACACAAAATAAACAAAGAAAGTGAAATTTCCTAAGAAATCCTATAGCCTCCTAAAGATAAGATATGGATGTCCTCGTGACGCTCCTCGTCACTAGACACTTGATCTCATAACAATAATACGAGTGAACCTAGGCTCTGTTACCAATTTGTCAAAACCCAAATTCTCGTGACATGATGACACCTTCTTTAATCCTCCCATAGGTAAGCCAAGCCAAAACCTAGAACAAAAAGTAATGAGCTAAAGATAGATATTCATGAAATATAGACCTACAACAAGTAATACACAGCGATATGTATAAACTATACAGAAAAGCAAGGAAAGGAGTAAGAGCATTATGAGTATCTCATGACCTATTAACGTCGATACAAGAGCCACTAAACAAAAGTAAGAGTACTAGATAATAGAAAATATACAAGTAGTCTTAGAATATGTAAAGACTATCAAAAAGTAGCAGAAGGAGGGAGAATTAACTTTGTCTCTGAAAGCTCACCCTATTGTGAAGAAATAATAAGCCTAAAAGTGATGTTAGTGATGGTGGCTCATACTTATATCTACATTAGAGAAAAGATTCAGAAGTGCAGTCTGAGTCTAAAAAATAACTGGTATTCAGTAGGCATCATAGGTCGACTAAGCTAAATTATAGTAACAATATAATAAGATGCAGGAATATAAAATAAAGTTCATAATAATGAGTTAAATTTTAAATAATACATTAACCTAGAATAAATTTGTATATAAGTAGAATGTGAAGCTCAAAAGTAAATACAATCTAATTAAAACCTAATTGGGATAAGCCTAAAAGATAAAAATAAGAGGGGAATGACTCAACCGAGCCCTCATAAGTCCGATGGATACCAATAATAAAGAAGTATTTACAGTAATGAGCTTAAAGTGTACCCATATATGAAAACATAACTAGAAATCCTTTCAAACCATAAATGCCAAAATTGAATCAAAACTGGAGAATAGTATCATCATAATAAAGTGTCATGTATATATCATTAATGTTAAACTTATTTTAAAACTAGTACATAAGTTTAAAGTAACGATAATTAAAGGTCATAGATTTATTTAAGTTCAAATAATCCTAAATTCCAAAGATAAATTCTCAAATCTCTAAGAAAAGTTGGGTTTAGTCACTAAGTCCATATACAAGGTCTTTACAGTCAAATATAGTCTCACTCAAGTAACAAGGCTAGCTGAAGCTCAATAACCTATCCAAGTCATCCTAAGGTTAAAGATTTAACTTAATATAATGAATGAATGCCTTCTAAATCTACAAGGGGATAATTTAGGTATTTAACCTAAAGAAAAGAGGGTCAGTGAGGCTCGCTACTAATCCCAAAAATCCATACTAAGGAAAGCTCTACCCAAAACAATACTAAAGCCTTACAATCCATCCCAAGGTTCTAAGTAATTCAAAGCTAGAACTAAGGATATCGACACAACCAACATAAAAAAATGCTAGACCAAACTTCTACCCTAAAAGTCCCTTAATCGGCTTACTTAACCGATAAATACTAGATTAACAACTGATTCATAAATACCCTCCCAAATCTAGAATAATACTACACTAATACCATATATATCTCAATCTATGATAAAAGTAAGCCTAGCCTATTTGGACGATGCTGAAAGGTCCAAAAAGTCCACTATTCTAGAGTTTTTCCCTTCTAAGAAGCCTTCGAATGTTGCCATACTATCAATATAATAATCTACACATTAAAATACGAATAATGATACAAATAGTGCATATAAATGCTTTGGGTAAAAATTCAAACTAAAAATCCCCGTGAGTCCTACTTGTGGAATCATGAAATTGAAACCGATAATATGCTTCTTTACTATCAAGGATCATTTAGCCTCAAAATGGGTGGAATCCGAGTGTAAGTGGGCCCAAAATCATTCCTAACAATAATATAGAAATTTAAGGTTAGTCAGAGAATTAAACTTGAAAATTAGTAGAAACTTACAAAATAAATAGTAGGGAAAGGATTACAACAAAGTCTCTAAATCACTCCTAAAACCCAATAATTAACCACCATAATTTCTAACCTCCCTAGGGTATTTATGGTGGTTGAACCTGGAATAAATGAGCCTAAATTGAGATAAATGAATATATAATAAGGTATCAATAATTGCCACTTTAGCGACTAAATAACCGCTAAAGTGGTAATCACTAAAGTGGTTGAGGGTCACTAAAATTTACTATCCTCACAGATAACCTTAGCTAAATCAGTCTAGAATCGCCAAAATGGTTGCATTAGATACAACAAGCACCAGCAAACTTGTCTAAGTGCCAAGTTTTTGATCGGACACTTGGGATTCATTCAAAATCTCATGCGTACAAACAAACTATGCAATCCTACCAAATTTAGAATTCTAAACTCAATGATACCATAAAAATTTCCATTGAAGATTGTTTTGATCAAAAGTGTGTCCCACACCTAAAGAATCGTTATAACCAAATCAACCCAATATTCCAAAATGAGTCCAGAAGCCTCTAGACCTAAATCAAGGGTCCCATTAGCCTAAAATTAATATTTTGAATCTAAAAAAGTTATTAGAATTGGAATACCAAGCCATGTTCTTTAATTTCAGTCCAGACACCTTTTTTAACAGCGAAAGCTCCAAATTAATGAATCACGTCTAAAAATCAAAAGAAATGCTCGATGGTCAAACTGCCAGTTCCAATAAGTTATAAATGACTTGGAAAAGCTCTAATAAGGTTGTAAATAGGGTAAAATCACAAAAATGTAGGAAATGACCTAGAGGATCATTACACAAATCCATCATAAATTCTAGTAATTTCTTTATTAATAGGTCTCTTGTCTCTTTATTTGCTGAATTTAGGGACTCCCCTATGATAGACGTCATTACCATAGATCTATTGACAATTAAATGATAAATGGGTCATTTCTCATAGACAGTATCAAATAAGTAATCCCTCACCCTATTATCAATGATGTTTATATCTTCGATCAGCTGGATGAGATCTGCATTTATGTATATTCTGGCAATTACAAAAAAGACCTCCTTTAGTTGCTTCTAGTTCTTCTTGAACTTATGTTTGATGTTTTCCTATGGATAACTGATGCATATACGATGAACTAAATTTAGATATACAGATGAAGCCCCCTTCAATATTCTACCATGATGATCAGACACTATACACATATTTTTACATTTACCATAAGCTATTTTAAACACACAAAAAAATCATTTCAACAAAGTTTAATTTATAGAATCAACAACAACATATGCTAATGGAAGAATTTTTCTTGATTAAGCAAATAAAAGTGAGGCATTATGTTAGATTAGTATGAGTAATAATACAAACCTTTGGGTATAAGTAATAAGCATGTATAGTAAGGAATTATGTTAAAACACACATACTTAAAAGTTGGATCACTACATCTCTAAAAAATACACTATTGTATAAAAGAGTTACATAGAGACTTACCTACTACCTAAAGAACACTAACACACAACATGGTTCCCCTGTTCTTCTAATTTCAAAAAAGTCCCATTAATAATTGTGGTTGGCATACAATATTCCCATCCTCTAATTGGTACATTCTGCATAACAAAATCGTATAGAAAGTGATTGTTCTCTATTTTATTTGACATTTTGAATGATTCTAAATTTCTTGTATTTATCATATACAACAAAGTAGGAAGTTTACTATATGATTCACGCAGGAAACCTCCTACCAGTTCAAGTGCCTTTTCTTTTGATCTAAATGTTTTTTTGTAGTTATCCTAATCCCATGAAGTTTTCTAATTTCATCCATGATCCCGATGAAAGTGCAAGATTATTGCATATTTAGATACTTAATAAAGTAGCGTGATGTGGTAAAATCACTATCTCCATAATTGGACAGGTGTGAACATCAATGAATTGGTTCACCATGAAAACTTTTGATTAGTTTTAAATAGAATAAGTTGTGGTAGAACAAGTGAAATCCAAAAAACTATTCAAAGTTGAATCACTCCTTGATTTAGGAGGTGTGGCACAAGCTGAAATTTTCCAGAGAACAAGTAAAAGTAACCAAGTAGTGGCACAAGGCCTCCCTCTATTCGTGTCATTTTTTGCTCATTTTCTAACATATTTTGCTGTTAATTCTTCCACGGTTCATTGGTGCTATTTTTCTTCTTATTTAATCTCCAAATACCTCAATACACTTCTATGTAAGCAAATCACAAAATATAATCATAAATCACGCTATTTAAGCTCAAGAAGACACCAAAGAGAGGATAAATGTGAGGCAAAAGATGGTAAGATAATGTGGTTTTTAGCCTCACATCAAATCTCACACTTAAACCCTTTCTCATTCCCGAGTAAGCTATACACTCATGTCTTAGACTATACTACAACTATACCAATTGAAACAAAATTACTCAAGTTAAAACTACAACAGTTACAATAATTGACATGTTCTTATTAAAAATACTTCATTTATACCATACATTTAAACAACTACTCCAATACCTTCTAGCCTCAATAACCAACTGTATGATACTAGAATACTCCTATAAGTCTCTCAGCCAAGAGATCATATATGTCACCTATATTCGTCAACCATGTTCCCTCACAACAAGAGAGTTACCCATATTTACTTAAAAGCATACAAATTAGTGAAAGGATGGGTATAAGAATAGAAATATGTTCACTCTCATAAAAAAAATTCACATGCAACATACAATGAACCATAAGCTTTCGCTTAGTGTATTACACCACTAATATAAGGACATGAAAATTTAAATTCATGTAGGACTTTTCAAGTTGTAATTTAGTCTAATGGACAAGTAATAATTATTTTGGTTGAAATAGTGACTATCTTCCCTAAGGACTTAATGCATCACAAATTTTTCATTATTCGCTCACTCTTTCTGTTACTCTTCTAATCCATAGATTTCTTTATTTTTCCATATCTTTAAGCAAGTTCACTTACCACTAGTAAGGAGTACTCAATTATGAAACTTTTTATCTTTTCTTTTGTTCTTTTTTTCTCCCCCATAGCATATGAAAATTTCTTAATCACCGCACCCTAGACTTTTTTACAAGATTTCCATCTCGACTATCTCCATTTTCTCAATTCTTACTTCTTTTAACTCTTAGTTTTCAATTTACATGTATAGGATATTTTGGATCAAATTAAAGGTATATTTGAAAGAAAAGAATTAAGATTCATATGTGCCTACCAAAGAATAGGCTAAAGGCTTAAGGGTCCTTAATAGGATCATCTATAGTGGGTAGCTAAAGAAAAGGATAAATGTAGGTTAATCAAAGAAAACACCTCTATTTTCTCCTAAACTTAGCATTCCTCATTTCGCTGTGCAAAAACACCGGGCAAGTTCTAGACATCAATATGAAAACAAGAAATATCAAAAGATGGCTAACACATATGGCACATGTTCAACTTAAGATGGATTTCATATAGACTGGATTTTAAGAATCTAACAAGAGTTACAACTTAAGGTAAGAAACCCATACAAGTCAAGTAAAAGAGCTTAGAAATCTCAAACGAAGTCATTCAAATTTTTTTACACAACATGCTTTCAAGCTTAAAACCAAATTACATCATTCATTCATGTGTAGTACCTAACAAGAGCACCTGGCATTTAATTGGTCCTAAAGACTATCTAAATCCTAATGACTGACTCTTTCCTCAATACGGTCGTCAACCATCTATCATTAAAAAAAATTATTCTATGTAATAATAAAATAAAAACTACTCAAAAAGTTAAGAAATAGTCGATTCAAAGGGCCTCCCCTAAAAAAAAATCAAAAATAAAATTAAGGGGTGAAAAAGTATGCTCTACTAAGAACGAAAAGTCTAACAACCAACAAAAACTATTCTAATCTAGAAAACTAAAAAAAATCTTTTTATGTTTTTGTATATTTAATATTTTTCCATAATTTCTCAATTGAAACAAATAACTAAAAGTAAAGTACTGTTAACCAGTATTGGTAGAACCCCACCTTACACTTAAAGTCATGCTTTGTCTCCAAATCATTAGCCAAAATAAAATAGTGGTTAGAAATAATCCTTGAAGCCCTCTAGGGTCTAGCTAGTAGCACGTCTTCCTCAATCTTTCCATCAAAAGGGAGAATGAACCCACAATTACTCTTCATCCATGCCTCTTAGCTTCTAAATTTGGGTACTCAAACTTTCCTAAATTTGCACAAACCAAAACAAAAAACAAACATGACACTATAAATATAGAACTATATTGCTACAACATGGGTTGCCTCCCAAGCAGTATGTACCCTCAACTTAGGCAATTTGTATGTGTTGAAGTGCACAATATCCAAGCTAGGACTATGGCCAAAACAGGTTCATTATAATTAAACGGGAAGGTGAAAAGTTGCAAACACAAGATTAGTTCTATTTAGGCTCAAAGGAGGGATCAAGGGATACTTATCCATATTTAGACGATCAGTTAGGCTAAGAGTGGACTAATTAAAAAATGGCCTATGATCATGTCTTAACAAACTATCCTACAACCTAGGCGAGTCTAAATAGGCAAGTTCTGAATTAAATACACACAGAGAACTACTTAAGTACCTAACACACACATTGTATAGGGTAATATTACCAACTACTACCTATCTAGTTCATGCAATACTAAGCTATGGTTTTATTGTCTATAATACTAATGCCATGACAAGATTCTAACGATTGTCACGTTGATATTTACATCACACAGTTGAATTTTTTTTAGGAGGGTTTCATTTTTATCATTTTTTTCTAAATATTTCAAACACACAAAATAATTGTCAACTGCACTTAGGTTCTTTATTTTTCTCCAACATAAATAGAAACAATACAAAACACAATACAACCTAAACAACCAAATTCTACTAGGATAACACAGTCAATGAGAAAAGAAGCACGATAAAAACCCTCGATTATGGAACATCTCCACCCCTAACTAAAGAATATGCACTATCCCGAGTGCATGACTAAAATATAAAAACAAGGAATGAAAACATACACGGTGCACTAGGTCTGAATCAAGACATATCAGCAGAGTAGGCCTCAGATTGGGCCCCACTCTCATCAATAGTTATCCTAGTGGTGACTAGGACACTAACATAAATAATGGAATCAACAGTGACTGATGCACTCAATGGTAGTTGGCTCTCGGGAGGCAAAACTATGCTCCTACTCATATATACTACAACTTTAGCTGTCATCTCTCTTATTTAAGAGCTACTATCTCCTGATCTAATCTTGTGGATCTCAATAAAGTGGTCTTGGGACATCTGTAGGCTAGCTACCTGAGATGCCTACATCTCCTCTCTTTCTCTTTTTTTTTTCTTCTCTAACTCTCTCTCTCTCTACCTTTCTCCTCAGTAGTCTACTCTTTACCTTTTTTCCCCCAAATAGTAGGCATATCCTCAATACATATCTCCTCAATGATAGGAAAAATAGGGAATGGACTCACAGCCATGTCCTCAATAACAGTCCTTAATACGACCAACTCTTCATGCACACCGGCCAAATTTTGGGGCCTGAACTCCTGCCAAATTTTGTCTAATTAGTCACTCAAAGATATCAAACTGGGTCTTCATACCCCGTATTTTTCTTCGTATCTTCTTCTTTACCCAAGGTTGCACCTCCTCCTCGATATTAGTCATTTTCTCTTGAGGGTGCCTCATCTCTTTACACACTGGTCAGAAAATCCTTTGATATAAAAATATAGCCACCAGGGGGTAGACGTGAAATGGATGGTCTCGAGGTCGAAGGAGTCAGGACCTGTAAGGACCCTACTACATCCGTGATGCCCATGGAACATATTGAAAAGTCTCAGTAGGAATATCTCCAAGGTCGGCAAAACCTGGAGTATCTATATCCATATGCCTGCTGGCCTAAGAAGCTTCCTGTAGAAGTAATGCCCCAATATTTTCCTTCAAAATCAGGTGTGCATGGACCTAGATCAAGTCTAATCAGTGGTCCAGTGGACTATCACAAAGTGATCCATATCTGGGAGCACAAGTACCCATTTATCCAAGAAATTTGTATTAGTAAACATGGTAAGGCCAAGTTGGTATCTGTACTCATAGTTCAATCATGAATTTTCTTTGTGAGGATTTTGGCTATGTTGATCTCATAGCCCTCCATAATACCAGTTACCAAACCATCCCTATCGGGGCTCAAAATGTTATGTCCCATAGCCGAACTCAGTTGATGGCAAACCAGAGTCACCAAATTTTTGGCCACAAACTCAGGCTGGCCTTAGTGATCTGTTCAGATAGGCCCACAACCCATGGCGCCTCCATATGCATAGTGGTAATAATTCCTACTATCTATTTTAGATGCATATACTTTTCATCAGTCCCAAGATACTTTGTCTTTACATTTCCCATCTCATTAATACAGAGATCAATCTCCAATGTGTCGGTGTGGAGCTCAAACTCTACTCTTTGTAAAAATCTAGAGATGGTCAGGGTGGAGATGTTCACTGAAACACCTCGAATCATCAAAGAGTTGATGGAATCATCCTCTTTCCATAACAATCCTTACGAATACATCTACATCAACTCTATCTGCTACACAACACTAAACTCCCTAACTAGTGTTAGGATGTATCTACCTGAGGATTTCATCATCTACTCAAAGGGGCACTTCTTAGACTAGGCCTCGAACTCATGCATCTCATACATGCCTACTCTACTAAACTTAGGTTCAAGATAGAATTCTCTCTTAGGCTTTCCTGTGTTGGGTAAAATAGCACTATCCCAATCATAAAGATTCTACATCCTGGGGTAGCCCCATAGTTTAATAATGGGCACTAGGGCAGGCTTAAGCTGTAGAGCAGGCTGGATTGGTGGCACATGAGAAATCTCTACTTTCACGCATCAAAACTTATTGGGGAGGACAGGCACCCATAGCCGTGAAGGACTGAGAGAACCAATCCATAACCTTGTACTTCTCATGCATGTAACTATAATAACCAAAGGTTTTTCCATACATATATATAATTCATTGATGAGAAACAAATGACAAGACCAAAACTATATATACCAGACTTGGCCAAAGGGGCCATAAAATCTAAAAGGTAAGACACTATCATGCTTAACTTTACATTGGTCTACAAATCATCCAGAAGATACATAGACACTTAGTTAAGGTCGGGATAAATCCCAGCCATAATCTTAACTTCTGTACAATACCAAAATATATAGAACATACTCGGAAAGCCCCGACTAGATCTAGAGCTCACCAATAGCCGCTGGATACCCTGGGTTCCTACTGAGAAGATGTATTAGCTGAAGCACCTATGCCTGCAATATGAAATACCGGTCCCCCATAAGGGGCATTAGAACAAAAATATGTACTAAATATGTAAGGCTGAAAGTAACCACACATGATATAAGAGCTCAATGGAAATTAGATACCAGTGTACAAATAGTGCTAGTAGACCACCTTTATATATACTTGTAGAGATAGGTATATTACATTCTTTTCTTCATTTTACCTTTCTTACTTCATAATCTTTGTAAGACATATGATACAAATTACTAGCTGGTCAGTGGTAAATAAACAAATCAGGATCGACCCATGCTAGGCTTACGCCCCTGAGCTACCACCTATGTATAAACAGTAGGATCAGCCCATCCTAGGCTTACGCTCCTGAGCTACCACCCACATATAAAGGTATTGGGATCGGCCAATGCTAGGCTTATGCCCTTGAACTGCCACCCGTTCAATTTAGATTTACGTTACTTAGTTTATTTAGACATTGAGATTGTTACTTTTGTGGTCATAACATTATGGTACCTTGAAATAATAATCTACAAATAAGAGACATATGAATAAACACTTAAGGAGACGACAAAGAGGAATGGAGTAGATTATACACGGGTGAAATGTTTAGGAGTTGAAAATAACATATGGGTCTTATTTGACTTAAAGGAGAACTCTTAAGACTCGCTAGTGAATTTAAAAATACAGACTTGATAATAAGCATGTGGTGAGGTATTTTAATCCAATAGGGAGCAGGAAAAAGGTCATTAGAAATATGGGAGGTTATGTGATGCCACTAGGTATCATTTATTATGGGAGAAATTTAGATGCTTACTTTGTACCACAAGTGTTGGATTTCAGGGAAAAGAATATGACATAGAGTAGCCTTACATACCTGGTTATATGACTCAGGGAAAAGAATATGACATAGAGTAGCCTTACATACCTGGTTGTATGACTTCTCTATTAACCCAACTTAACTTCCAACCTTTAGGATTGTTTATCTACAATAAAGTATATGGTAAAACTAATATTAGTAACTAACTGACACATTGGGCTACTTAACTTTTCCCAAAATAGTAGCAGGGTAGTAAGCCCTTAGTTTATCAATCAAGGGTGTTTCTTTTCCAATTACACCCACATACAATACATATTCTTATAAGAACCCCCAAACAAAGTTGGCTTCATTACACCCTTCAAATGACTCAAAAAATAACATGGGCAATAAACATACAATAATTAATTCAGTGGTGTACCACCACAACTTTCATCTATATTTCAATACGAACTAATCACACCTTTCCCCAACATCAACCTGGCAACCCCCAACATATGTACATAAAACAGTTCAAAATATAACCCCAAATCCTATTTATTGTAGCAATAAAATATGAAACCCATCATCCGTTGAGTTCTCAATAACAATACATCCATAATTTTTTCCCAAGTTAATATATAAGGAGGAAAAAATGGAGCAGTCACCTTACCTCAATCGTTTTAATTTGGACTTCTCAAGAACTTCAACTTTCCTTCAGACTTCAAACCAAAGAAGAAAAGAGGTCTCCTAATAATAAAGAAAAATGAGCAGGTAGTTTGTTTTATATTCTACCATGGACGTATAATAAAGTATGAATAACATGTTTTCCTAATCTTCTATGGAAGAATTAAGCTAAACCTTAAGTTTTTTCACTTAACTTGGCCTGCAAAGGTTGGGGTTTTTTTTTAAGAACCCTAGAGGGAAATATAGAGTTGCTCCTTGTTTTAGAGAAAGTAGAAAGAATTTGTGAAATATGGTAATTTTTTGTGACTTCTAAATGAAGGAAATGACCAGTAACTTGGACTTATAAAGGCCCTATTTTTGTCCATCTATTTAGCTGCATTTTGGACCTCAAAATTGGTAAAATGGGATCAAGTAGTAGATGCACCTAATTAAGGAGATCAAGCTTCTCAAAATTGTCAAAGTAGGTGATACACCTACCTTCTTGATCCATTATTAGGATCAAATAAATTGGGTCTTGGCAGATTTAAGTATTGGGTCTTTTCTCTATTTCCTTTCTCTTTTACTTAATTTAGGCCCAAATAAGTACACTAATAAAGTCCTAAATCTGATCCATGAACTTATTCCATTAACTTGGATCATGTAACTCAGTAGGTGACTCACCTACTACCTTAATTAAGTCAAGCAAGTACCTTAATAAATTACTCTATTTTCAGTTCTTAATTCATTTAATCTAACATAAAACTTGTATATACTTGGTCACTTTAAACTTTTGATTCAAATATTGGCTTACTATTCGAGGTGAAATAATTATATCGATGTTAACTTGGTCAGATCACATTAAAATGTACAAGAAGTATCTAGAACTCCATCTACACCATCAATACCGGTATAACAATTCTCGTATGTTATGTATACCACAAGGCTATACCAAGTTTCATATAAATAGAACAAGCACATGCAAAATATGGGGTTTTACACTACTGGTACACTATCACTAGACTCTCCTTTCTCACTTCCCTCCTCATTCTCAGACTCTAACTCAAAACCTTCACTGATGGAGGCTTGCCAGATGAAACATTATTGCTACTTTTGGAGTCATCTTCCCCTCCTTCTACACTCTTCTCAACATTCTTAGAGTCTAACTTCTCTCCCTCTTCAGACTGGGGAAGAAATTTTGTTGGTGATTGTCTTAGATTCTTTATTTAGGGCTTAACTTTCTGGCCCTGGGGTAAGTTGCTCCTTAGTTCCATCGATTTTGAGATAGTATACTTCTCTACCAAACCGTTTGACTCGTTACCAGTGGTTTTATCCCTAAGTTGATGGGAAGGACGAGCTTGCTTCTTTTGGTTCTACTTACCTCCCTTTGTAGTGTCATTCTTTTGTTCCATTGTACCTGAAGTAATAATAATTATTAGTTAACAATATGAGAAGGAAAGAAAAACAAAGAAAATCTAAAAATTATTATTATGGTTGGGCACTCTACGAGCCAGGCTACTACTCGTTCTGATAGTCGTAGGGTGGAATGTCATGCAGTGGATTAGGTAATGGTCACGCTATGAGTCCACCTAATGAGTCATTGGGTAACCTGATGACTTATCAAATGACTTATTATCTGACCATAAAATACTTATCTCATGATCCAAATATGGCTAGTCACTACGAATCAAACTATGAGTTGCATGGCGAGACAATGACTTGTAGGGTAAGTCATAGTGTAACCATAGGACTTTTAATCATACCCAATCCATGTTAGCACTAGCTACAAGTCACCCAAATACTATTTAGATTACCCTACGAGTTGTAGTATGGCCCATCGTGATTGCAAACTTGAAAAATTAGGGATATTCATTGTTCCATTGAATTTCCAAGGGTACTTAGACTTTCCCTCTCCATTTTTCACACACATTTTATTCCTTAAATAATTCCCAAATCATGTTCTACTCCTCTAATAAAAAATTTAATTCTCAAGAACCTTAACATTAGATTTAACCCTAGCCAAGTTATTAACTTAGGAACCAAAGAAAATTTTCATAGTAAAACAAGTATGAATTTCAACTTAGCGACAAGAGTTGAGCACTTACTTCAAGTAGGGAAATATGCTTGGATTCCTTGGTTAACACTTAGCCTTGTTATTTAGATGAGAGTTTTAATTTTTTTAGGAGTACATAGAAATTGAAATAGAGTGATTTAAGATGTTGAAGAATGTATTTAGGGTAGGAGAGATAGTTAATGAAATAAAGGGTGTTACACAATTCATAAATGGAAAAGAAAATATTTGGGAATTTAATTTCCATTTTATTCCATACAATTTGGGTAGGGTCATCCCATTAGGTTCTATAATTTTATACTTGACTATGACTTCTAGCAACAAATCATAGTTAGTGGCTACGAGGCATCATCTACCTTAATTTTGAGTTAATCCTTACCTGAGTTTTCGATCATGATGACTCAAGGCAACGAGTCATTGTCACTGGAAACGACTCATTTTGAGAGTCGTCAAGACTCTAAAAACTACTTATCTAGGTGATTTCTCCTGGGATTCTTTTGATGGGTCTAGTAATGAGTTATAGGGAGTCCCTACAACTCGTAGGGTCCCTCGCAGGGACCTGGGCATCAGAATTTTTCTAGTCTTTCTTGTATCTTTTGATCATGCACACTGAACACAAAAAATAACATATAATGTAATAAGTAAAAAACATGTGTTGCCTCCTACACAAATCTTGATTTAACATCTCATAATGATGTGGATATATGGAGTACTTAGACTTCACCAACAAGCCCATGGGTTGCCTCTCATAAAAATGTTGATTTAATATCGCAACATGACTTGATTGCCTTGGCTACTCAGACTTTGACAAGACTAACATCCTCACATACTTTAAATTCCTCCATGCTGCCCACATAATGCTCGAAAATATGCCTGTTCACCTTGAATGGAGTATCATCTTCTTATTTTAGCTCAATTGCACCATACGAAAATACTCTAATCATGGTGAATAGTCCAAACCACCTAGACTTCAACTTGCTAGGAAATAAGCAAAGTCTTAAATTATACAACAACACTATATCACTGGGCTAGATTAATTTGAGGAAGGAAAAATCTATAGAAAAAATCAAGAACAAGGTTTAATTTATCATCTTCTCCTTATACAAACCAGAACTATTATAAGAATGGAGACAAATTAATCCAACTCATTCATTTTACCCATACTCAAGTTTACAACATCATTCTACTTAAAATTTGGCTTCTTCAATGCCCATGTGCCTGTGCTCAAGTTCAACCGGTAAGTGGCATGCCTTGTGTACATGAGCTGATATAGAGTGACACATATGGGAGTTTTAACGGCTGTACGGTAGGCCCAAAGAGAGTCATCTTGCTTCCTTGACCAATTAGTCTTATTGGCATTCACAATCTTTGCCAAAATAGACTTTATCACATAATTAGAGACCTCAACCTGCCCACTTATTTATGAATGGTTAGGTGTTTCCATCTTATATTTCACACCATATTTATAGTAGGAGCTTAAATAGATGATTATAGAAATAGAACCCACCATGAGTAATGATAGTATGTGGAGTACCAAAACAAGAGAATACATTTTTCTTAAAAAATATTGTGACACTTCGACCCTTATTATTGGGAAGCACAACCATTTCCACCCATTTAGACACATAGTTGACTACCACCAAAATGTCAAGGATCGGTGTCATGAAGAGCTCATGATATTTATAAAGATGCACATCAAACTACTTAAGTTCAAGGATTGGTGTCATGGCATTAGCCACTGTCCCAAGCATAATCATGTGCATCTTTATAAATAGTCAGCCAATTGTACCCACACTGGAAGATTTTGTATGATGTGCGAGTACCACCACGGTGACACCCAACTAGAAACAAATGACAGGCCTCAAGAATGCTCATCATCTCAACTTTAGAATACACCTCTAAATCACACTATCCACATTTACCTAAAATAAGTAAGGATCATCCCATAAAAACTTTTGTACCTCATGCATAAATCATTTTCTCTAATGAAATGACATGTCGTTTGGGATGAGATCACTTGCCAGATGATTGAGAAAATCCAAAAACTGGGGGATTAAGTCTTGTGATGCTGCTAAGAACCACTAATGTGGAAAAGTGTCATCAATCTCAACCTCATCCCCTAATTTAAACATCACCTTCTCTTATAGGTAAGATAGATGATCTGGAACTAGATTTTTTTTACCCTTTTGGTCCTTGACCTTAAAGTCAAATTCTTGCAGCAATAGTACCCATCGAATCAACCTAGGCTTCGCATATTTCTTCTCCATAAGGTACTTCAGAGTTTCATAGTCATTATGCAAAATGACTTTGGTTTAATCAAATAGGATTAAATTTTTCAAAATCAAACACCACCGCAAGTAACTCTTGCTCAGTCACAATATAGTTTTTCTATGCGGGGTTGAGTGGTTTGTTGGCATAGAAGATGGGATGAATTATTTTCTTGTATATTTGACCTAGGACATATCCTAGGGATACACCATTGGTGTCACACAACACCTCAAATTAAAGATCCCAATCTAGACAAATAATGATAGGAGAAGAAATCAACATCTCATTTAGGTACTCAAAGGCCTTGAGACAAGAATCATCAAACACAAACTTCACCTCTTTCTCTAATAACTTGCACAATGGATTTTTATTTTACAGAAGTCCTTGATGCAACGACTATAGAACCCTGCATGACCCAAGAAATTCTAAATACCTTTAACAAAAAATGATGGAGGGAATTTTTCAATCCCCTCAATTTTAGCCCTTTCAACTTCTATTCCATTCTTCAAAATCTTTTACCCCGAAACTATCCCCTCTTTAACCATAAAGTGATACTTCTCCCAATTCAACACCAAGTTTCACTCCTCACATCTCTGAAGCAAATTATCTAAGTGGGCTAAATAGTCATCAAAAGAGTCACCCAAGATCATGAAATCATTAATAAAGACCTTTATAGAATCCTCTACCATATCAGAAAAGATAAATATCAGATAATGCTGAAAGGTGGCGGGAGCATTACAAAGTTTAAAAGGCATCCTCTTGAATGTGAATGTACCATATGAACATGTGAAAGTGGTTTTCTCTTGGTCTTTGAGGGAAATAGGAATCTGATTATACCTAGAATAAACATTAATAAAGAAGTACCATCCCTACTTCCAAGACAGTCTAACATCTAGTCCATGGATGGCATAGTAAAATGATCCTTCTACGTCGAAGTGTTTAGTTTTCAATAATCTATACAAACTTTTCATCCCATAATTGGTCTCATAGGAACTAACTCATTCTTATTATTAGGGACCACAGTGATCCCACCCTTCTTAGGCACACCCTAAACTGAGCTCATGTATTTGTTGTCGATAATAGGCTAAACCATATCTACATCTGACCACTTGATGATCTCCTTCTTCAACACCTCTTGCATAGGTGGATTCAGATAACGCTAATGCTCAATGCTAGGGACATGATCTGGTTCCAACTAAAGCTTATGAGTGTAAATTATGAGTGGAATACAGATAATATTAGCAATAGTCCAATCAATGGCCCGTTTAATCCTCTACAATACTGAGAACAAGGACTCAACCTGTTTATCTACTAAATTTGCCACAATAATAACTGACAAGGTATTGTTGGCCTCCAATAATGCATAATGCAAGTGAGAAGAGAGGTCCTTTAATTTCAAGATCAATGGATCATCAATAGATGGACAAGCTGGTGGAGTCACTCTATTATTCATATCAAGATCCAACTTCTTTGGCACATAAGAATAAGAACCTTTATCACTGGGCTGGAATAAAATAAAAGAAATAAATTAAACCTTGTTCTTGAGTTTTTCTATAGATTTTTCCTTCCTCAAATTAGTTATTAATGATAAAATATTTGTTTAGGGGGTTTATATAGAGTTTAGGAACCCTTAGAATATCAAAAACCAATGCCAATCATGTTAAGATAAGTATTGGTTCGCATCATAGTCCAAAAGCGGAGTTGTGGTACAAGGAACAAGTAAAAATCCAGATAGCTGCTCAAAGTTGAGACACTCCTTGATTTAGGGTGTGTGGTGCAAGCTATAATTTTCTAGATAACAAGTAAAAGTCGTTCCGCAACTTTCTTTGTAGCAGTGATGCAAGTCCTTCCTCCATTTGCCATTTTTCAATCATTTTGTGACACGTTGCGACGTTAATTCTTCCTTGGTTTATTTTAGTTACTTGGTAATTTTTTTTTATTTACAATCCAAATACCTTAATAAACTCCTATATAATCAAATCATTAAACACAAGTGTAAATCAAATCATATAATCTCAAGACGACAGCAAAAAGAGAACCAATGTGAGACGCAAGATGGTAGAATAATGTAGATTTTAGCCTTGTATTAAAGATCAACTGACCAAGTACATATAAAAAGTTCACTCAAGTAAGCAAATCTTATTTTTAAAATATCCTTTTGCAATGAGTATTGAGGAGGAACTTTTTGATGTGAAGTTGATGCCACCATTTAACAAATTGAATGTCAAATTATTATGAATTAAGGAGAAGTAAATCTTTTGTTTATAGTTTCTTATATATTTACTTTCTTTTATTTATATCATAAATAATATATTGTGTATTATGATTTGTGCATGCCTACTTGTTCATAATTTGATCTACCATAATTTTTTGACTTTGATGTTGATGTAGTTAGAAAAAAGAATGATTCTTCATACTTGCATATCCAGGAGCACCCCTAATCAATTTAGTAAGTCTGTTATCACCGTCCTATGATTTGACAGTTTCTTCACATAAATAGTTCTTAAATATGTGTCTTTATTCATTATAATTTCTGCATATTGATGTAATTTCTTACTATCTGTGAAAGAAATCATAGTACGAGCTTGTAGATAATAGTTAAATTCAGAAAGCTAGAATGTTGGTTAAATTGCTTGATACATATTTTGTACAAAAATATTCTAAATAAAAAATAAAGTTGTGACGCTTATCATAAGCGACAATGATATTATTAAGTATATACTCGGGTATCTTTTGAGGTGTAATATTCCTGGTGTAGTGTCGACAATGTTCTTTTTTTGATAAATTTTACTGACAATATTTACTGGATATTAACATATTAATATTTTAAAAATTAATGCATTTAGGAATTTTAGGATGTGTGGAGCATGAAGAGCACTTTTTGTTCAGAAATTCATTTTTAACTTATTCAAAGTTGATTTCGTGCTTTCTTTTTTGTATAAGTTTTGAGAAAGTAGGATCTATGGAATTTCTATAGATACTTTATTTGATATTTATATAGTTTATGGATTGTCAACTCAATACAACACGCAAGTTAATACTGAATATAAATTAAGTTGTTCCTCTTTTAATCTTTTTTCTCCTTTTTCGCAATTGTACTAACTGTATAATATATTTGCAGTGATTATGGTATTTTTCATGCTGCATTTGTTGAGTACTTATTTGAAGGCCTATAAATTCATAATGTTATAGAGGATACTAATATTCAGGTCTAATATGATATATTACTATGACATTATAAGAAAATAAAGGCATGGTACAGTTAGTGGCGATGAGTCAACCGATAGATTGAAAAAGAAAAAATCATGGTCCGACTAAAAAATAGTTTAGATGTTATTTTTTAGGTGTAGTAGGTGGAATATATTTAAAGTTTTTTATATATTTCAAATGGTTAACTGATTTTTTTAATATGATACACTTGCAAAGTTTTTCTTTTTGCTATATTTTTTTAAGAACCTGTATTGAAGTCATATGTTAACTATTGTAGTATTTTGGTAATTTATGTTTTTGAATAGAATATTGATATTAACTTATTTTTGTGAGTTTGATGGTTTTGATTATTTGTGTATGATTTTTAAAGAAAGAACATGATTCTTATAGTATATACACTAGAAAAGTAGCTAAAAATATCAGGTCCCTGAAGCAACAATTAGGAATGAACCTAGTCCTGATGCAAATATGATATGGATTCTATCATGTTCACATATAAGTAACTTGAACAACAATAGAAGCACTTTCCTCCTAAAAACAGACACATCCACCAGCATATGGTGACATTTAACAACTACTATACAATTTATAGATAAGACTATCTTTCGAATTCGACAAGAAATTTGTACATATACATATTCTATATACATCATACTATGAAATAAATTCACCATAGAAAAACATCTATATCATTACATAAAGTTGAAACATTTTATCTAAATCAAAACTAGAAAATATAAAAGTATTCTTGTGCAACATTTATACATTTGTATTATACAACAAATTATTTCATTTGAAAGAAAAAAAGAGAAAACATAAAACCATTATTTTGGCATAATATTGTAAGAGTCTTCTTGGAGTATTTGTGCATGTTATTCAATTGTGCGCTATTTTTTCACTATCTATATTAAACTCACCACTTAGATAGTCAGTCCACAATGCCCTTTTCTCAATTATTATTATCCGATCTACCTGATCTGAAGTTTCAGATTGGAGGGAGGACTATAATATATGACTAT
Organism: Capsicum pubescens; assembly: GCA_030864215.1. Taxonomy (NCBI): domain Eukaryota; kingdom Viridiplantae; phylum Streptophyta; class Magnoliopsida; order Solanales; family Solanaceae; genus Capsicum; species Capsicum pubescens. The sequence continues at coordinate 198,252,308 of CM061547.1, read as the reverse complement.
GACACCTGTGTTGGAATGTCCCATGCAATTTTGTTAGGAAGTGGAATAGTTCATAATTCATTGTCTTTCATAAAGTTTTATCTAATGCAATAAGGAGCATAATAGGTTTGCAAGTCCATGTGTGTGTAATTCAATAACATTGTAACATGGGAATATGGAATCCCATCAACCTAAAATTATTAATAGGTACATCTCTTTTGACGCATACACACAATGTTTGACTTTTGAGCTTCATCAAATACTGTACATACATAGTTAGTACACATCATCACCAGGTATGTACAAAAAAATTAAACAATGGTAAAATAGGAGATTTTCTGCTGTATGAATTACAAATAACAAGTTAGATTATTGATACATTATCCAACTCTATGAAATGTTAAATTTTAATCTTCATGTAATTTAACAAAATAAGATTTTCCCTCATTATTTTATTGCATTTGTTTCCCATCTCAGTAATATTGCTAATGAAGTTATTTTATTTTCATTATTCGATCTCATGATCAAATTTTCATGATCCAATTTCCTTGGAGATGATGGCACCTACTTTAATCCTCCTATTGGTAAGCCAAGCCATAGTGTAGAGCAACAAAATGATATATATATATATATATGTATGTATGTAAGTATAAAATCGCACGGAACAATAAGAAAAAGGAGTAAAAGTACTAAGAGAATCTCATGACCTAGTAAGGTCGGTACATGAGTCACTAACTCAAAAGTAAGAGTACTAGATAGTAAAAAATATACAAGTAGTCTCATAATATGTAAAAGAGTATCCAAATGTAGAAAAAATAGAGAGGATAAGTTCGGACTCTGGAAGGTCACCCTATCTTTAAAGCAGTAGTATCCCTAATAGTGACGTTAGCAGCGGTGGCTCTTTCTTGGATCTACATCAGGGAAATGATGTAAAAATGTAGTATGCATACAAAAAATAATAGGTACTCAGTAGGCGTCATAGGCCGACTGAGCTAAATTACAGTAACAGTATGATAAGATGCAAAAATATAAACTTAATTTAGGAATAACGGGCTAAATCTGAAATAATACTCTAAGCCAAAATAAAGCGGTATATGATTAGAATATGTAACTAAATAAATATAGTCTAATTACAACCTAATTGGGACCCACAAGCTTAGAAGGTACAAGCAAAAGTGGAATAACCCGATTGAGACCCCCCATTAACCCGGTGGATACAAACAATAAGAAAGTATCGATAATAATGAACTTAAAGTGTGTCCACATGTGATAACATACCTATAACTCCTTTTGAACCATAAATGTCATACGTGAACCAAATCTGAAGAATAGTATTATCATAATAAAGTTCCACATATAGATAATGAATGTCAGACTTGAATCCAAAGTCGTACATAAGTTTAATGTAATGATAATTCAAGTTCATATCTTTCTTTAAGATAAAATAATCTTAAATTCTTAAGAAGAATGGTTAAATATATAAGCAAAGTAGGTTTTAGTCACTAAGTCCATATAAAAGGTCTTTACGGTCAAATATAATCTCACCCAAGTAACAAGGCTAGTCATAGCTTGATAACATATCCAAGTAATCATAAGGTTCAATATTTAGCCTAAGGATGATAAATGAATGCCTCCATAATCTACAAGGAGCTAAAAAAACTAGATGGACGATCGAAAAGTATGAGGACAAGGCCAACTCATAAGCTACCTCTCGAATTGTCTAAAGTATATCAAATGGTCTAATATACTTAGGATTGATCTTGAACATTTTCTTGAACCTCATCACCCTCTTCATAATCAAAAGAAAACCCAATCACCAATACTAAACATGAAATCATGGAGCCTATGGTTAGCATAACTCTTTTGCCTACTCTTAGTTTCCTGTAGCCTATCCTAAATCACCCGAACCCTATCCAAAGACTCATGAAGAAAGTTGGTACCAAGGGTTCTAACTTCTTAAGTATCAAACAAACATACTGGAGATCGATAATACCTACCATACAATGCCTCAAATGGTGCCATATTAATACTTGAATGGTAGCTATTATTATAAGAAAACTCCACCAAGGCTAAATGTTGCTCCCACTAACCTCTAAATTCCATAACAAGGGTGTAAAGAATATCCTCTAAAACCTGAATAGTCTGCTCTGACTGCCCATCAATTTGGGGGTGGAAATCTATGCTAAGGTCAACTTGAATACCTAACTTCTCTTGAAAAATCCCCTAGAAGATAGAAGTGAAATTAGATCCTATATCTAAAATAATAAACATGAATACCCCATGAAGGTCAACCGCCTTTCAATATAGATTAATCTCCCATTATTGAAGGTAGTCTGAATAGGGATGAAATGATCAGATTTTGTCAACCAATGAATGATGACCCAAATACTTACTGTGAGTGCAAGTATCAACAGAATTCAAGGACTCGAGTTTGTATTCAATTTGTGATCAATCAAATTTGCAATCTTCAAGTTTGGAATGGTTTAATTTTCTTTGAATTTTTGAATCAAGAAATTGTATTTGCTTTTCAATGATGAAATGGGTGTATTCATTCTTGGGGTAAAACAATGAGGTGAATTAAATTGAGTCGAGTCATACTGGATTAGATTAAAGTAATATTGTTAGCCCCAATAGATGACTTGATCCTACAATTATTGGTTCTCACCACAATCATCGTGAGACATTGTATTAGGAGAGTTCAAATAAACTTACCAAGGAACCTACGACTCTTAAGGACGACTATAGTATCTACCCACGATTAGTCCTTAAAAATTAGGTTCAATTACCTAAATAATGGTTTTCAGGAGTTTGATTAGACAATCGATACCACAATCCTGATATCTAGGTATGCTCATGCAAACCAATCATGGGATAACTCCTAAAACACATTCCTATGTACTTCATACAGATGACTAAATCCATGATCATGGGACCTTTCCATGACTTTGCAACCCTTTCATAGGTTAAGTACGTTCTTTAGATCTTCAGTTTCTTTACTGTATTGTCCCTGTACAATTAGTGTACATTACCCTATTGTTTAAATAAGCATAATAAATCTTACATTTCCTCCCAAGTAGCGGTTGATTTAACATCGGAACATGGCATAGTTAGTTCAGTTACTCAGACTTCACCAACTAACCCAAAGGTTGCCTCTGTGAAATACCTGATTTAACGTCACTTCATGACTCGGGTGTTCTTGGAACACAGAATTTACAAAGAACCACGTCACATATCATATTTACCTCTTCATTATTATTGAGATAATATTTCACTCTTTGGCAATTCCCTTTATACATTAGGCCTCATCATTCTCAAGCTCAATATCACCATAATGTAAAGCACGCACCACTAGACAAAGTCCCTTTAATCTCGACCTCAACTTTCTAGGAAATATCTTGAGCTTGGATTTAAATAGTAGTATTATATCGCTAGTGGTGAATTTTCACTTTTATATCTTGCAATCATAGTATAATTTTATCATCTCTTTGTATACCTAGCCTAAAATCAATATTCTAGAGTTGCTGGTGCAGTTGATATATGCATCCAAGATCATTTTATTGAAGTTTTCACCGGGTGGCCATTTGGAACCAACGAAGATTTTTAAATAGGGAATTGGCTCTAAAAAAACAAATGAAATTCCCGATAACTGAACTATTACTATGGAAAAACTCTAACGGTGAAAATAAGTCAGAATATGAAAAATGACTCAAAGGGTCATTATAGAGGTTATTACCAATTTTAATTCTTAATCCATTTATTAAGGGGAATCCATGACCCCTATTCCCTTTTACCATGAACATGCACCTAATGAGTTCAAAATCTACCAATTCAAAACATAAGTGATTCACAAAAACCATGGGAAAAGCAATTTTTTCAATAACAATCAAAGGCCCTCAACCCAATTTCCAAAACCATTAATTAATCACATGAATAACAATTCAAAACACATGATTTTAACAAAAAAGTTTTGGGGAAGAGTTACATTCCTAAAAATGTTGAAAATTATGGAGGGAATCACTAATTGGAGCTCTAGAAGCCAAATCGTTAGAAACCCTAGCTTGTACTTGACTTAGGGATTTGAGAGAGTTTTAGAGTATTTTATGATTAAGAAATAGGGAGTTATCGAGTCCCTTAGGGTAGTATAGTTCATGGGTTACAATTGCAAAAAGAGAGATGATAAAATTGCCCTTAAATAAAACATAGGAAAAATTGTTGTCAGTTGTTACAGGTCACATCATGACTCATGATTAGTGGGTATGAGTCATTATCTGGACTCATAGTCTAGATAGTGACTCGGGGCATCTATAACGCCCCAAAACTGATACCTGAAATGCTACATGGTGCTCATGACCCCAAAGGACCACAAGTTAACCCATGACTAATATCTATACCTGAACACTACATAATATATTGTATAAATGCAGAAATAAAGGCTGAAAGGCCATAAGGTTCAAAACTAATAAAACATAACATCTGAAAGTACGGTATATCAATACCAAAACAAACTGAAGCAAAACTATCTGAACATACTGTAGTCTGAAAAACCTCTAAAACTGAATTGTCTGAATACGGAGTTGATGGGAAAAGTCCCCAACTAACTCCAACTACTAAAATAAACTAAGTAATAAAAAATAAAGTAATGATCATATCCTCAAAGGATGAGGAATCACTACTAACTCTGACTGTTGAAACCGGAATGCTACTGATGCTCTGGAATTCATGCTTCTGAACCTATGGTATAGAATAAAACACCATAGGGCAAATACGTTAGTACAATTGAATGTACTGGTATGCATGTGAGGTAGGCTGAATGCAAAAGGGCTCAAATGCATGAACAATGCTAACTAACTATATAACATGAATGTGAGAATACATATATGAATAAGTGACTGTAACTAAATTCGTGATTGTACTGACTACTGAGATTGATTACTGATAACCTGAGTTACTGATAACTGATATAACTGATACTGAGCGACTGTATCTAACAGTCTAGGTTCTAATGAAACTAGCTGAGTTTCGTACTGTGCTGAGTTGACTGTATCTGACAGTCCTGAAATCTAAAGAACTATCTGAGTTCTTTTACTGAGATTGAGACTGTGGAAAGTAGTCATCTAACCGACATGCCCCAAATAACGCATTATAACTGAGTTGGGGTCCAATCTGTAACCCTAATTGGAAGGGTGTCAATACCACGCCACTGATAAAGACAAGCTGTGGGTGACCCTCATCTGGCAGTGTCCCCAAAAGAGAATGGTGGGACCCTCATCTAAAAGTGTTTATCCACCTCATCAACCCTCATCTGTCAATGTTGATGTCTTAACCTATGCTGGCTACATAGTTATTGAATTCAAGGATTATTTCTAAGGATCACACCCTCAACTTTTAGTATGTGTCCTCATCCTTAGATTCACTCGTGCTAAATTCTACTCCCATCTAAATAGACACTGTACATGATAATGTGAACTGAACTGGACTGAGTTCATTGAGTTTCATTGACTGATGGAATACTACTGAGATTACTGAATTACTGAGCTTTCTGAGATTACTAGAATTACTGAGTTTACTGAGTTTTCTTGAGTCACATGACTGACTGAATTCTACTGAACATGGATTGACTGATGATATCGTGAAAACATGACACTAGCTCTAGGCACACAACTAAATTGTTGGGTACAAGTACCCCCAGGACTTCGATAGAAGAAAACTGACAAGGCATGACATTCTTGAATACATGACCAACATCAACAATCCATAATACAATAAGTTGGGGATTTCATGAAATACATGGTTATCATAATCTTGTACATGGTAGGAACGCATATACTCAATGTCAAAATTTCATACTATAACATCATGAGCATTCCAACAAATAACTACATTGCACATCAATAGCATGGGAGTCATTTGAACATAAGGGTAAAATATGAATCCATCACATAAATAACAATTGAGCTATATTACATAATTTCTAGTCTCTTAGGCATTTATCAAACACTTAGGTTGCATGACTTAAGGAATGGCATAATCATCAAATTAACATATCATAACCAACTAAAATTTATGGTTTTCAACTCATATGTTAACATATTTTCATAAAAACACAAAAAGATTCCAACTTGGGAATCATACAACAACAATCGCATGAACATAATCAACCCATAGCATGAATATCATAATACATGGTTTAAAACTTTATTCTTGGGCTTAATGGATGAAAGGAATCCATGAATGAATACTATGCATACCCTAGTACGTGAATCTATGCTGGTTTACGGTGAAATTTTCTTTAATTTGAATCCCCAATTGAGAACCCTAACTTGTTCTTGAGAGAATTTTGAGAGAAGTGACTATATTTGGTTGAATTGGGGCTAAATACCTTGTTATAAGATTATATAGGGGTGGGAAATACCCATTCTACCCTTAAAATAACTCAAAAATAGGTTGTTTACTTCACTTGGGCCATAAGCTATACGGCGCACAACTTATCGAGTAAGCTAGGTTGTGCAGCGCACAACTTATCGCCTAAGTTAGGTTGTGCATCACAGAACTTATGGCATAAGTTAGGTTGTGTGTCACACAACTTACGGCCTAACCATTCCAGTAGCCTTAGGCAATTTGTTAGGCGATGCACTCCACTTTGCAAAGCCATAACTTCTTGCTCGGGTGTCGGATTTTGGTAAAATTGGTATTGTTGAAAAGCTAATTCAATTCTCTACAATTTGGTGGGTCTAAATCTGCCAAAATACCACATATACATCAAGTTATGCTCATTCAAAGATAACTCTTCCAAAATCAAACACTAAAACTTGATGTATTCAAAATCTCTTAGCTTGCGCCACTGTAACGCCTCGAAATCAGATCCCGAGATGTCACACGGTGCTTAAGGTCACAAGTGACCCCAAGCTAACCCTTCATCTGGCATAACCCAAAGAAACTGAATAAAATACATAAAATAGAAGGAATAATGCGGAAACAACCCATAACTTAGTCTGACCAACATGAAAGTAAATTTACACGGTCATAATTCTGCTCTTATATATACAAATCTGAAACTGAATACACTGACTACTAGTGACTATCTCTGAAGCCTCTACTAGCATTGGTCAAAGATAGATGGGTCATGACTCCCAACTACCCCTACTCAATACGACTGAATACAGAAAATACAATACACCTCAAATCTGAACAACTCAAGTCCCTGAATCAAAAGGACTAATCACTTGCCGATCGAGAGTTGCGACCCAGCTGAACATGATATGTGCGCTACATCTTGTACCTACATTTTGGTAAAAATATAGCCCATGGAAATATGTGGGTCACCACTTTGAAATGTACTGAGTATGTGGGGGTGCATGCAACAATATAAATAGTATAATCAATTTCATGAAAACATGTATACGGACAATGATGACTCACTTGTCTTGAGCTATAGCAAATCATACTTTTAGTAATTTCATAATAAACAGTTCATATGATAAAATCTTGTAATCCACGTAAATCATTATAAATCATAAATTATGATAAATCATCCTAAATCAGCATAAATTATCATATCGTCAAAAATCATCATAGGTAATTATAAATCATCATAAATGACCATAAAACATCATAAACATCTCAACCCTTTGACTCAAATCTCGGAGTGACTCGGTAATTCAAGAAACTTAATCTTATGGACATGGGAGTTTTCTATAACCGACAACCCCACGTGAGTTACGTGGAATACCAACGTTTGAAATCCCCGTTGGCGGGAGCGTCATACGCTGTGCCAGGGAGTACAACTTTAAAACAACAATAATCACAATCGGGCTCTATGGCCAATAATATCATCATCAAACAACCCTACGGTGGCACATAGGTTTGGGGAAATACCAAATTTCCCTCTCGGTGCTAAGTACTACTCCTCGACAAGCTCAGAACCGTTAGAAAATCCACCACAACATCACAAGGGTCTATCATAAAGACCAAATCAAATCTCTTTCTCATTTATCAAATTATATCAATTTGTGGATTCCTAACTCATCACATTTTAGCTCAAAATATTTTAATCTTCCTCCACATGAACAAGGTATCAATGCATTAAACCATAACCGACTCAACATTTGGAAAAGGATATGAAGACTCAATACATAATATTTTCAACAATTTAACTCATCAAAACCGTCCAAAAAATACCACGAGTCAATGCAACTTCGATATCAATATACCCAATAACTCAAATCGTCATAAGGAAGCTCAAAATTTGACACATGGCTCGAAAACACTTAGAAATACCAATAATTCATTATTGAACTTAAAACCTGGATACATGTTCAAAATATATCAATTCTTGATAGAAACATCAAGAATCCCAATATTAAATCTCAATTCATAGAACGAAAATAGTCAAATACTCATGTTATTCAAAACTTACAATTCAAATCTTTATAAGTTCATAATCGAATTATTTAGAAATAATTCAACTTACAAAACCATATGAATCCATTAAATAATCATAATTGGAAAGCTTGAACAATTTACATATATACATAATCAAAATCTCATGGTAGTATATCTTGGAAATAAATTCATTTGCCAAACTCATAATAATTCATAATAAAAATTAAAGATACGGGCACAAGAACGGAAGAATTATTCTTGTTCAAAGCCCCACATACCTAAAAATGGAAGATGAATATGAACTTCCGACTCCGGAACTTTATTCACGAAAATAAAGGGTGCTTCTCGAATCCTTTAACATGATCAACTCGAATCCCAAATCAATTTAAAATTTCTACAGTTCAATCAAGAGACATGGAATGATGAAATTTGGAGTAGTAGGGTTGGGGTTTGAGCCTTAGGAAATTTTGGAGAAAAATGAGCTATTGAATGCTCTTAATGGATTTAAATCCATGGTTTACCCGGATGGATTGGAGTGGGAATGACCAAACTACCCTTAAAAATCAAATAATGTCAAATCTGTCCTTTGGTGGACTGTTTTGATAGGCTGAAGTAGATCGACCATAACTTTTTGCTCCGATGGACAATTTAGATGAAACCAATTTCATTGGAAAGAGAACTCTTAGAGATTTCTTTTGATATATAGTATCTCACCCAGATAATTATGTAAATGGAGTCATGATCGTTTGAAGTTGACCCTAAAATTCGCCTGGCCTCAGTATTTTTTCCTGCATATTTACTGTTCACCACTATTCACGGTTAGATCGGAATGATCATAACTCATCGCTCGAGTTTCTGTTTTGGATGATACACATATCGTTGGAAATCTTATTAGATGCTCTACGCGATGAAGGGTCGCATATCCAGAAATTCCTCATAGAAAAATTATTAATCATGATAAAGAACAGAATTCAACACATTTTTGTCCTAGATCTTAATAGACTCTTGGAAAGATAAAAAGGCTTTAACGACTCGACACATTTGGGAGAAAAATATTTAATGGGAAAACTCGAGGTATCACATCATCTCCCTCTTGGAAACATTCATCCCCGAATGTCGCTCGTTAGGTTAGGAAGACAAGGAAAATTGAGGATACGCAACTAAAATAGCTTGATGAACAATTTTATATTTTTCTAAGCTTTGGAGTACTTTCCGATGCATAATCTCATGATAATCACAACGACATAGTTGAGTCTATTACTAAAAGAGTTGGATAAAAGAAAAATTATCAACTTCGATTTAAATCTGCATTCACAAAGAAAGAGATGAAAGATCTAGGATATGAAAACTCGGGATATCCCAATATGTCCCTCTTGGGATCGGTTCTCCCCGAATAATACTAATTGATACACGAGACACTTTATGATCGACCCATGGCTTAATACTTGGGTCGGGAACAAAAGAAAAGGCTAAATAGAATTTGGTAACTCGCTTCGACGCAAATAAATCATTCTTGAAATGGTTATGCTCACGAAACTTCAAGTAGTTAGATTGGACCACATCGAAAGATGGAAGAAATATATGAATCCGTCGAAATAACTATCAAGTTGAATTTCTAGGTGCACGGACCGAATCAAGACACGCTCTCATTCAATTAGGACATGATTCAAAATCTCTCCAAGGAACTTTCAACGCTACTAGGAATCAATTGGGTTTGGGATATGGTCTGAACAATATATATAAATATATATATATATATATTGAAATTAGGATTTATAACTCGACCACAATTTTAAGTACGGAGCGTAGGTCGATCAGTCTTATATCAAAATAAAAGGACTAGACCCCACACAGTACAAATCCTTACTTTCAAGCTTATCAATACGCTTCGCACACCCTTTCTCCGCAATACTATTTTCCCCAAATACCATACTTACTTGATTCAATTGATAATTCTTACAAGGCATTTGCAATCTTGGCTATTCAAATCTAACTAAACCAAACTCTCTCTCCTCATTTTCAAGATTAATTTGGAGTCACCAATTCCTCCACCTAACACCGTAACATAGCACCATTCCAAATTATAAATTTACACACATCCACCTTGTTACAATTCCTCATCTCACAGATAATTCTTATTACCACTCAATCAACTCTAATCAACTTAATACTCACCATTTTCAACCATCATAGTCATATCAACAAGTCTTGAAGCTTAGGGAACTATTCATAGGCATATACGCAATTCAATTTATAGCAAAGCCAAGGCTTGCAACTAATATCCTCAGACAGGAGATTATTCACAATACATGAGTGCTATGCAAGATCAATTTACAAGAGCTTTTAGCTTAGACTTCTAAATCAACATAGACACCAAAACTTATTGATAATATAAACTTTAATCTCCGTCCATATATACACACATGATGTTCAAGCCTATCTTTATAATTATGTATACACTCCTAATCAACACCCATAAAACACCTTTTTCAAATTCTACAATCCTTTATTAAGACAACTTACGGGCACTATTCTTAAGAAAACACTCACTAACTTTTCCAATTAACTAAGCCATGCACAAGACTTCACTTCAATAATTCCCCACCTACAAACCTAGATAAACCATAACACAACCACTTTCACAAACACAACACGAAATGCTTCAAATAACCATGACATCCATCAAAAGCCTAGCCTCAAGCTTACTCCACACTTGACACCTTAGCTAAAATGAACATGCCATAATATTTATCAATAAAAACCCACTCACTCTCTCCTATTATCACCACTGTTCATCCACACTCCCTCGACAAATTGTAACATCCCAAAAATCAAGTTCTGAGATGCCACACGGTGCTTAGGGTCACAAGTGACCCCAAGCTAACCCTTTTCATCGATATAACTCAAAAGCAACTGATTAAAACATATTTCTGAGAGAATAAAGCTGAAAATATCTCAATACAGAATCTGTTCAATACAATATTGGAATTACAAGATGACAATTCTACTAACACATATACATATACAAGAAGGAGACTGAATACATCAACCACTACTACTGTCTATGAAGCCTCTACTAGTATTATCTGTACATAGTCGGGTCATGACTCTCAACTACCACACTCAATACGACCGACAAAAGAAGATACAATGCTCTAAACAGAAATAACCGATCCAAGTCCCTGAACTATGAGGACTCTTTACCTGCTGACCGAAAACTGCAACTGAATAGAATAGTAAATGGGGGTCAGCACAAAGAGAATGTACTGAGTATGTGGGAGTGCATGCAACACTTTAAATAACATCATCAATTTCATGAAAACATGCATACAGACACTGATGACTCACTTGGCTTGAGTTATATCAAATCATACTCTTCATACTTTCATAATAAATAGTTTAAATAGTAAAATCTCATAATCCATGTAAATCATCAAAAATCATAAATTATGATAAATCATCATAAATTATCATATCGTCAAAATTCATCATAGGTAATCATAATTCATCATAACATCTTAACTCTTTGACTCAAATCTTGAAGTGACTCGATAATTCAAGAAACATGACTTTTATGGACAGGGGAGTTTCCTATAACCGACAATCCCACGTGAGCTACGTGGAATACCAATGTTTGAAACCCCCGTTGGCAGGAGCATCATACTCTTTGCCAGGGAGTACGACCTTAAAACTGCAATAATCACAATCGGGCTCTCTGGCCAATAATATCATCATCAAACAACCCTATGGTGTCACGTAGGTTTGGGGAAATACCAAATTTCCCTCTCGGTGCTAAGTACTACTCCTCGACAAACTCAGAACGCATTAGGGATTCCACTTCAAAACATCTCAAGGGTCAACAATGATGACCAAAATTATGTATCTTTCTCAAATTATTAATTCATCAACAATTTTTGGATTCCTAACCCCAACTTCGATTTAAAATATTTCAATATTTTTTAATATCAACAAGGTATCAATGCATTGAACCATAACCAACTCGAAATTTGGACAAGGATATGAAGACTGAATACGTAATATTTTCAACAATTCAACTCATCAAAATCATCCGGAAAAATACCAAAATTCATCTCAACATCTATATCAAAATCAATCTTTTTCATAGTCAAAATCATCTCGACTCTAATAGTTCAAAGTCAATGTACTCAAATGATTATTCTTTTAATTCGACAATTAAATCATGACAACAACTTTTGAAAAGCACTTGAGACCTTCAATTCATAATAAGAATACATATCCCGTAGTACAACTTAAATCACGACTTTTATCTCGAAAGCCTTTAGAAATATCAATTCATTGTAGTAGTATGCAATTCATAGCATAAATTCTCAATTTAAGAAGTAGAGTAATGAAGTAATCATGTATATCCATATTGGAAAAAAATTCAAAGTCTTATAAATCCTTCATAAAGTAATTTGAGTGTATACCCATTTTCGAATATCATGAACTTTCAATAATAGAACTCAACCTTTTTAAATGTCAAAATGTAACAATTTATCAAGTCATGACAACATCAATATTTTTGAGAAAATATCAAGACTCATGGTAACATCTCAAATGTTATATCGCAATATGATCAATGATTCAATTTCGTCATAAAGAAGCTTTAAGCTTATCATAAATCTCAAAATCATTTCAATATACCATTTCAACATATATCTCGAAATCGTTCAAAATAAAAATATGAAATTTACAATTATAGATATCAAGACATCTCATGTCTCAAATATATATTTAATAATTCAAATCGTCATTGGGAAGCATAAAGCTTGACTCATATCTCAAAATATTATTCCAAAATACCATCTCGACATACGTCCCAAAATCATTCAAAATACCACCTCGTGGTAAAAGTGTGTAATTCGCAATGATAATTATTAAATTATATCATGAAAACATTGAGATAATCATATAAATCAAAGTTTATTCATTCAATCATCATAATCTCATAATCGAATTATTTAGACATAATCTCACTTGCAAAATCATGTAAAACCATAATAAAATTAAAGCTTTGGGCACAAGAACGGAAGATTGCCCTTGTTCAAAACCCCACATACCTTGAAATTGACTTCTTTATTACGAAATCCTATTCGGACAAATAATGGGTGCTCCTCGAAGGTCTTGAAATGAGGAGTTCATTTATCGGATTAATTTTGGATTTCTACGGTGAAATTGAAAGATATTTGAAGGTGAAATTTGGCTAGGGTTTCATTATCCCAAATGTTTCATGGAGAAATGAATTTTGAAGGTTCAATTATGGATTAAATGGACAAATTTTCGTCCAAGAGGGGGTGTAAAATGTCCAAATTGCCCTTAAAAAATAAATAATGTCAAATTTATCCTTTGGTGGACTGTTTTGATAGGCTGAAGTAGATCGATCATAACGTTTTAATCCGAAAGCCAAATTGGATGAAACCAATTTCATTAGAAAGAAGAATCTTAGAGATTTCCGTTGATATATAGTAGCTCACCCAGATCATTATGTACAAGGAGTTATAGTCGTTTGAAGTTGACCCAAAAATTTACTTTTGTTAGGCTGAACTAGATTGACCATAACTTTTTACTCCGATAGTAAAATTGGATGAAAATAATTTCATTAGAAAGAGGACTCGCAGAGGCTTCCTTTGATATATAGTAGATTACCCAGATCATTATGAACAAGGAGTTATGATCATTTGAAGTTGACCCTGAAATTCGCCTGGCTGCAGTAATTTTAATTTCCTGCATGTTTTACTGTTCATCACTATTCATCGCTAGATCAGAATGTCCGTAACTCATCGCTCGAGTGTCCGTTTTGAGTGCTCCACATATCGTTGGAAATATTATTCGATGCTCTACGTAATGGAAGGTAGAAATCTTAGAAATACTATACATAAAAATTAGTAATCACGCATAGAAAATAGAGCTCGACACGCTTACGCACGAATCTTTAACGTGCAAATTTCCGGGGTGTTACATCATCTTCACCTTGGAAACATTCATACTTGAATGTTGATGAATAAGTACAGAATACCATAGAAATGAGGACAAAAGGCTGGGATAACGAAATCAATCCACTTACTTCACTCCAAACTTTCGAATACTTCATAGAACATGCGATTCATAATGAGAATGGTCACATAGTTGGATCTTAAACGGACACAATGAGAAGTGAAAACTCTTGCTATGGGTGTTGCTTGTTCTTTGAAATTCCTTGGCCTAAATTTTTCCTCTAAAGCAATAGTAACAGATTCTGTCATAAATCTAGACATAATATGGAAATTTCAAGTCTTGCCATAGGGATTAACTTGTTGTGGTGAAGTTCTTGGCTAATTCTTGTCTATAAGAAAAGTGTTAAAGAGCATCTCATAAATTATGACATAACAAGGTAGTGTCAACTCTTGTCCAATAGGTGTAACTTGTTGATTGGAAGTCATTGAGCTAAATTTTATCTCTAACCAAAATTTGCAAGCAAAAATTTGAAAGCAACTCTAGCTCTTCGAAAGATAACATAGAAAGACAATTCATCCACAATTTAAGCATTACCAAAAATGTAGAAGCAGAGAGAAAAAATTGCATGCTACTTTATTACATCAACATTATTTAAGAAAAATAATAATGATAAAGATACTACCTCCTAAGCAGTTGTCACAACCCAAAACCATGATGAGTGGAAGTCACACTACCCTATAGTGGGAGAACCAACTCTAGAAAAACTATAAATACCAAAACTTAGCCAATAAATAAGAACAACCATGTCCATTAACAAAATCAATCATCTCAAATAATGTCATAAATGTTGAAGTTAATAAATACAAGTCTTAATGGAGATCTTCAAGATCTAAAAGTCAATGTAATAAAGTCTATTACAACAAAAACTAACAAAACTAAATAAAGTGTCTTTGTCTGAATAAGTAAGGACAAGATTTACATAATGTAATACCCCGTATTTTCGTGCTAGAATTCGAACCGTCGTTTCTACGCGTCTAAACTTTAATCCAAGTGAATCTCATGTGAATATAGTTTTCATGATTATTATCCTAGTCTATGAAGTAGATTTGAGGTGAAAAATGTTCATACCAATGACTTAGAACAAAGTTGAGCTAAGACCAATTGATTCATCCAAAGTTTGACATTCGATTCTACAAGGGTCTACTTCAAATCAGTATAAATCTTTATATACATAGAATTTTTCATCCTAAGACCTATAAAATTGTAGATAATTGAATTAGCTTTTCAACGATACCAATTTCGTAAAAATCCGATACCCGAGCGAAAAGTTACAACCCTTTTAGTGAAGATCTATAAGCCAGGGTGATTAGGCCCGCACAGCGCGCAGATCGCGCGCCAACACTGTTTCAGATGCTAATTTCAATTTTTTTATGGGTTTAGGGGCGTTTTGGTCATTCCTCCTCACCCAAAATCTGTCCAAACCCTATATTAAAGCCTATTAGAAGAATTATATGTTATATTTCATCAAATTCCCTCAAAAAGAAAACCCTAAGCTCCTACATCCAACTTCAAGAACCTCCAAAGTTCACCATTAATTCTGCAAATTTATTCAAGATTCCAAGTTCCTAGTTCAAGAACTCCAAGAACCATCATTCAAAGGCACGATTAACATCTCAAAAACGAGTATCGATCTAAAGTTCATCATTCAAGGTATGTGGGGTTTTTCAACAAGAACTCTCTTTCGTTCTTGTGCCCAAATTGATTTTCTTTTATGAATATACATGATTTTACATGTTTTGATATGAATTTGAAGCATGAATTTATACCCTATAAGATTTTACATGAGATTATGATACTCTCTATGTTTTGAGAGTTGAATTGAATGAGAATGATGACATTTTTGTACATAAAGCTGAATTTTTCAGGTTTTAAAGTAAGTTATATATATTTATGATGAAAAGCATCAATCTTGAGAAAATTTAATATGATTTTGATGTATGAGACCTTGAGTCCTAATTAGAATTGTACTTTGAGAAATTATGTGCTATAAGAACAATGAGATTTGAATCCCAAAGCTAATTTTCTTTACCAAGATGTATGATTATAAAGCTGAAATTTTAAGTTTTAAGTGATTAGTTTTGTGCTTATGTCATAAAGTATGAAACTTTGGAAGGTTTTATGGTGATATTGATGTATGGATTTTTGGAACCCTATTTGAGATTTTTATTTTGAGAAAATCATATGTTATACACACCTTGAGTTTAAATAATTTGAGATGTTTTGAATGATTTGAACTTTTGGTCTTAATGGAGTTGTTTTGAACTCGAGTGTGAAAGAAATCCACAACGTGGTTGATTTTGACAAATGGGAAGAATGATGACTCCCGATGTATATTTATATATTACAGAAATTGTTTTGTTGTGGATTGTCTTTGAAATAATCTAATCTAAGTCCGGGAGAAATCTTTAGTACCGAGTGGGAGGTATAAAGTGACCTTACTTTCCTAGAACTACGTGCCCCCGTAGGAGTGAGCCTGAGGCTGATTTATATAGTGATTACTAGTTTGTGTGGATTTAAAATTGATAGTCCTACTCCGATGGCAAGGATAGGATGGCTCTCCCCAACGTGGGTTGTACGTTGGACTCCATGTAGCTCACATAGTTTATGTCGGTTATAGGATCTCCCAATCTCTGTGTGTGTACTCTTCTATCTGGGATGAAAACATATTTGCTTAAAAGGTTGAGTTTGAGAAAGTCATTATTCTTAAAAGATTTAAGGAATATATTCTAATGAGCATTGACATGAGATTTGATTATTTTGATGATTTGAAATTGAGATAAAAGTGAATTAAGAACGTATTGTAATGACTCACTTGTTTTACTTTACATGTATTATTCATCCATGATTTTGATGATTTAATGCGAGCTAAGTGAGTCATCTATATAAGCAAGCATAATTTTATAAACTGTGATGATATTCAGATATTATTTTATATATGCATTGCACCCCCATATGCTCGGTATTTTTCCATGGTACTGACCCACATATTCGTATGTGGGCTACATTTTCTCGGAATGTTAGTACAAGGTATAGTTGCACCTTCGGATCCAGTCAGTTCGTGGTATCCAGTCAGCAGGTGATGAGTCCTTTTGATTCAAGGGCTTGGGTTAGTTATGCAGAGTTTATAGTGTTGTATTTTCTTTATTGAGTCGTATTGAGTTGGGGTAGTCGAGAGTCATGACTTGGCTACCTACAGTCAGTACTAGTAGAGGCTTCATAGACAGTCAGTAGAAGTTGATGTATTTTTTTTCAATTTTGGTTGTAAAGGCAGAATTATAATCCTGTAAAATTCCATTTTTGTATCGATCAGATTCAGAAAAGAGTTAATTTCTGCTGATTTGTATGAATTTGTATTTTTATTCAGTTTCTTATGAGTTATGCCAGTAGAAGGGTTAGCTTGGGGTCACACTTGTGACCCTAAGCACCGTGTGACATCTCGGGACCCGATTTTGGGGCATTATAAACTTGGTATCAGAGCATAGAGTTCAAGTGTCTTAGGGTGTCTATCAGGTCAGGTCTAGTAGATTCTTATGGAATGGTACGGAGACATCTATACTTTTCTTCGAGAGGCTACAGGGCATTTAGGAAATATTTCCCTTCTTTCAAGTCTAAGATCGTACTATAAAAAGGTTCTCCAAGAAGCTTATATAGATTCTCGTCTTACTCTATTCTAGCCAACTCTGCATCATTTTCAAGGTATCAGAAATAGTTAAGCTTAATTCTCCGTAGATAGTTATGGGATTGTAAGAGAGCTAGAAAGTATCCTGTCAGTGCTTTTGAGTTCCAAAGATTGAAGTACTTTATTCATGTTCATAAAAGTCGTGAACTAAGCCTAGGTTAGGTGTTCTTTCAGATTCCTCCTCAGAATCTACAATGTTAATCTATACTTCTCCCTCTATGTATTATTTTTTAGATAACATGATTCGCAAGATCCAGTTCTTCCCCAGGTAATGCTTCTATATTTTCAAGAAGAAATTTCAAAAGTTACACAAAAGGGCTTGAGAGGAGCTCGCTAGTGCTTTAAGTTCCTTAAGTTGAAAGTTATTCCCTCATTCTTATGAGTTATTTAATTAAGATAGAGTAAGGTGTATTGTTAGATCGTTGAATGTTGTGTGTCAAGTTTTTATCTCTTGTATTATGTAATTTTATTATCATTATGTTTGTGAAAAATCAAAGTCTAGTGAAGCCATGTGGGGCTCTTTCGATTCACTACCATAGCTTCTTTGTTATTCATCTCATTTTCTTGTTCAAAATACAAACCAAAGTCTAATGAAGCCGTGTGGGGCCTATTTCGATTCACTAGCATAGTTACTTTGTTATTCATATAACTTTCTTGATCAAAACACAAAACCAAAGTCTAGTGAAGCCATGTGAGGCCTATTTTGATTCACTAGAAACTTGTTATTTATCTTGTTGTTCCGGTGTTAGTTGCAAGTGTGGGTTTAGAAGTGTAGTGACAAGAAAGGTGGTAAGGGCGATTTATTGAATATGTATATCTGAATTTTTGCTTATGATTGATTAGTAATGAAGTGATATACCCTTGTTTGTTAGTTTAGTGAAAGTTAGAGGAGGAGTTATTAGTTAAGGTGGATTGTTGTTTGCTTAGGGTAAGGAAAGAGTTATTGATGGTATTTGTGGTGTTAGAAAAGTATAGGTTATTGATGAAAGTACTTGGTGGATGAGTATTGTTAATTTAGGCTTTCCTGAGGTGGAAAGAGGGAGTTTAGTAGAAACTTATAGAGCTATGAAAGAAGTTTAGGTGTATAGATGGGTAAATAGTAATGATGTGTAGAAGGAGGATGTGTTAATGGATTGTGCATAAGATAAGCCATATGATTATAATCAATTGTCATTTTATGGGGGTTCTAGTGTACTAGTGTTTTCTAATGTTGTGTTCTATAGTTTCTAAGTGAGAATTGTGTGTAAGGTGGGTTGTTAAATCATGCTTAGCACTAGACTTTAAGTCTGATCGGTGCATGGTCATGAAGATGGATGTAAAGATAGTGCATCTACTTGTATGAAAGTAATCTAGTGGGCTTGAACAGTGTATGTAAGAGTTTATTTATCAAAAGTTAGTATGATGTTGCAGGTATGATGTAGAGGTGTTCCCAAGGTGATATGGGGCTTCCTTATTTTTGAAATTTGTTAAGTATTGTGTGGTTAGTTGTACCCTTGAGTTGATAAGTATGAATAAGGCGATGTGGTATACGAGGTTTTTGTCAATTAGCTTATGGGTTATAGGTTGATGATGTTGGGTATACTGGTGTAAGTTTAGGGATGTGATATTAGTTGACTACGAAAGAAGCATTAGTAGAGAGTTTTACACTTTCAGGTGTAGTCCTTTGGGATAATTTCTACTATTTACGTGTAATGTATGACCCCATAAATTTCATCATTGTTAAAGCCTTCAAAATGAGTCAACTTGAACTTAACACTTAGAATTTTTAGCTAAGAGTTTCAACACTCAGTTTTATTTTGAACCCTTTCTCTTTGTTGATTTTTTTGGTAACCTTCCCGACATTTGTTTCTTGAAATTTTTGATGTGATGCGATGGGGAAAGGTTGTAGCATGTTCCGGGTGAGTTTTGGATTTTTTGGACGAGCCTAAGACCACGTTTGGTTTTCATTCCAGTAGCACCCCACGATTAGCAGGCGCCGCCTGGGGTAGTGCACCGCTCTAGAACGGGCGCCGCCTTCTGGATCGCGCCAGGAAAAATTTCAGCTTCTATTTTTTTTCATTTCATTAAGGGAAAATGAGTCTTTTTTCCATCCCCAATCCATCTAAACATAAGATTTAAGACTATTCTAAACATATTAGACATGTTTTCATTACTTTTCTCCCAAGCAATGCCCTAAGAACTCCAAAGCTTTTCTTCAAAGAAGTCCAGATCCTCCATTGTTACTCCAAGAAAGCTTTGTATTAAGGGGTTCCGCAGTTTTATAATGATTGCTTAAAGATAAGGGAGAGATGATAGAATGAGTAACAAAGTTAGACTTCCAAATTTTAGTAGTGATGCCAGTGTAGTGTAGAAACATCGAGAGAGTGAGGATGGGTCTTAACCCATTTTTATTTTAGTGTGGGTATTTCGGTTATTCCAATATCTACTTATGCCTTATGTGTCAGTTCAATGATCATAGTTCATATTCACGTGCATAATAGAGAATCATATATCTTTCCAGTTCTTAATATGGGGAGTTCCAGATCATTCAGAAGTCAGAATCACCTTCCATAAGTTATAAATTCCAAAAAATTTATGTCATGTATCTCCTGACTCATGTACCCATGCAACACTTTTAACGATCAGTGAAATTCAGATTTATATCAGATACGTCTTCAGATTAGATATCTATAATAAATCCATGCCGTGAAACCTCTACTCCTCGGGCCTCAGTAAGGTGTTAAGTTATGCTTAGTATCCCTTCATGTTTCGAATCCCAATATTCCAACCTTTCAGTGACCTTCCCTTAGATCAAGATAGTAATGATGAATGATTGTGCAGATAGAAATAAGTAGTTGTGCCATATTGGGAGAGATTGTTGTATGGTTGTTTTATGTAAGTCCATGAGTGGATAATATTGAGGTAAAGTCCTGTGTATGATTTGTTTAGTTGAGAATAGTTTATGTGTGTCTTCCAAAAAATTAAATGGTGTAGATGTTGATGTGAAAATAGGCTTGAATGTCATGTCAGCATGTAAGAAGTTGAATTTAATGGTTGAAGTGATGAGGAAAATCATCCTAGAGTGAGTAGTTATGATAGTGCTCAGAGTGTTGAATTCATGGCCCAGATTTGTATTATGGTGTGGAGTTACATATAGCACCTTGTGGTTTCGAGTTAGGCCTTACCATAATAAAGGGAACTAGTTCATTTTAGACTTTAACAGACAAATTCATCAATGCCATATGAGAACTTTAAGTTGAATCAAGCGAGTGTTATATTTGAAGGGAATAGCCTAGTCGAAGAAGAATTTGATCAGTGTTACTAAGCTTGAAAGTAAGAGGTCGCATTTCTTAAGGCCTAGTAATTCTATCCTAGCTTATGATTTATGGTCCGATGTTTCGGGTCACATAGGGATAGTAATGTTGTAATTCCTTATTCAGATGTTTTATTCAGATTATACTAAAATCTCTTTAATCCCTAATAGCATCAGTTTCAAATTCAGATATTAAGCCATGATTCAGTTCATGAGTATCCTGTGTATCATCTCGATCTTCTTTAGTATTTCAACCAAATCGAAATCATTCGGGGACGAACGATCCCAAGAGGGGGATATTGTAATACCCTAAGTTTTTATTTTTATAAACCTCTCATCTTTTCTCATGAGATCAGGTCCAGTGCAAAGTAATGGTGACTCATAAGTTGACACTCTCATTCCTATCTTAGCCATATAGCTATTTTCATAATAATTCCTGCACTTGCGGATCAGTTCAGTGGCTCATTATGTTTGAGATTCAGTGATTCAGTTTATATCAGTTGTACATGATATCTCAAAGACCAAGATTCCTCTGTGTTTGAGTTTAATTATTCACATTCGAGGATGAATGTTTCGAAGGGGGAGATAATGTAATACCCCGTATTTTCGTGCTAGAATTCGAACCGTCGTTTCTACGCGTCTAAACTCTAATCCAAGTGACTCTCATGTGAATATAGTTTTCATTATCATTATAATAGTCTATGAAGTAGATTTTAGGGGGAAAATGTCCATAGCAATGACTTAGAACAAAGTTGAGCTAAGACCAATTGATTCGTCCAAAGTTTGACATTCGATTCTACAAGGATCTACTTCAAACGAGTATAACTCTTTATAAACATGGAATTTTTCATC
The DNA here is from genome assembly GCA_030864215.1 of Capsicum pubescens. Classification (NCBI taxonomy): domain Eukaryota; kingdom Viridiplantae; phylum Streptophyta; class Magnoliopsida; order Solanales; family Solanaceae; genus Capsicum; species Capsicum pubescens. Next base: position 198,230,109 of record CM061547.1, on the reverse strand, counting down.
TTAAGACCTATCAAATTGTATATAATTGAATTATCTTTCCAACGATACCAATTTCGTAAAAATACGATACCCGAGCGAAAAGTTACAATCCTTTTAGTGAATAGCTGTAAGCCAGGGCGATTAGGCCCGCGCCGCGCGCCAACACTGTTTCAGACGCGAATTTCATCTTTTTTTATGGGTTTAGGGGCGTTTTGGTCATTCCCTCTCACCCAAAATCCATTCAAACCCTATATTAAAACCTATTAGAAGCATTATATGTTATATTTAATCAAATTCCCTCAAAAAGAAAACCCTAAGCTCCTACATCCAACTTCAAGAACCTCCAAAGTTCACCATTAATTCTGTAAATTTATTCAAGATTCAAAGTTCCTAGTTCAAGAACTCCAAGAACCATCATTCAAAGGCATGATTAACATCTCAAAAACAAGTATCGATCTAAAGTTCATCATTTAAGGTATGTGGGGGTTTTCAACAAGAACTCTCTTTTGTTCTTTTGACCAAATTGATTTTTCTTTTATGAATATACATGATTTTACATGTTTTGATATGAATTTGAAGCATGAATTTATACCCTATATGATTTTACATGAGTTTATGATACTCTCTATATTTTGAAAGTTGAATTGAATGAGAATAATGATATTTTTGTACATAAAGCTGAATTTTTCAGATTTTAAAGTAAGTTATATATATTTATGATGAAAAGCATGAATCTTGAGAAAATTTAATATGATTTTATGTATGAGACCTTGAGTCCTAATTGGAATTGTAATTTGAGAAATTATGTGCTATAAGCACAATGAGATTTGAATTCCAAAGCTAATTTTCTTTACCAAGATGTATGATTATAAAGCTGAAATTTTAAGTTTTAAGTAATTATTTTTGTACTTATGTCATAAAGTATGAAACATTGGAAGGTTTTATGGTGATATTGATGTATGGGTTTTTGGAACCCTATTTGAGATTTTTATTTTGAGAAAATGATATGTTATAAACACCTTGGGTTTAAATAATTTGAGATGTTTTGAATGATTTGACCTGTTGATCTTAATGGAGTTGTTTTGAACTCGAGTGTGAAAGAAATTCACAACGTGGTTGATTTTGATAAATGGGAAGCATGGTGAATCCCGATGTATATTTATATATTACTGAAATTGTTTTGTTGTGGATTGTCTTTAAAATGATCTGAGCTAATCCGGGAGAAATCTTTAGCACCGAGTGGAAGGTATAAAGTGACCTTACTTTCCTAGAACTATGTGCCCCCATAGGAGTGATCCTGAGGCTGATTTATATAGTGATCACTAGTTTGTGTGGATTTGAAATCGATAGTCTTATTCCGATGGCAAGGATAGGACGGCTCTCCCCAATGTGGGTTGTACATTGGACTCCATGTAGCTCATATAGTTTATGTCGGTTATACGATCTCCCAATGTGTGTGTGTGTACTCTTCTATCTGGGATGAAAACATATTTGCTTAAAAGGCTGAGTTTGAGAAAATCATTATTCTTAAAAAATTTAAAGAATATATTCTAATGAGAATTGACATAAGAGTTGATTGTTTTGATGATTTGAAATTGAGATGAAAGTGAATTGAGAACGTATTGTAATGACTCACTTGTTTTACTTTACATGTATTATTCATCCATGATTTTGATGATTTAATTCGAGCTAAGTGAGTCATCTATACCAGCATGCGTAATTTTATAAACTGTGATGATATTAAGATATTATTTTATATATGCATTGCACCCCTATATGCTCGGTATTTTTCCATGGTACTGACCCACATATTAGTATGTGGGCTACATTTTCTCAGAATGTAGGTACAAGGTATAGTCGCACCTTCGGATCCAGTCAGTTCGTGGTATCCAGTCAGGAGGTGATGAGTCCTTTTGATTCAAGGGCTTGGGTTAGTTATGCAGAGTTTATAGTGTTGTATTTTCTTTATTGAGTCGTATTGAGTTGGGGTAGTCGGGAGTCATGACCCGGCTACCTACAGTCAGTACTAGTAGAGGCTTTATAGATATTCAGTACAAGTTGATGTATTTTGTTTCAATTTTGGTTGTAAAGGAAGAATTGTAATCCTGTTAAATTCCATTTTTGTATCAATCAGAGTCAGAAAAGAGTTAATTTTTGCTGATTTGTATGGATTAGTATTTTTATTCAGTTGCTTATGAGTTATGCCAGTAGAAGGGTTAGCTTGGGGTAACTTGTGACCCTAAGCACCGTGTGACGTCTCTGGACCCGATTTCGGGGCGTTACACATAGAGAGATCCCTGGTTGTCCATAAGATGAATGCCCACCCTTAAATTTGAAGTAGCGATAAGGTCTACATATGAGGCCTCATAGAAGTTGCTAAAATATATTCTACACTCAATAAAAGAAGTGTACATGATAGTATCAGTACAAAAAATTAAGTATTGGTAGGATTATAAGGTAACTTAGCCCAATCAAAGTGAACACTTAACTAACGATTTGTAATCAAGTAGCAAAAACATGTCATCCTAGAAATTATGCATTCAAATTAGTCCATCAACCATAATCCCACTTTAATCAACCAAGCCAAGTAAAATAACTAAAATTACCTTGATACAAATATGTAATACCTCGTAATATTCTAAGCTCGATTCGTCTTTTTGTTGCATGCTTAAGGGGTCCAAGACTTAAAAATTTCACTGAGTGTTGAAGACTTAGCCATTTCCAAGACCCCTATACTTTACAAATTTTTATTTTAGTCTTCCTAACCCTGAAATATTGGTTTTCGAGTTGGTTCATGCTTAGGGAGGTTAAAAGTATGTCTCAGAATAGTTTTGGGACTTTTAGATGAGGTTTGGGACATGTTTGTATGGCTGAAATAGTGAAGCCTCATGATAGCCCCGCAACACGAGAGTGGCTCCATAAGTGAGAAGGTTTGCGGCGCAGTAGATGCTTGATCCAAACAAGGGTTGCAACGCAGTGGCCGCTGGACCCAAGCAAGGGTTGCGGCATTCCAAAGGTGTCTTGCCTAGCTTCTTAATCTTAGTACTCAAGGGGAATTTGGGTCATTTCCTCTCAACCAAAGTTGTCCTTAACATAATTTGGGACTTTCAAAAGGGCATTATTTGCCCCTTTCACTCTAAATTGCTCTAAAGAAACGCTCCTCTTTCCTCAAGAACAAACACAAGCTTTTTTACCTAAGAAATCAAGAAGTTCAAGCTTCTAATCCAAGAAATCTTTAAGAATTCAGTTATTAAGGTTTGTGGGGTGTTCATCCATGGGTCCCTTTCACCCATGGAGCCCAAACACCTCTTCTTTGGTTAAAATATGATTTTTTCCTTCCTTATAAAGTTGCATGTGTTCAAGATGAGTTTAATACATGTTTCTCCTAGTAGTTTGACTCAATTCATGTCCTGGTATGATTCCATGGAAAGTTAGGTTATTTTATGTTTTATGTTTTGATTTCCTATGTTGAATTCAATGGGATTTCATGTCATAATATCAAATTGTGAATTTAGCCATGAAGTCATGTTGTTTTATCATGTTATAAGACATCCCTATGTTCAAGTCCATGCTTTTTACTTAATTGGCAGGGTGTTTATATTTTTGGTCTTTAAGCCATGACTCCATACTAAAGTTTTAAGCTTTAATATAGTATTTTACGATCATTCAGTGTTGGTGGGTTATGAACACCCAAACCTATATGTTTACTTGGATTTCAGATCTTTCAATTAATGATAAAAGTTAAATTAGAAATATTACCATTTACCCAGTTGTTATGATTATGATGAGAAATGTCAGTGTTATGTTTAGTTGAATTTTTTTTAGCGCAGTACCAGTGTTAGTCAAGTTGGGAGTAGGTTTTAGCATTGAGCAAACATAGGGATGGGGACTCACCTACCAGTAGAGGGGGTTACCTTTTGTAGCAGTCCCTGAGTTCCAGAACTATGTAGCTAGTGTAGTTTTGAGATGTCTTCCTGCTAGTTGAGGGTTGATGCATATCTCATGAGAGCACTTTATAGTAGAGGGTGAATCCCTAGTCCTTCGAGACATCAGCCTTATGGATCCACATCATTAGCTATGTGCTAGTACCCGTGGCACAGTATTGACACTCTTCCAACTGGGGTTACAGGTTGGACCCTAATTAGCTCAGATTGGGGCCTATCGATTACATAATACCTCCCATAGTTTTAGTCAGTATTCAGGAAGTCTTAACCCAGGTTTGTTGGACCAAAGCATACAAATTTTTTGTTATTTAGTTACACAGAATTTAGTCTTTCAAATATCAGATTATCTCAGAAACATGTTTATGCTTGGTTTTACATTCTCAGATATTAAATGTTCATGCATTTATACTCAGTTATCTCACGTATTTCTGTCAGTCCTCATCTCATATACCAGTACATTCAAAGTAATGACCGCATACATTTCTTTAAGCTATGTTGTCTTATAACATTGGTTAAGATGCTTAGTTTCTCCACCTTTCTTAGAAAACTCAACGTTACTTAATAGTAGTAGTAGTGAGTCCTTATCCACCGAGGAAATGATTTATTTATCATATTTATTTTAGTATATCTTTATGATCAGTCATTCGTAGTTAGTTGGGGGTTTGTCCCTTCAACTCTTCATGATGTTTAGAGTCTTTCAGATAATTAGTTAGATAATCAGTTATTTCTTTCTGTATTATCAATTGCTTCAGACAAATAATTTGGTTTTTCATTAGATATTTTAGACATGTCATTTCTAAATATTTTAGTATTCGGATTTATAGTACTTTATCAGTTTACCTTCCACACATGTGTTATATTACTTTTTCATATAGTGCTCGCAACAGTTACCAGCTTGTGGTCACTTGTGGTCGTGAGTACTATTTTTCGACTAGAGGGTCGGGTCGTGACAAAGCTTGGTATCAAAGCCTAAGGTTTTAAAGTGTCCTAGGGATTCTGAAATCTATATTGAGTAGAGTCTTGTGCATGGGTGTGAGACAAGCCATACTTATGGATGAGAGGCTACAAAATATTCTTAGGAAAGTTTCCCTTCTTTCAGTGTTGATGTCGTGAGAAAGATAATGATCTTAATGTAATTCCTCTCTATAACTCATCCTTTATTCTTTTTATAGACAATGTCTCCCAGAAAAACAATGGAAGAAGGAACGGGGATTATACCGCACCCCCACTTGTTCAGAAATATCCCCTGAATGAGCATGTCTCTCACGCCGAATTTAGGATTACTTTCACTACCTTAGCCCATTTCATAGCTTCTCAAAACAACCAATAGGATGTTTCTCCATCCAATCCAGTGGCCATCACATTTGCAGTAAGGATCCAAGATTTTACTCAAATAAATCCCCCTTTGTTTTCGGGATCTAAGTCTGAGGAGGATCCACATGAATCTCTGGACATAGTGCAAAAATTAACAGATATTATGGGTGTCACCTCGAGTGAGAGTGCAGAGTTGGTTGCTTATTAGTTGAATGATGTAGCTCACACTTATTTTAAGTAATGGAAGAAGGACCAAAGTATTAATATAGGACCTATAGAGTGGGAGGAGTTTGCCATAGCTTTCTTAGACAGGTTCTTTCCCCTAGAGTTAAGGGAAGCTAAGGATCAGGAGTTCATTAACTTGAAGCAGGGAAGTATGAGTATGAATGATTACTTAAATTCACTCAGTTGGCGAGGTATTCTCCTACTATGGTGGCAGATAACAGGTTAGAATGAGTAAGTTTGTATCTGGTGTAGCTGATAGTATGGTTAAGGAGTACAGGAGTGCCATGCTGTATAAGGAGATAGATCTATCTAGACTCATGGTTCATGCTCATAATATTTAAGGAGGAAAAATATAAGGAGAGGGGGAGAGAGAGAATAAGAGAGACAAAATAGGTAGTTTTAACTTTTCTCAGCCAAGGTCAGAAAGCGGTAACCATTCTCAATTTCATCAAAAAATTTTAGCCCCTGCTCCATCTTCAACTAGTGTGCCACTTCCTAAGTTTAGGCAAGATAGTAGAGGTAGAGTGCCAAGCTCTAAGTCCAAGGTTAGCATGAATAGTAGTTGCACTAATCTACTTTGCTGGAGATATAGTAGGAATTATCATGGTGAGTGTAGGGATGGTAGTGATATGTGTTTTGGATGTGGCGATCTAGGACACAAAGTCAGGGATTCCCCAGGGACTAGTTAGCAGGGTCAATCTAATCATCCTTTAGCTTAATTCGATCACCTGACTCGGCAGGGTGCAACTTCTAGTATAACCAGTGGGTAGCACCAGAATAAATTGTATGCTTTCCGAACTCGACATGACAAAGAAAGTTCTCCTAATGTGGTTATCGGTATGTTGAAGGTTTTTCATCTTTATGTTTATGTTTTATTAGACCTCGGAGCTTCACTTTCTTTTATGACCCCTTATATTGCTATCAATTTTGGTGTTAGTCCTAAAATGTTAGTAAAGGTTTTCTCAATGTCTACCCCAGTGGGTAAATTTAATATATCCAAATGGGTATACAGAAATTGCTCGGTCATAGTGTCTCAGAAAATCACCTTAGTTGATCTAATGGAGTTAGAGATGACAGATTTTGATTTCATTCTCATCATGGATTGGATCCACTCATGTTATGCCTCACTCGATTGTATAAATAAATTCGTTCAGTTTAAGTGTCCTAATGTACCAGTCATTGAATGGATGGGTAATACTTCAGTGCTTAGGGGTTAGATTATTTCTTATCTTAAATCCAGAAAGATGATATCTAAAGGGTGTGTTTACCATCTTGTTTGAGTCAAAGAATCAAATTCCGAGACTTTAAGTCTTGAGTCAGTTCCAGTAGTAAATAAATTTCTTGATGTATTCCCTAAAGATCTTCCCAAAATCCCTCATGAGAGGGAAATCGACATCGAGATAGATCTCCTTCTAGATACCTAGCATATCTCTATTTCACCTTAAAGAATAGCTCCAGTTGAGCTTAAGGAATTGAAGGAACTGTTAAAATACCTCTTGGGTAAAGGTTTTATCAGGCCTAGTATTTCTCCATGGGGATCTCCAATCCTATTCGTGCATAAGAAAGATAGTTCTCTCAAAATGTGCATTGATTACTGTCAGTTGAATAAAGTCACAATAAAGAATAAGTATCCACTCCACAAGATTGATGAATTGTTCAAAAAACTTTAGGGTGCTAGTTATTTCTCTAATTCGGCTATCATCAGCTCAGATTCAGAGAATGTGACATCCCAAAGACAGCTTTCAGGACTCGGTATGGTCACTTCAAATTCCTAGTTATGTCCTTTGGACTAACGAATGCCCCTGCAGCTTTCATGGACTTGATGAACAGGGAGTTCAAGAAGTACTTGGACATGTTTATCGTAGTCTTCTTTGATGACATCCTTGTCTACTCCCGTAGTAAGAATGTTCATACAGACCATCTAAAAAGTGTATTATAGACCCTTAGAGATCACTAGTTGTTCACTAAATTTAGTGAGTTTAAATTTTGTAAGATCAATAGCTTTATTTGGCCATATTATTTCCGATGATGGCATTTAAGTTGACCCTCAAAATACCAAAGCAGTGAGAAACTAGCCTAGAACTATCTCTCCATTAGATATCAGGAATTTCTTGGGTTCGGCTAGCTATTACAGATGGTCTTTTGAAGGATTTTCTTCTATTGCATCCCTGATATCTCGATTAACTCAGAAGAAGGTCAAATTTCAGTGATCAGATTCCTGTAAGAAGAATTTTTAAGAGTTGAAGACTCGACTCACTTCCGCCCCAGTCTTGACATTGCCAAATAGTTTAGATGGTTGTGTATTGCTGCAGAGAGGTAAGGTTATAGACTACGCCTCTAGACAACTTAAACCCCATGAAAATAATTATCCAACCCATGAGCTTGAGTTGACAGTTATTGTTTTTTCCATGAAAATTTGGAGGGATTATCTTTATGGGGCTCATGTTGATGTGTTCACTGATCACAATAGTTTGCAGTATGTGTTCATGCAGAAAAATCTAAATCATTGTCAAAGAAGGTGGCTTGAGTTGTTGAAAGATTATGATATGAGTGTGTTGTATCATACGGGCAAGGTCAATATTGTGGCAGATTCCCTTAGTAGGATGTTTATGGGTACTGTTGCTTATGTTGAGGGAGACAAGAAAAAGTTAGTTAGTGAGGTTCATCATCTTTCTAGATTAGGTGTTCGATTGGTTGATTCAGCTGAAGGTAGTATATGGGTTCCGAATTGTTTGGAATCTTCATTTCTTGCCAAAGTAAGAAAAACAAAATAGGTATCCCAATTTGGTTAAGTTGAAGGAGACAGTTAGAGATCAAAAAATAGAGGGTTTTACCCAAGGACGAGATGGTGTGCTTTATTATTAGGGAAGGTTATGTGTTCCATGTATTGATGGTTTGAGATAGCTAATACTTGAAGAAGTTCATGGTGAGCGATACTTTATCCACCTAGGATCCACTAAGAGGTACCGTGATTTGAGGGAAATCTATTGGTGGAATGGTATGAAGTAGGATATTGCAGAGTTTGTGGCTAAGTGTTCTAATTACCAACTGGTTAAATTTGAGCACCAAAGTCCTAGTGGTACATTACAGGAGTTCACCATCCCTACTTGGAAGTGGGAAGTGATAAACATGGATTTTGTAATAGGGTTGCCTCATACGTGTCGTCAGCATGATTCAATATGGATTTTCTTACCAGTTCATACTTTGTTCCCAGCTAAGGATTATGCCAGGCTCTATCTTAGGTATTTAGTGAGGTTTCATGGGATTTCATTGTTTATGATTTTATATAGGGGTACTCATTTTACCTCTCATTTTTGGAAGGCTTTTTAGAAGGGTCTTGGTACCCACGTTCATCTCAGTACTACTTTTCATCCTCAGATAAATGGTCAGGCAGAACAGACCATTCAGATGTTAGAGGACATATTGAGGGTATGTGTTATTGAATTTATAGTATGTTGGGATGACCACTTACCTTTGATTGAGTTTATCTATAATAATAGTTATAACTCCAGTTTTTAGATAGCTACATTTAAGGATTTCTATGAAAGGAGATGTAGATCTCCTATTGATTGGTTTAAAGAAGGTGAGGTTACTTTGATAGGTCCAGAGTCAGTGTTTGAGGTGATGGAGAAGGTTCAGTTGATTCGAGAAAGGTTGAAGATAGCCCAAAGTTGTCAAAAAATTAATGCAGACGTGAGGAGAAGGGATCTTGAGTTTGAGGCTGGTGAAATGGTCTATTTGCATATTTTGCCTATGAAGAGAGTGAAGAGATTTGGAGAGAAGGGGAAACTCAATCCCCGTTATGTTGGCCCATATAGAATCTTGCACCATTTTGGAAAGGTAGATTACGATCTTGAGTTTCCTGCAAATTTGTCGTTAGTATATCTAGTGTTCCATGTCTCTTTGTTAAAAAAATGCATTAGTGATTCGGTTGTAGTTGTTCCTTTAGAAAGAATGGATGTTTAGGATATCCTTTCCTATGAAGAAGTCCTAGTAGAGATCCTTGATCGTCAGACTTGTAGACTAAGAAACAAAGAAGTTCCCTTGGTTAAAGTTCTTTGGCGAAATTAGTCCGTTGAGGGAGCTATTTAGGAAACAAAAGCAGATATTCATACCAAGTACCCTCATTTTTCTCCACAAACTCAAATTCTGCTTGAGGTAACGATTTTCCTTAGATTGACTCTTTTCTATTCTCAGTTTCAGCTATGTAACCATTCTCATATTATTGTATGCATTTATGAAATTAGTTCAGTTCATGTTTAATGCTTCAGACTCAGTTATGTAATCATGTTCCAAGTCATTCATAATAGTAAATGACCTCAGTTTCCATAGTATTCTTAGTCTAACCAGTCTCATTCGAGTATGAATGTTCCCAAGAAGGAGATATTGTAATACCCCACAATATTCTATGCTCGATTCAACTCATAGTTTCATGCTTAAGGGGTCCAAGACTTGAAAATTTCTCTAAGTGTTGAGGACTTGGCCATTTTCAAGAACCCAAAACTTTATGGATTTTTATTTTGGTATTCTTGACCCCGAAATGTTAGTTTTTGAGTTGGTTCATGCTTAAGGAGGTTAAAAGTATGTCTCAGGAGAGTTTCGGGAATTTCAGATGAGGTCTGGGATGTGTTTGGATGGCTGAAATAGTGAAGCCTCATGATAGACCCGTGGTGCGAAAGTGGCTCCACAAGTGAGGAGGTTTGTTGTGCGGTGGCCGCTTGACCCAAACAAGGGTCACAACATGGTGACCGCTTGACCCAAGCAAGGGCCAAGGGGCTCCAAAGGTGTAACACACCGATTCTTAATCTAAGTGCCCAAGGGGCATTTTAGTCATTTCTACTTAACACAATTTAGGTCTTCAAAAGGGCATCATTAGCCCACTTCACTCTAAATTGCCCCCAAGAAATTCTCCTCTTTCCCCAAGAACAAACTCAAGCTTTTTTTCCCAAGAAATCAAGAAGTTCAAGGTTTCAATCCAATAAATCTTTGAGAATTCAGTTATTAAAGTATGTGGGGTGTTCATCCATGGGTCCCTTTCATGCATCCATGGAGCCAAAAACCTCTTCTTTGGTGAAAATATAAGTTTTTCCTTCACTATGAAGTTGCATGGGTTCAGGATGACTTTAATTCATGTTTTCCCTAGTAGTTTGACTCAATTTATGTCCTAGTATGATTCCATGGAAAGTTAGGTTATTTTATGTTTTAAGTTTCGATTTCCCATACTGTATTCAATGGAATTTCTTGTCATAATATCGAATTGTGAATTTATCCATGAAGTCATGTTGTTTTCTCATGCTTTAAGACATCTCTATGTTCAAGTCCACGCTTTTCACTTAATTGGCGGGGTGTTACAATTTTGGATCTTTGAGCCATGATCCCATACTAAAGTTTTAAGCTTTAATATTGTATTTTATGTTCATTCAGTATTGGAAGGTTATGAACACCTGATACCTACGTGTTTACTTACATTTTAGATCTTTCAAGTAATGATTTCAGTTAAATCAGGAATATTACCATATATTACCATATATTCAGGTGTTATAATCATGCTGAGCAATATCAAAGTTATGTTCAGTTGAATTTAGTTCAGCACGGTACTTATGTCAATTCAGTTTGGAGTAGAATTTAGCACCGAGCGAACCTAGGGATGGGGACTCACCCTAGTAGATGGAGTGACCTTTAGTAGAAGTCCCTAAGTTACAAAACTACGTAGCCAGCGTAGGTTTGAGATTTCTTCTTGCTAGTTGAGGGTTGACGCATATCTCATGAGACCACCTGCCAGTAGAGGGTGACTCCCTAGTGCTTCGGGATATCAGCCTTGTGGATCCACATCATCAACCATGTGTTACTACCTATGGTATGATACCGACACCTTTCCAATTGGGATTACACGTTAGACCCCGATTAGCTCAGATTGGGGCATGTCAGTTACATGATACCTCCCACAGTTTCAGTTAGTATTCAGTATGTATTAACCTAGGTTTATTTGATCAAAGCATACAGATTTTCAGTTATTCAGTTACACAGAATTTAGTCTTTTAGATTTCAGATTATCTTAGAAATATGTTTATGCTTAGGCTTACATTCTCAGATATTACATGTTCATACATTCATGCTAAGTTATCTCACGCAATTCAGCCATCCTTCATCTTATATATCAGTACATTCATAGTACCGACCACATACTTTTCTTTGCGCAATGTAGTCATATAACATAGGTTCGTACGCTCATTTTCCCGACCATTCGTAGACACCTCAGTATTACTCAGCAGCAGCAGTGGTGAGTCCTCATCCATCAAGGACATGATCTATTTATCCCAGTTATTTTGGTATTTTCTTATGATTATTCAGTCAGAGTTAGTTGGGGTTTTGTCCCATAACCTCTTCATGATGTTTAGAAGCTTATAGCCAATCTGTTAGACAGTAAGTCATTTCTTTTACTATTTTCAGTTACTCCAGACAGACAATTTCATTTTTCATCAGATATTTCAAATATGTCCTTTCAATATTTAGTATTCGGATTTACAGTACTTTATCAGGTTACCTTCCACTCATGTGTTATATTACTTTTTCACTCAGTGCTTACAACAACTACCAGCTTATGGGTTAGATTGTGATCACTTATGGCCATGAGCACCGTTGTCCGACTAGGGGGTAGCCTCGGGTCATGACAAAATAATTTTGAAATTAAGTCAACCACAAAAGACTCATAAAACCAATTCAATTCATCACCTTCTCAAAAACATCTTATTATTGTGAAACATCAAGTATCAACTCATTTTAAGTACAATATCAATAACTAGGGATCTACAATAGGAATATAGAATATAAACATCAAAATATAACCCGGTTCACTCAATCATGATTTACACACATGTATTTATTTTTAAAAAATGCCTACTATAAATGACCTACAGTGGACACGCTCAGTCCATGTACCAAACATCCCAGACAACTAGTGTCTTCCACCCTTATCTCAAACCAAGTGTTGTACCACCCTTATTCCAACATACCCACTCTTACCCCCCCTCCCCTTTCAAAATCCACCTACTTAATCATAATTTACCTTTACCAGTCATCTCACAACAATAAAAATTATCATTAACAAGTTCAATCATATAGTAAGTTAAATCAACCACCTTTCCTTATCAAACAAGACCCTTTTTACCAATCTCATTATAGATTATCACTTTCCAAACCTGGGTTCATTAATAAACACGTTCAATCATTCATATGCATGCATTGCAACAAGATAAAAAAACCAAGTAAAGATTCTACCATTCTATCCATATCCAAATGAAACCTTAACTCTAATTCAACCATAACCTACCTTAAACTAAGCATAACAATGCTCTAAATGACTTAAGCCTTGTTGGTTTTCATAGCTTCAATTTGATAGCGATATAAAATAACACATAAAACATAATTTAACCATTTCACTATCAATTCTATGTAGTAAAACTTAAATTCATAACACTAAGATGAAGTTCATTACAATTCCACAATTTTAGAATTTTTTGCCCTTTGTTCTACCCAATTTCTCTATACATTGAGATCATGATATAAAATTCTAGTTTAGTACACTTAATTTAACACTTCTAAACCATAAGTAGGTGTTTATAGTCCCATATTAAACATACTAAATACAACTCCTCCAACCTAGGTTTTAACCCACCATTCCCATAGTGATCAATCTATGAGGATTCTAAGAAATTAGGAACTAAACATAGATTAAATGGTGGAATAACTTACCTCATTGATGGAATTCAAGAAGAACAAAATAAATTCTCCCTTGTTCGACCTCTAAATATTTTTGGATGAAAAATAACATTTTAAGGAAAAAATTGCTATTTACTATGTATCCCACTATAGCGGCCCTATTCCTGCTATATTGGGATCCACCCTCTATGCAGAGCTGACCCAAAGTGACTTTTCGTATAGCAAAAATTATCATGCAATAGAAGCCTACCACTCGCTATAGTGGGGTAAGCAAGGTAGTAAGTCTCGGCAGGTAACCAATTATTTTATTTTTATAACATACCCTCAGATTTTAACCATAAAAACTAACTTCTTTACGTCAACTGTTATATCCAAAATTTTACCAACCCAAATTCCGCTGCAAAAGTTATTATGAACTTCCTAAACTCTTAGATAACACATCATGATCTTAAATACATGAATTACAATACCATCAATCACTAGATTACTTAGACCAAACAATACCTAAAATTTATCTAAAACTAGCCTAACCTGAAATTTTCAACAATTAATCCGAGGAAAAGATTCAACCAAATTTTTGAATTCTAAGCTATACAGTAATGACAGAAAAGGTAGTTACAACATAAGTGAATTCAATCATCATATTTCCCCAAACAATAATCAAAGAAAAAGGGGAAAAACTAGCAAAATAAATACCCGAATTCTCATACATGTCAGGATACTTGTTACGTAAATCTGATTCAATGTCCCAAGTAGCCATGCCAATATCTCAGTATCTATATTGGACTTTCACAGACCTAATCTTTTTTGTTCTCAACTTTTGAATATCTTGATAAAATATCACCATTGGTTTCTCATCATGGAATAGATTCTTATCTAACAATACCGAGTCTAAATAAATGATATAGTTACCATTCCCTTGATACTTCTTAAGTATATAAATATGGAATAACGGATGGACTCTCGACAAACATGGAGGCAACATATGTTTGAAAGCTATTGGACACCTATCATTAAGAACTTCAAATGAAATAATATACCTGGTGCTAAACTTGGCACCTGATAACGCTCAAACTACAGCTCTCGTAAGAGTGTAAGCGGTCGTTGTCAAATATAGAACCCAACTGGGTTGGGTGTCGAATCCCACAGGGAATACTTGGTCACTAAGTATGCAACGATTAGTAGACTGTTGATCGAAAATTCTATGAAAAAGGGGGGATTTAATTGTAGCGTGAATTAAGAGTATCAAAGTAACAAAGAAAAATGGAATGTTTAGTAGGTTTTAATCAATGAGAATTGTAAGTTAGGGTTATGTCCACCTTATAAGTTTTACGTATCTATTGGCTATGAGTTATGTGGAATTCAGACATGCATGCGCTTATAGAGATTCGTATTCTATGGTAAATCCTAGTATCTTTCGACCATCAAGGATTATATCACTTTAACTCTTTCGAGCTTAAAGCGTATACTAATGGTACAAATTCTCCAAGAGGTTAATCCAGTTACGGCACTAACTTTTAAACAGGGGTTGGTAGCCCTATTTCCTTGTCATTCTCTCTTTTCTAGACATGTAACTTTTCTTTCGAACAAGTTAATGCTATACTGGCGTATTCTATATGTTTGCAACCACAAGAATTCAATTAAGATGAAGAGAGTAATGATATAGCAGCATATGTATCAAGAATTCACAAACTCATAGCAATAGATAGTATCTCATAAGGATTCCATAACCCTAACAGAGAAGTTTAGCTACTCATAATTGTGAAGGAAAACCACGAGGATATCATCATACCAAAGGATAACAATATCACGATAAGGAAGTATTGGCGTCACTTGTGGCGTGAATTCCTTGCTAGTAGCGTTTCTCTTGTCGTGAAAATTAAAAGTCGAATAGATGAAGAATAATGTCAACAACGAATTTAAGAATAGAAGAGAGTAAGAATGAATTGAAAGAGAATGGGTGAGAATAATAAAAAGCTTCCTGAAAAATTCAGCAAATAGGATTTTTATCACATCCTTGTCCTAGTCCTACTGAAATAGGTTTTTTTATCCTTGTCCTAGTCCTACTGGGTTACTGCATACTTGTCCTAATCCTACTAAGTTACTGCTGATCCCCCAAGTCTTTAGAAATGCTGTTTTTGCCAGGGACAAGTTCTCCATGCATCACTTTCAGTCCACAAGCTTCCAGAAGCTGCCTTCCTTCTTACGTGAAGTTTCCTTTGGCGTCCAACAGTCCATAAAATGCTGAAATCTTCATCATTTATTCCTGAAAACTTGCTAATCACGTTGGTTAGCTCACTTACAGGAAAAAGGACTAAAAGTGCAGGAATTATATATTTTATCCTCAAAACTTAGCCTAAAATATGGGTAAATTATGGTGTTTAGGCGTGTAAATACGCGCAACATCAACACCCCACACTTAAAGCTTTGTTCGTCCTCGAACAAAATATTATGTCCATGCAATCATCTAACTAGAAATCACAGCAGTAACACAAAATATTCATCAAGACAGGCACGATAATTATCAACAAAGAGTAGTTTTCTGATCACTACTAGAAACAATTCAACCTCTAATATAGACTCGTGATGATGGTTAATTCGTATCCACAAGTTAAGGAACAAAGAATCATCCAAAACTACCCAAAACTCATCAACCATGTGTGTCTCACAATATATCACCCATAATTACTCATAAGTATTTCATTTTTCAAAACATGGGTATAAGATTATCCTTGCTCTCACTCTCACAAAGAATTCATATGTTGCAACTGATGACCATAGGCTTTCCCTTAGTGTAATGCTCTACTAATATCAGAATGTGAAGCTTACGATCAAATAGGTCTTTACCGGTTGTAATGTAGGCTAAGGGACGGGTAGGACTATTTTGGCCAGAAATAGTGACTAAGTTCCCTAAGCGCTTTAATACATCACATTATGTCATTTACACTTTGTTTCAAATGACCTTTCTACTTTCTTTTATTCTACCACCCCTTCTCACCTCTTTTGTTATTCAATTTTAAATAGAATCAACTTTGTATTTTTCTTTTTCATTTCATTTTTCATTTTTTTTATAACACACCTCTATAATAGCCATTCTTTTTCATAACAAATTCAAGTACCAATTCACTTTAAGGCATCACTCTCACCCAATTTCTTTTTATTTTGTCACATGACTTTACAATTTAAAGCGCTTAGGAATTTGGATCAAATTATGGTCTTAAAAAATGGATTAGGCTACATCTGAGGCTGTCAAAGAAAATGGCTTAAAGGCTCAAAAGGGTTGACTAGGATAATGTCCACGGGTAGGTAAAAAGAAGGTAAACAATCACAGGTTGTCAAAGAAATGCCTAAATCATCTCCTAAACTCACACTCTTTATTTCGCTTTACACACACATCGGGCAAGTTCTAGCATCAGCCACAAACATAGAATATACTATCATCTCACACACACAAGGCACATGGTCGACTTTATTAGGAGCAGTATAGACTCTTGATCCAACAGATAAAGGAATTAACCCACACATTTATCACATACTGAGTCACATTTATAGCCTAAATGTCTCAATAGTAATGATTTTATCATAGACTCTTGTCATAATACCATGCTGCCTATCAGAACAATTTTATGAAAAAAAAAAATTCTAAAATTTAACTACTTACAAACAAAACAAACAAACATAAATAAATGCAAATGCAGATAAAGAAGTATAGCATACAAATACCAGCACCCCACACTTAGACGGGACACACTGCCCTCAGTGGAAAATAAATAAGAAGAACCTGATTAGTCGGACTCATCCTCTATGTCTGGGGTCATACTCCCTGCATCGGAATCATCATCAGAGTCTTCCTCATCAGAGTTCTCCTCCATGTTGAAGTCGGGCATTCGTCGATCATCATTGGTTGGCACGTCATCATCAAGAGGTTCCTCAAAGTATACACCTACTCCACACATAGACCTTGCATGCTCATTCATTGGGTAGTCATAATCCAATTGTTGGATCTCTACAGCAGTTGGAACACGACCCCCGCTCATTATGGTAAACCTCGTCATGCCATATAAATGGCGGAAGAAGCTTTCGTCACGAGCATGTCTTTCTGCAGTGGTTAGGTTAACGCCATGCATGGATTCAACATCTTTAACCTTTGTGAGGTCAACCTTCTTCGGTTTGTGTGGAAGCTTATGATCTGCAGGTTCCTCTTCGATGTCCTCCTTCCTCAATATCGCAGTCAACAGATTGCCAAAGCTAAAGTGGGACCTCTTGTGCAGCCTGGACTTACGCATTGAAGATCGAATAATCGCCCCAATGTTGATGGGGATGTTCGTCATCAAAGAGTACACCAAGAACACTCTATCACGTGTGATCTTTGTGTACTGTGACCCTGGAATCAGGCAAAAATTGACTATCCGCAACCATATCTGAGCTTCTCTGTTCAAGGAGGCATACGGGAAGGTATTGTGCCGACCGGTATCCTTGTGACGACTCCACCATGCCATTGATATTGTTCCGCATAGTGTGTGTCTGATTGCCCTGTATGGAGGTCTGTGATAAAGATCTTTGAGCGGTGATGGATCCACAGATGGAAGACCCATAAAAGAGTTGAAGAACTCTGCATTCAGTTGCAAGACTTGGCCCCGAATCTTCACTTCACTTCGGTAGTATTTGGGGACCAATTGGCATAGAATTCTCGCGTTAGATCAAGACTGAATTCTCCCATATCTTGGAAAATTAAATCAAGATGTAGCGCCATGATTTTAGCCAAAATATGGGGTTCTTTCTTTGCTAGGCTCTCATTTTGTATCAACTCCAAATGAACATATTTTTTTACTTTATTGTTCTTGTACCACTCCTTTCCTTCCTATTTTAGGACCCATTTTATCCCGTACATGCATCGAGGTATTTGCAGCGAGGAGGATTCAGCTTGCTCTTTTCTTCCCCTTTTCTGGCCTTTCTGTGAGGTAGATGCTTTTTCTTTTCTGGGTCGACTTTTTGGTGCCATTGTACTTGGTTGATGGCCTTGGAAGATGTTCTTGCAAAGTTAAAAGAGCAAAAAGAAATTTTTTGAGAGATTTTGGAGAGGTAGGCGGCGCTTAGGTTGAGTTTGCAATGAAATTTTGTTGTAAGACTAAGGTTCTATTTATAGGACAAGCTTGGGTCGGGTTTTGACCCATTTGGAATCGGATTAGGAGACCAAAAAGTGAGCATATGCGGCGCCTATGTAGTGGCATTGTTAGGCATAGGCGGCGCCTATACTATGGCATTCTAGATTCAGAGACAAAAGGCTTTTGCATAGGCGGCGCTTATGCTATGGCATTGTTAGGCATAGGCGGCGCCTATGCCATGGCATTCTAGATTCAGAGACAAAAGGCTTTTGCATAGGCGGCGCCTATTCTATGGCATTGTTAGGCATAGGCGGCGCCTATGCTATGGCATTCTAGATTCAGAGAGCTTAGGCCATAGCATAGGCCTTGCCTTGTTCGTTGCCTAGATTTTCATAGGCAATGCCTAACTCATAGCCTTTTGCTTCTTCATTCCCAACTTACCACCTTCAACATGCAATACTTCCAAATTAAAATTTGAAACCAATCTCCTCCTTTACACCTTTTGCACCTACACTTATTCAAAAACAACAAAAATGATTAGAACAATGGTTTGCCTCCCACCAAGCGCCTTAGTTTTGGTCGTGGCTCGACTCTTCTTTTTGGATTTTTTTACTTAACAAAAACAAACTCTTAGTAAAAAAATAAAAAATGAAAAACGATGGGTTGCCTCCCATTTAGCGCTTGATTTATTGTCGCGGCACGACATAGTTACCTCGAGTACTTAGATTTCGTCGAGATAGATGGTGGCCATGCATTTTATCGAGTCAAGAGGACCGATATATGGTTTTACTCGTTGGCCATTCACCTTAAAGACAAAACCATTATTTTCTTCTAGCTCAACTACTCCAGACGAGTAGACTTGGCTAATTTTGTACGGACCAGACCATTTGGACCTTAACTTACCTGGGAATATCTTCAGTCTGGGATTGAAAAGAAGTACCATATCACCCTTTTGAAAGTTTCATTGAACAATCCGTTGATCATGATACTTTTTCATCCGCTCCTTGTAGAAGTCTGATCTTTCATATGCATGTAGACGGAATTCATCCATCTCATTCAGCTGCTCCAATCTCATATTCATGGCATCATCCCAATTCAAATTCAGTCGCTTCAACGCCCATAATACTTTATGCTCGATCTCAATGGGCAAGTGACAAGCCTTCCCATAAACTAGTTGGTACGGGGACATGCCAATTGGCATTTTGAATGCAGTCCTATAAGCCCATAGTGCATCGTCCAGCTTCCGAGACCAATCCTTCCTATTTGCGTTTACAGTCTTAGCAAGGATCTTCTTGATCTCTCGATTAGAAACCTCTACCTGTCCACTAGTTTGTGGGTGATAAGGCATGGCTACCTTATGTTGCTTGACCCCATATTTCACCAACACGGATTTGAACATCTTGTTGCAAAAGTGTGATCCTCCATCGCTTATGATGGTACGTGGTACCCCAAAACGAGAGAAGATATTTCTCTTCAAGAATGCTACAACGCGTTTTCCTTCATTATCGGCCAGCGCTACTGCTTCGACCCATTTGGATACATAGTCGACAGCAACTGGGATATATTTCATCCCAAACGAATTTACGAATGGGCCCATGAAATCAATACCCCACACATCAACAGCTCTACTTCAAGAATTTTTGACATGGGCATCTCATGGTGCTTCGAAATCGTGCCTTGTCTCTGACATTGGTACATCTTCTCACAAATTCGTAGGCATCTCTAAATATTGAAGGCCAATAATAGCCGCTTTACAATACCTTCCTTGCTATTCGACCACCTGCATGGTGTCCCCCAACTTGGGAAGCATGGCTTGCTTCCAAGATACTCGGCACTTCCACATGAGATATGCATCGCCTGATAACACCATCCGTGCAACATTGAAACAAATATGGCTCATCCCAGAAGTAGTGTTTTACATCATGCATGAACTTCCTCTTTTGATGAAAAGACAGATGTGCAGGTATCACATTACTTACCACATAGTTTGCAAAGTCTGCGTACCATGGTAATTCTTCCACCATCGTGGCTAGGATCTCTTCATCGGGGAATACATCATTAATCTCAAGATCGGGCTGCGCTGTGTGCTCATTCTCAAGTCTAGATAGGTGATCATCCACTTGGTTTTCGCAACCTCTTCTATCTTTTACTTCAAAATCAAATTCTTGCAGCAATAACACCCATCGAATTAGCCTCGGCTTTGCAACCTTCTTCGTCATTAGGTATGTCAGGGCTGTATGATCGGTATGAACCACCACTTTAGTTCCCAACAGGTAAGCACAAAACTTTTCAAAAGCATAAACAACTGCTAGAAGCTCTTGTTCCGTGACAGTATAGTTCTTTTGGTCTCCGTTCAAGACCTTGATCGCGTAGTAGATTGTATGAAATAACTTTTCTCTTCTCTGGCCAAGTACAGCACCCAAAGCTACTCCGCTTGCATCATACATAACTTCAAATGGTACGGACCAATCAGGTGCTACAATGATAGGAGCTTCAATTAGCTTCCCTCTGAGGCATTCGAATGCCTTCAAGCAATCTTCACCGAAGTCGAACTTTGCATCCTTCTCCAAAAGTTTGCATAACGGACTAGCAATCTTGGAGAAATTTTTAATGAACCTTCGATAAAAACCTGCATGCCCGAGGAAACTACGAACTCCCTTTACAGAGATTGGAGGTGATAGTTTCTTGATGACTTCAATTTTAGCTCGATACACCTCAATTCCTCTTTCGGAAATTTTATGCCCAAGAACAATACCTTCTTTAACCATAAAGTGGCACTTCTCCCAGTTTAGCACCAAGTTGAATTCAACACATCTCTGTAACGCCATAATTAGATTCACCAAGCATGATTCAAATGACTCACCCACAACTGAAAAATCGTCCATGAATACCTCCAAGGTGTCTTCAACCATATCAGAAAAAATGGACATCATACAACGCTGAAAAGTGGCGGGTGCGTTACATAGCCTAAATGGCATACGTTTGAAGGCAAACGTACCATATGGGCATGTAAACGTTGTCTTCTCTTGGTCTTCGGGAGCAATACAAATCTGATTATAGACGAAATAACCATCTAAGAAGCAAAACCATCCTTTCCCTGCCAATCGATCAAGCATTTGGTCCATGAATGGCATTGGGAAGTGATACTTAAGCATCCATGAATTCAGCTTCCGGTAGTCCATCCATACTCTCCACCCTGTGACAGGTCTGAGCGGAATTATCTCATTCCTTTCGTTTGCAACTACCGTCATGCCCCCTTTCTTGGGAACACACTATACCAGACTCACCCATTTACTGTCAGAGATTGGATACACTACCCCTGCATCTAACCACTTAATAATTTCTTTCTTCACCACCTCTTGCATAGGTGGATTCAAACGTCTTTGATGCTCAATAGTGGGTATGCAATTTTCTTCAAGCTGAATCTTGTGCATACATATCCCAGGCGGAATACCAATAATATCACCGATGGTCCAACCGATGGCTCTCATGTATTTCCTTAGAACAGCGATGAGAGTTGCAACTTACTGCTCACCTAAGTCAGCCGCCACAATAACCGGGAGGGTGTTTCCACTTCCCAAGAATGCGTACTTTAGATGACTGGGCAGCTCCTTCAATTCGAACGTTGGTGGCTCTTCAATGGATGGTTTAGCTGGTGGTGTCAGTCGATTTTTGAGATCAAGGTCCAGCTTCTTGGGAGCATGAGAATACGACCCTATTCCTCTTAGAGCACAAATTGTTTCATCATAATCTTCAGCATTCTCCGGCTCAACATTCATAAGTACAGCTGCCAATGGATCAACAAAAAGCTACATCTCTATAGATACTTCTTTCTCATCATCAAAATAAACATCAGCTACAGAGAACACATTCATATCTTTGGGCTGCTTCATTGATTTGCACACATCAAAGCAGACCACTTCGTTATTCATCCGGAATAAAAGCTCATTAGCTCTTAAATCAATAAGCACACTTTCTGTTGCAAGGAAGGGACGCCCCAAGATTATGAGAACTTCAGAGTCTACCTCACAGTCCAGAATAACAAAATCTGTAGGAAAGATGAAGGAGGAAACCTTCACCAATACATCATATAGGATACCAACAGGTTATTTTACCGACCTATCTGCCATTACGAGCTTCATATTGGTTGGTGTAGGATCGCCTAACCCCAACTTTCTGTAAATAGATAGTGGCATCAAATTGATGCTAACTCCCAAATCGCATAATGCCTTGGCAAAATTCAAAGATCCAACGGTGCAAGGAATTGTGAAAGCACCGGGGTCAGCCTTCTTCTGAACTAGTGATCTGGTAGCGATTGCACTGCAATGATGAACAGTATCCGTCAACTCATAACTTGCTGCCCGCTTCTTTGTCAAAAGGTCCTTCATAAATTTTGCGTACCCAGGCATTTGTTCCATTTCCTCGACCAAAGGAACATTAATAGTTAGCTGCTTCAACATAGTCATAAACTTATTGAACCTGGTATCGTCAGCTTTCTTCTTCAATCTCTAAGGAAAAGGTGGTGGTGGAAGGGGAATAGTTTTCTCCACCGCTTCCTTTTCATCTTGCTTCAATTCAGCGATCTTTTCAGGCTGTGGACGTTGAGAGGTGACGTCACGAACAACCTCATCAGCTGCTTCGGCATCTTTTGATTCTGCAATGATCTCATTATCTTCTATATCATCAACCACCTGCATGCCTTTGGATGGATTTTCCAACGCTTTACCACTCCTGGTAGTAATAGCCATGCATGATCCATCATTCCTTGGGTTTTGCACAGTGTCTCTAGGTAAGGTGCCAGCCTTTCTTTGATTGAATGCCACTGATAGTTGACTCAATTGTTGCTCCAGCTGTTTTATTGTAGTAGAATGCGAGTCAACCAATTGATTTATTGAATACAAATCATTCTTCACCTCGGTTACGCCCGTGTTGGTTGCCTCCACTCCTTTCAACAGCTTAGCCATCATATCTTCCATGGACATCTTCCCATATCCAGACGCCACAGCCTCACGGTTTCTAGGAGGAACATACAAAACACTCCTGTCAGTCTTATTCTTCCAAACACCTTGATCGCGGCCCTTGTATCAAGATTTATCATAATAGTTCCGACCTTGGTTTCCTTGGGCATTGCCTCGAAAACCCCCCTGATTATTCAAGTAGTTCGCTTCTTCCTCAGAGTCGGATTCATCTCTTCCCTGTGATACAACGGCCTTAACCTTTTTGGTCTTTCCTGATAATAAGTGCTTGGTAAGAAGATCCATCTGCATTTTCATGTGAGCCATATCTTGGTCACGTTCGTCTTGTCTACGCCTCTGCTCTACAGTCAAGATAATAGATACGGTAGAGCTTGCTACCTCAGAATCCCTGGTATGCCAAGCTCTACTCTGTTTTGTCATATGATCTAGCATATCACTTGCCTCAAGAAAAGTAAGGTCCATGAATGACCCACCTACAGCATTATCAACCACTGGCTTTGTCACCGAGTTCAAAGCCCTATATAATATTTCTATCAAGTGGATATTCGTCATCTGATGGTTTGGGCACCGTATAAGCTTCTTTTTGAACCTCTCCCATGTTTCGTGGAGAGCTTCAATTGGAAGCTGTCGAAAATTGTTGATCTCATCCCGTAATTGGGCTCTCTTGGATGGCGGAAAGAATCTTTCTAGGAAAGCGTCTTTCAGTTGCCTCCAATTAGTAATAGAATCAGGAGTTAGCCCGTTCAACCATAGAGTTGCCTCCCCAGACAGAGACAATGGAAATAAGCGCAGCCAAATTGCATTCTGCCCAACTCCTGGATTGTCAAACGACTTGCATGTTGAAATAAAATTGACCAGATGCATATTCGGATCATCTCCTACAAGTCCACCAAATAACCCCTTGAGCTGCAATAACTGAATCATGGTGCTAGTGATATTAAACTTAACTCTGGGTGCCAAGGGTGGAGGAATAATAGCACCTGTGGCACCAGCTCCATCCAGATCGTCATCATCATCATCAAAAGGAGCCTGCACAGCTCGGCGGTCAGGTCTCATTCTAGCTTGACGATCTCTCCTGTGCATAGGTGCTGCCACTTCATCAGTACGCCTGGGATTCAGTAACTCTTCATCCCCTAGGTCCTCATCATCAGGATTTGTTGCTCGCCCTGGTTTATCAATATTCTGTTGATGTACTTGAGCAGCTGCCAGTGCAGCTAATCTAGCCTGCTTCTGTTGAGCCTCCTTTCTGTCAATGTCACGCTGTGCATCCATTCTGCCAATAAGTTGAGGTTCAGGATTTATGGGTAATAATGGCTGACCAGAACTACGAGTATTTGTCATGCACTCAACAGATCCTGAATAAAACAAAAACAACAACTAAAAGTAAAATTCGAGAATCTTTGACCAAAGGGTCTAGTAACTATCACAAACTTAGTTGACAACCGTATTCCCCGGCAACGACGCCAAAATTTGATAACGCTCAAACTACAGCTCTCGTAAGAATGTAAGCGGTCGTTGTCAAATATAGAACCCAACTGGGTTGGGTGTCGAATCCCACAGGGAATACTTGGTCACTAAGTAAGCAACGATTAGTAGACTGTTGATCGAAAATTCTACGGAAAAAGGGGGATTTAATAGTAGCGTGAATTAAGATTATCAAAGTAACAAATAAAAACGGAATGTTTAGTAGGTTTTAATCAATGAGAATTGTAAGTTAGGGTTATGTCCACCTTATGAATTTTACGTATCTATTGGCTATGAGTTATGCGGAATTCAGACATGCATGCGCTTATAGAGATTCGTATTCTATGGTAAATCCTAGTGTCTTTCGACCATCAAGGATTATCTCACTTTAACTCTTTCGAGCTTAAAGCATATACTAATGGTACAAATTCTCCAAGAGGTTAATCCAGTTACGGCACTAACTTTTAAATAGGGGTTGGTAGCCCTATTTTCTTGTCATTCTCTCTTTTCCAGACATGTAACTTTTCTTTCGAACAAGTTAATGCTATACTGGCGTATTCTATATGTTTGCAACCACAAGAATTCAATTAAGATGAAGAGAGTAATGATATAGAAGCATATGTATCAAGAATTCACAAACTCATAGCAATAGATTGTATCTCATAAGGCTTCCATAACCCTAACAAAGAAGTTTAGCTACTCATAATTGTGAAGGAAAACCACGAGGATATCATCATACCAAAGCAATAACAATATCACGATAAGGAAGTATTGGCGTCACTTGTGGCGTGAATTCCTTGCTAGTAGCATTTCTCTTGTCGTGAAAATTAAAAGTCGAATAGATGAAGAATAATGTCAACAACGAATTTAATAATAGAAGAGAGTAAGAATGAATTGAAAGAGAATGGGTGAGAATAATAAAAAGCTTCCTGAAAAATTCAGCAAATAGGGTTTTTATCACATCCTTGTCCTAGTCCTACTGAAATAGGGTTTTTATCCTTGTCCTAGTCCTACTGGGTTACTGCATACTTTTCCTAATCCTACTAAGTTACTACTGATCCCCCAAGTCTTTAGAAATGCTGTTTTTTCCCGGGACAAGTTCTCCATGCATCACTTTCAGTCCATAAGCTTCTAGAAGCTGCCTTCCTTCTTACGTGAAGTTTCCTTTGGTGTCCAACAGTCCATAAAATGCTGAAATCTTTATCATTTATTCCTGAAAACTTGCTAATCACGTTGGTTAGCTCACTTACAGGATAAAGGACTAAAAGTGCAGGAATTATATATTTTATCCTCAAAACTTAGCCTAAAATATGGGTAAATTATGGTGTTTAGGCGTGTAAATACGCCCAACATCAACACCCTTGCCAAATAACATCACACCCTTCATGGGAGAAACCTAAAGTAGCACATGTTCACCCTTCTTAAAGATCATGTATCTTAAATTATGATCTATATACTCTTTTTGCAGGCTTTGGCCTGCTAATAACTTCTCTTGAATAAACCTCACCAGTGTTGCAGACTCTTTTACCAAAGTAGTGCCTAGGGTTTTCACATAACCACTTTAAACTAACCTATGGGTGATCCATATTTCCTTTGATATAGAGCCTTAAATAGGGACATGTCAATACTAGAGTGATAATTATTATTGTGTAGAAACTAACACAATGAAAATAATCAATCCCATTGACCTCCAAAGTTAGCCATACATGCCCAAAGTATGTCATATAGAACCTAAATAGTCCTCTCATACTGCCTGTCATCCTGAGGATGAAATGTAGTGCTTAAATCTAGTTTAGCACCCAAATTCTCATGCAACTTGAGCCAAAACATAAAGGTAAACTATATACCTATATAAAATATGATGTAAATAGGAACTCCATACAATCTTAAGACCTTATTAACATAGATCGTGGCTAATTTCTCCATTTGTTATTAACCTTGACTAGAATGAAATGTGTTGGCTTTGTTAGGTTATTAACAATGACCCAGATTAAATCATACTGCCCCAAGTTCTAGGAAGATCCACTAAAAAATCCACAACAATTCTCTCCTATTTCCACTCTAAAATAGTCATTCTCTATAGTAAACTTGCAAGCTTCTGATGCTCATAGTTTACCTACTAACATTTCTGAGACTTAGCCACATAATCCACAATATCTTTCTTTATTTGAGGCCACCAATAAAGCTTATCAAGTCACTATATGTATTGGTTGGACTAGGATATAAAGAATATCTAGATCCATAAGCTTCTGCTAATAGACTAGGAATTAGATTAGTAAAATAGAGCATCGACCTTTAACCCTCAACACGCCACTAGAATCAGAAGTGGCCTGAACATGAACCACCTTATTTTGAATATTATTCAACTTCACATCATTGAACCATGTGGCCTTGATTTAATAAAGAAATGTAGAACTTGCTTCAACGCTAGCGAAAATCCACCTTTTTTGGGACACCAAACTACGTAAACTACATAAAGGGTGAATATCTTTAGATAATAGACATTTTGTTACATTCAAGAAAGCTAAACTTCCTATACTTAAAAACTTTCCTACTCAATGCATCTATCACTACATTGGACTTCCACTGATAATATTGGATGGTAACATCATAATCCTTTAGTAGCTCCATCCACCATCGTTGTTTCAGATTTAAGTCCTTCTAAGTTAACATATGTTGTAAACTTTAATGATCTGTTAAACCTCACACTTAACACCATATAGTAGTGCCTCCATATTTTGATTGTAAAGAAAACTACCTTCATCTCTAAGTCAAGAGTCAGATAATTTCACTCATGAACCTTCAATTCCTCGAAGCATAGGGTATCACATTCTTATCCTGAATTAACACATCACCAAGATAGAATGTTAAGAATCACACAAACTATAAAAGCTTTACCTTCCACAAGTAAGGCAAGAACAAAGGTTGTAGCTAAAAAACACTCAAGCTTTTGGAAACTCTCTACACACTTGTTATACCATGTCAAGTAAATAGCAATTAAATCAAACCCTTTAATAAAACTATGTTATTAACTTGCCAAATCGATAAGACAATGAACTTTAGTCACTTAGTTGGGCCTAACCTATTTGTTAACCTCTTCGACCTTTTGGGTATCTACCATTACCCACTTTCAAAAATCACATGCCCAAAAAACGACATGGATGACATCCCAAATCCACACTTTTTCAAAGATTCTTCTCCCTTAATATATCCAAGATAATAGGCAAATGCCCTGCATGCTCCTCTTTATTCATAGAGTACTCCAAAATGTCATCACTATAGACAACAACTAATGAATCAAAGAAAGACTTAAAGATATCATTTGTCAAACTCATGAAGTTTTTGGTACATTAGTCAACCCAAAGGACATTACCAAAAATTTATAATGCCCATAACGAGTCCTAAAGTCTATCTTAGGAATATCCTTTGGATGGATTTTCAACTGATTATACCCCAACCTTAGATCTATCTTAGAAAACACTAAAGCACCATGTGACTAATAAAAAAATCATCTATCCTAGGGAATTAATACTTATTTTAGATGGTTACCTTATTCAGCTGCCAATAATATATACTTATTCTTATACTACCATCCTTTTCTTTAAGAAAAAACATAAGATCACTATATGAAAAAGCATGAATGAAGCCCTTACAAGGAAACTCTTTCAACTACGTCTTAAGCTCTCTTAACTCAGCCAAAGCTATCCTATAGAGAGGAATATGTATATATAAGAAGACTACCCATCTCTAAATCAATACTAAAGTCAATGTTTCAATTTAGAGGTATACCAAGCAAATCAGTAGGGAACGCTTCCAAAAGTTCACTTACTATAGGAACTGACTCAATAGATGGGACCTCTGATCTTGTGTCTCGAAGATGAGCTAAGAAGAATAAACACCCCTTCCCTATTAACTTTTTTGCATAAAAAAAGAAACTAAGCATCACCGAAGCAGGCTTATCGACAGCGTCCCACTCTAGCTTATTCATCCACTTCTTGGCTAAGGTCTTATTCTTAGAATTTCAATTCAAAGTAGCATAATACAAAGACAACAAAGTCATACCCAAAATGACATCAGAATATAACATATCTAGAATTACAAAGTCCACCCAAGTTTGAAAACCTATAAACACCAGTGAGCAAGCATGATATGCTTGAGTTACTAGCATAGAATCCCCAACCCAAGTAGATACATAAACAAGTGAATTGAGCATATCACAAATTATATATAACCCCAAAGATAATTTAACAGATGCATATGAAAAGATAGAACCTAGATTTAGAAAAAACAAACCCATTCGATCACAGATAAGTATAGTACCTATAATAATAGCATTTGATGCATCAGCCAAAAACTTTCCTAAGAAGGCATAGCATGTGCCCTTTTATCAATCAGAGTGGCTCCCTAGCAGGTTGTTCAACACCCTACCGGTGCTTTTACCTATTAGATTACCTTTGCAACCTACCTGATAACCATCACATCCATTCTATGGATGATCCCTACTATTATTCCCACCCCTTGTTGGTAAACCAAAGATCTGAATTATTGTTGACCCTAAAAACCTAACTGTCTACCATTATTGTAGTTTATCTTATAATGTCCAATCCTGCCACAGGAAAAACAGGCTTAATCTAATAAAGACTGATTAGCTGAAAAGCATTAATCTCTTTAACTACCCACACCTAAAGACTGTTGAGTGCTCCCTAATGAGCCCCCTAAAGAAATAGGATAAGTTGATCATATTGGACATGCTATGTAGGCCTGGGAACAGTTCTCTGGAATATAATACACTAAAGTTGCCCATATTTTGGGACTTTTTTACCACTATTTTTACATATTCATCTTGTCTAACTCGCTCTACTTTCTTTACAAACTCTACTACCGAATTAAGGGCCTTACCTAAGGAAGTCATCTATAATGATAATATTGGTAAATTAATATTCAAATCCTACACAAATTGGGTAATCCTATATTCCTCGGTATCAGGAAACTGGGTGGCAAACTTAGACAAGGAATGGAACATAGCCTCATAAGATACAACGGTAATATTGTGCTGCTCAAGGGTGAGAAATTCATCCTTTTTGTCATGAAAGGTGTGTGGACTATACTTCTTTACAAACAAAGTATGGAACAAAGTTCAATCAAATGGAGGAAATATTGAGGATTGACACTCCACCTATACCCTTTACCACAACTTAGCATCTTCTTGTAGTTGGAAGGTCACAAACTTTGCTACATAATATCCCATTATATCCATCTTGTTTAATATGTCATGGCAGTCCACGATAAATTTAAAGGCATCCTGTTCCTCAAAACCATGTAAAATTAGGGGTTTCATCTTTTTGAACTTATACAATAACTCATACTTATTCTTAGTCATAACATGACCCAATACTAGATGAGAAAAAACTTTAACCACAGAAATATCATCCATAATTAGGGCTACTATGGCAGCATGCTATACCCTCGGGTGATGGTAAAGAGGCAATGTAGGAATTACCCCAGAATCGAGCAGCCCAGTCAAAAAACCAAGGACTTGCAGAATTATATCTAAAGAGATTTGTATCATAGTTGGACCTTTCTAAATTTGTGTGGCATCCTCATGTTATAGAATCTCCTTATTCATTACCATTACAATAATCCTAGGGTGAAGAAGGAAACTCAGATCTCTTCCTAGATGGATTAGTTGAAACCCAATCTCCACCCTTGATGAGTGTTGCCTTTCTCTCTTCCTCTTCTCCCCACCTATCCTTGTCCCTTAGCTGCATGTTTAATAACAAAAGAAGCTAGTGAGAAAACCTCTTCCCTAGCTCTATTTTCTCTCATATTCACCATCTTTAAAAAATAGAATGAAGAGGTCAAATATCAATTTAAATCCACAAATAACAAATAGAATCAAGTCATAGATGAAAAAAAAAAAGTAAATTTTTCCTAAAAGACTTGTAGCCTCTAGATGAAAAGTATAGATGTCTCTTTATTGCTCTAAAAGATCAAGAGACTCATTTTAGTAGAAGAGATCAACAAACCTGGAGATTTAATACCAACTTTGTCATGACCTAAACCCACTATGAGTGGCACACACAATACCCTTCTGTGGGAGACCCAACTTTACTCAAACTCTCAACACCAATAAATAGTACTAAATAAGAACAACCATACCTATTAATTGATCAATAATCTCTAACAATGCAAAAATGCAAAACTAAAATAAATGCTAGTATTAACGAAAATCCCCAAGAACTAGAAGTCAACATACAAAAACACTAATGATCTTAGGCATATTTATATGTCCAAGTGCTAGTTATTATCCATAATTTTGTCTATTTTGTTAGCTACATTGCATATATATTTATTTGATTGAGCTTAATTTATGTTCGTTAACTAATGGATATGATGTCACAACCCAATTTATGAGTCATAATGGAACCTACTTTATCCCTCTAGTAGGTAAGCTAGACTATAGCGTGAAGCTATAGATAATGGGCTAATTTTGTGAAAATGGCCTGGAAGTCAAAAATCAACAATTATAGACTTATAATAACAACCGGATAGTTATGATTGTCTAAAATATAGATAAAACATCCATAACCATCCCACGACCTAGTAGTGTCGGTACAAGAGCTACTACAAATGAAACATAAGTAATGAAATAGTCAAATACAATTTGACCAAAAATGTAAGACTACATAAAGATAATAGAAGGAAAAAATAGTAACTCCGACTCCGAGAGCTCACCCTATCTCTAAAATAAACTCAGCATGATCGTCATGCTAGCGGTGGCTACTAGTACTTAGATCTTCACTAAAAAGGTACAAAAGTGTAGTACGAGTACTAAAACCATGGGTACTTAGTATGCATCATTGGCCAACTGAGCTAAATCATGATATAAATATGATAAGATGCAAGATAAATAAGCTAAGTCGACGTAAAAAGGAAAACCTATAAATGAACTCCAACATTGTAAAAAAAATAACTGGAACAGATATAATATGAAAGAAAGCATAATTAATACTATAAAACTATCCTCTATAAGCCAGTTAGTTCAAAAAAGTAAATAACCCAATGCAGGCCTCAATAAACCCGGAGGGTGCAATCAATGAAAAGTATATTACCAAAAATCCATATATTTACCGAATATCAACTATATTCATAAAACCATCCATACTGTATCATATCATAAATGAATTCTGAATATCAGAATAGAATCGGAACTCAATAGCCTCAACGTCATTTGTTAATCATGAATAGAAACTCATATTATTAATATTATTATTAATTGTCAGATATGAAATTGAACTCAATATCAATAACCCATTGAGATTTTCTCAAAATTTGCACCAACTCCCAAATACCAAATCAGCATAATCATTAAGTATTTAATTTTCTCAAAGTCAAAAAATAAGCATTTCAAATAGGTATAACAAGAATATAGAAGTCTATAAAATCTAACACAAGACTTGGCCTAAGGTGGACCGAAGGGGACCACTTCTAATGCCTAAAATCTATTCTAAGACAAATTCTACCTCGAACTAGGCTAAAGTATCTAAATTCACTTCTAGATGTTAAATAAACCATAATTATCCCTAAGATAGAAATTCTATCTAAATCATGAGCAACTACGTCAATTCCACAAAAATTATGTTTCCTTATTAGGATAAATAGTCTAAATAATATTAATTATATCAATCAAACTTCCAACACCTAAATCCCATCCCATATCTAGCATAATAAAACACTCTGGTTTTGGTCCTTGGAAATTCCTAAGCTTTAAGCTCACTATCCTTGGAACGACTCATTATATGAGTCATATGGTGTGGGTACGGGTTAGGTGGAACAACTAATAAGGTATCCAGTGAATGGTGGTTTGGTTTTTGTTGTGGTTACGGTTTGGTAGTACGGGTCATTAGGTATGGTGACACGTCGTTAAGACGATCCTTTATTTAATCAGAAACTTAGTAACTTGACTTGTATCTTAGTACGTGTGGATCACTAAGAGTGTGAATATAGGTCATGAGTCATTGTAGGAAGTCGAATGTTGTCCAGTGTCAATCCTTTTAGATTCTATCTTAGGTACGACTGGACCATACAAGTCATATAGTCTGGTCACGAGTAGGGTCAAAGAGTCATGGTGGATAGTGTATGGGTTTCCAACTCACTATATTAGTGACAACTCAATGGGACGAGTCGTATATTCTAGTAACGAGTCATGGGATCGACTCGTAACCACCTACGATAATTTTTCAGTTTTAAGTTGGGGGTATTCTGTACATTTCTCTTTTTTAAATCTCTTTGATACCATGACATGAAAAACCTTTTGGGACTTCATTAACCTATTATCATCAATCAAGAACTCTTAAAATCTATCTCAAACTCTCTTTCAAGCCAAAAGATAGGGTTTTATTAAGACAATTAATTAAGACTTTCATGGGTGGTTTCTCTCCGTCTTCCTTGGTGTCTAAGGCATGTACTCCTACCTCATTGTTATTTTACAAAGAGAATGTATTTAATGTTTGGTTTTCATACTATTGTTATGGTTTTTACATAATGGTTGGAGGTTTTGGATGTTCATGGTTGAATAATGTTTCTCACGGGTAAATTATGGTTTTTCTTTATTTTAATATGATTTTGTACATTGTTGGATGCATGGTGATGGTAATTGGATTTTGGGGTATTGTGCATTCTCTAAATTACTTGTTATGGTTTTAAAACTTATGAGCCCTCAACTTGTTTGTTAAAATGCCAATGAGAATGATTTTGTCACATAGTTTGACTACTCTTGAAATCTTTGCATTTCATAAATGGTAATGGAACCTGAATTGGTCTGGCTAGTTTTAAATGTCTTGTAAGGGCCTAGGCAGCCATGGTTTTGGTTTAATTGGAACTTTTGGATTCAACTTGGTTTAATGGTTTTTGTATAGCATAAAAGGATATACTTGCAATCTCTAATTTTTGTATGATGATACCAATAGTTAATGCCTAATAAAAGACTCATTGGTAAATGGTTGGGAATGTATAAATTGTTTAAATATGGGTTTAAAGGGTATATGTATCAAATTCATGGATGGTGGAGGTCCCGGGAGGGCCAATACTAGAAACTCATATTTGCCGATGTGAGGTTTGGTCATGGTGATCATGTGCAGGAAGTCACATTTTATATTTTAGGAGATGTAATAGTCATCTTAGGTTTTGTTTTCTGGTCATGAGGCTAACATGCACCGGGGCCCTTTCAGCAGGGAGAGCTGAACCCATATAGCCCGTGGGTGGTTTTAGTACGGAAGAGCTATACATCCTAGGTAAAGGTTTTAAATGCATGCTAAACCTTGTTCCCTATCCCAACATGATATATATACGTATATATTGATTGCATATGGTTAATTGATTTTATTTTCAATTACTAGAATTTATTTTTTCTTATACCTAAGTAGATGCTAGCGTTCACTCAGCTAATCATCTTCGGGAATTGTATCCCTACACGATGCAGGAACCGACCATACTACCATTCCTCTTGCTCAGTAACTTGGATTTGGGGACAACTTTGAGTCAGACTGAAGTAGTGAGCTTCCATATTCCAGAAGACTCCATTTCATGCTATCGACTTCTTTTCATTATTATTATTTCTTGGATTTTGGTTTTTGCTATGGTAGGGGGTATGTCCCGACCAAATGTTATTTTATTCTTGTTAGAGGCTTTATTGGACTACTATGGGCATGGACGGTGTAGGTATTAGTGTCATCCTTGGTATTGGTATTGGCATTGGGGTTGGCACCAATTGATATTTTGTTGAGGTTGTTGGATTATGATTAGAGACTTTATTTAATATCCTTGAATTATTATTGTTTTATCTTGTTATATGTTTGGAATTCATCTGACATGGGGTGTAGGGTGATCAACAGTGGGGTATTGAGGGTTTTCTCCGGTCTTGGTTGGACTTGAGATACCCAACACGACTAGGCCCTGGTTCGGGTCGTGTCTCATAATACATAATTAAAATATGAACTAGTTCAATCTACGAAGAAGGTAAACCTAGCCCACCTGGATGGCAAAGAAAACATGAAGAATTTGTTAAATTGATGATTTTCCCTTTCTAGAATCTTCCATAAGATGTCACGACATCAAAATCATAATCTACTCATTAGGACGAGAAAAATAATATCCATATGTAGGGCCTACTTGCGAAATCACAATTTCAAAACTGACAATATGTCCCTCTATGCTCAAGGAACTTTTACCCTATAGAATGTCTAAATTCCGAGATCAAATGGTGCTACAAGCAACCCAAAAATATTTTAGGGATTTTGGAAAAAGATGAAGTATTTAATAAAGAAATTGACAGAAGCTTACCACGAATTCGGAGAAGAAATGCGTTATTTAAGTTCATAAATGCTCCAAAATCACCCACAAATGATTTTCTCAAGTTTTCAAACTTTTTAGGGTTCTATAGTCTTTAAAATGGATAAAATAAAAGGGAGAAATTGGGCTAAGTAGGGTGTTTATATGGTAAAAGGTGCTCGGGTGTCACTTAAGTGGACACTAAGCGACCACCACTTAAGAGACCTAGTTTTATTTTAGCGACATCTGTCATTTCACAATTACCCATTAAAAGGTCCCCTTGCCACTTAATCAGTAGGGGATCCACTTAAGTGAACTCCCACTGGGCCATCTCGATCGCCTAACCGATGGTCAATAACTTTAGCTCTTCCTTCACTTAAGCGGCCCAAAAGAGAACTTAAGCAGTGCACCAGTTGAGTGCACTAGCTGAAAGCTTAAAATTATTTTGAGTCTCCACAGACCCCTCAACATTAATCCAAAATCCCATTTACCCAAACAAACTAGTTAACATATCAAGTTCGAGGTTCCAAACTCAATGGCACAGTCAAAATTTTCATCTGAAGTCATTTCAATGAATTGTGTGTCCGACACCCATGTGCCATTTTTCTTAACTTCCGGCCAATAGCTCAAAAGGAGTTCAAGAGCCTCAAGACCTAGACCATGGATCCATATAAACTAAAATTGATATTGTGGAGCTGTTGGAACTATTAAATTTTGCATACGAGGTTGTTTGACTAAAGTTTTAGCTTGATAGTCAATTTGAACCAGCAAAGACTTCAAAATAGGAAATTGCCTCTAAAAAAAAAATTAATTGCCCAGTAGCCGAACTATTAGCTCCAATAAGTCAGAAATGACTTGGGGAATCTATAGGTAATCTATAAATGGCAAAAATAACAAAAAAATACAGAAAATGACTTGGAGAGTCCTTACAATATCCACTACTAAAAGAACTTTCATCTACAAAAGTGAAGGATTAGGATGTATCTGAAGCCTCGAATAGGTAAGCATACTAGGTCTGTATCCCATTATTGATATCCCAAGTAGCTCCTCCACTGGGTTGTGCCTCCACTTAACATTAACAACTAGTATCCATATAGTATGTAACTGTCTGACATCACTGGCTCTTCCATGAAGGTCAACCACTCATCCAACTAGACTAAGTCCCATCTAAGTACATGAGACGAAATAGGAATGTATTGTCGCAACATAGAAACATGGAAAATTGGATTGCTAGTAATAAAATTTGGGGGTAAGGCTAACTTAAGCCACCTAAGCAACTGTGCAAAAAATCTCAAAGGGTCTAATATATCTGGGTATGATCTTTCCTTTCCTCTCAAACCTCATCACACCCTTCATGGGCGATATGATGTCAATAAAACTATAACCTCCAAGAACATAGAATGTAGTCGTTGTTAAATTATAGTAACCCAACAAGTTTGGGGTCAAACCCATAGGGAATAGGTTTAATATATCTCATGAAATTGTTGAAGTAGTCGAAAGTGCAAAAAAGAAAATGGGGTGAATTTATAGTAAACTATAAAGAGTAATAAATCTTGATTGCTTTCAATTATAATCAATCTAAGATGAACACTAGGACTGTGTTCCCCCTGGTTTCCTTGTAGGTTTATTATGATCGATCCGACAATCTTAATGCTACACATGCAAAACCTGACAAGATAGGTATCACCAACCATCTTGTGAACTCATTGGTAAATTTCACTCTTTACTTGGTGATTTTCAAAGTATCTCATTTCAAACACTTATCTTTAATCTCAATTTAACTATTACCTTGTGAGTGTCAGGTCAATTAGATGAGGGTTGGTAGCCTTAGATCACTGTTGTAATCTTCTTTTCCTAATCTAAATCTCCCTTGTGAAAATGATCTCGAACACAGGAAAGTCCTTATCTTCTGCAATAGCTAATGAAGCAAACAATCCAAAAAAGATTACAATGAAAGCATAAGCAATGATATAGAAGAACCTCATACTTCCCCTACTTTGTAATTCTACCGAGATTCTTGCAACCCTAGCTAAGGGGTTTAACCGCTCATAGTTGTAAGAAACTCCATGAAATTCATAAAAAAAATCATAGAAACAATCTCACAATAATTAAAGAATAAAACCTAAATTCTCAAATTAATAATCAATCAAAAACCAAGAACAAGGAGATTCCATGATCAAAAGTCAATCTCAGAATTAAATATATGTTTTTGAATATAAGAAGTGCATCAAATATTAAAAAGTATCAAAGGAGTATTTATGGTGTCTCAAAATAACACAGGAAACCTAACCAAAACAAACTAGGAAAATAAGGTCAATAGTGGCTACATCTCAGACGAGTCTTCTGAACTGATGACGACTCGTTGTTAGCATTTGTTGTGCTCTTTGGCACTCCGTGATGATGAATCATCACAAGACCATATGATTCATTGGCTGGACTCATTATCACGGTGAATTTTATCCTTTAAGAACTTTTCCTACTGTTATCAGAATGGCTCCTCCCTAAAAGTCATGGTCTGGCATTATGACTCATGGTCACCTATCGTTTCCACTGGCGCTTCAACTTGTATATATTTAGAACTTTGGCCAATTATGCTCAGAACAAATTTATCCTGCGACTCGTAGTCGATCCCTATGAGTCTTTTCCAGCCTCAATTTCACTACCTGACTCCGCATCTCTCACTAGTCTCATGACGACTTGGTCTATGAGTCGTATAGTCACCTAATGACTCATATTCTAGGAGGGAACTTCAATTCTCAGAGTTTTTTCTTTCTCTTAGTCCACTTCACATCCAACCTAGTTTTCTTGCAACAAACATAGAAACATACATCATATCTACTAAAATAACCTAAGTATTTACATGTTTTCATAGTTTTAAGCATCGAATGTGCCATGAACCCATGGCCCATCAACACCCTCAACTTATAATATTTGTATATCCTCAGACAACAAAAATATAATAAAACACAACACGATGCTTAACCAAGAAAAATCTATATAGGTACAACCCATCTCTAAATTCAATATAAAGATTAATCAATGGCGATAACTCATACTAAACTTTGTCGACTACAAAAATGTAGTGTGAGTACCAAACACGTGGTACTCGATAGGCAACTTTCTACTGAGATCCAAAGAAAATGCAAGTATAAAATAACATGCAAAATAGTAATTTAAAGTACAAGTACCCATCAGAAAAACTAAACATAAATAAGCTAGTGAGATAATAAGTATAAACTATCATATACTCATAGTAATCAGGGCCTAAAGTGCAATACTGATAAGTGGTGATTTTACCACTCATTTTTACCAAATATTTTTGCACACTACCATGCTTTGTATAAGAAAAATGAGATATCATCATGATTTAAATGCACTACTAGCCACATTTTACAGGTATATAGTTGAATAGATCAAAAGATGTAGAATGGAGCTTTAAATAATAAAAAGAGAGCAAAGAAGAGTGCAGCTAAAGACCTGGACCATATCAACCTCTGTTACCACGACTACAGTACTTAGTCCATAGTTGCGATCAATGAAGATGGTCAACACAACGCAGTCGCAGAGCACAACCATGATCGCATATCTGCAGTCGCGATTCAGCGGGCATATGCCCAGGGGCAGATCTATAAAAGCACATAGGCAAATACCAAACCATATATAAGCAAAAAAACTTTCTTCTTTGGGTATTTCTTACCTCATAGACATTAGTTTGAATTAAGAAGAAGAAACCCTAATTGGGAAAGTGTGTAACTACTCTTTGAGGCTTAATTTCTTAGTGAATTTGTGAAGAATGAATGTTTTGGATAATCCTCATGGTATATTTCTCTTTACTTACTTCATGAGTAGCTAAGTAATTTAGTCTTGGGGTTATGTTGAAAAAAAGTCTAATTGTGTGTGGGTGTTATTGTGCTTGCATGAATTTTAGTTGTTGAGTATGGATTTTACCATTGCTTGAGCTTATTAGTTGGAATTTGATGGGTGAAAATCCCAAAATCTAAAAAACCTTGGTCATTCTTGAAAAAGAGACTATGGTGAACTTGTGATAACCTATAACATCCTTGAAAGAGGGTTATTGGAGGGTAAAGCAATGGTGGGCAATTTAGTCTATGGTTTACTACCTTTTTCAATCTTAGAAATAAGTGTGATTAAAGTGTAATCCATTTCAAGAGCATCATCCTAAAAATAGGGATGCTTGATTGAGGCTTTGGATGATTATGAATTGTACACTTGTTAGGTGCTCGAAAGAGCCAATGAATAAAATCGTTGTAGTTTTATTGAAAGATTGAATATAATGACT
This sequence comes from Capsicum pubescens, assembly GCA_030864215.1. Lineage (NCBI taxonomy): Eukaryota > Viridiplantae > Streptophyta > Magnoliopsida > Solanales > Solanaceae > Capsicum > Capsicum pubescens. The sequence continues at coordinate 198,190,754 of CM061547.1, read as the reverse complement.
TTTGACCTAGAATATCCTTTGATCAACAACTAAAACTTATGTCAAACCATCATTAACCCACACACTTTACCTTTAGGTAGACATGATCCCAAGACCCTCTGTATTCTTAATTTTAAATCAAAAAGTGTTATATCCGTGCATTGTTAGTTGATAAACTATCCCCAAATCTAATCCCCTCATTTTATTTTACATGTCTTGTTTATCATCATTCTGGGTAAACATGTAGTAACTAGAACAACCATAAGATTTGAAGCCTATAATTCACTCGTTGCGGATTCGATCCCAACTTTAGTTGGGTTGTTTAACAACGATTGCCTCACCCCTTAATCATGGGATTGAGTTGAGCATTATCAAAATAGTGTCGTTGCCAGGGAGTGAAATATATATTTCACTTGTGCAGTGTGATTTTTACTTGGGAATACCCGGGGTGTTATAATTTACTTTATTTGTTGTTTTTAAATCTTTTTTTAGGTGATCGTATTATTAACGGAACAACGATTGATAGTGAAAGCAACATGGGTCCCTTTGATGCCCCTTTAGATGATGAGGGCCCACTAAATTAAGTGGGGTACACAAGTGCAATATGTATTCCACCAACTAATGGGAACAGTGTCTTCCATATGACTAGAGTCATGTTTCACATGTTGCAAATGAAAGGATTGTACGGAGGCAAGCCTTTGAAGACCCAAATATCCATTTGAAGAACTTTGTGGAAGTTTGTGCACCATTCAATATATCACACATTACTCAAGAATCCATTCGGCTTCTCCTATTCCCATTCTCATTAACAGGGGAGGCAGTTTCATGACTCCCCCCACTTCCACCTAGCTTAATTACATATTGGGCTGAGCTTACTAAGGTGTTTCTTGATAGGTATTTCCCACCATTAAAAATTCTTCAAACGTGGGATGAGATTGTGAATTTTTGGTAAATGAATGGAGAACTATTTTTTGAAGCTTGGGAGAGTTTTAATGGTAAGCTTGCTCAATTCCCAAATCATGAAGTCCAGGAGAAAATACATCTAGAGATTTTCTACCGTGCCCTCGATCCATTAAACAAAATAGTGGTAGATAATGCAGCAGGCGGTTCCTTATTGTAGTTGCTCCACCACGCAGCCTTTCTATTTATTGGATAAGTGTCAAAGAAAATTTGGGGTTGGCATACCTGAGAAATCGAAGATCCCAAGATTCCTTCTACCACTTCCATTGTCAATAATGAACAAAAAAAGCAAAATAAAGAAAAGGAGGAGAACATGGCAAAAATGATGACCCAACTTAAACTCTTGACAAAGCATGTTATGGGCCCACCTGTAAAAGCGGTCAAAGCCATAGCATCAAAATCTTATGACCATGATAAAGAGGCAAAGAATTTGGATGAGGATATCTGTTATTTGGCTAACTACTTGGGGGGTTCCCTCCCCCCTCCCCCCTCCCTTGAAAGGAAAGGTGGGAATCAAGGTTGGATGGACCACGGGAAAGATAGAAATTGAAGATATTGGGGATGTGACTATGACTGTTATGTTCCTCCTTATGATCAGGCCAAATCCAAACAGTCAAATATCGTCAACCTCAAAAAATTCAAGATCGAGGATGTATTGAAAAGGATATTAAATTAAGTTGAAGGAATGGACATAATAGTCCGTGAGTTGAAAGGTGATTTTTCTGAACTTCGTAAAACCTTAATGGCTCAATTTTCCTCTATTAAGCAATTAGAGACCTAAGTAGGGCAAATCTCCATGCAACTAAATACTATGCCTAGAGGTGGACTCCCTAGTGACACGATTGCTAATTGAAAGAATAATGCCTAAGTTCTAGAAATTGGCACAAGAAGTGGGAAGGTACTTGATGTGCCCTATAGAGGAGACTTAAGTGATAATTTATTCAAGGATAAATCAAAGGAAGTGATGCCTCAAAGAAAAGAAGCAAATGATGAGAAAGAGATCGAGGAAAGTGATGAAGAAAGGGTAGAACTTAGAATGCAACAAGGTGATACAGGTCCAACCATCCAAGTTCCTCCACCATTCCCTTAATGATTGCATAAAAAAGAGAAAGGTGACAAATTAAGGAAGTTCATGGAAAAACTTATCAACCTATCGATAAATATCATGTTGCTTGAGTCAATCCAAGAGATCCTGGGATATGCTAAGTTGATGAAAGAGTTCATGGATAAAAAAATATTATTGAAGGTGAAACCATCGAGGTTACTCATGGGTTTATTACTATTATGGACAACAAAGTTGTGGAAAATAAAGATGACCCCGGAGCATTCAGCATCCCTTGCACAGTTGGGATACATGAATTTGTAAGAGCTCTATGTGAACTTGGTGTGAGCATCAACTTAATTCCTTTTGTCATCTACAAAATAATTGGATTGGATACCCGTATAACAAACTCTATGCAACTTCTCATGGCGGACCGGTCCATCAAAAGGTCGGTGGGAATTTTTTTTGATGTCCTTGTCAAAGTGGACAAGTTTATACTCCCGATAGAATTTGTGGTATTGGATTATGAAATGGACAAAGAGGTACCTATAATCCTTGGACATCCTTTCTTTGACACTGGGATAGCTATTATTGATCTAGAGATGGGGAAGATGAAATTTATGGTGTAAGAAGATGAAGTCTCTTTCAAAATTTGCAAGTCAAGAAAATAAACCAAAGAACTTCAAATAGTATTTGTGGTAGATGTTGAAAATGAGAATATTAATGAGAAGGGGTTTATAGACCCACCTTGAGAATGAAGGAAGAAAGACATCATGCCATGATGATAACTAAGGAGCTAGGTGGAAGGCAACTCTCAAATGCCACGAGAGTGGCTCATATCCTTTGTCTTATGATTTTGTAGGATAGATGTTATCTTTTGCATATGAATAACCCATGAATTTATGGCGCTATGGAGTGTATTGGATGAGCTTACAAAGGGGAAAGTGTGTAATTCATCATTGAAAACTTAACCTGGAAAAATTTATGATAATTGAGCAAATAGCTGGATAGGGGAAAACAGGGGAGAAAAACTGCTCTCAGTTACCGCGATCGCAGTCCCTAAGCGCGATCAAAATGACATGGTGTCTGTGATCTCGGCAATCTAACCGCGATCGCAATAACTTCAGCCATTTAAAGCCTTATTTCCCCTCACTATCCCTCTAAACATTGTACTCTCTAATTTAGGTTATTTACTGGACAAGTTTGTGAGTTGTCAAACAACATCATTGCACCCTTCTTGCATCACAACTCCGGTAAGTGTCATGAATCTGTGTTTTTATCTTTGAACGTAGACCATAGAATGCACGATTAAGATAGAGCCTAAAGATTTGATTATTATGACTTCCATGTTATCATACTTGGTGTGGTATGATGTAAACTGCTTAGATAAAGTGTGCACACAAGTGGGCATCTTGATTACCCAATAATGTGCGTCAACATAAGACACACAAGATGTGCACACAAAGTGTTTGATAGTTTACCCAAATAAACTTTCAATAGGGGAAATTGCATTTCAAAGGGGACATTCAAACACTTACTATCATTGCTCAATTTTTTTTCTATACATCCATATTGTAGAGCATGCTCGTAGGCCCAAAACTTGGAAGAAATTAGAACATAATAAGCTGGCATGAAACCAGCCTCAGGTATCACGACTGTGGTTCATTGATCGCGATCGCGTTGCTGTGATCGCGGTAAAAGTTCACGATCGTGGTAGTCAGGGCCAGTTTCCTGCCATACAAAAATTCTTGCACTTCCAATTTTTATCCTCACACTACCGAGAACCCGTTACTATGAGCATTAATGAATAATATGGTATAGTTTGCATGCTAAAATGTCATTAATTGATCTAACATTTGTCTAGTGCTTTGATAACTCTCAACTTACATGTAAATTTAGTGCAAGGCGGTCATCGTTAATATATTTACCCAAGTTTGGAGTCAGGGTCGAATCCACGAGGAACAATGTGAGTGGAAATTAAACTAATTTGAAACTATAGCTATAAGTTGAATTCAAACAAATGATATGAAAAGATAAAATGGGGGTTTTTAATGATCAAACAATTGTTAAAGTTTTAACTTGCTTCAGAGCTCAAAACTAAAATTTCAATGGTTCAAATCAATGAATAGAGGAACTAGGGTTGGGATTACTGTGATTATTAATCCCCATTAAATAATAATTGTAGTATTGGGTTCTCGTGACAAGTGGGAAACACCAAATTATCAGTTTCGATATTCCATCTAACTGTTTCTCAACCTGCCTAGATGTTGAACTCCTTAATTCTCTCGAACATAGGAAATCATTCTATTCATACTTATTTTATCTCAAGTTGATCAATCTTGTTACAACATTAATCATTAGATGGGATATTAACCTTCCCAAATCCTTGTTGATAATTCGCTACCTTTAGTTTATTTCTCAGTTCGAGCAAATCAACATAAGTCGGAATCTATAGTTTGCAACCAATAAATAACAATCATAACAAAGGAATTATCTAGATGTCCCCACAATCACTCAAACCATAACCAACTATTAAATCCATGGGGGCATAATCATAGCTCCTACAACCCTAGTCGTGGGTTTTAGTTCCACATAAAAAAGAAAGAGATAGCAATAATTATAATCATCATTCAAAGTAATTAAACTTACAAAAGATGAAGTCTGAAGTTGATTCTCTTCTAAGTTCAAGAGAAAATTCCCACAACCAAATCAAAGAGTTGAAAATTGAATTCTAAGTTAAGAGAGCCAAAAAGAAAAGTAAACTCCCTTTGAATAAGTTCCAGATGTTTCTCCCCCCCCCCCCAATTAGAAAACCCTAACATATGTTTTAAATACTTCAACCTAATTATGGAAACAAATCACAGATTATAGATCTTTTCTCGCACAGGTGACGTCGAAGTGTGATGCCTCATCAGGAGTCTGACGACTTATTAGAAATGTCATCAGCTTCTTCTCCAAGTTTGATGATTTCTGTCTTAGGATGATAATGACACTCTGACGGCTTATGAGGAGTCTAACAACTTGTCAGAATTGTCGTCAGGTCCTCTGCCAATTTTATGATTTATTCCTTGGGATGACGGCATTCCTGGTGGCTTATTAGAACCTGACGGCTTATCAGGGAATGTCATCACACTTTTTCTCCCACTACCTTAGACTATCTACAGCTGATGATGAGGCCTGATAGCTTATCATACATGTTATGACTTATCAGAATTGTCATCGCTTCGTCACTTCAAGTTCTCAAGCACTGCCTAAGCCTGATGACAAGCCTGATGGCTTATCACAACTCTGACGGCCTATCACAGGTTGTCGTCACTTCTTTAAGTTGAATCTCATTCTCTGTCTAAGGCAGACGACAACTCTGATAGCTTATCACAAGGATCACGACTTATTAGACAAGTTGAAAGCTATAATTCCCTCTCCACTTGCTCAGAAATCAACTCTTTTACTTCTCTTATTATTGGTTCTCTTGCATCTTGACTTTTACTGTAATATCAAAGTGAAAATAATCAAAAACTACAAAAGTTTCTTAAGACTTTACAATTATTCTCAGTTAAAAGCCTCAAATGTATTAGCATCTGCTCACACATCAACACCCTCAACTTAAAACAATTTCTTGTCGTCAAGCAACTAAAACACAACTAAGAGGATACAAAGCACATTCGGTAGTCAATCATCTATTTTAGCTCAAAACATCTTCACCATCTCCAAGGTCAATTAATTTTAAAAAAAAATTGTGCATATTATTGAAGAACAACAATGCGACTCACTGGAATCAAGATATGGCATCAATTCTGCAACAACAATCATGTATGTACCAAGCTTACACTATCCAAAAAAGTTAGCAATTAGTAACATAACTAGTATGCCCTTACAGTAAAGGGGTCCCTCCTCACTCATATGTGAACTCAAGCATGTCAATGCAAGGACAGTCAAGAGACACTCACTCTCAGAATGCAGTTCCAATCAATGTATGCCAAATACCATAGGCCTGGCCTTATTTTTATTACCAAGATTTTCAGACTGGTCTTCTAGGATCACTATAGGTCTTCTCTTTGGCTTGTAATGTAGGCTAGGGGCTGGTATGATACTCGATGATATTTAAAGTGACTAAGCCTCCTTGACACTACACTAGTTTCTACGGTCTCACTTATTAAACTTTTTTTATTCTTCTCTTTTCTTGATCACACATATTCAGTATGGGTGCGGTCTTTTCTACAATCACTTATTTTTTTTCACAACTTTTCTTTTCTTGTTCTTTTCCACCGCACCCAACTTCTTATTCTTTTCTTTTATTCTACCTTTCTCCATACTCATTTTACATCACGCACCCCTATGATATCCACCCTCACTTAGGCCATTTGCCTAAGTCAAGGTGTACAGTATCCAAGGAGGACCGGGCCAAAACAGGTTCATTATGATATAAATGAGACGGTGATAGGTATCATAAAAAATAGGCTATTCAAGCTCAAAGTAAGGATCAAGGGATATTATGTATACAGGGAAGGTCATTTAGGCTAAAAGTGGACTAATCTCAAAACGGCCTATGATCCTTTCCTATCTCCTATCCTATAACCAAGGCAAGACCAACCGGGCAAGTTCTGGATTTAACACACAATGGGAACTAGGTAGTATCTTACACACACATGACATAAAGGTAGATCACAAGATACTACCCATTTAGTTCATGAAATTGTTTAGCAATGGTTATCATATAACTAGTACCAATTCCATAACAAGATGCACGTGGTCACACATAAATGCATATCACACAGTTATAAAATAGACGATTCGAGAGGTGTTCAAAAATCAACAAAAACATGTTAACTGCCTAAGGTACTTGTATTTCTCCTAGTCAACTACAACAGTTTACAACAAATCACAATACGCCTAAACATGCCGGCTCTACTAGGAACAAGACTCTAGGGAAAAGAGGCACGATAATGAAAACCCCAAGAGGACATCAACACCCACAAGTAGCCCCACCCTCAACTTAAAATCATGCAATATCCCCAATGCGTCAACCCAAAACAAGAGAGTTAGTAACATAGATATGGCACCATGGGTGCGAAGATCTGATGTCAATCACATAATACGAAAAATACAACAAAATACCTTGGGTTTCCTCCCAAGCAGCACTTGGTTTAATGTCGCGACACGACTAGGTTATCTTGACTACTCAGAATTCATCAAGATACCTTAAAAGTGCTTTATCCTTTATCCCTCCACTTAGATGATTTGAATCGCCGGCCCATCTTTCAATCTTTACATCCTTTAGGTAGGTTGGGAAAATGTGAGAGCATAATAAGAAAAGTTCTATCACGCCACTTCGAAGACTTGAACCGCTTGCCCAATTTTGCACCGAACTTTCATGTGGGCTCATTTAGAAACGGTGAGAATCTTAAAAAGACACTAAATGTACATTGATCTTTAAGCTTCTTGGCCTTCAAGATTGGGGTTGTATTATACCCTTTCGGCATGACAAACTCCAAAATATAGGAATTTTTCTCCTCATTTCCAAAATTCATCATTTGCTTGGGTGATTCGACTTTCATCACATCCACCAAGCATAATGTTGAAAAGTGATTTGAGTGAGGTCTTCTCCCTAATTTCGGAGTTTCATCCTTCTCGACCTCTTTACCCCAAATTGGGCTATAGTCTTTATAAGAGATTGGCTTGGTTTCTTCTTTTGTATCTAGCACCATTTCCTCAATCTTGGCATCATCTCTCATGGTTGGTTCAGTTGGTTAGGAATTCACCGAGTGTTGATCATCATTAAAGTCAACATCAATATAGGGTTCTTGCTCCTTATCTTCACACTCTTCCATTATTTTAAATGATTCCACAGATAAGATATCATCTAAACATAATATAGAAGAATGCTTTGAATGATTTATCTCTATATCTATCTTCTCATAAATGATTGGCGTCATGTCTTGATTCATATCACATATGATATCATACATTTCATTCTAGAGATCCAATATTCATTGAAACATAGCTTCAATGCCCTTCTTCCCGGTGCTTCATTCTTCCTTTTCTTGACCATAAGACCTATCAAACTCATATGAAGAACTAGAATTTGGGTTAGCGCAATAAGGGGAGGAAGAATTTAGGTAATCACTCCAATGTCCATCTTGACCACCACATAAAGAACAATCATAATCCCAGTAGGATGGAGATGGTGCACACATCTCTCTCCGGGGAGCATATCTACAATCTTGACAAAAGTGAGGTCCATCATAATATGGACATGGATCATCAAGATAAGATTTCCAACCACCAAGATCATGTTTATTCCAAAATTCCATAGTCATAAGTAAACTAAAATAAATATCTACCTAACACGAGAATTAAAAGAAAAATAAAAACAAATATTTACAAGTTTGAATTCAACCAAGTAGGCTAAAATTCCAAACCAACTCAATACGCCAAATTGTTCCCCAGCAACGGCGCTATTTTTGATAATGCTCAACTTACATGTCAATTTAGTGCAAGGAGGTCATTGTCAATATATTTACCCAACTTTGAAGTTGGGGCTAATCCACGAGGAATAATGTGAGTGATGATTAAACTAATTTGAAACTATAGCTATAAGTTGAATTCAACAAATGATACGAAAAGATAAAATGAGGGGTTTTTAATGATCAAACAATTGTTAAAGTTTTAACTTGCTTCAGAGCTCAAAACTAAAATTTCAATAGTTCAAATCAATGATAGAGAGAAAATAGGGTTGTGATCACTATAATTATTAATCCCTATTAATTAATAACTGTAGTACTAGGTTCTCGTGACTAGTGGAAAACACCAAATTATCAGTTTTGACATCCATCTAAGTGTTTCTCAACTTGCCTAAATATTGAACTCCCTAATTCTCTCGAACTTAGGAAATCATTCTACTCATACTGATTTTATCTCAAGTTGATCAATCTTGTTACAGAATTAATCATTAGATTAGAGCTTAACCTTCCCAAATCCTTGTGATAATTCACTACCTTTAGTTTATTTCTCTGTTCGAGCAAATCAACATAAGATGGGATCTATCATTTGCAACCAATAAATAACAATCATAATAAAGGAATTATCAAGATTTCCCCACAATCACTCAAACCCTAACCAACTATTTAATCCATGGGGAATAATCATAGCTCCGGCAACCCTAGTTGTGGGTTTTAGTTCCACATGAGAAAGAAAGAGATAACAATAATTATAATCATCATTCAAAGTGATTAAACATACAAAAGATGAAGTCTAAAGTTGATTCTCTTCTATGTTCAAGAGAAAATTCCCACAACAAAATCAAAGAGTTGAAAATTGAATTCTAAGTTGAGAGAGCCAAAAATAAAAGTAAACTCCCTTCGAATAAGTTCTAGATGCCCCCCCTCTGATTAGAAAACCCTAACATATTCTTTAAGTACTTCAGCCTAATTATGGAAACAAATCACAGATTACAGATCTTTTCTCGCACAGGTGACAACGAAGTGTGACACCTTATCAGGAGTCTGATGACTTATTAGAAATATCGTCAGCTTCTTTTCCAAGTTTAATGATTTCTGCCTTAGGCTGATGATGACACTATGACGGCTTATGAGGAGTCTGATGACTTATCAGAATTATCATCAGGTCCTCTTCCACTTTTATGATTATTACCTTGGGATGACGGCATTCCTGACGGCTTATTAGGGAATGTCATCATACTTCTGCTACCACTACCTCACACTGTCTATAACTGACGATGAAGCCTGACGGTTTATCAAACATGTGGTGACTTATCAGAATTGTCATCGCTTCTTCACTTCAAGTCCTCAAGCACAGCCTAAGCCTGACGACGATCCTGACGGCTTATCACAACTCTGACGGTCTATCATAGGTTCTCGTCACTTCTTTCATCTGAATCTCATTCTCTGTCTAAGGCTGATGGCAACTTTGATAGCTTATCACAAGGCTGGCGACTTATAAGACAAGTCATCAGCTATACCTCTCTCTCTACTTGCTCAGAAATCAACTCTTTTACTTTCATTATTGTTGGTTCTCTTACATCTTGACTTTTACTGCAATATCAAAGAGAAAACAATCAAAAATGACAAAAGTTGCTTAACACTTTGCAATTATTCTCTGTTAAAAGCCTCAAATGTGTTAGCATCTTCTCACACATCATTCTTTTAGGGTAACCTCATGGATAAGTATGATCACATCCAATTTAGGGTACTTGAGTGCCACACTCGCTACTACAGTGATCTACTAAGGACAAAACTGCATCCTAAAAGAGGAATTTTCTTGGAGAATATGCCAAAGAAACTACCGTCATTTCATGAAAAACTTGAAATCATAGGGTAGAAATATTTTACCCCATATCCATGCATTACAAATGAGCAATGGGTCTATGAATTTTATGCCAATATCAGTGAAGTATCTTTTTTGGTCCCATTCAATATGACTGTCAAGATCCAGGGCAAACAAGTTAAAGTTGAGGCTAAGCAAATTAGTGATGTTTATAGGTTCAAACATACAAACATGGGTGTATTCAAATCAAAGGGTGTAAATCAGGGATTTGGCTGGCGCAACGGGTATGCCTCGAAAAGGAAGTCTTTTGGACCAAGAATAAAAGCAATATCTCTATAAATGACTTCACTTTCAAGGATCGAATATGGTTGCACATTATTTGTAGTCGAGTGTCTCCTTGCACCCACATGATAGAAGTCCAAGAATTGCATGCTCAAATAGTTTCTTGTATTCTGGATGGTATCTCACTGGACGTTGGTCAGCTCATAGTCAATAAAATAGATCATTTCAATAACCAAGGTGGTATGCATTTATTCTTCCCTTCTTTGATTACTGATCTTTGCAAGAAAGTAGGTATGTAAGAGTATGCTAGTGATTCATGGGTGCACCATAGTTCCTCCATTTAACCTATGAGTATTTGAGGAGATGGTGCACCCAGCAAACGCAAGAAAAGAAAGATCAACTTGGAAAAGATGACATGTAGTGAGCCCGAGTCTCATAGGCCAATCACCATGAGACATCTTGAGGAGATTGGAGTAAATATTGCAACCATTAAAGAGCTTGTGGCTAGTTTTCCCTAAGGACCAGGAGAGACCTCCACCACTCATCATTCTTATGTGTCATTTACCAAATATGAGAAGTATAGGGAGGACCAAAAGAAGCAAGAGACCACTATTACTAAGCTTGAGAAAGCCTACTACTCTTTCATAGAGTCACAATGAGACCTTAGGAATGAACATAAAAAAATAGTTAAAGAGAGAAAAGAGGGATGAAATCTTTATCAAGATATGGAAGGGGGTGAAAGGTTATGAAAGGTCCTAAAACCCCGAGATAGACATCCATCCTCCTTGGTGGAAAGTGATGATGAGGCAAAGCCAGTGGGAACACAATCCTAGTGTTCACTTACGACTGATTTCAACCAAGTAAATATTTTTCTTTGTTCGAGACTACTACAAGAAAAGCCACCATTTACTTTTCTTTTTCTGCCTATTGACTACAACTACTAAGATCTGCAAAGCCATGTGTTCCCTTGGTATTCACCCCAACCTTAGTTGGGTTACTATATTTTGGTACTGTCCATACCATCATCTAAAAGGATATATTGCTTGGACATCATCAATATTCGGTTAGGAAAGAATCATAGGTCATTTTTATGTTTAATCCACTTTCAGCCTAAATGGCCTTCTATATATGAACTGTATCCCTTGATCCCTATTTTGAGAATTGTAGCCTACTTTTCTTATTTCACCTATTCACCTTCCCATTTATGTTGTAATGAACTTGTTTTTGCCCTGGTCCCCCTTGGACATTATACACTCAACTCAAATAATACACCTAAGTTGAGGGTGGCTATCATAAGGGTGCATAGTGTAAAATGGGTACGAATATGGGTAAATAAAAGAAAAATAGTAGGGCTGGGTGTGGTGGAAAAAGAAAAGGAAAAAATTGTGAAAAAGTGAAAAATAAAAAACAAAAGACCACACCCAATATGAATATGCAATAAAGAATAAAAAAGGAGAAATAGGGGTGGAATAAAAGAAAATTGGCTAGCAAAAGATACCCCAAGATTAGTGCAGTGCCAAGGAGGCTTATTCAATTGGATATGTCCATATATACCATACCATCCCCAAAGCCTACATTACAATCCTAGAAAAGTCCTATAGTGATCCTAACTTGAATATCTGAATGGTAAGGTAAACAAATACGGGCAAGATTATGGTATTTGATGCCCATTGATTGGAGCTTCTCTTATGTGTTTAAGTGTCTCTTTACCGTCCCTGCATTGACATGCATTATTTCATATAAGTGAGTGGGACATCCTTGTTGTGAGGGAACTTGACTAATATTTCTAGCTATTTACTTGTTTTGCATAGTGTAACTTGCATATATGAGTGGTTTTATATTGCTAATATAATTACCATACCTTGATCCCATTGTGCCATATTGAAGTGCTTCATGTTCATACACAGTTGGTTTTGAAAAATAAGATTAGAGGAGGTATTGTGTTCTCAGCTTTAAGTGTTGACTAACTACCTTGAATAGCTTAGATTCTTCTAGTTAAGCATTGTTTTATGTTGTTATGTTTTATTGACTGAGGACATACAAATGTTCTAGGTTGAGGATGTTGATGTGTTATAGAAATATAGCATTTTCGATGCTTAAAACAAGGAAAATGTACATGTTTCTGAGGTTGTTTTGTTAGATATGATGTGTTTTAAGTATGTTTTGTAGGAAATCATGTTTTGGATGCTAAATTCATGAAAAGGGTGAAAAATGTGTTTTGGCTTCTTTTTGGAGCAATTATGAATGTTTGTACACTTTCTAGATTGTTCGTGATCAAAACATATTTGAGAATTGAAGAAGAGTCGAAAAGATGACTCCCGGCACTTACTAAGCCAACATGTGGACCCCAAGTAGGACCTATAGACCGGAAGTAGGCAAAGAAAGTGCTAGAAGTCCAAAATCTTGAGAGCTGACTTACAGGATTTTTTCCATCCGGTACCCACATCCTGTACCTGCACTCACCCTGCTAACCAAAGGTACTACTTGTGTCCAGGGTCAGGGCGCAAGTGCAGACCATAACTACTACCTTCAGGGAGCAGGTACAGACCACATGTCTCCATCGACCCTATTTTCTCCTATTTTTTTCGGGCTTTAATTTTAGAGTTTTCTCTTTTACTATAAATACCCTTTATGTATTTTTTCAGTAAAGATAACACACTTTTGATATTCACAAATATATTTTGATTCCAAGATATGATTTTGTTCTCCTGTATTGACTTTGGTTAGGTAACCCAGTTATGGTTATGGGTTTTCTGCTTCTTATTATTGTTATTTTATCAATGCTTTCGATTATGAATGTTATTTTTTTGCAAGTATAACGCTCAAACTACACTATTGAATGGGTGTAACCGATCGTCGTCGATATAAAACCCAACTAGGTTAGGGTCGAATCCCACAGGGAATATGGTGTGAACTCAAGTTGTTTGCGATTTAATTCACTGATAGTTTAATGTTTCCTGAAATGGGGGTTTAAGTTTCACAAATGATTGTTTGTCACTTTAATTTCGATGTTTGTAACCAAGATTTTAAGAAATAACCAGAATTATGTTCACTAGGGCTTACGGTACATGACAGATACTAAAGGTGACTCAAGATTCTCACGGTGGTTAGGATAACAAGCTATCTTTATCGATGATATGCTCAAATGTATCTCGACCTATTTAAGCGTCTAATTTCCTAATCTTCTCGGACTTAGGGAATTTCTGTTCACTATCACGATTTTACCTTAGGTTAACCAGACTTGTTACAACGCTAATTATTAAACAAAGTATTTTTGAGTCCCTGTTGATGATTCACTTCCTACTGTATATGATTTTTTTCTCAAGAAAATCAAAGTAGGTGTGTCTACGATTTGCAACCAACAGACGTTAATTAAAATCTCAGAATTATCAAGAAATCCTAACACCTATTAAATCTTGAGTGTTTAGCACATGTTATGACCTAACCCTAGATCCCATAATTCAGGTTAATGGAGTTTATCTACTCATGATGCAAGGAACAAGTACACAAATTGAATTCATAAGTGAGAAGATTAACTTACAACGATGATGAAAATCAAGAAGTATAACTTGAATTGAACCACGATACAAAACTCCCAAAATATTTTAACTAGCGAGAGAGAAATATCGTATGTTTTTTGAATAAAGATGAGTCCAAAAATAATAATTAATTGTTGAAAACCCTAAAACAAGGCTTTAAATAGTTTAACCTAATTAAGGAAATAAAATCAAAGTTACAACTTTTCCTCAGAATAGATGACGACGTCCATGACAGCTTATCATGAGTATGACGGCTTATCATGGATGTCGTCAACTCCTCTGACGACAACTATGATAGCCTATCACAGGGCTGACGACTTATCACAGATGTCGTCTGCCATACTTCTCTTCAAATTCCTCCAGATTTCAACTTCTTTGCTTCCATTTTTGTTCGTTCTCTATCCCATCAGCTTAAACTGTAAAATCAGACATAAACAAATCAAAAATGACAAAAGTTGCTTAAGACTTCGCAATTATTCTTGGTTAAAGGTCTTAAATTTGTTAGCAATTGCTCACACATCAACACCCTCAACTTTAAAAAATTGCTTGTACTCAAGCAAATCAACACAACTAAGAGAATACATAGCATATTCAACAGCTAATTTTCTCTTTTAAGCTCAAAACTTAGTTACCACATCCATGGTCAATCCAATTAAAACCAACTGTGTATGTCATTGAAGAACAATAATGTAACACAAAGGACTCGAGCGATGGAATCAATCTTCGCCACAACAACCATTCATATACCATTGCTACACTATTTAAACAAGCAAGTAGCTAGCAATAATACCATTGTGTACTCACAACAAAGAAATCCCCCTCCTCGCATATAATAAACCAAAAATGTAAATGTGGGGATCATCAAAAGACTCTCACTCTCAAAATGAATTTCCAATCATTGTACGCCAAGTACCATAGGCTTGCCCTTATTTTCATTACCAAGACCTTCAGATAGGCCAGCTAGGATCACTATAGGACTTCTTTTAGGCTTATAATGTAGGCTGGGGCTGGTATGATATTCAAGGTCATTTAAAGTGACTATGCCTCCTTGACACTATGCTACTCTCTTGGGGATCACTTATTCACCTCTTTTTCATTTTCTTTTCCATTGATCGCACATGTTCAAGTTGGGTGCCTCTCACTTTTTTTTTTACAATAGCACCCAACTTTTATTCTTCCTTTTCTTTATTCTACCCTTATTCATACTCATCTTACACCATGCACCCCTATGATAGCAACCCTCAACTTAGGCTATTATCCTAGGTCAAGTTGCACAGTGTCCAAGGAGAACCAGGGCCAAAACAGGTTCATTGTGATGTAAACGGGAAGGGATATTAGTTACATTGGGAAGGTCATTTAGGAAAAAAGTGGGCTAATCATCAAAAACTTCCTATGTTCCTTTCCTAACTCCTATCCTATGATCATGGCAAGACTAACCGGGTAAGTTCTAGATTCAACACACAACGGGAACTGAGTAAGACCTTACACACACATGGCACACATGTATCTTGAATATCACTACTTATCTGATTCATGTTCTTGTTTAACAAAGGTTATTCATTTGCCAGACTAAAGCCAAAAAAAGATGCACAGTGGTCACAAATGGATGCAATTCACAAAGTAGACAATATATCAGACCAGTAGAGAGGTACTCAAAAATCACAAAACAAGCTAACTGGCTCAAGTACTTGTATTACACCTAATTATCAACAAAATATTCTACAACAACAACCTACCCTACACCCTCAACTTAAAATAAAAAATAAACTGCTCTAAGAGTTAGGGTATACCTGAAGGGGTCCCTTAATCTGATTACACGCACAAGATGAAGTAGGAAGTAGGAAGAATCTCTTGATTATGAATTCCGAACCCACGCACAAGGGAACTTGTTTTCTTAAAGTGCTTTGTAAATATTAGGAAATAAACTAACTAAGGAAAAAAATAAACTAAAGGAAAATAATTAAAACTAGCAGAAATTTGAAAAGGTTCCTGTGCTGGGCTGGGTCGGATTTGATTTAAAATGGGCCCAGAATTTATCTTTTAAGGGTTGATGATGACTTTTGATGTCTTATTACAAGTGTGAAAGCATATCTCCAACGTCGTAACCCCTAAGCAGAGGTTGCCTCAAGTTTGGCCTATCTGACGACATTTCTGATAGCTTATCACAGTTGTGATGGCTTATCAGAGATGTCGTCATGGCCTTTCATCTGACCTTCTCATTTTTTACCTTCTCTGTACTAAATCCTAATTATAAAAGTAAAAATACTTGCTTAAACATAAAAACTTTGGGTTGCCTCCCAATAGTGCCTGATTTACTGTCGCAGTACACTTGGTTGTCTTGACTACTCAGACTGCGCCAAGACAACCTGTTGATACCACTTTACCATCATCATAGAAGACGTCAACAATTGATAAAACACTCATCTCATGTTGCTGAGTCATGGATGAGTATATTTTGAAGTGTGCTTCTTTGTCATTGAACCTGAACTTTAGCTCGTTCAACTCCATGTCTACTAGCACTCTCCCAGTTGCAAGTAGTGGCCTACCCAAGATGATGGGAACTTCAAAATCCACTTCGCAATCTAGTACTACAAAATTAGTAGGCAGAATAAAATCGGCTACCTTTACCAAAACATCATGCAGTATGCCCACAGGCCTCTTCACAGATCTATCTGCCATTACCAGCCGCATATTTGTTGGGGTAGGATCCCCCAAACACAATTTCTTGTACACAGCCAGTGGCATTAAATTTATACTGGCTCCCAAATTGCATAGTGCTTTTGTTAACTTCAGGGGGCCAATAGTACACGGGATGGTAAACGCTCCCGGATCTGCCTTTTTTGCACTAAAGACCTAATAGAGATGGCGCCACAATGGAGAAGATTGTCCTATGGATCATGGCTAACCTTCCATTTCTTAGTTACAAGGTCTTTCATAAACTTTGCATATCCTGGAATTTTCTCAACTTCCACAACCAAAGGCACATTAATTGTCAATTGCTTGAGCATTGCCATAAATTTGCTGAATTTGGCATCAGCATCCTTTTTCTTTAATCGTTGCGGAAAGGTAGGTGGTGGTCTCGGGATAGATTTCAACACCACTTCCTCTTCCTTCTTTTTTTCTTTCTCTGAAGCATCAACAGAACTATCCAGCTTCTCAGACTCCACTGGTTTGCTTTCTTCAGATTCATCAACAACCACCTCACCATCTACAAATTTGCCCACAGAAGGTCTAGGTAAGAAATTACCACTCCTAGTGGTAATCACCATACATGATCCATTATTCTGCAGATTCTAAACCATATCACTAGGTAAAGTACCACATTTTCTTTGGTTCAGTGTTACAGAAAGTTGGCTCATCTGCTGCTCCAACTGCTTGATAGAAGTGGAGTGTGAACTAACCGACTCAGGGTAGAGAATTCACTCTTCATAGTGGTTAATCCCCAGCTGGTAGCCTCAACTCTCTTCAATAATTTTTCCATCATGTCCTCCATGGGCATCTTCCCAGATCTAGTTGGTGCAATATCCTGACTTCCAGGAGGAGCATACAAACCACTCCAATCATTATTGCTTCTCCAGTTTCCTTGCTCCCTATCTTTATAATCAGGCTTGTCATAAAAGTTCCGACCTTGATTCCCTTGGCTATTCCTCGGAAAATCCCCTGATTATTAACATAATTTTTCTCCTCATCTGCATTAATAGAAACAGTGCACTGAGATTCCACAGCCTTAACCTTTTCAGTCTTACCTGACAGTAAGTGCTTGGTCAACAAGTCCATCTGAGTCTTTAAGTGCGCTATGTCTTGGTCTCGCTCCTCATCTCTTCTGTGCTTTTCCACAGTCATACCACCAAAAATAGTTGGGATAGCTACCACAGAATCCCTGGTATGCCAAGCCCAACTCTGTTTGGTCATTCTATTCAGCATGTCTGAAGCATCTTGAAAAGAAAGGTCAATGAATGAACCACCTGTTGCATTATCTATAGTAGGCTTTGTCACAAAGTTAAAAGCTTTATACAAAGTCTCCATCAAGTGCAAGTCCATCATGTTGTGGTTTGGACATTGCGCCATCTTCTTCTTGAATCTCACCAAGTTTCACGCAATACTACAGTCGTGAGCTGCCTGAAATTACTGATTTCTTCCCTCAACTGTACCCTCCTGGAGGGTGGAAAGAACTATTTTAGGAATGCCACTTTCAACTGTCTCCAGTTGGTTATAGGATTGGGCTCCAGCTCAATTAACCACATTGTTGCCTCCCCAGACACAGATAATGGAAACAATCTCAACCGGATCACATTCTGGATCACTCCCGGATTATCAAAAGATTTGCGAATGGTGATAAAGTTCACCAAGTGCATGTTAGGATCATCACCAGGCAAGCCTCCAAACAACCCCTTCAGATTTAGGAGTTGAATCATAGTACTTGTTATGCTTAATTTTGCACTAGGTACCAACGGTGGAGGAATAATAGAACCCATTGCACCTGCTCCATCCATTCCTTCATCATTGTCATCAACCTGATAATGGATAGGTTGTTGACCATACCTTCCTCTTACTGGACGGTTTTTGTCAAAATTTCAATGCACTAGTGCAGCAATTTGCTCATCTCGCCTTGGGTTTTGAGGATTCAGCAATTCCTCATCACCCAATTCTTCATCATCATGGTTCAGGTGACGTACTTGTTTACCCTAGTTTTGTACGTTCACCTGAGCCCTGGCTAAGGCTGCCAGTCTGTCAGCCTCTTGTTGTTCTGCCATTCTACTGATCAGTTGAGGTTCTGGATTAATTGGTAATAACAGTTCTCCAGAACTTCTTGTTTTTGGCATAAACAACAAGAAACCTACAATAAACAAAACAAAAATTAAACATAAATCTAGGAAACCTAACTAACAATCAATTAGCACACACAACTTTGAATTTTCAACCGTATTCCCCGGCAACGATGTCATTTTTGATAACGCTCAAACTATACTCTTGAATGGGTGTAAGTGATCATCATCAATATAAAACCCAACTAGGTTAGGGTCAAATCCCATAGGGAATATGGTGTGAACTCAAGTCGTTTGAGATTTAATTCACTGATAGTTTAACGTTTCCTAAAATGGGGGTTTAAGTTTCACAAATGATTATTTGTCACTTTTATTTTGATGTTTGTAACCAAGATTTTAAGAAATAATCAAAATTATGTTCACTAGGGCTTACGGTACATGACAGATGCTAGAGGTGACTCAAGACTCTCACGGTGGTTAGGATAACAAGCTATCTTTATCGATGATATGCTCAAATGTCTCTCGACCTATTTAAGCATCTAATTTCCTAATCCTCACGGACTTATGGAATTTTTGTTCACTGTCAAGATTTTACCTTAGGTTAACCAACCTTTCTACAACGCTGATTATTAAACAAAGTATTTCCGAGTCCCTGATGATAATTCACTTCCTACTGTATATGATTTTTTTCTCAAGCAAATCAAAGTAGGTGTGTCTACTATTTGCAACCAACAGACGTTAATTAAAATCTCAGAATTATCAAGAAATCCTAACACCTATTAAATCTTGACTGTTTAGCACATGTCATAGACTAACCCTAGATCCCATAATTCAGGTTAATAGAGTTTAGCTACTCATGATGCAAGGAACAAGTACACGAATTGAATTCATAAGTGAGAAGATTAACTTACAATGATGATGAAAATCAAGAAGTATAACTTGAATTGAACCACGGTACAAAACTCCCTAAATATTTTAACTAGTGAGAGAGAAATATCATATGTTTTTTGAATAAAGATGAGTCCAAAAATAATAATTAATTGTTGAAAACCCTAAAACAAGGCTTTAAATAGTTTAACCTAATTAAGGAAATAAATTCAAAGTTACAACTTTTCCTCAGAATAGATGACGATGTCCATGACAGCTTATCATGAGTATGACGACTTATCATGGATGTCGTCAACTCCTCTGCACTTTTTGATTTCACTGCCTAAGGCTGACGATGATGATGACGGCTTATCACCAGCCTAATGATGTGTCCTAGATGTCGTCACAAAACATTCTTTAACTTTCATTTTCTGTTTAAGGTTGACGATGCTCCTGACCCCTTATCACCAGCCTGATGATATGTCATGAATGTCATCAAAAAACTATCTTCAACTTCCAACTTCTATTTAAGGCTGATGATGCTCCTGATGCCTTATCACCATCCTGACGCCTTATCACAAAGGGTCGTCATAACTTTAACTTATGTCAAATCTCTGGTTAAGTCTGAAGACAACTATGATATCCTATCACAGGGCTAACAACTTATCATAGATGTCGTCATCCATAATTCTCTTCAGATTCCTCCCGATTTCAACTTCTTTGCTTCCATTCTTTTTGGTTCTCTATCCTATCATCTTAAACTATAAAATTAGACATAAAAAAATCAAAAATGACAAAAGTTGTTTAAGACTTAGCAATTATTCTTGGTTAAAGGTCTTAAATATGTTAGCAATTGCTCACACATCAGCAAGCATGAGTGGCTAGAAACCCATTGCAGGGTTGAAGAAATATTGGCAGATTGGCAAAATAGTGGAAGTGCTATTGTTGTTCTTAACCGATACCCATGTATGTATTATTTTATCTTCAATATAATAGTTTTCTTAATGGGTGGATGATGATAGGCGTATTTACATGCCTAAAGCACCTTAATGTACCCATATTTTAGCTAAGTTTTGAGGACAAAATATATAATTCCTGCACTTTTAGTCCTTTTTCCTGTAAGTGAGCTAACAAATGTGATTAGCAGGTTTTTAGGTATAAATGATGAAGATTCCAGCACTTTATGGATAACTTGACGCCAAAGGATGCTTCACGAAAGAAGAAAAGCAGCGTTTGGACGCCTATGGACTGAAAGTGATGCATGGATAACTTGTCCCGGGCAAAAACAGCATTTTTAAAGA
The DNA here is from genome assembly GCA_030864215.1 of Capsicum pubescens. Classification (NCBI taxonomy): domain Eukaryota; kingdom Viridiplantae; phylum Streptophyta; class Magnoliopsida; order Solanales; family Solanaceae; genus Capsicum; species Capsicum pubescens. Next base: position 198,169,735 of record CM061547.1, on the reverse strand, counting down.
CTTTGGGGATCAACAGTAACTTAGTAGGATTAGGATAGGGATGCAGTAAGCTAGTAGGATTAGGATAAGTACGCAGTATCCTAGTAGGAATAGGATATGGGTGTTATAAATACCCTATTTTGCTGAATTTTTCAGCAGTCATGCTTTTCAATTAATTCAAGCTTTTGACAATTCACTCATTCATTAATTCAAGTATTTTTCATTCGACTCTTACTATTATTCAAGTTACAGATTCTGTAAGTCCAAAACAGTGAAAGTCCGGCAAATATTTGATCAACGGAAGGAGCAAAAACGTCCAACCCTAGTTGACATTAACATCATCTATTGCGAAGATTATTCTAGATTTTTGTATGATGATGATGTCTATTGTGATTTTCGTTGCACTCATGAGTAGCTAAACTTCTCTGTTAGGGTTATGGAAGCCTTATGAGATACTATCTGTTGTTATGAGTTTGTGAATTCTTGATACGTATGCTGCTTATATCATTACTCTCTTCACCTTAATTGAATTCTTGTGGTTGCAAACATATAGAATACGCCAGTATAGCATTAACTTGTTCAAAAGAAAAGTTACATGTCTGGAAAAGAGAGAATGACAAGGAAATAGGGCTACTAAACCCTGTTTAAAAGTTAGTGTCGTAACTGGATTAACCTCTTGGAGAATTCGTACCATTAGTATACGCTTTAAGCTCGAAAGAATTAAAGTGATATAATCCTTGATGGTCGAAAGACGCTAGGATTTACCATAGAATACGAATCTCTATAAGCGCATGCATGTCTGAATTCCGCATAACTCATAGCCAATAGATATGTAGAACTCATAAGGTGGACATAACCCTAACTTACAATTCTCATTGATTAAAACCTACCAAGCATTCCGTTTTTACTTTGCTATTTTGATACTTTTGCTTCACGCATAAAATCCCCCCTTTATCTGTAGAATTTTCGACCAACAGTCTACTAATAGTTGCATACTTAGTGACCAAGTATTCCCTGTGGGATTCGACACCCAACCCAGTTGGGTTCTATATTTGACAACGACCGCTTACACTCTTACAAGAGTTGTAGTTTGAGCGTTACCAAATTTTGGCGTCGTTGCCGGGGAATACAGTTGTCAACTAAGTTTGTGATAGTTACTAGACCCTTTGGTCAAAGATTCTCGTATTTTACTTTTAGTTGTTGTTTTTGTTTTATTCAGGTTTGCTTGAGTGCATGCCAAACACTCGAAGTTCAGGTCAACCGTTATTACCTATCAATCCTGAACCTCAACTTATTGGCAGAATGGATGCACAACGTGACATTGACAGAAGGGCTACTCAACAGGAGCAAGCTAGACTAGCTGCACTGGCAACTGCTCAAGTGCATCAACAGAATATTGATAACCCAGGTCGGGCAACAAATCCTGATGATGAGGACCTGGGTGATGACGAGTTACTTAATCCACGGCGTGCAGATGAGGTGGCAGCACCTGTGAATAGGAGAGATCGTCAAGCTAGAATGAGACCTGACCGCCAAGCTGTGTAGGCTCCTTTTGATAATGATGATGACGATCTCGATGGAGCTGGTGCCACAGGGGCTATTATTCCTCCACCCTTGGCACCCGGAGCTAAGTTCAATATTACTAGAACCATGATTCACTTATTCCATCTCAAGGGGTTATTTGGTGGACTCGCAGGAGATGATCCGACTATGCATCTGATCAACTTTATTTCAACATGCAGGTCGTTTGACAATCCAGGAGATGGGCAGAATGCAATTCGGCTGCGCTTATTTCCATTGTCTCTGTCTAGGGAGGCAACTCTATGGTTGAACGAGCTAACTCCTGATTCTATTACTAATTGGAGGCAACTGAAAGACGCTTTCCTAGAAAGATTCTTTCCGCCATCCAAGAGAGCACAGTTGAGAGATGAGATCAGCAATTTCCGACAACTTCCAACTGAAGCTCTCCACAAAACATGGGAGAGATTCAAGAAGAAGCTTATGCGGTGCCCAAACCATCAGATGACGAATATCCACTTGATGGAGATATTATACAGGGCTTTGAACTCAGTGACAAAGCCAGTGGTTGATAACGCTGCAGGTGGGTCATTCATGGACCTTACTTTTCTTGAGGTAAGTGATATGCTAGATCGTATGACAAAGCAGAGTAGAGCTTGGCATACCAGGGATTCTGAGGTAGCAAGCTCTACCGTATCTATTGGCTTGACTGCAGAGCAGAGGTGTAGACAAGAGAAACATGACCAAGATATGGCTCACATGAAAACGCAGATGGATCTTCTTACCAAGCACTTATTATCAGGGAAGACCGAAAAGGTTAAGGCCGTTGTATCACAGGGAAGAGATGAATCCGACTATGAGGAAGAAGCGAACTACTTGAATAATCAGAGGGGTTTCCGAGGCAATGCCCAAGGAAACCAAGGTCGAAACTATTATGATAAATCTGGATACAAGGACTGCGATCAAGGTGGTTGGAAGAATAAGACTGACAGGAGTGGTTTGTGCGTTCCTCCTGGAATCCGTGAGACTGTGGCATCTGGCTCTGGAAATATGTCCATGGAAGATATGATGGCTAAGCTGCTGAAAGGAGTAGAGGCAACCAGCACAATTGGTTGACTCGCATTCCACTTCAATAAAACAGCTGGAGCAACAATTGAGTCAATTATCTGTGGCATTCAACCAAAGAAAGGCTGGAACACTACCCAGCGATACGGTGCAAAACCCAAGGAATGACGGATCATGCATGGCTATTACTACCAGGTGTGGTAAGGTGCTGGAAAACTCATCCCAAAGCAAGCAAGTGGCCGATGATATATTGGATAAGGTAGAACCAGAAGACGTCAATAAAACTGAAAAAACCGAACAACGTGGTAATGACGTCACCCCGAAACATCCACAGCCAGAAATGGTTGATCAGCAGAAGCCCGACGCAAAAGAAGTGGTGGAGAAAACTATTCCCCTTCCACCACCACCTTTTCCACAGAGACTGAAGAAGAAGACGGATGATACAAGGTTCAGTAAATTCATGACGATGTTGAAGCAGCTGACTATTAATGTCCCTTTGGTGGAGGCGCTAGAGCAAATGCCCGGGTACGCAAAATTTATGAAGGATCTTTTAACAAAGAAGCGGGCAGTAAGCTATGAGCCGGTAGATAATATTCATCATTGCAGTGCAATTGCCACAAGGTCCTTAGTACAGAAGAAGGCAGACCCTGGTGCTTTCACTATTCCTTGCACGGTTGGATCTATGAATTTTGCTAAGGCATTGTGCGATTTGGGAGCTAGCATCAATTTGATGCCACTATCCATATATAGAAAGTTGGGGTTGGGCGACCCTACTCCAACCAATATGCGGCTCGTGATGGCAGATAGGTCGGTAAAATAACCTGTGGGTATCTTGAATGATGTGTTGGTGAAGGTGTCTACCTTTATTTTTCCTGCAGACTTTGTGATTTTGGATTGCGAGGTGGATTCTGAAGTTCCCATAATCTTGGGACGCCCTTTCCTCACAACTGGAAGTGTGCTGATTGATTTAAGAGCTAATGAGCTTTTATTTCAGCTGAATGACGAAGTGGTCCGTTTTGATGTATGCAAAGCAATGAAGCTGCCCAGCAATATGAATGTGTTCTCTGTAGATGATGTTTTTTATGAGGATAAGAAAGAATTATCTGTAGAGAAGCATCTTACTGTTGAGTCCCTATCTGATGTGCTGCTGAATTTTGAGCGTGAGGAGGATGAAGAACATGATGAAACCATTTGTGCTCTAACAGGAATAAGGTCCTATTCTTATGCTCCTAAGAAGATGGACCTTGATCTTAAGAATCAACCATCACCAACAGCGAAGACTTCCATTGAAAAGCCCCCAGTGCTAGAATCGAAAGAGCTCCCCAATTATCTAAGGTATGCATGCTTGGGAAGTAGAAATACACTTCCGGTGAGTGTGACGGATGATTTAAGTGAACAGCACGTAGAGGCTCTCATCTCTGCTCTGATGAAATACAAGAGATCTATGGGTTGGACTATTGATGATATAATTGTTATCCCTCTTAGGATATGTACGCACAAGATTCATCTCGAAGGAGATTGCATGCCTACAAGTAAGCATCAGCGTCGTCTGAATCCATTCAGAAAACAATGCCCCATCTATCACGATGAAGTCTAAGTAATCGAGATAGCTATGTCGTGCTGCGACAATAAATCAAGCGCTTGGTGGGAGGCAACCCATCATTTTTAATTGTCTTGTTTTCTTAATATTTTGTAAAGCCAAGACCAAAACTAAGGCGCTTGATGGGAGGCAACCCATCGTTCTAATCGTTTTTGTTATTTTTGAATAAGTGTAGGTGCAAGAGGTGTAAAGGAGGAGATTGGTTTCAAATTTTGATTTGGAAGTATTGCATGTTGAAGGTGGTAAGTTAGGAATGAAGAAGCAAAAGGCTATGGGTTAGGCATTGCCTATGAAAATATAGGCAAAGAACAAGGCAAGGCCTATGTAAATCTAGGCCACGAACAAGGCAAGGCCTATGTTATGGCCTAAGCTCTCGGATTCTAGAGTGCCATAGCATAGGCGCCGCCTATGCTCAACAATGCCATAGCATAGACACCGCCTATGCAAAAGCCTTTTGTCTCTGAATCTAGTATGCCATGGCATAGGCGCCGCCTATGCCTAACAATTCCATAGCATAGGCGCCGCTTATGCTCAACAAGTCTTTGCAAAACGCGCCGCCTATGCCAAGCATAGGCAAAGCATTAGGCGCCGCCTATGGTCACTTTTGGTCTCCAAATCCGATTCCAAATGGGTCAAAACCCGACCCAAGCTTGTCCTATAAATAGAACCTTAGTCTTAGAACAAAAATGCATGGCAACCTCAACCTAGGCGCCGCCTACCTCTCCAAAATCTCTCAAAAAATTTCCTTTTGCTCTTTTACTTTGCAAGAACATCTTCCGAGGCCATCAACCAAGTAAGTACTTCTTTGTTCTTCTTTTATATTCTGTAAGTACTACACTACTACGCCTATAATAAATTGTTAAATCTTGAAGTAGTATTGGTGATTTGAATATGGTTGATTTGTTGTGATACAACTAAGTGAGTGAAAGAATACGTAATGATGCTCTTGATTTGGTTCTGACTTGTATTTGATTGTTATACACTGTCATACATTTGTGGAGTCGACATGGTGAAGTTAAGTGCATAATCTTCAAAATTGAATGCTTGAATGTTTGAATGACTCGTTCATCGAGATAAAGATCATGATTGAATACAAGCATGAGATGTTGTGATTATTTCTATACCATAACTTGATACGATCTCTATGCAGTAGTCTTGTTCAAAAAAGTGCATTAATCCAAACATGAGAGTATGATCAAGATTACATGAAATAGAGTTGGAAAGGATAGTTAAGACGACATGAAAGTATGACTGTGCTGAACATATTATTGGAACATATCGCCCAAATGTATGACGATGAAGTCTGAGTAGTCGACATCACTCACTTAATTAGTTTGTGCCAACAACTTAAGTGTGGGGTGGTGCCATTACTATTTGTTTATCAATTGAATCTTCTGAGATGAAGCTAACATGACTCTATTAGGATCTCAAGTAGAATAGCCTCAAAAGGACGATAAGAAAAATAAAAAGTATCCACCTCACAGAAAGGTTAGGAAAGAAAAAGAAAAGAGCAAGTTGAATCCTCCTCTCTACAAATACCTCGATGTACTTTTGGGATCAAGTGGGGTACATTTTGAGGAAACTCTGAGGATGACGACTCTGATGATGATTCCGACGCAGGGGGTATGACCCCAGACATAGAAGAGGAGTCCGACTAATCAGGTTTTTCTTATTTATTTTCCACTGAGGGCAGTGTGTCCCATCTAAGTGTGGGGTGCTGGTATTTGTATGCTATACTTCTTTGTCTGCATTTGCATTTATTCTAGTTCTTGTTTGTTTTAATTAGTCGTAATTAGTTAGTTTAATTTTAAATTTTTTAGATTTTGCATGAAATTTTTCTGATAGACGGCATGGTAGTATAACAAGAGTTTGTGCTAAATCATTACTATTAAGACATTTAGGCTCTACAAGTGACTCACTGTGTGATAATTGTGTGGTTTAATTCATTCATCTGTTGGGTCAAGAGTCTATACTGCTCCCAATAAAGTTGACCATGTGCCTTGTGTGTGTGGGGATATAGTATATTCTGTGTTGTGACTGATGCTATAACTTGCCTGGTGTGTGTGTAAAGCGAAATAAAGAGTGTGAGTTTAGGAGATGATTTAGGCATTTCTTTGGCAGCTTGTGATTGTTTACCTTCTTTTTACCTACCCGTGGACATTATCCTAGTCAACCCTTTTGAGCCTTTAAGCCATTTTCTTTGACAGCCTCATATGTAGCCTAATCCATTTTTTTAAGATCATAATTTGATCCAAATTCCTAAGCGCTTTAAATTGTAAAGTCATGTGACAAAATAAAAGGAAATTGGGGGAGAGTGATGCCTTAAAGTGAATTGGTACTTGAATTTGCTATGAAAAAAGAATGGCTATTATAGAGGTGTGTTATAAAAAAATGAAAAATAAAATGAAAAAGAAAAATACAAAGTTGATTCTATTTAAAATTAAAGAACAAAAGAGGTGAGAAGGGGTGGTATATTAAAAGAAAGTAGAAAGGTCGTTTGAAAGAAAGTGTAAATGGCATAATGTGATGTATTAAAGCGTTTAGGAACATAGTCACTATTTCTGGCCAAAATAGTCCTACCTGTCCCTTAGCCTACATTACAACCTGTAAAGACCTATTTGATCCTAAGCTTAACATTCTGATATTAGTAGAGCATTACATTAAGGGCAAGCCTATGGTCATCAGTTTCAACATATGAATTCTTTGTGAGAGTGAGAGCAAGGATAATCTTATACCCATGTTATGAAAAATGAAATACTTGTGAGTAATTATGGGTGATATATTGTTAGACACACATGGTTGATGAGTTTTGGGTAGTCTTGTATGATTCTTTGTGCCTTAACTTTTGAATACGAATTAACCATCATCACGAGTCTATGTTGGAGGTTGAATTGTTTCTAGAAGTGATTAGAAAACTACTCTTTGTTAATAATTGTTGTGCCTGTCTTGATGAATATTTTGTGTTGTTACTGTGAAACCCTAAGTAGATGTTTATATGGACATGATATATTGTTCGAGGACGAACAAAGATTTAAGTATGGGGTGTTGATGATAGGCATATTTACACTCCTAAAGCACCTTAATGTATCCATATTTTAGCTAAGTTTTGAGGACAAAATATATAATTCCTGCATTTTTAGTCCTTTTTCCAGTAAGTGAGCTAACAAACGTGATTAGCAAGTTTTCAGGTATAAATGATGAATATTCCAGCACTTTATGGATAACTTGACGCCAAAGGAAGCTTCACGAAAGAAGGAAAGTAGCGTTTGGACGCCTATGGACTGAAAGTGATGCATGGATAACTTGTCCCGGGCAAAAACAGCATTTCTAAAGACTTTGGAGATCAGCAGTAACTTAGTAGAATTAGGATAAGGATGCAGTAACCTAGTAGGATTAGGATAAGTACGCAGTAGCCTAGTAGGAATAGGATATGGGTGTTATAAATACCCTATTTTGCTGAATTTTTTAGCAGTCATGCTTTTCAATTAATTCAAGCTTTTGACAATTCACTCATTCATTAATTCAAGTATTTTCCATTCGACTTTTACTATTATTCAAGTTACAGATTCTGTAAGTCCAAAACAGAGAAAGGCCGGCAAACACTTGATCAACGGAAAGAGCAAAAACGTCCAACTCTAGTTGACATTAACATCATCTATTGCGAAGATTATTCTAGATTTTGGTATGATGATGATGTCTATTGTGATTTCCGTTGCACTCATGAGTAGCTAAACTTCTCTGTTAGGGTTATGGAAACCTTATGAGATACTATCTGTTGTTATGAGTTTGTGAATTCTTGATACGTATGCTGCTTATATCATTACTCTCTTCATCTTAATTGAATTCTTGTGGTTGCAAACATATAGAATACGCCAGTATAGCATTAACTTGTTCGAAAGAAAAGTTACATGTCTTGAAAAGAGAAAATGACAAGGAAATAGGGCTACTAAACCCTGTTTAAAAGTTAGTGCCGTAACTGGATTAACCTCTTGGAGAATTCATACCATTAGTATACGCTTTAAGCTCGAAAGAGTTAAAGTGATATAATCCTTGATGGTCGAAAGACGCTAGGATTTACCATAGAATACGAATCTCTATAAGTGCATGCATGTCTGAATTCCGCATAACTCATAGCCAATAGATATGTAGAACTCATAAGGTGGACATAATCCTAACTTACAATTCTCATTGATTAAAACCTACCAAGCATTCCATTTTTACTGTGCTATTTTGATACTTTTTCTTCACGCATAAAATCCCCCCTTTATCTGTAGAATTTTCGACCAACAGTCTACTAATAGTTGCATACTTAGTGACCAAGTATTCCCTGTGGGATTCGACACCCAACCCAGTTGGGTTCTATATTTGACAACGACCGCTTACACTCTTACGAGAGCTGTAGTTTGAGCGTTACCAGTGGACAACATTAGTATCCCACCTATATTATTTCTACTTACTCCAAAAGAGGAGTAGTGACTAGGAAAAGATAAATACAACCGTAATTTAGAGCTTAATTGTCGATCCACGCTTCTAGGGTTTATCTTAGTGAAATGGTTAGCTTTCATCTAATAACTAGATACTCAAAAGTTAATACTTAACTGGCATTAAGATAAGGGTTAGTAAAGAGATATCCTGAGACTCAAAAGGCAAAGGATGAAATCTATAATACCCCATAAGATCCTAGCTCATTTCAGCTCACTCTTTTATGCTAAAGGGGTCCAAGACTTCATAAAATTTAACTTAGTGTTAAGACTTAGTCATTTACAAAGCCTCTTAAACTTTGATGATTTTAACTCTGACCTTCCCTTCCTTAAAACGTTGATTTTTAAGTTTTTTCATGATCGGGGTGGTCAACAACATGTCTCAGGTAAGTTCTAGATTTTTCAAACTAGGTTTGAGTCTTCTTTGGATGGTCAAACTAGCGAGTCAGTGCGATATGGCCATGGAATGCCGCTTATCGCGTTGGTGGGGTGCAACGCAGCGCGTCGCTTAACGCATCGACTGAGCAACGCGATGCATCGCTTACCGCATCACTATCCACATTCAGTTTAATTAATTTCGGGTATGTGGGGGTATTTGAGTCATTTTTCCCTTATTTTACCTCACTCGTAACACGAGATTAAGGTCCTAAAAGGGCAAAATCACTCATCCTTTCATAAACTCTCTCAAAAACTAAACCCTAGCTTTTTCAAATCCAAGTTCAAGCTTCAAGAACTCACAAAAATTAATCAGTTAAGGTATGTTAGATGTTCATTCATGGGATTCTTTTCACCCATGGAGTCCAAGAATCTGCTTTAAAGTTTAAAATCATGACTTTTATATGTTTTTATGAATTTTATCCATGAACTTGCTTGAATTTAGATTTTATATCATGTTTACATGTGTTTTTGTTGGAATTAGCCTTTGATCCATTTGAAGGATGATATTTGCATGTTAAATACTTAACCCATGATTTTTGTATTGAAATTATGTTACTATGCCATGATTTAACTATTCCCAGGCTATCTCTTTATGACCCCCATATGTTTGATGAAATGCCTAAGAGATGAATTTTGAACAATGACCACTTATCATGATTTTGAAGCTTAGTAGGTTTCTAATGGTAATGTTATTGAGTCCCACGGGTTATGAATAACCGAAAACTTATTTGTTTACTTAGTCTCAGTATTTTTATAATTATTTTGGATATATTAGAGTATTATCAGTTCAGTCAGTATATCTTGTCAGTAAGCTCAGTTCAGTCCAGTAATCAAATTCAGGCCAATTGAGAGTAGGATTTAGCACTGAGCGAACCCAGGGATAGGGGATCAACTACCAATTCAGGGTGTGACCTTTAGTAGCAGTCCTTGCATTCCAGAACTACATATCTAACATAGGTGGAGATATTAACCAACCAATTGAGGGTTGACATATATCTCACCAGAGCACCTGCCAGTAGAGAGTGACTCTTTAGTACTTCAGGACTTCACTTTAGTGGATCCACATAGCCAGTGTTAGTAACTGTGGCACGGTACTGACACCCTTCAATATAGGGTCACAATTGGACACTAATTAACTTATATTAGGGCATGTCGGTTAGATGACAGCTCTCACAGTTTCAGTCCGGTCTCAGTTCTGAAGTCAGCTCAGGTTTGCTTGATCATAGCATATAGTTTATCAGTTAAATCAATATTTAAATATCAGTATTTCTGTTTACAAACTATTCCAGTATCAAGTTATATGTTTGATTATGCATCCTCAAATTTTACAGCTTCCATACGTATCATGTATCAGTTATCTCATGCTATTTATTTAGTCAGTTATTATTCATGTACATGAACCCATGCATATTATCCTAAACCCATCTAGCATACTAGTACATTCAAAGAACTGACTGTATACTTATTTTTTACGCTATGATGTATCATATCATAGGTTCAGACGTTCAGGTTCCCGACCGTACCTAGACCTCCCAGTGCATCAGCAGCAGTAGCAGTGGTGAGTCCTCATATTCTTAGGACCAATTATGTTATTTTAGTATTTCAATTTAGTATTCAGTTGGACTTAGTTAGGGCCTATCCCATCAGCTCACATTCAGTTAGATTTAGAGGCTTTCAGACATTTTAAAAAATTAGTTAGTTGTCAGTTTTATCAGTCATTTTTAACCATCGTTTCTTATGTTTTAGGCTTGTGGATTTTAGTTGTATTGTTTTCAGTATTGAAACCTTATGGCATACTTAGTTATTTTTGCACATATTGGTTATCAGTATATTATTCAATGCTCACAACAGGTACGAGCTCTTGGGTTAGCTTGTGGGCTCTCGGGACTTTAAGAATCATATAGCGTCCAGGGTGTACTCCTAAGGTATTACAAACTTGGTATTAGAGACTAAGGTTTCAAAGTGTCCTAGGGAGTCTGAAAGCCTTGTTAAGTCGAGTCTTATGATGGGTATGAAGAGCACCACACTTATGGAAAAGAGGCTACAAGACATTTTTGGATAAGTTCCCCTTCTTTAAGTATTTATGTCGTGCAAATAAGCCTGAATTCATTTTAAACTCTTTTTCTAATTCAATCTTCTTTCCATTTGTAAAACATGCCTCCCAAAAAGAATAAAAGAAGGAGAAATAGAAATTAGCCTACACCTTCGCCTGTTCAGGAAGATCCCCTAAATGAGCATGTCTCTCATGCCGAATTCAGAGCTACATTCACTACTTTAGCTCACTTAGTAGCAGCTCAGAATAATATTCAAGATACTATTATAACCGTTCTAGTGGCTAATACTACCGCAACTAGAATTTGGGTCTTCACCCGAATGAACCCTCCTCTATTTTTGGGGTCCAAGTCTGATGAAGATCCACAAGATTTACTTGACATGGTTTAGAAGGTAACTAACATTATGGGTATGACTTCTAGTGAGAGTTCAGAGTTAGGTGTTGACCAGTTGTAGGTTGTTGCTCATACCTGGTATAAGCAATGGAAGAGGGATAGAGGCACAGATGCAGAGCCTATTAAATAGGAGGAGTTTGCTACAACCTTTTTAGATAGGTTCTTTCCCTTGAAGTTAGGGAAGCTAACATATATGAGTTTATCAATTTGAAGTAGGATAACATGAGTGTGAAAGAGTATTCTCTTAGGTGTACTCGGCTAGCCAAGTATGCTCCTAATGTGGTGTCTAATGATAGTTCTAGGATGAGTAAGTTTGTTTTTGGGGTAGATGATAGTGTGATCAAGGAGTTTAGGACCATGATGTTTATTAAGGATAAGGACTTGTCTAGGTTAATGGTACATGCTCAACAGATTGAGGAGAAGAAATTTAAGAAAAGAGAGAGAATAAGAGATCTAGAATAGGTAGATTTAATTTTGCTCAACCGATGTCAGAGGGTGGTAACTATCCTTAATACCATCAGAAAACTTCATCCCCAGATTCATCTTCAGCTAGTGCACCAGTGCTGAAGTTTATAAATAATAATCGGGATAAGGCGCCAGGCTCTAAGTCTTAGGGAAGTATGAATAGTGGTCGTACAAACCCTCTTTGCCAAAAATATGGTAGAAACCATCAGGGTGTCTGTAGAGATTCTAGTGATGTATGCTTTGGGTATGGCAAGCAAAGTAACAAAGTCAGGGATTTCCCAAATAGTGGTTAGCAGGGTCATTCCAATCATCCCCTAGTTCCATCCGGTCGCTCGAATTAGTAGGGTACCGCTTCCAGTGAAACCAGTGGTCAGCGCCCAAAAATATTATTTGCACTTCAGTCCTAATAGGATTAGGAAAGTTATCCTAATGTGGTTAATGGTACATTATAGGTTTTTAATTTATATGTTTGTTCTTTGTTAGATCCCAGAGTTTCTTTTTCTTTTGTAACTCCCTACATAGCTGTTAATTTCGATGTCAGTCCTGAGACTTTAGTGGAACCCTTCTTAGTTTCTACCCTAGTAGGTGTCTTTATTATAGCCGGGTAGGTATACAGGAACTGTTCGGTCATAATATCCCAGAAATTTACCTCAATTGATCTTGTGGAGTTAAAGATGATTGATTTTGATGTTATTCTCGGCATGGATTGGCTCCACTCATGCTATGCTTCAGTTGATTATATAAATAGAGTTGTTCATTTTCAGTTTCCAAATAAACCAGTTCTCGAATGGAGAGATAGTACTTTAGAACTTATAGGTCAGCCCAAAAATGATATCCAATGGGTTTGTCTACCATCTTGATTGAGTTAAAGACTCAAGTTCAAAGATTCCCAATCTCGAGTTGTTTTAGTATTGACGAAATTGTCAAATATGTTTCCTAAAGATCTTCCCAGAGGTTCTCCTAAAAGGGAAATCGACTTCAGAATAGACGTTCTTCCATATACCCATCCTATCTCTATTCAACCCTATAGAATGGCTCCCACATAGCTTAGGGAGTTAAAATAACAGTTGAAAGATTTCTTAGATAAGGGATTTATTAGGCCCAGTATTTCCCCATGGGGTGCTGCAGTTCTTTTCGTGTGTAAGAAAGATAGTTGTCTTAGAATGTGCATCAATTACCGTCAGTTGAACAAAGTTACAATCAAGAATAATTAGCATTTCCCCAAGATTGATAACTTATTCAATTAACTTTAGTGTGCTAGTTATTTCTCTAAGATACACCTCAGATCTGACTATCATCAGCTCATAGTTAGAGAATTTGACATTCCAAAAACAACTTTCAAAACTCGGTATAGTCACTTTGAATTTCTAGTCATGTCATTTGGTCTAACAAATGCCCCAATATCTTTCATGTACTTTAGGAACAGAGTGTTCAAGAAATACTTAGCCATGTTCATCATAGTCTTCATAGATGACATCCTTGTCTATTCCCGTAATGAAAATGATCATGCCGACCACCTCAGAATAGTAGTGCAGACTCTTAGAGCCCATTAGTTATTCACCAAATTTAGTAAGTGAAAATTTTGTCTAAGATCAGTATCTTTCCTTGGCCATATTATTTCTGATGATGGCATTAGAGTTGACCCTCAAAAGACCGAAGCAGTGAGAAACTGGCCCAGACCTATTTCTCTGTCAGATATCAGGAGTTTTTGTGTTTGGTTAGATATAATAGATGGTTTGTAGAAGGGTTTTCATCTATTGTATTCCCCATGTCCATATTGACTCAAAAGAAAGTCAAGTTTCAGTGGTTAGAATCTTGTGATAAGAGTTTTCAAGAGTTAAAGACTGGACTCACCTCAGCCCCAGTTTTTACATTGCTAGATGGTTCAGATGGGTTTGTTGTTTACTGTGATGCTTCCATAGTTGGCTTGGGTTGTATTTTGATGCAGAGAGGTAAGTTCATAGTCTATGCCTCTAGACAACTTAAACCCCATGAGAAGAATTATCCTACCCATGATCTTAAGTTAGTAGTTGTTGTGTTTGACTTAAAATTTTGGAGGCATTATCTGTATAGGGTGCATGTTGATGTGTTCATGGACCATAAAAGTTTGCAGTATGTACTTTTGTAGAGAGAGTTACATCTCGATCAGAGAAGGTGGTTAGAATTATTGAAGGACTATGATATGAGTGTTTTATACCATCCCGACAAGGCCAATATAGTGGAAGAAGCCCTTAGTAGATTGTCTATGGATAGTGTGGCTCATGTTGAGAATGATAAGAAAAAGCTAGTTCAGGAGGTTTATCCGTTGTCTAGGTTAGGCATTCATTTAGTTGACTCAGCTGAGGGTAGTGTTTGGGTTCAGAATAGTTCAAAATCTTCTTGGTTGCCAAAGTGAAAGAAAAGAAAGATAGGGACCCCAGTCTAGTGGAGTTAAAGGAGTTAGTCAAAGATCATAAAGTAGAGGTTTTCTCCCAGGGGGGATATGGCGTGTTGAGTTGCCAGGGTAGACTGTGTGTGCCATGTGTAGATGGTTTAAGACAGTGAATTCTCGCAAAAGTGTATGGGGCGTGTTACTCTATTCACCCAGGAGCCACTAAGATGTATCGTGATTTATGGGAAATTTATTAGTGAAGTGGTATGAAAAGGGATATTGTAGAGTTTGTAGCCAAGTGTGTTAATTGTCAACAGGTTAAGGTTGAGCACCAAAGACCTAGTGGCACTATGTAGGAGTTCAGCTTCCCCACTTGGAAGTGGGAAAGGGTGAACATGGACTTTGCGACAGGGTTGCATTATTCACGTTGTCAACATGATTCTATTTGGGCTATTGTAGACAAAATGACAAAATCAGCCTATTTCTTGCCAAGTCCATACTTCTTATTCAGTCGAGGATTATGCCAAGCTCTATATTAGAGAGTTGTTCAAGTTTCATGGAGTCCTGTTGTCCATCACTTCAGATAGAGGTACTCAGTTTACCTCTTAATTTTGGAAAGCTTTTAAGAAGGGTCTTAGTACTCAAGTCATCTTAGTACAACCTTTCACCCTCAGATAGATGGTCAGGAAGAGAGGACCATTCAGTCTATAGAGGATATGTTAAGAGCATGTGTTGTCGACTTTAAGGGCAGTTTGGAAGATCATTTGCCATTGATTGAGTTTGCCTATAATAACAGTTATTATTCTAGTATTCAAATGGATCTATTTAAGGCTCTGTATGAGTGGAAATATAGATCACCTATCGGTTGGTTTAAGGTAGGTGAGACTGCATTGATAGGGCCAGGTTCAGTATTTGATGCATTGGAGAAAGTTTAGGTAATCAGAGAAAGGCTTAAGATAGCCCAAAAGTGTTAGAAATCCTATGTGGATGTGAGTAGGAGGGATCTTGAGTTTGCAGTTGGAGACTTGTTTTAATTGAAAATATCTCTCATAAAGGGAGTGAAGAGGTTTGGCAAGAAGGGAAAGCTTAGTCCCCGATATGTTGGCCCTTACGGGATCTTGAGTCGCTTTATAAAAGTAGCCTACGAGCTTGAGTTGACTGCTGATTTGGCATCAGTGCACCCAGTGTTTCATGTTTCTTTGTTGAAAAATTGTATTGGTGATCCAGCTATTGTTGTTCCTTTAGAAAGCTTAGATGTTCAGGATAGCCTTTCTTCTAAAGAAGTTCCAGTTAAAATCTTAGATCACCATATTTGCAGACTAAGGAACAAAGAAGTTCCCTTGGTCAAAGTTCTTTGGAAAAATCAGTCCGTTGAGGGAGACACTTGGGAAGCAGAAGTATATATGCGAACCAAGTACCCTCACCATTTCTCTGCAAATTTTGATTTAGTTCAAGGTAATAGTTTTCCCTTAGATTATCTCTTTTCCATTCTCATCCCAGCCATACGATCATATTTATGTCATTGCATGTATTCACGAATCAATTAAGTCAGTCACTATGTTCAGACTTAGTCATGTAATCATGTTTTAGTTGTACATATTCAGTATGTAATCTTAGTACCTTAGTAATTCTCAACTTAACTAGTCTCATTCAAGGATGAATGATCCCAAGGGGGAGATATTGTAAGACCCCATAAGGACATAGCTCGTTTCATCTTACTCTTCCATACTAAACGGGTCCAAGACTTAGAAAATTTCACTGAGTGTTAAGACTTAGTAATTTTCAAAGCGTCTTAAACTTTGATGATTTTAATTCCAACCTTCCTAGCCTTAGAACGTCATTTTTTAAGTTGATTCATGATTGGGGTGGTCGACAGCATGTCTCGAGTAAGTTTTAGATTTTTTAGGCAAGGTTTGAGGCTTGTTTGGATGTTCAAACCAGCGAGTCAGTGCGATATGGCCACGGAACACCGCTTATCACATTGGTAGGGTGAAACACAGTGCGTCTCCTAACATGTCAATTGAGAAATACGACGCGTTGCTTACCATGTCACTGTCCATGTTCAGTTTAATTAATTTTGGGTATGTGGGGGTATTTGAGTCATTTACCCCTTACTTTGCCTCACGACATAACATGAGATTAAGGTTCTAAATGGGAAAAATCACTCTTCCTTTCATAAACTCTCTCAAGAACAAATTCCTAGCTTCTTCAAATCCAAGTTCAAGCTTCAAGAAATCACCAAGAACTTACAAGAATTCATAAGTTAAGGTATGTTAGATGTTCATTCATGGGTCCTTTTCACCCATGGAGTCCAAGAATCTGATTTAAAGTTTAAAATCATGACCTTTACATGTTTTCATGAATTTTATCCATGAACTTCCATGAATTTTGATTTTTATAGCACCTTTACATGTGTTTTTGTTGGAATTAGCCTTTGATTCATTTGAAGGATGATATTTTCAAGTTAAATCCTTAACCCATGCTTTTAGTATTTAACTATGTTATTAAGACATGATTTAACTATTCCCATGTTATGACTTTATGACCCCTATATGTTTGATGAAATGCCTAAGAGATGAATTTTGAACAATGACTACTTATCATGTTTTTGAAGCTTTAGTATATTTATAATGGTAATGTTATCAAGTCCTGGGGGTTATGAATAACCAAAAACTTAGTTGTTTACTTAGTCTTAGTATTTTTAGAATGGTTTCAGATATATTAGACCATTATCATTTCAATCATCATATCATGTCAGTAAGCTCAGTTCAGTCCAGTAAACAAAGTCAGTCCAGTTGGGAGTAGGATTTAGCACCGAGTGAACCCAGGGATGGGGGATCACCTGCCAGTTGAGGGTGTGGCCTTTAGTAGTAGTCCTTGTGTTCCAGAACTATGTAGACAGTGTAGGTTGAGATGTTAACCTTCCAATTAAGGGTTGACATAATTCTCATCAAAGCACCTGCCAGTAGAGGGTGACTCTTTTGTCCTTCAGGACTTCACTTTAGTGGATCCAAACAGCCAATATTAGTACCTTTGTCAGTCCTTCAGTACTTCACTTTAGTGGATCCACACAGCTAGTGTTAGTACCCATGGCACGATACTGACACCATTCCAACTGGGGTCACAGGTTGGACCCCAATTAGCTCATATTAAGGCATGTCTGTTAGATGATAGCTCTTATAGTTTCATTCCAATTTCAGTTCGGAAGTCAGTTCAGGTTTGCTTGATCATAGCATACAGTTTATCAGTTAAATCAGTACACAGATTTTAGCATTAGTTTACAGACTATTCCAGTATCATGTTATATGCTTGGTCATGCATCCTCCCATTTTACCACTTTCATGCATACCATGTATCAGTTATCTCATGTTATTCATTCAGTCAGTTATTATTCATATACATGATCCCATGCATATAAGCCTAATGCCATCTAGCATAAAATTACATTCAAAGTACTGATCGCATACTCGTTTCTTGCACTATGATGTATCATATCATGGGTTTGGACGCTCAGGTTCCCAACCACACCTAGACCTCCCAGCACATTAGCAGTAGTAGCAGTGGTGAGTCCTTATATTCGGAGGACCAGTTATGTTATTTCAGTATTTTAATTCAGTAGTCAGTTGGAGTTAGTTGGGGCCTGTCCCATCAACTCACATTTAGTCAGTTTTAGAGGCTTTCGGATATTTTTAAAAAAAAGTTAGTTGTCAGTTTTATCAATCAATTTTTAGCATTTTCACTTATGTTTCAGACTTGTAGATTTTAGTTGTATTGTTTTCAGTATTGAAACCTTATAGAATACTTAGTTGTTTCCACACATGTTTGTTATCATTATATTATTCAGTGCTCACAACAGGTACCAGATCATGGGTTAGCTTGTGGTGTCTCAAGACTGCAAGCATCATATGGCATCTAGGGTGTACTCTCGAGGCATTACAAAATCCTTCTACTCATCAAAAAGATTGTATAAGGTACATAACTTGTCGATTCTACATACAAGGTATCAGGTTGGTTTGATAAATCACGATAAGCCTATGGAGTTGAGAAGCCAAGGGGAACATAATCCTAGTGTTCGCCAATATTGAGCACAACCAAAGTTGATATTTGCTCCTGGTTCGATACTGTCATTCAAATCCCCCCATTTATTTTTCCTTTTTTTTCCTGTTGATTACAACATCTAAAATCCATTAGTCCATATGTTCCCTTGGTATTTGACCCTAACCGTCATTGGATTACTATATTTGAAAGTGATCATATCGTCTTCTGAGCGGAAGTGTAGCTTGGACATTATCATAGTTGTATTGTGGTATTTCTGGGGTGTGGGGGTGATTGGCATGATACTTGATGTATTTTAGTATCATTTAAGTAATATTGTGGTTTTTTATGGCTTTGAGAGTCTTATTTTAGACTTATGTAGATATCTTTTGATCCATTTAATAGATGGCTGAACGGACTATGCCAACAACTCTAAAATATTGATTTTAGGCTAGCTAAACCTTTGGTTTGAGTTTTGACATATTCGAGCTCATTTTGACCTGTTGGTCAGAAAGTTAAAAAATTAGAAATATGGGTATGGGATCCACATTTGGTTGAAACGACCATAGATGACGTTTTCAGTGTGTTCTAAACATTGATTTTTTGGTGGTAACATGTTTGGTTGGGTTTTATGTACTTAAATCTCATTTCGATCCTCGATTTGGAAAATTATGGTTTTGAGTTTTAGGGGTCAACTTTCTGAAAATGATGTTTTTTCAAAAATTTGATATTTACATTGAGTCTAGAGCATAGAATTTACTATAGTTACATAGTTTATTTTCATATATTGGACTCCAAAGGAATCCCGAGCACCCCGTCGATGATCGGGTTGGACTTAAAAAATTGTTTTTTAAAAAAAATAGTTGGTGCAGTGTATAAAAATAGCTTTTCCCCCTCTCTTTTTGTCCATTATTTCACCTTGTCTCTTGAGATTTAAACCCTAAAATAGTGTGATAGCTAAAAAGTGAAGCTTGTGGGAGTTTAGAAATCTAGATTAACATCTACTTCTTGATTCTACTCCAATTCCTTGATTTATTTCTCAAAATCCCAAAAATCTTAGGGCTTGATTTTAAACCCCAATTTCATTCTTTTCACTTGAATAATATTTTAATCTTACAATTACTAGTTTTTCCTCAATTTAACCTTCAAAACAACTTTGATTCTTGATTTTAACACGGATTTCAAAGATTTTACCCGATAAAGCTCAAAAATAGTTTTTCTTCGATTTGAACCTTATTTTTGACTCGATTAAACTTGGATTTTCATCTGTAGATTTCTAAAAATATGAGAAACACTTTTTTTTAATAATGTTCTAATTTTTCCCTTCTTTTTTTAAAACCCATTTCGGGGTCTTGTTTAACCCTAAAGAAAAAGTAGGCAATATGGGTATCGTTGGCATCATTTAGACATGTATTTTTTATATTTTTTGGTTTTAGTTAATTTGAAGATCATTCGTGGAAAGTAAGGTTGTGGGTTCGAAGTGCGGCGAACCGGTTTCAGCATTCGAGGTAGGTTATGGCTTAACTCTTCAGACTGGGTTGGGTAATTAATTTGTATAACAAAATGCATATTAAGGGTGAGAACTAATCATGAAAATTAACTATTTATTTATTGTTCCCATGTGGGGCCTATGTGTAATGTAATTATTGAATTGGGATATTACGTGAAATGTGTGACCTTGTGGAGTCTCAGGTGGTGTTGATAACCCTAAATATACGTGAATAATCATATTGTGTAATTAAAAATGCCTATCACGGTACCTTTTTTGTATTGTGATCTATTCATACTTTATAGGCATCTGAATCATGTTAATTCATGTATGGTGGAATAATGAGTGGACGTTGGCTCATGTGGTTGTAAAAATGTAACATAGTGGTTGGTTGTGGAAATACATCATATGGATTGGTTATGGAAATACTCATTGTGATTGGTGGTGAACATTGCATCATAATCCTCATGTCTTCACAAGCATTATTTCACATTTTTATTATGTTGCTTTATATATATTTGTAGTTACGTATGTGTACTTGATTTGTGTATGATATTATGTATGTGTTATGGAAACACTGGAAATAGAAATACTGAAAATATTAGAAATGCTAGAAATACTGAATATTAGTATCAGATATTGGATCTTATAGACCTTTTCCAAAGGATTATGCCGGAGAAAAGTCATGGATATTTGTGGTATATGGGTTGACAAACCCCCCATGGGTCTTGCATCAGGAATAATTTCCTCCATAGGAGTATACAGGGTGGTATATAGGTTGACAAACCCTCTATGGGTCCCACATTAGGAAGGCTTACCTCCGTGGGTATATACGGAGGTTGTGCGACAACCTTGTGCATCATCATCATCATCATCACCATCAGCATCATTATTATATACATTGTACTTGCTTTATTGTGTTTATGTTGTTCTTGAATTTCCATATTGACTTGTCATCTATCTATTTATTCTATATATTGACTTATAAATATCCAGTTGTTCTATCTTTCTCTATTTGTACTTGATGGTCTTGATTATACATGTTCCTCTTTTGTTCTACTTTTACGTGATATGGTGTATATTTGTATCCCTATCTGGTGTGGTGTTGTTTTATATATGGACAATATAGGACTATAGTGCAAGTGGTGTGGGCTACATTGTGGGATATTTTCTGATTACAGGTGACGTGCCCTTAGTATGTATTTTGTATGCTTTATTTTCTACTTTGCTCGATTGGCCTATGATAGCTATTGAGTATAAGTGGACCGTACTCACACCTAATGCGCCCTTTCAATGCAGTTCCTAGTTTGAGTGTGCTCCATCTTAGTTAATTTAGAGGAGAATTGGTGCTTTCAAAGCGATTGACCTTCAAGCATCCAAATGTATTCTACTACCTTTCTTATAGACTATGTCTTTTCTTTCAATTCAGTGATAGATTTTTAGTTTGTATTTGGACATCTTATGCATTTCATTTGGATTTGAGTTGTACTAGATACGTTCATATAATGTTGACACCAGGTTTTGAGAGCTATGGTTGCATATGTTAACTTTATTCTTTTTGTTTTTATTATATCTATGTGGTTCAGCTTCCTTCTAAAAGCCTTACCTTGGGGATATTTTTATCTTTTCCCCTTTTGTAGCAATTTGGGTGATAGTCTTACTTGTTAAGGTTTTTCATGATAAATTACATCATGACCTTTGTATTTTTGGGTCATGAAAAATTAGTATCAAAGAAGCCAGGTGGCATTGGTATCAATGGTGTAAGAATGGGATGTCTAATAGAGTCTCACAGATAGATATGTAGACTCATGTATCTATCTTCGAGAGGCTATAGGATTTCTTTAAAAGAACTTTCCTTATTTTATTCCTTATCATGTAAAGTTCTTTCATACCCTGTGTTCTAAGTTATGTTTCACTCTTTCTGAGCAGATGGGTAAACAAGGTCTACTGTGATAAAAAATATGGAGCCTTCACCCAAAGTATGAGCCTTGAGTCATGGATGGACTCGAGGGAGTAGACGGGAACTTGGATCAGCCTCGTCTAGGAGGAGTGCTAGGGGACTCTTCCTTGAGCCTCGTGTTGAGCAGGTTAGAGGTGGAAGTTTATCTTCTGTTCCTCAGAGTTCTTCTACCTCAGTCTTGGAGGGATTATAGATTTTCCTATTAACCTATTTGGAGGGTGCTCCATTAGGTTCCTTTGCTATTCCCTAGCTCCATGCATGGTACCTCTATCTATGTTAGAGTCTAGTTTTGAGTTTCTCCAGTTGCACCTACTTCATTTTTGTGTACTCCTCAGACCCCGAGTATTATTCCTCCATCAGCGCTGACACTAGAGTATGGTGTTTAGAGATTAAGAGTGAATCCCTCATCTATGTTACCTCCTTAGGTAGGATTTTGATGAGCTGGACTTATTTTTCCTTCTAATCTTTAGTGAGAAGAAATATAGATAACGGTGTTTGAGGTGTCATTCCAGAGTATGGAGGACTAAGTGTGGACATAATGATTTATTCCTTAGGTATCTAAGGGAGGCGCCAAGAAGGGGCACCATTTTGTTAAATTTAGAGCTCATACTTCTCGAGGTAGATATTTTAGAGGTTCTCATGGGTCTTCTGGTTTAGCAGTGCATGGTGGCTATTAAGGAAAGTTTAGAGTTTGCTATGTATGTGATGAGACTAGACATATGGCCAAGGATTGTCCCCGTTGTATTTTTAGGGCTACTTCTATTACAGTTATAAGAGGTAGAGATATTATCGGAGGTTGGAGAGGAAGAGGTAGTAGAGGTCGTGGTGGTGATCATAGGCTATTCAGTCGGTAAGTGGTCGTAGACTGTCTAATGATTTACCAGCCAGACCTGAGGCATGGGCTTCTAATATTATGATTAGAGATAATGTCCCTGTTTGTTTTAGATCTGCATCTATGTTATTTGACCCTGGATCGATCTTCTCCTATATCTCTACATATTTTATTTGGATTTTAATTCTTTTAGTGAGCTTTTTGCCATTCCTTTGGTATATCTACTCCTGCAGGATTCTTGAATGGTGAATCGGTTGCACCGATCTTGTGTTGTGACATTTTGTGGTCGTGAGACTAGGTAGATTTGATTGTGTTAAATATGGTGGATTTTTATGTTATTTTGGGTACGGATTTGTTGGTTTCTTATCATGTTGTCTTAGATAATTTTGCGAAGATCATGACTTTATCTCCGCCAAGTGTACTAAGGCTTGCTTGGAAGAATGTACTTTATTCGGGTCCTAAGGGGTTATCTCTTACGTTCAGCCTTGTAGATTGGTTGAGAAGGGATGTTTTGCTTATTTGGCCCATATTCGTGATATTAGTGTTGTTTTACCTCCTTCTTTGGATTCTGTTTGTGTTATCCGTAAGTTTATGGATGTATTCTGTATGATTTTTCTTGGTATGCCTCCAAATCATGATATTGATTTTGCTATTAATGTTGAGGCAGGCACCAAGTTCATTTCAATTCTTTCATATAGGATGGCCCTAGTCGAGTTGAAGGAATTAAAGGATCAGTTGCAGGAGTTGTTGGATAAGGGATTTATCTGACCTAGTGTATCGCCTTGGGGTGCGCCTGTCTTATTTATGAAGAAGAAGGATGTGTCTATGAAAATGTGTATTGATTATTGGTAGTTGAACAAGGCGACAGTTAAGAATAAGTATCCTCTTCCTCGCATTGATGATTTATTTGATCAGTTTTAAGGTGTTGCAGTGTTTTTGAAGATTGATTTGAGATTCAGTTATCACCAGTTAAGGATTACAGCTTCAAATATTTTGAAGACTTTCAAACTCAATCTGCTCAGTATAAATTCTTAGTCATATCCTTTAGGTTGACCAATGCCCCTGTCGCATTAATGGAGTTGATGAACCAGGTGTTACAATCATATCTCAATTCCTTTATTATTGTATTTATAGAAGATATCTTGGTTTATTCCAAGAGTGAGGCTGAGCATGAGGAGCATTTGCGGATTACGCTTTAAAGATTGAGGGATGAGAAGTTCTATGCCAAGTTCACCAAGTGTGAGTTTTGGTTGGAGTCTATTTCTTTCTTGGGTCATGTGGTAACTAAGGAAGGTATCATGGTTGATCCAGCCAAGGTTGAAATAGTTCATGATTAGGCTAGACCTACTTTGACTATCAAGATTCAGAGTTTTGTTGGCTTGGAGGGTTATTATCGATGTTTTGTTGAGGGTTTCTCTTCTATTGTAGATCCTTTGACTAAGTTGACTCAGAAGAAGATTTCCTTTCAGTGGTCAGATGCTTGTGAGGTGAGCTTTCAGAAGCTCAAAGATTTGTTGACTTTAGCTCTTACATTAACTTTGCCCAAGAAGAGCATGGGTTTAACCATGTTTTGTGATACTGGAGGTGTTGGATTGGGTGTTGTACAGATGTAAAAGGGAAAGGTTATTGATTATGCATCTCATCAGTTGAAGTATTAAGAGAGGAATTATCCTACCTATGATTTGGAGTTGTGCATGGTTGTGTTGGCTTTGAAGTTGTGGAGGCACTACTTGTAGGGAGTTCATTATGAGATCTTCTAATATCATCGCATCCTTCAGTACTTCTTCACCCAGCAATATCGTAATATGAGGCAGCGTCGTTGGCTTGAGTTGCTTAAGGATTAATACTTGACTATTCTCTATCATTCGAGCAATGCTAATATGGTTGCGGATGCCTTGACCCAGAAGTCGACTAACATGGGTAGCTTGGCATATCTTTTTACTCAGGAGAGGCGTTTAGCCTTAGAGGTTTAATCATTAGCTATTTGAACACCTAGGTGTATTTTGGCATTTGTTGAGGTGAGATCATTTTTGATGGAGCAGATTTGAGCTCATCAGTTTGATGATATTGGATTGAGGTTGATTTGAGATAAGGTGTTAAGTGGTGAGACTGAGGAAGGATCACTTAATTTGGATAGGCTTTTTCAAATTGGAGGTTGAGTTTGTGTGCCAAGAGTTTGTGATTGCATTAGGTTGATCTTGGAGTAGGTCCAATGTTCTAAATTTTCCATCTATCCAGATGTGACTAAGATGTGCCATAATTTGAGATAGCACTACTGGTGGGGTGGTATGAGGCAGGATGTAGTGGATTTTATGGCTCATTGCCTATGTTGCCAGTAGGTAAAGGTCCAACATATGAGACCTGGTGGTTTGCTTCAAAGGTTACCCATTCTCGAGTGGAAATGGGAATGGATCACCATGGAATTTGTAACTAGTTTGCCTCATACATTTTGTGGTTCTGACAGTGTGTTGGTCATCGTAGCTCAATTGACCAAGTCAACGTATTTCATTCTAGTTTAGGTTTATTCAGCGCCAGGAGGTTGGCCCGTATCTATATTCCTGAGATTATGAGACTTCATGGTGTGCCCGTATCTATCATTTCATATCGTGGTTTGGTGTTCACAACTCACTTTTGGAGGATTTTTGGGATGAGTTGGACACTCAATTTTATCTCAGTATAGCATTTCACCCCCAGACTGGTCGCTGATGTTAGGCGTATTTACACGCCTAAAGCACCTTAATGTACCCATATTTTAGCTAAGTTTTGAGGACAAAATATATAATTCCTACACTTTTAGTCCTTTTTCCTGTAAGTGAGTTAACCAACGTGATTAGCAAGTTTTCAGGTATAAATGATGAAAATTTCAGCATTTTATGGACCGTTGGACGCCAAAGGAAACTTCATGTAAGAAGGAAGGCAGCTTCTGGAAGCTTGTGGACTGAAAGTGATGAATGGAGAACTTGTCCCGGGAAAAAACAGCATTTCTAAAGACTTAGGGGATCAGCAGTAACTTAGTAGGATTAGGACAAGTATGCAGTAACCCAGTAGGACTAGGACAAGGATAAAAACCCTATTTCAGTAGGACTAGGACAAGGATGTTATAAAAATCCTATTTGCTGAATTTTTAAGCAAGCTTTTTATTATTCACTCATTTATTAATTCAGGACTTTTTCATTCGACTTTTGCTCCTAATTCACGTTACAATTTCTGACAGAGGACACGGCTCTCCTGAAAGCAACGGGCCAAGAGGAAAAAGTCAATCTTGTTGTGACGCCACATTCCTCTTCAACGTGAGATTTCTATAGTTGTGGTATGATGATGATGTCTTCGTTGATTTCCGTTACCCTCATGAGTAGCTAAACTTCTCTATTAGGGTTATGGAAGCCTTATGAGACACTATCTATTGCTATGAGTTTGTGAATTCTTGATACGTATGCTGTTTATATCATTACTGTTTTCATCTTAATTGAATTCTTGTGGTTGCAAACATATAGAATATGCCAGTATAGCATTAACTTGTTCGAAAGAAAAGTTACATGTCTGGAAAAGAGAGAATGACAAGGAAATAGGGCTATCAACCCCTGTTTAAAAGTTAGTGCCGTAACTGGATTAACCTCTTGGATAATTTGTACCATTAGTATACGCTTTAAGCTCGAAAGAGTTAAAGTGATATAATCCTTGATGGTCGAAAGACACTAGGATTTACCATAGAATACGAATCTCTATAAGCGCATGCATGTCTGAATTCCGCATAACTCATAGCCAATAGATACGTAAAACTCATAAGGTGGACATAACCCTAACTTACAATTCTCATTGATTAAAATCTTACCAAACATTCCGTTTTTACTTTGCTATTTAGATAATTTTACCTCACGCATAAAATCCCCCCTTTATCCGCAGAACTTTCACCAAAAGTCTACTAATCGTTGCATACTTAGTGACCGAGTATTCCCTGTGGGATTCGACACCCAAGATAGTTGGGTTCTATATTTGACGACGACCGCTTACACTCTTACGAGAGCTGTAGTTTGAGCGTTATCAAATTTTTGCGCCGTTGCCGGGGAATACGGTTGTCAACTAAGTTTGTGATAGTTACTAAACCCGTTGGTCAAAGATTCTCGAATTTTACTTTTAGTTGTTGTTTTTGTTTTATTCAGGTTCTGTGGAGTGCATGCCAAACACTCGAAGTTCAGGTCAACCGTTATTACCTATCAATCCTGAACCTCAACTTATTGGCAGAATGGATGCACAGCGTGACATTGACAGAAGGGAAGCTCAACAGGAGCAGGCTAGACTAGCTGCACTGGCAGCTGCTCAAGTGCATCAATAGAATATTGATAACCCCGGTCGGGCAATAAATCCTGATGATGAGGACCTGGGTGATGAGGAGTTACTTAATCCACGGCGTGCAGATGAAGTGGCAGCACCTATGCACAGGAGAGATCGTCAAGCTAGAATGAGACCTGACCGCTGAGCTGTGCAGGCTCCTTTTGATGATGATGATGACGATCTTGATGGAGCTGGTGCCACAGGGGCTATTATTCCTCCTCCCTTGGCACCTGGAGCTAAGTTCAATATCACTAGCACCATGATCCAGTTATTGCAGCTCATGGGGTTATTTGGTGGACTCGCAGGAGATGATCTGAATATGTATCTGATCAACTTTATTTCAACATGCAAGTCGTTTGACAATCCAGGAGTTGGGCAGAATGCAATTCGGCTGCACTTATTTCCATTGTCTCTGTCTGGGGAGGCAACTCTATGGTTGAATGGGCTAACTCCTGATTCTATTACTAATTGGAGGCAACTGAAAGACACTTTCCTAGAAAGATTCTTTCTGTCATCCAAGAGAGCACAGTTGAGAGATGAGATCAGCAATTTTCGACAGCTTCCAACTGAAGCTCTCCACGAAACATGGGAGAGGTTCAAGAAGAAGCTTATGCGGTGCCCAAATCATCAGATGACCAACATCCACTTTATGGAGATATTATACAGGGCTTTGAACTCAGTGACAAAGCCAGTGGTTGATAATGCTGCAGGTGGGTCATTCATGGACCTTACTTTTCTTAAGGAAAGTGATATGCTAGATCGTATGACAAAGCAGAGTAGAGCTTAGCATACCAGGGATTCTGAGGTAGCAAGCTCTACAGTATTTATTGGCTTGACTGCAGAGCAGAGGCATAGACAAGAGGAACGTGACCAAGATATGGCTCACATGAAAACGCAGATGGATCTTCTTACCAAGCATTTATTATCAGGGAAGACCGAAAAGGTTAAAGCCGTTGTATCATAGGGAAGAGATGAATCCGACTATGAGGAAGAAGCAAACTACTTGAATAATCAGGGGGTTTCCGAGGCAATGCCCAAGGAAACCAAGGTCGGAACTATTATGATAAATCTGGATACAAGGACCGCGATCAAGGTGGTTGGAAGAATAAGACTGACAGGACTGGTTTGTATGTTCCTCCTGGAAACCGTGAGGCTATGGCGTCTGGCTCTGGGAAGATGTCGATGGAAGATATGATGGCGAAGATGTTGAAGGGAGTAGAAGCAACTAATACGGGAGTGAATGAGGTGAAGAATGATTTGTCTTCAATAAATCAATTGGTTGACTCACATTCTACTGCAATAAAGAAACTAGAGCAGTAGTTGTGTCAACTTTCAGCGGTATTAAATCAAAGAAAAGTTGGAACACTACCTAGCGACACAGTGCAAAATCCAAGGAATGATGGATCGTGTATGGCTATCTCCACCCAAAGTGGTAAAGTGTTGGAAAATCCATCCAAAGGCAAGCAGGTGGTTGATGATATAGAAGATAATGAGATCATTGCAGAACCAAAAGATGCCGAAGCAGCTGATGAGGTTGTTCGTGATGTCACCTCTCAACGTCCACAGCCTGAAAAGATCACCGAACTGAAGCAAGATGGAAAGGAAGCGGTGGAGAAAACTATTCCCCTTCCACCACCACCTTTTCCTCAGAGATTGAAGAAGAAAGCTGACGATACCAGGTTCAATAAGTTTATGACTATGTTGAAGCAGCTAACTATTAATGTTCCTTTGGTCGAGGCACTGGAACAAATGCTTGGGTACGCAAAATTTATGAAGGATTTTTTGACAAAAAAGCGGGCAGCAAGTTATGAGTTGACGGATATTGTCCATCATTGCAGTGATATCGCTACCAGATCACTAGTTCAGAAGAAGGCTGACCCTGGTGCCTTCACTATTCCTTGCACTGTCGGATCTTTAAATTTTGCCAAGGCATTATGCGATTTAGGAGCCAGCATCAATTTGATGCCGCTATCTATTTACAGAAAGTTGGGGTTGGGTGATCCTACTCCAACCAATATGAGGCTCGTGATGGCAGATAGGTCGGTAAAATGACCTTTTGGTATTTTATATGATGTATTGGTGAAGGTTTCTTCATTCATCTTTCCGGCAGACTTCGTTATCCTGGACTGTGAGGTGGACTCTGAAGTTCCCATAATCTTGGGGCACCATTTCCTTGCAACAGGAAGCGTGCTTATTGATTTAAGAGCGAATGAGATTTTATTCCGGATGAATGACGAAGTAGTCCGCTTTGATGTATGCAAATCAATGAAGCAACCCAAAGATCTGAATGTGTTCTCGGTAGCTGATGTTTATTTTGATGATGAGAAAGAATTATCCGTAGAGGAGCAGCTTATTGTTGACCCATTGGTGGTTGTGCTTATGAATATAGAGCGTGAGGATGCTGAAAATTATGAAGAAACTATTTGTACTCTAACAGGAATAGGGTCGTATCTTTATGCTCCCAAGAAGCTGGACCTCGATCTCAAAAATCGGCCTACACCACCAGCTAAACCATCCATTGAAGAGCCACCAATGTTAGAATTTAAGGAGCAACCCAGTCATCTAAAGTAAGCATTCTTGGGAAGTGGAAACACCCTCCCGGTTATTGTGGCGGCTGACTTAGGTGAGCAGCAAGTTGCAGCTCTCATCGTTGTTCTAAGGAAATACATGAGAGCCATCGGTTGGACAATCGCTGATATTATTGGTATTCCGCCTGGGATATGTATGCACAAGATTCATCTTGAAGAAAATTGCATACCCACTATTGAGCATCAAAGACGTTTGAATCCACCTATGCAAGAGGTGGTGAAGAAAGAAATTATTAAGTGGTTAGATGCAGGGGTAGTATATCCAATCTCTGACAGTAAATGGGTGAGTCCGGTACAGTGTGTGCCCAATAAAGGGGGCATGACGATAGTTGCAAACGAAAGGAATAAGCTAATTCCACTCAGACCTGTCACAGGGTGGAGAGTATGCATGGACTACCGGAAGCTGAATTCATGGACGCTTAAGGATCACTTCCCAATGCCATTCATGGACCAAATGCTTGATCGATTGGCAGGGAAAGGATGGTTTTGTTTCTTAGATAGTTATTCCGGCTATAATCAGATCTGTATTGCTCCCGAAGACCAATAGAAGACAACATTTACATGCCCATATGGTACGTTTGCCTTCAAACGTATGCCATTTGGGCTATGTAACGCACCCGCCACTTTTCAGCGTTGTATGATGTCCATTTTTTCTGATATGGTTGAAGACACCTTGGAGGTATTCATGGATGATTTTTTAGTTGTGGGTGAGTCGTTTGAATCGTGCTTGGCGAACCTAAGTATGGCGTTACATAGATGTGTTGAATTCAACTTGGTGCTAAACTGGGAGAAGTGCCACTTTATGGTTAAAGAAGGTATTGGTCTTGGGCATAAAATTTCCGAAATAGGAATTGAGGTGGATCGAGCTAAAATTGAAGTCATCGAGAAACTACCACCTCCAATCTCTGTAAAGGGAGTAAGTAGTTTCCTCGGGCATGCAGGCTTTTATCGAAGGTTCATTAAAGACTTTTCCAAGATTGCTAGTCCGTTATGCAAACTTTTGGAGAAGGATGCAAAATTCGACTTCAGTGAAGATTACTTGAAGGCATTTGAATGCCTCAAAGGGAAGCTAATTGAAGCTCCTATCATTGTAGCACCCGATTGGTCCCTACCATTTGAAGTTATGTGTGATGCGAGCGGAGTAGCTTTGGGTGCTGTACTTGGCCAGAGAAGAGAAAAGTTATTTCATCCAATCTACTACGCGAGCAAGGTCTTGAACGGAACCCAAAAGAACTATACTGTCACGGAACAAGAGCTTCTAGCAGTTGTTTATGCTTTTGAAAAGTTTCGTGCTTACCTGTTGGGGACTAAAGTGGTGGTTCATACCGATCATGCATCCCTGAGATACTTAATGACGAAGAAAGATGCAAAGCCGAGGCTAATTCGATGGGTGTTATTGCTGCAAGAATTTGATTTCGAGGTAAAGGATAGAAGAGGTTGCAAAAACCAAGTGGCTGATCACCTATCTAGACTTGAGAATGAGCACACAGCACAGCCCGATCTTGAGATTAATGATGCAATCCCCGATGAAGAGATCCTATCCACGATGGTGGAAGAATTACCATGGTACTCAGACTTTGCAAACTATGTGGTAAGTAATGTGATACCTGCACATCTTTCTTTTCATCAAAAGAGGAAGTTCATGCATGATGTAAAACACTACTTCTGGGATGAGCCATATTTGTTTCGACGATGCGCGGATGGTGTTATCAGGCGATGCATATCTCATGTGGAAGTACCGAGTATCTTGGAAGCAAGTCATGCTTCCCAAGTTGGGGGACACCATGCAGGTGGTCGAACAGCAAGGAAGGTATTGCAAAGAGGCTATTATTGGCCTTCGATATTTAGAGATGCCTACAAATTTGTGAGAAGATGTGACCAATGTCAGAGACAAGGAACGATTTCGAAGCACCATGAGATGCCCATGTCGAAAATTCTTAAAGTAGAGTTGTTTGATGTGTGGGGTATTGATTTCATGGGCCCATTCGTAAATTTGTTTGGGATAAAATATATCCTAGTTGCTTTCGACTATGTATCCAAATGGGTCGAAGTAGTAGCGCTGGACGATAATGAAGGTGTGTTGTAGCATTCTTGAAGAGAAATATCTTCTCTCGTTTTGGGGTACCACGTACCATCATAAGCGATGGAGGATCACACTTTTGCAACAAGCTGTTCAAATCCGTGTTGGTGAAATATGGGGTCAAGCAACATAAGGTAGCCACGCCTTATCACCCACTAACTAGTGGACAGGTAGAGTTTTCTAATCGAGAGATCAAGCACATCCTTGCTAAGACTGTAAACGCTAATAGGAAGGATTGGTCTCGGAAGCTGGACGATGCACTATGGGCTTATAGGACTACATTCAAAAAGCCAATTGGCATATCCCCGTATCAACTAGTTTATGGGAAGGCTTATCACTTGCCCATTGAGCTCGAGCATAAAGCATTATGGGCGTTGAAGCGACTGAATTTGAATTGGGATAATGCCATGAATATGAGATTGGAGCAGCTGAATGAGATGGATGAATTTCGTCTACATGCGTATAAAAGATCAGACTTCTACAAGGAGCGGATGAAAAAGTATCATGATCAACGGATTTTTCAATGAAACTTTCAAAAGGGTGATAAGGTACTTCTTTTCAATTCTAGACTGAAGATATTCCCAGGTAAATTAAGGTCCAAATGGTCTGGTCCGTACAAAATTAGCCAAGTCTACTCGTCTGGAGTAGTTGAGCTAGAAGACAATAATGGTGTTGTCTTTAAGGTGACTTCCAATGAGTAAAACCATATATCAGTCCTATTGACTCAATAAAATGCATGTCCACCATCTATCTCGATGAAATCTAAGTACTCGAGGTAACTATGTCGTGCCACGACAATAAATCAAGCACTAGATGGGAGGCAACCCATTGTTTTTCATTTTTTATTGTTTTACTAAGAGTTTGTCTTTGTTAAATAAAAAATATCCAAAAAGAAGAGTCGAGCCACGACCAAAACTAAGGCGCTTGGTGGGAGGCAACCCATCGTTCTAATCGTTTGTGTTGTTTTTGAATAAGTGTAGGTGCAAGAGGTGTAAAGGAGGAGATTGGTTTCAAATTTTGATTTGGAAGTATTGCAAGATGAAGGTGGTAAGTTGGGAATGAAGAAGTAAAAGGCTATGAGTTAGGCATTGCCTATGAAAATCTAGGCAACGAACAAGGCAAGGCCTATGCTATGGCCTAAGCTCTCTGAATCTAGAGTGTCATGGCATAGGCGCCGCCTATGACTAACAATGCCATAGCATAGGCGCCGCCTATGCAAAAGCCCTTTGTCTCTGAATCTAGAGTGTCATGGCATAGGCGCCGCCTATGATCAACTAGGCTTTGCAAAAGGCGCCGCCTATGCCAAGTATAGGCAAAGCATTAGGCGCCGCCTATGCTCTCTTTTTGGTCTCCTAATCCGATTCCAAATGGGTCAAAACCCGACCCAAGCTTTCCCTATAAATAGAACCTTAGTCTTAGAACAAAAATGCATTGAAAATTCAACCTAAGCGCCGCCTACCTCTCCAAAATCTCTCAAAAATTTTCTTTTTGCTCTTTTAACTTTGCAAGAACATCTTCCAAGGCCATCAACCAAGTAAGTACTTCTTTGCTCTTCTTTTATATTCCGTGAGTATTACAATACTACGCCTATAATAAGTTGTTAAATCTTGAAGTAGTGTTGGTGATTTGAATGTGGTTGACTTATTGTGATACAACTAAGTGAGTGAAAGAATACGTATGGGTGTTCTAGACTTGGTTCCAATCTGAATTTGATTTTGATACACTGTCATACTTTTGCAGAATTGACATGGTTAAGATAATTGCATAATCTTGTAACTCGAAAGCTTGTATGTTTGAATGACTTGTCCATCGAGATGAAAATCATGGTTAACTACAAACATGAGATGTTGTGATTATTTCTAAGCCATAAATTGATACGATATCTATGTAGTAGTTTTGTTCAAAGAGATGCATTAGTCCAAACATGAAAACATAGTTAGGAGTACATGAAAAAGAATTGAAAAGGATCGTGAAGATGAAAAGAAAAGTATGACTGCGCTGAATATATTGTTGGAACATAACACCTAAATATATGGAAATGAAGTCTGAATAAGTGACATCGTTTACTTAATCAGTTTGTCACAACAAATTAAGTGTGGTGTGGTGCCTCTACTGCTTGTTTGTTGACTGTATCCACCAAGATGAAGCTAACATGACTATTATTTTAATCTCAGGTACAATCAATGGCACCAAAAGCAAGACAGGGAAAAGAAAAAACAACCACTTCACAAAAAGGCCAGAAAAGGGGACGAAAAGAGCAAGGTGAATCCTCCTCGCTGCAAATATCTCGACGCATGTACGGGATAAAATGGGTCCTAGAGGAGGAAGGAAAGGAGTGGTACAAGAACAATAAAGTAAAAAAATATGTTCATGTGGAGTTGATACAAAAGGAGAGCCTAGCAAAGAAAGAACCCCGCATTTTGGCTAAAATCATGGCGCTACATCTTGATTTCATTTTCCAAGATATGGGAGAATGCAATCTTGATCTAACGCGAGAATTCTATGCCAATTGGTCCCCAAAGACTACCGGAAGTGAAGTGAAGATTCGGGGCCAAGTCTTGCAACTGAATGCGGAGTTCTTCAACTCTTTTCTGGGTCTTCCATCTGTGGATCCATCACCGCTCAAGGAGCTTTATCGCAGACCTCCATAGAGGTCAATCAGACACACACTATGCAGAACAAGATCAATGGCACGGTGGAGTCGTCACAAGGATACCGGTCGGCACAATACCTTCCCGTATGCCTCCTTGAACAAAGAAGCTCGGATATGGTTGTGGATAGTCAATTATTGCCTGATTCCAGGGTCACAGTACACAAAGATCACACGTGATAGAGTGTGCTTGGTGTACGCTTTGATGACAAACATCCCCATCAACATTGGGGCGATTATTCGATCTTCAATACGTAAGGCCAGGCTGCACAAGAGGTCCCACTTCAGCTTTGGCAATCTGTTGACTGTGATATTAAGGAAGGAAGACATCGAAGAGGAACCTGCAGATCATAAGCTTCCACACAACCCGAAGAAGGTTGACCTCACAAAGGTTAAAGATGTTGAATCCATGCATGGCGTCAACCTAACCACTGCAGAAAGACATGCTCGCGACGAAAGCTTCTCCCGCCATTTATATGGCATGATGAAGTTTACCATGATGAGCGGGGTTCGTGTTCCAACTGCTGCAGAGCTCCAAAAGTTGGATTATGACTACCCAATGAATGATCATGCGAGGGCGATGTGTGGAGTAGGTGTATATTTTGAGGAACCTCTTGATGACGACATGCCAACCGATGATGATCGACGAATGCCAGACTCCGACGTGGAGGAGAACCCTGATGACAACGACTCTGATAATGATTCCGATGCAGGGGGTATGACCCCAGACATAGAGGATGAGTCCGACTAATCAGGTTCTTCTTATTTATTTTCCACTGAGGGCAGTGTGTCCCTTCTAAGTGTGGGGTGCTGGTATTTGTATGCTATACTTCTTTGTCTGCAATTGCATTTATTCTAGTTCTTGTTTGTTTTAATTAGTCATAATTAGTTAGTTTAACTTTAGATTATTTAGATCTTGCATGAAATTGTTCTGATAGATGGCATGGTAGTATAACAAGAGTTTGTGCTAAATCATTACTATTGAGACATTTAGGCTCTAAATGTGACTCAGTATGTGATAAATGTGTGGGTTAATTCCTTTATCTGTTGGGTCAAGAGTCTATACTGCTCCTAATAAAGTCGACCATGTGCCTTGTGTGTGTGAGGATATAGTATATTCTGTGTTGTGACTGATGCTAGAACTTGCCCGATGTGTGTGTAAAGCAAAATAAAGAGTGTGAGTTTAGGAGATGATTTAGGCATTTCTTTGACAACCTGTGATTGTTTATCTTATTTTTACCTACCCGTGGACATTATCCTAGTCAACCCTTTTGAGCCTTTAAGCCATTTTCTTTGACAGCCTCATATGTAGCCTAATCCATTTTTTTTCAAGACCATAATTTGATCCAAATTCCTAAGTGCTTTAAAGTGTAAGGTCATGTGACAAAATAAAAGGAAATTGGGTGAGAGTGATGCCTTAAAGTGAATTGGTACTTGAATTTGTTATGAAAAATAGTGGCTATCATAGAGGTGTGTTATAAAAAAAAGAAATAGAAAAACAAAAAGATAAATTGTGTTTATGATTAAATAAAAAGATAGTTATGCTTGAATGGCAAAATAGGTGAAAAGGGGTGATAGATGAAAGAAAGGTAGCAGGGTTGATTAAAAGAGAGTGTTAACAGCATAATGTGATGTATTAAAGCGCTTAGGAACATAGTCACTATTTCTGGCCAAAATAGTCCTACCCGTCCCTTAGCCTACATTACAACCTGTAAAAGACCTAATTGATCCTAAGCTTAACATTCTGATATTAGTAGAGCATTACACTAAGGGAAAGCCTATGGTCATCAGTTGCAACATATGAATTCTTTGTGAGAGTAAGAGCAAGGATAATCTTATACCCATGTTTTGAAAAATGAAATACTTGTGAGTAATTATGGGTGATATATTGTGAGACACATATGGTTGATGAGTTTTGGGTAGTCTTGTATGATTCTTTTTGCCTTAACTTTTGAATACGAATTAACCATCATCACGAGTCTATGTTGGAGGTTGAATTATTTGTAGAAGTGATTCGAAAACTACTCTTTGTTAATAATTGTTGTGCCTGTCTTGATGAATATTTTGTGTTGTTACTGTGAAACCCTAAGTAGATGTTTATATGGACATGATATATTGTTCGAGGACGAACAAAGCTTTAAGTGTGGGGTGTTTATGTTAGGCGTATTTACACGCCTAAAGCACCTTAATATACCCATATTTTAGCTAAGTTTTGAGGACAAAATATATAATTCCTACACGTTTAGTCCTTTTTCCTGTAAGTGAGTTAACCAACGTGATTAGAAAATATTCAGGTATAAATGATGAAGATTTCAGCATTTTATGGACTGTTGGACGCCAAAGGAAACTTCACGAAAGAAGGAAGGCAGCTTCTGGAAGCTTGTGGACTGAAAGTGATGCATGGAGAACTTGTCCCGGGAAAAAACAGCATTTCTAAAGACTTGGGGGATCAGCAGTAACTTAGTAGGATTAGGACAAGTATGCAGTAACCCAGTAGGACTAGGACAAGGATGATATAAAAACCCTATTTGCTGAATTTTTAAGCAAGCTTTTTATTATTCACTCATTTATTAATTCAAGACTTTTTCATTCGACTTTTGCTCCTAATTCACGTTACAATTTCTGACAGAGGACACGGCTCTCTTGAAAGAAACGGGCCAAGAGGAAAACATCAATCTTGTTGTGATGCCACATTCCTCTTCAACGTGAGATTGCTATAGTTGTGGTATGATGATGATGTCTTCGTTGATTTCCGTTACCCTCATGAGTAGTTAAACTTCTCTGTTAGGGTTATGGAAGCCTTATGAGACACTATCTATTGCTATGAGTTTGTGAATTCTTGATACGTATGTTGTTTATATCATTACTCTCTTCATCTTAATTGAATTCTTGTGGTTGCAAACATATAGAATACACCAGTATAGCATTAACTTGTTTGAAAGAAAAGTTACATGTCTGGAAAAAAAAGAATGATAAGGAAATAGGGCTATCAACCCCTGTTTAAAAGTTAGTGCCATAACTGGATTAACCTCTTGGAGAATTCGTACCATTAGTATACGCTTTAAGCTCGAAAGAGTTAAAGTGATATAATCCTTGATGGTCGAAAGACACTAGGATTTACCATAGAATACGAATCTCTATAAGCGCATGCATGTCTGAATTCCGCATAACTCATAGCCAATAGATACGTAAAACTCATAAGGTGGACATAACCCTAACTTACAATTCTCATTGATTAAAATCTTACCAAACATTCCATTTTTACTTTGCTATTTCGATAATTTTACTTCACGCATAAAATCCCCCCTTTATCCACAGAACTTTCACCAAAAGTCTACTAATCGTTGCATACTTAGTGACCGAGTATTCCCTGTGGGATTCGACACCCAACCCAGTTGGGTTCTATATTTGACGACGACCGCTTACACTCCTACGAGAGCTGTAGTTTGAGCGTTATCAGTGGCCAATCAGAGAGGACTATTATGGTTTTGGAGAATATGCTTTGCGCATGTGTGATAGTTTTTGTAGCCAGTGGTAGAAGCATCTGGCTTTAGTAAAGTTTTCTTATAATAATAGCTACCATTCCAGTATTGATCTGGCTCTTTTTGAGGCATTGTGTGGTAGGCATTGTCGCTCACCAATTGGTTGGTTTGATGTTTCAGATGTGAGGCCTCGAGGTACTACTTGCTTCGTGAGTCTTTGGACAGAGTTTGGATTATTCAGGATAGACTTTGAGCGGCTCAAAGTAGACAGAAGTGCTATACTAATTGTAGGCTTCGTGACTTGAGACTTAAGAGTCGGTGATTGTATTTCTTTCGAGTTTCATGGATGACGGGTGTGATGAGGTTTGGGATGAGCGGCAAGCTTAGCCCTAGGTATATTGGTCCATTTTAGATTCTTTGGACTGTTGGTGTTGTGGCCAATGAGTTAGCGTTGCCCCCCCCCCCCCCCAAATTTGTCAGTTGTTCATTCAGTTTTTCATGTTTCTATGTTTCGCTGTTATATTCCTGATAAGTCTCATGTCATTCTTTTTTATTCTATTCAGTTAGATGAGCGGTTGTCCTTTATTGAGGAGTCACTCTCCTTTTTGGCTATGGATGTTAGGCCATTGCTCTCTAGAGTTATCCCTATAGTTAAGGTTTAATGGCGATATCAACCTATAAATAAGTCTACTTGGGAGGTTGAGTCTGATATGCATAGTTCCTAGCAACAGCTTTTCATTGATCCAGGTATTTCTTTGTCATAGTTCTGGGACAGACTACATTTTTAATAGTGGATGATGTATTGACCTAAAAGTTTGATGAAATATGTGAAATTTTTTATTTTGTGTGATTTGACTATTTTAACCCTCCCTATAGTTGGATTGTGGTATTTCTAGGGTGTGGGGATGATTGGCATGATTTTTGATGTATTTTGATACCATTTATGTGATATTGTGATTATTGATGGCTTCGGGAGCCTTATTTTGGACTTATGTGGATATCTTTGTAACTGTACTATAGATGGATAAATGGACTACGCCAGCAGCACCAAAATATCAATTTTAGGCTAGGTAGACCTTTGGTATAGGTCCCGATGCATCTGAGCTCATTTTGATCTGTTGGTCGAAAAGTTGGAAAATTAGAAATATGGATATGGGACCCATATTTGGCCGAACCAACCTCAGATGGAAAATCTTATTTCACCAACAAATTCGGAATATCGATTTTAGGGTGGTAACATGTTTGGTCAGGTTTTATGGATTTTAAACCTCATTTCGATCCTCAGTTTGGAAAATTATGATTTTGGATTTTGGGGGTCAACTCAGCAAAAATGACACTTTTTCAAAAATTTGACATCTCCATTGAGTCTGTAGTGTCAAATTTAGTGTGGTTACATAGTTTGTTTGCGTATATTAGACTCCGAATGAATCCTGGGCACCCCATCGAATTTTGGGTTGGACTTAAAAAAGATCTGGTTTTATTAAAAAAAAACTGGTGTAGTGTATAAAAATAGTTTTTCCTTTCTTTTTTGCCCATTTTTTCACCTTGCCTCTTGAGAGTTAAACTATAAAATAGTGTGAGAGCTTAAATGTGAAGCTTGTGGGAGCTTGAGAAGCTAGATTAACATCTATTTCTTGATTGTATTATAAATTTAAGGTGAGATTTCATCCTTTTCTACTCAGATTTCATCCTTTTCTACTCCAATTCCTTGATTAATTTCTCAAAACCTCAAAAATCTTAGGTCTTGATATTACACCCTAATTTCACTCCTTTTCACTAGAATAGTATTTTGATTTTGTAATCAATAGTTTTTCCTCAATTTAACCTTCAAAATAACTTCGATTCTTAATTTTAACACGAATTTCAAAGATTTTACCCGGTAAATCTCAAAAGTGGTTTTTCTTCAATTTGAACCTCATTTTTGAATGATTTGACTTGGGTTTTCGGCTATAGATTCCTAAAAATATAGGGAACATGTTTTTGTAATAAAGTTTTAACTTTTCTTTTTTTTTCAAAAATCCATTTCGGGGGTCCATTTTGACCTCCAACTGAAAGTAGGTAATATGGGTATCGTTGGCTTTGTTTTGATGTGTAGATTCTATATTTCTTGGTTTTAATAAATTTTGGAATTGTTCGAGGAAAGTAATATCATAGGTTTGAAGTGTCGGATCGATTTTGTTATTCGAGGTAGGTTATGACTTAACTCTTCAGACTGGGTTGGGTAGTTAATTTGTATAATAAAATGCATGTTAAGGGTGGGAACTAATCATGAAAAATGGCTATCTATATGTTGGGATTGTGTGGGGTCCTATATGTGTTGTAATTGTTGAATTTGGGATATTGTGTGATATGTGTTGCCGTGTGGGGTCTTATGTGATGTTGATAGCCTTGAATATACGTGAATAATCATAATATGTTGTTAAAATGCCGACTTTGGTACCTTTGGTGTATTGTGATATTTTCATACTTTGTAGGCATCTGAATCATGTGGAAATTCATGGATGGTGAAAATAATGAGTGGATGTTGGCTCACGTGGTAGTGAAAATGTAACATTGTGGTTGGTTGTGAATATACATTATGTGGATTGGTTGTGGAAATACTCATTATGATTGGTTGTGAACATTGCATCATCATCCTCATGTCATCACACGCATTATTTCACTTGATTGTTGTATTGCATTATATAAACTTGTTGTCATGTATGTGTACTTGATTTGTGTCTGATGTTATGTATGTGCTCTGGAAACACTGGAAATACTGAAAATACTGGTATCGGAAATATGATCCTATAGACCTTCTCCGAAAGATTATGCCCGAAAAGGGTCATGGATATTGGTGGTATATGAAATGACAAACCCCCCTGGGTCCTGTTCGGGAAGGCTAGGCTCCATAGGTGTATACAGGGTGGTATATGG
Organism: Capsicum pubescens; assembly: GCA_030864215.1. Taxonomy (NCBI): domain Eukaryota; kingdom Viridiplantae; phylum Streptophyta; class Magnoliopsida; order Solanales; family Solanaceae; genus Capsicum; species Capsicum pubescens. The sequence goes on along the minus strand of CM061547.1, from coordinate 198,129,007 downwards.
GTTGATGAACCCACCATGGGTCCTACATCAGGAAAGCTTACGTCTGGGGTGTATATGGAGGTTATGCAACAACCTCGTGCATCATTATCATCATACAAATTGCTCTTGCTTTATTGTATTTATGTTGTGCTTGTATTGCCATATTGACTTTTCATCTATCTATTTTTCTATATCTTGACTTTTAAATTTCCAATTATTCTATCTTTCTCTATTTGTACTTGATGGTCTTGATTATACATGTTCCTCTTTTGTTCTACTTGTATGTGATATGGTGTATATTTGTATCCCTGTCTAGTGTGTTGTTGTATTTTATATGGATATTATAGAACTCTAGTGCAATCGCTATGGGCTACCATTATGGGACATTTTCTGATTGTAGGTGACATGCCCTTAGTATGTATTTTGTATGTTTTATTATATACTTTGATCGGTCGGCCTATGATACCTATTCAGTACAAGTGGACCGTAGTCATACCTACTCCACCCTTTTGATGTAGGTCCTAGTTCTAGTGTGCTCCGGCTTGGTTGATTCGGGTAAGAATTGGTGCTTTCAAGGTAGCGGTTGACCTTCAGTCATCCGAATATATTCTACTACCTTTCTTATAGACTATGTCTTTACTTTTACTTTGTAGACAGAGTTTTCTTTTTTATTTGGACATCTTATGTATTTCATTTGGATTCGAGTTGTACTAGATATGTTCTTATACTGTTGACACCAGGTTTTGGAAGTTATGGCTGCATGTGTTGATTTTATTCTTTCTTCTTTTATCATATCTATGTGGTTCGGCTTTGTTATAAAAGCCTTACCTTGGTGGTTTTCTGTCTTTTCCCCTTGTGTAGCAGTTTGGTTTATAGGCTTACTTGTGAAGGTTCGCCACAACAAGTGTTATCATGACCCTTGTATTTTTAGGTCGTGATAGTAAATTGAAGAAGGACCTTGAGATTGAAAACCACAGCCTTGGAATTGGTAAATTCCCCTTGATGTTCTTGGAAGAAAGACAATGAGGATTTGGGTGACTTCTACTAGTTTAAGACGACCTTAGGGCTAAAAAAATGGATTGGGGGTGTTATTAGGGGCGAAAGGACCATTTTTTCCTTGATTTAATAAATAAAAAACATATTTTAACGTTTGGGATATGAGGGTTTCTCCGCAGACCCAAAATCATGGCTGTAGTTGTGCCCCGCAACCCCAATTGCACAGCAAGAGCTTTGCCCCACTCCCCCCATCATGCACCCTGGACAGTGCCTCACTAAAAAACCTATAACTTTTTACTTAAAACTCAAATTTGCAAAACGACTGTTGAGTTAGATAGAAGACCCAGAAATATTCAATTTGATATATAATAGTCCACGCAACTCATTACATTCTAGGAGCAGTGGTCATTGGAAATTGACCCAAGTAAAAATTTCGACTAAGATTCAGTCGGAAAGAAAGTGCTCAACTTAACTTTGATCTAGGCGATTTCCATGACTTTTATTTATCTCCAAATATGTTTCCACACTAAAGACCTATATTCACACCATTATTTGAATATAAATCATTAGGTTTGGGTCTATATGTATATAGGAAGGACGATTCAAGTTCTAGCCAAAGAATGTGGAGTCCCCACTTGGGATCATTCATCCTCAAATGATGGATAGGAACTTGTTGAAGCTCTAGAAGTATGGAATAAGGGGATTAACCTCACATTGGGAATTTTTCCTTAACAAAACATACATAGGCATCAAGAAGTGCTTCTGTAACACCTCAAAAATTTGTCCCGAGATGTCACACGGTGCTTAGGACCACAAGTGATCCCAAGCTAACCCTTCTACTGGCATAACTCATAAGCAGCTGAATGACACACATAAAACAACTAAGTTTATGGTGCGGAAAAAAATAACGGTGGAATTTGGGAAAACTACAATATCAATACAACTTTTACATTCTGATAAAGTCTCAAAGAGCGACTGAAAATACATAACTGACTCTAACTGACATCTATGAAGCCTTTTCTATACTGACTATAGATAGCTGGGACGCGACTCTAACTATCACTAATCAAGACATGTGAATAAGAAAATTAAGTACATCAATAACATCTAACTAAAGCCCCTAAAATAGGTGAACTCCTCATCTGCAAGCTGGAATCTACAAACTGTCTAAATATAGTATACGTGCTACAACTGAGCTGATACTTACATTATGAGACAATGTAGCACATAGACATATATGTGGATTAGTACTTTGAGCATGTACTGATTATATAGGGGTGAAATGCATAAGTAAAATATTATCTCATCATCATAATTTGTAATACAATGCATGCTAAATGTAAATGACTCACATAAGCTAGAATATCTGAAATACTGAAATATATAGCAATGAGAAACAAAACATATTTTATAAATCTTGTGTGCCATAACATATATTTCTAAAATTGTACTTGTATTCTCCCTTTAAATCGTATTGTCTAAGTGTAGAAAGGACTCACTCTTAATCTGAAATATGAAAGCTGAAAATTGTGGTTGATATCTTTCTGTAGATCATAATCTGAGTAAAATTTTTGAGCCTTAACACTTAGTTTGCTAAACGTTTTTCTATAAATATTTTTCTGAAAGTCATTACTAATAGGGAAAAACACTTCTTCTGAAGGGAAATGCTTTTATTTTAAGGCTTCAAATCAATAAGTTGTTTTAAGAGTAGGGACTTCTTTTGGGAGGTTCTTCTAACCGACATACATCATGTGAGCATCCATGGAGTCCCATGTCTGGCCCCTGTTAGGTAGGGTTGTTCTACCCTTTCCATCGGAATAGAAGTTCTATCTTAGTGATCACAATCTGAGTCATCCATGTAGAAGTGGGAATAAATCTGAATCCTACGTTGGCACGTAGTTCTGGGGTATGAAACCGTAGTAACCTACCCATCTCGGTGCTAAATATTACTCCCATTCTTATTCTCAAGATCTTAAGAAAACCACTTCAAAAATAGCACAGGGGTTTATTAGAAAACCAATTATATTTTTCTTTCTTTAAATCTCAAGTTATCTGAACAAAGTGAATTCTTATCATAGCTTAGGAACAAAAGGTCAAATCTTTTTCAAAATCTATGAATAATCTTATCTGATAGTGCTCATGGCACAAATAATCTTGAAATAACAATCTTAAATTGGGGCTTAACGACCCATGCATCAATCTCATGTTAGAACATCTTAAAATTCATGCTTGATAATTTAAACACTCATAATTCATCATAAAATCTAGAAATTTCTGCATAATGCATAGAAATATGAATATAGTCATATAATTCAACTTCTAAATCATGGGAAATCTCATAATCTTGCAAATGATGATAATGGGCATAAACCCTAACTTTAATTTCATGGAAAATCTCATAAATTGAAGTAAATTTGTAATTAAAATAAAGTTTTGGGCACAAGGATGAAAGAATTATCCTTGTTCAAACCCCACATACCTTGGATGATGAATTAGATGAACAAGATTTCTTTTGAGATCCTATTAGTGATTTTGAAGGATAATTCTTAGTGTTATTTAATTGGAAACATTGAATCTTGAACTGATTTGGGAAAAGAATGGTGGAAATCTTGGGGATTCTTGAAGTTGAATAATGAAGCTTAGGGTTTTGGTTGAGAGAAATTTTGATGAATATAAGCATAGAAGGATTGTAATAGGGTTATATCGTGTGTTTGGATGGATTAGGGGGCTTGGGAATTGACCAAAACACCCCCTTGAACTTTTAAAAAATACTGGAAAAGCAGCAAAAATCCCAATTTAGCAGGCCATCATGACACACCACAATCGCGGTGGCTCACTGGAAAAAGATGAGTGTGAACTGGGCTTTCTCCGCGACGCAAAGCTATCATGGTTCCCTATTGTTTATCCATTTTGGACACCAACACGACGTTGTATGCTCGCGTTGGGCTACTAGATTTTGACAAATGGGAAAATGGACCACTCTGCGATGCGCCAATATCGCGAAGGTCCACTTGAATTGACGATTTCCATTTTTGCCTCCTCCGTGAGGTGCTGATAGTCCAAGTGCCACACTATCAACTTAAAAATGTCATAACTCCTTCACCGAGTGTCGAATTTAGGTGAATTTGGTATCTATGAAAATCTTATTTAATTTTCCACACAATGGAAAGTCGAAATCTTGAAAATTCCACATGGAATAAATATTAATCATTTTGGAAGTTATCCCTTGACATTTTAGGAACGAATTTAAGCTAGGAAAAATATGAGGTATTATAATATGCCCCCCTTGGGAACATTCATCCTCGAATGTGGCTAATTAGGCTAAAATTTCTTAGGAATCTGAGGCTATAAGCTATCATGCACAACTTAAATAAACTGTATGACTAAATCCCAACGTAGTGGGCTGCTGAACTGATCTGTGAGTGCATGACTTTCATGAAAAATAGCTATATGGCTGAGACCTGAAAGGGAGCGTCAACTTATGACAACCCACTAATTTAGGCTGGATCTGATTTCATGAGAAAAGAATGAGAGATTTATGACATGAAAACTTGGGGTATTACAACATCTACCCCTTGGGATCGTTTGTCCCTGAATGATACTAATTTGGTTGAAATACTAGGAAAAAGACTGAGATGATACGTGGGATACTTATGAACTGAATCATGACTTAATATCTGAATCTGAAACTAATGCATATACTGAAATGGCCATACTCACAAAATTTTCGGTAGTGAGACTAAACTAAATCGGAAGATGGAAAAACTATAGAGATTCGTCTATCTGACTGTTAGACTGGATTTCTGGCTTCACTGACTGAATCATACTAAATCCACATACCCAGATAGAGCACTTCTTCAATACTTTTAAAAAAAAACTCTTAACGATATTAGGGAGTAAAGGACTCCGGGCATGATCTGAAGAAGGCCTCTGAATAAGAAATCATAATATTGCTACGTCTCTATAACATGGAACATACATCTATAAATCAAAATCTAGGATAGAATTGCTAGGCCTTAAGCAATGCAACTTCTTATCTTCAATCTTAACAACACTTCTCCAACACTTCCTCAACTATGTTATTCCCTTAAATATGATAATCACTTGATTCAACTTATACCTCACATGGCATTGGTAACTCCATTTTCTAAAGTCTAAACTGAACTAAATCCCCTCATCAAGGTCAAGCCTAACTCAGAATTCACAAGGCACTGCAGATAATACCATAACACTAGTCTGAACCATAGATTCAATACTCCAAGCATTGTCACCCAAATACTTACTCTAGGATGATTCTTTTTATCACCTTAACAACTAAATCCAACCTCCTACTAGAAATCCTCTAATGCACAACATACATATCCCCTTATTTACCAACATAACATTCAAGCCTATTTTCATATCCATACTTGCACTTCTAAACAAATACCCATAAGAGCATATCTCCAATATTCTCTAATACCTCTATCAATAACAACCTCCATGCACCATTCAATTCTTAGGATGATACATATGAAATATTCTCAACTAACCGAATCTTACACAAGAAAAAAAATTACCTCAAAAATTCTTTCAAACTTATAGACTTACATAAAACCAGCTTAAATAATCTTCCCAAACATAACACATTTACTATCTCCCATCCACACAATTGCTCATCATCACTATATTGACATGGGGAAGGTCACTGAAAAGTTGGAATACCCGTACTCGAAATATGAAGGGATACTAGCATAACTTGACACTTTACTGAAACTTGAGGAATAGAGTATTCATGACATAGATTTATTAAGGAGATCTAATCTGAGGACGTACATGATATAAATTTGAATTTTGCTAATCATTAAGAGTGTTGCATGAGTACTGGAACTGAACATACTATAAGGCCTGAATTTGGAGTTTATAACTTATGGAATATGATTCCAACTACTGGATGAACTGGAACTCCTATTACTAGGAACTGGGAGAGTACATGATTCTCTATTAAACACATGAGCATGAACTATGAGCTGATCAGGGAACTGACACGCAAGGAATGAGTAGATACTGGATAACTGAAAAACAAATACTGAAATAAGAATGGGTTGAGTGACATCCTCACTTTATGATGTTCTACACTATATTGGCATCAGTATTAGCATCTGGAAGTCTGACTTTGGCATCATCTGTCCCTTAGCTTTAAGCCGTCACTCTAAGTCTGTGGAACTCTTACTAAACTCTAAACTGAACTACAATCACTGTACTCTAGAGTCTGGAATACAACAATACACACAAGTAATAAACTTACTCTGGAAGACTACACCTAAAAGTGTAAAACCCACTTCTAATACTTCCTTCCGAGATACAACTCTATCTTTCTATAGCCCCACTTGTCATCACATAATATATTGAAATCTTACTAACTTAGAATCTTCATAAGTATTACCATATCCTGAGTTCCCACCGTCTAGAGCTTCAACTCTTATTTCTATTTTCTCAAACTTCAAGGAGTCAAACTTTGACTCTAACACTTAACACATATATCATCATTCTTTAATAAACTAAACTACTCTTGTCATAGCTTACGAATATCACATCTCTAAACTTATATTTCTAAACCATGAGAATCAAGATCATATTAAAAGGCTCAACATCATTAAACGAAACTCCTTAGCTTAGCTATTTAGAACACCATATACCATCTAACTAGTCTTCTTCCATTTAGCAACTTAACAGTACTACCAACCACACAAAACATGTAATAACCTTGGAAATAATACAACCCCATATCGCCTTAGACATACTTCTTCATCATACCTACAACATCATGCTTAATTATAAATAACTGAACTTAAACTTCTTGCATACACTGTTCAAGCCTACTAGATCACTTTCATATAACTAGCACCACTAACCAAGCAATCATTATTTCCGCCATTATGATCATCCACTGTTCAAACTTAATGTATAGTGCTAACGTAATTCAACAACCCAACCTCGCATACCATTCTCTCTTGGAAGCTTTGAAATAAATTATTAAGAAACATTAGTCTACTAGGACTTCATAACAACAATAATCGATCATAATCATATGGCCTATCTCAGCATAATCCTTTAACACATCCTTTTTCTACACATCATTACTATTTACCCTTCTATATATCTAGATTACTATCACAGCTCTATAAATTTCAGCTAAACTTATTTTTTATGTAACCTCAAGGAAAGCCTAAATTAACAATGCTAACCCACCAAATACTTTATTAATATCCTATACCTTTCAAACACAATAATTACCATCAATAACTTCTCCCGTGCTTCAAGCAAACAACAATTCACCTTAACTAGTAACTCTTTCTCTTCCTTCTACCAAACTAATACACAAAAATATATCACCTTAACACAACTTGCTAACATGCACAAGTTTATCTCAATACTTTCTATCAATCAACACTCTCACTTTTCTCACCACTAATCTTCTATACCCATACTAAAACTATAATAACGTTCTACTATTAATAAATCATAACACTGAAGTTCATAATATTCCTTGAATGCACACTACATCTTACAGTCTAGGTTCATACTATCTTCACTCATGAGCACTATTTGTACTAAAGGAATAATGAGGAATCTGAATGTATATCCATATCTGACTCAACTGAACAACTCATAAGTATGAAAACATAAATTTTCAAATCAAAGAACTTAACACGCTAGGGAGCTCCTCGTAAGCCCCTTGTGTGACTTCTGGAACTTCTGCTAGCAAATTTAAGAGCATTATCTGGGGAGAAACTGGAACTTGCTGATATGTTATCTCGAGAATAAGTCATAGGTGAAGAATTTTGGGGTAACCCATGAGTAGATAGGAGTTTTTGAAGGAACAACTTTATTGCACTATCAAAAGTATGAAAAGAGAGAATTTTTTTCTAAATGCCTCGTAGCCTTTCAAAGAAAAGTACAGATGTCTTTGTACCGTTCCGCAAGACTCTCCTAGACACGGCTTCACGGACACCCTAGGACACTTGAATCTTATACTCTGATACTAAGTTTGTAATACCCCAAAATCTATCCTGAGATGTCACACGATGCTTAGGACCATAAGTAATCCCAAGATAACCCTTCTACTAGCATAACTCATAAGCAACTGAATGATATGCATAAAATGACAGATTTTACAGTGCGGAAACATAATAATGATGGAATCTGGGAAAAATACAATATCAATACAAGTTTTAGATTCTGATAAAGTCTAAAAGAGGGACTGAAAATACATAACTGACTCTAACTAACATCTGTGAAGCCTCTTCTATACTGACTATAGATAGTTAGGATGCGACTCCAACTATCACTAATCAATACATATGAATAAGAAAATAAAGTACATCAATAACATCTAACTAAAGTCCTCAAATTAGGAGGACTCCTCATCTACTGGCTGGAATCTGCAAACTATCTAAATATAGTATACGTGCTACAACTGAGTTGATACCTATATTATGATACTGTGTAGCACATAGACATAAATATGGATTAGTACTTTGAGGATGTACTGAGTATATGAGGGTGAAATGCATAAGTAAAACATTATCTCATCATCATAATTTGTAATACAATGCATGCTAAATGTAAATGACTCACATATGATGGAATATCTAAAATACTAAAATATGTAGCAATGAGAAACAAAACATACTTTATAAATCTTGTGATCCATAACATTTATTTCTAAATCTGTACTTGTATTCTCCCTTTAAATCATATTGTCTAAGTGTAGAAAGGACTCACTCTTAATCTGAAATCTGAAAGCTGAAAACGGTGGCTAATATCTTTCTGTAGAGCATAATCTGAGTAAAATTTGTGAGCCTTAATACTTGGTTTTCTAAAATCTTTTCTGTAAATCTTTTTCTGATAGTCTTTGCTATTAGGGAAAAATAATTTATCTGAAGGGAAAATGCTTTTATTTTAAGACTTCAAATCAATAAGTAGTTTTAAGAGTAGGGGACTTTTTTTGGGAGATTCTTCTAACCGACATACATCATGTGACCATCCATGGAGTCCCACGTCTGGCCCCCATTAGGTAGGGTTGTTCTACCCTTTCCATCAGAATTGAACTTTTATCTTAGTGATCACAATCTGAGTCATCCACGTAAAAGTGGAAAAATATCTGAATCCTATGTTGGCACGTAGTTTGGGGGTATGAAATCGTAGTAACCTACTCGTCTCGGTGCTAAATACTACTCTTATTCTTATGCTTGAGATCTTAAGAAAACCACTTCAAAAATAGCACAAGGTTTTACAAGAAAACCAATTATGCTTTTCTTTTTTTAAATCTCAAGTTATCTGAACAAAGTGGATTCTTATCTTAGCTTAGGACCAAAAGGTCAAGTCTTTATCAAAATCTGTGAATAATCTTATCGGAGGGTGCTTATGGCACAAATAATCTCGAAATAACAATCTTAAATTAGGGATTAACAACCCATGTATCAATCTCATGTTAAAACATCTTAAAATTAATGCTAGATAATTTAAACACTCATAATTCACCATAAAATCTGGAAATTTCTGCATAATGCATAGAAATGTGAATATAGTCATGTAATTAAACGTTTAAATCATAGGAAATCTCATAATATTGCAAATAATGATAATGGGCATAAACCTAACTTTAATTTCATGGGAAATCTCATAAATTGCAGTAAATTTGAAATTAAAATAAAGTTTTGGGCACAAAGATGAAAGAATTATCCTTGTACAAACCCCACATACCTTGGATAATGAACTAGATGAACAAACTTTCTTTTGAGATCCTATTTGTTCTCTTGAAGGATAATTCTTGGTGTTCTTGAATTGGGAACTTTGAATCTTTAACTGATTTGGGATAAGAATGGTGGAAATCTTGGGGATTCTTGAAGTTGAATGATGAAGATTAGGATTTTGGTTGAGAGAAATTTTGATGAATATAAGCATAAAAGGCTTATAATAGGGTTAAATCGTATGTTTGGATGGATTTGGGGGCTTGGGAATTGACCAAAACACCTCCTTGAGCTTTTAAACGATACTGGACAAGCAGTAAAGAGCCCTTGCACTCATGCTTCCTTCGAGTAACCATTTAGCTATTTTTAAGCTTAATTTTAATCCTTTAAAACCATGCTTCATGGTCAAAATATTTATTTTTTTCATGTTAAGGACACTCCATAATAGGTATCGTCATACCTAGACTTGTAATCCATATCATATCATATCATAAACATAGGCCTTTCTTTCAAAGCATGTTAATGATCACCAAAAGATTTAAACACCACATGAAAATTTGCATTTAAAAATTCACATAAAAACTTATATAAAACATTCTCTTTTCAAGAATTTAACATAGGGTGGTCAACTTTTTCATAAATCACATGCAATTCTTCATTAGAATACAAGTGAATTTAGAAACAAGAAATAACCCTTTCAAAACACGTAAAATGGCAATGCATAACTGATAAAGAGACATTTAAAACACAAGATTATCATCATTCATTGAACAACCCCCAATATCAATCACGAATAAATCTCATGATCGGAAAAGGGGACTTACGGTTCACGCTCTCAAATTTATTTCATGATTCATAATGCATGCACATAAATATAGTTTTACGTTTATAGCAAACCCCATAATAAATACAAAATTCCATCAAAAAAGGTTTCATGATACATTCTCTTCAACCAATTTCAAAATCCATACCATGTACTTATAAACACAATTGAGAGTACTATAAAAACATATTTTTCAAGCTTATGAATAGTAGGATAGTTTTACATACCTTTAGACGGAGGTATATTGAAGAAGGACCTTAAGATTGGAGACCACAAGCCTTGGAATTGGGAAATTCCTCTTGATGTTCTTGGAAAGAAGATAATGAGGATTTGGGTGACTTCTGCTAGTTTAAGATGACCTTAGGGTTATAAAATGGATTGGGAGAGTTATGAACGGTGAAAGGATCATTTTGCCCTTGATTTAGTAAAAGAACAAATATATTTTAATGTCTAGGAAGTGAGGGTCATTCCGTAAACCCAAAATCATGGCTCCAGTTGTGACCCGTGCCCCAATAGCGCAGAAAGATCATTTCCCCGCGCGTCCAAGTGCGCACCCTAGATAATGCCTTACTAAAACGCCTATAACTTTTTATTTTGAACTCGGATTGATGAATAGTCAGTTGCATTGGATAGAAGACTCAAAGGGATTTATATTTAAATATACTTGGACACACAACTCATTATATTCTAGGAATATTGGTCATTGGAAGTTGACCCAAGTAAAAACATCAACTAAAATTCAATTGGTAGGAAAGTGCTCAACTTAACTTAGAGTTAAGAGATTTTCAAGACTTGTATTCATCTCCAAAGATGTTCCCACACTAAATAATTGTATTCACACTTATATATAAATAAAAATCATTGGGTTCATATTTAAATACATAGAAAGAAAGATTTAAGTTCTAGTCCAAAAATGTGGGGTGTTACAGCCTCTCTATCTCTCAACCATCCAATAACTCCTGCAAATCCTCGACAACATATCAACGTAATAGCATTCTCCAGTGACTTTAAACCTCTGGCAACAAAATATTTGAGTTTTTCATAATTTCTCTTTGACTTTCAACTGTTAATTTCTCTTTCTTTACAAGTATAAAATTAGGGATTTTTAGTTATGAAGAAAAAAGGAACTTGAGTTAACTTCTCTTCTATTGTGGGTTAGCAATTTTAATATTTATTGCTTAAAAATGAAATAGAGACTTAAGAAAACTCTAATTTATGGTATTTCTTCTCTTAGTATGGTTATTGATGTAAATATGGTATTTTTTTCTAGGTGAAATATGATTTTTCATTGTTATTATAGTTTTTGTTCTAGAACATTATTGTAAAAATAATAAAACTTGAATTTTAAATTTTTTTTGAATATATCTGTTGTGACCAAATCTAACAAATGTTGGTTTTGTTGGTTTAAGTGAACACTAAAACAACTGTTGATTTGTTGATATTTATTGTACTTTTTGGAAATTTTTGGTTGTTTGTATTTATTGGTGTTGTTGGGTGTGTGTTGGTGTTGTTGGTGGTGTTTTATTTGTAAATATTGGTAAATATTTTTTATGTTGGAGTTGAATGTTGGTGTTGTTAGTTTTGTTTGTGTTGTTATATTTATAAATATTGGTAAATATTGATGTTATTGGTGTTGATGAATTTGTAAATGTTGGTGTTGTTGGTGTATGTTGGTGTATGTTGGTGGTGGTGGTGGTGATTTGTTTGTGTTATTATTGGTGTTGGTATCTTGGTAAATGTTGGTGTTATTATTGTTGTTGTATTGGTAAATATGGTGTAGTGATAAATAGTGATATTGTTGTTGGTATTCTTGTTGATATATTTATGTATGTATTTATTGGAAAAAATGTTGTTACTATTGGTAAATCTTGCTACTAGTTTATTTTTTAACAGATGACTCATCTGTTGCAATAGATGACTCATTCATTGCAATAGATGGTTCATTTGTTGGGAAAAACATAATAATTATTCCAATAGATGACTTATATATTGCAATATAAGGGTCATCTATTGGATGAAATCAAAAAAGTATATCCAGACTGTTTTGATTTCTTCCAACATATGGGTAATCTGTTGCAATAGATGGGTCATCTGTTGGAAAAAGTTAAAATAGTCTAGATATATTATTTTGATTTTATCCAACAGATTACCCACATGTTTCCAAAGATGAGTGATTTGTTGGAAGAAATAAAAGTAGTTCAATAATATTCTGATTTCATCCAATAAATGACCCATCTGTTGCAATAGATGCCATTTATTACAACAGATTGCCTAACAGAAGAAATCAAAACAGTATTGAAACTATTTTTATCTTTTCCAATAGATCACTCATCCATTGCAATTGATGGGTAATATGTTGGATGAAATTAAAATAGTATACCCAACTACTTGAATTTCTTCCAATAAATGATCCATCTGTTGTAACTGATTACCCATCTGTTGGAAGAAATCAAAATAGTATTAAAATTATTTTTATTTCTTTGAATAGATCACTAATCTATTGCAACACATCAATAATCAACTACAATAGATGAATCATCTGTTGGAACTATTATTATAATGTGTTGTACTTGTCAGATTTACTTTTATCCCTTTTTAATGATGTATAAATCAAGTATAATATTTTTATTTTCCTCTTATTTGTAGATAAAATGGCTCCCAAAATTAAAAAAAAAAAAGTAAATCAACTCCAAGAAAAGAAAGAAGTAAAGTAGCTAGGCTAGATTCACCACTAGATGAGCTTGTTGTACACACAATACCTCAATTAGAAAATAAGTCCCTTCCCAATTAGCTCCAAATATAGAAAAGAGAAGGAAAAAGTGGATGAGAATGAAATAGAAAGAAGTGAAGAATCTTGACATTTAAGTAAAAATAAATCAGGAGATAAGGAAAGTGAGGAAGATGAGAAAGATAAAGAGAAAAGTGATGAAAATGAAAGGAAGTAGATGTAGATAAAGAATGAGATAGATAAGATAGTAAAGTAGAAAAAGATGGAGAGGAAGATGAAATTGATGAAAATGAACATGAGGAAGAGGAAAGGTTTACAAGAGATATTGAGTTTAGATCAAAAATTCAACATGATTTAAATTCTAATATTGATCCTAATAGCTCTTCCACTGAAGAGTTTGTTAAAACCTTTAGTATTAATAGATTTCTTGTGAGAATACAGTGTGATGCTGCCACAGATTTAACTAGTGATTTGTAATGCCCCAAGATCTCATCCCGAGATTTCACACGGTGCTTATGACCCCAAAGGACCACAAGCTAACCTTTTTCTAATATCTATTCCTGAACACTGCATAATTGTAATACCCCGCATGTTTCTAATCTAGGAAGTGAATAAGTTTTTCTACGTATGAAACCTCCTATCCTGTGAGTAGCATTTTAGTGCATGACATACAATGAGTATCCTAGCGATAAGACAGCTTATGATGCATTAATCATGTTCATATGAGTCACTTAAGGTAATACAAGCTAAGAGTTTTTGAATCCATCAAGTTTTAGTGTTTGATTTTGTAAGGGTCATATTTGAACGAGTATAACTCAATGTTAATGTGGAATTTCTGCATATTTAGACCCACCAAATTGTAGAGAATCGAATTAGCTTTTCAACGATACCAATTTCTCCTTAATCCAATACACGAGCAAAAAGTTATGCCCATTTTTGTGAGAGACAGTAAGGATAGGCGATTGGTTAGGCGCCGCCCAACCAAACTTAGGCAATTGGTTAGGCGCTGCCTAAGTCAATTCCAAGTGCCAAAAACACTCCATTTTGAGTTATTTTGAGGGTAATTAATTCTTTTAACACTCCTTACACGTCCCTAAACTTAACCCTACAAAATATGTAGCTTCTAAACACATTACAACCCTATTAACATCTCAAAGTTCATTATCCAAGAGCACCATAGGAGAAAAACAACTAGGGTTGCACAATCAAGCTTGAAGATCAAATTTCAAAAAAATTCCTCCGTCAATCAACAAGAACATCCCTTCCAAGGTATGCGTAGTGTTCATCTATGGATCCAATTTGTTCATAGAGCTCAAGAATCATGCTTTTAAATGTTATTTTGTAAACTTTTTGTGGTGATATGAGTATGTACATATTGATGATTGTTGTTTATGTTTCAAGATGATATCTAAAGGTATTTTCATGTAGTATATGTGGTTTTTAGTTGAAAAGCATGAACTTTAGGTCGTTTGATATGATGCAAGTATGAAATCCACTTATGCCTTAAAGAATGCATGCAAGGTATTCGATAAAATGCCTAGTATGTTAGAACTTCATATTTACATGATTTCATGATATCTAAATAACAAGTTCATGTTAGCCATACACTCCAATATGAATTTCCATGCAAATTGTGGGTTATTATTGTTGTGGTATAAAGCATGTATGATAATGGAGATATAAATTATATACACAAAATATATCCATGCTTTCCCTACCATGTTTGAGATGTTGAATAAATACATTAAGTATAATATCCCCAAATCATTACAATATGAACTAAATGTTACATGTTGCCGTTCCCTTATGCTTGAATGGTTTCCATGCCAATTCTATGAATAGTATATGTTGTCATAATGCCCATGATATTAGAATATGAGATTTATGACTTGATTATAAGCATTCATATTCATGATAGATATTATGATAACCATGTACTTCATGAAATCCCCTACTCATGTTTTATGGATTTTTATTGATGGTCCTGTACTCAAGAAATTCAAGTTGTGTCAGTTTACTTCCATCGAGTCCTGGGGGTACTTGTACCCAAAAAATATAGTTGTATGCCTAGAGCCATGTCATGCTTTCATAATACTCTCAGTCAAGCCATGATCTATAGAATTCACTCAGTCATGTGACTCAGGAAAACTCAGAAATCTCAGTAATCTCAGTAATCTTAGTGCTCAGTAACCTCAGCAACCTCAGTATTCACAGTAAATCTCAGTAACTTCAGTACTCTCAACCAGTCCTCAGAACTCAGTACATTCCGTCAGTCATCAGAATCCAGTAAACTTAGTTTAACTCCGCTAAACAATACCACTAGTATCAGTCTAGTTAATCAGGATTAGTTCAGTTCAATTATTCAGTTTAGTGTCCTTCAGATGGGAGTAGAAGTTAGCACTGAGTGAACCCAAGGATGGGAACTCACCTGTCAGTTCAGGGTGTGATTCTTAGCAGTCATCCTTGTGTTCCAGAACTACGTAGCCAGCGTAGGTTAAGACATATTAACCTATCAGATTAGGGTTGATGAGGTGGATTAACCTATCAGTTTAGGGTTCCCACCATTCTCATTTGAGTACCTTCTAGTATAGGGTTCTCACAGCTGTCCTTACCAGTGGCGCGGTATTGACACCCCTCCAGTCGGGGCAGAGATTGGACCCCAGCTTAGCTATTATAGTGTATTTAGGGCATGTCGGTTATATAAATACTTCCCACAGTTTTAGTTATAAATTTCAGGACTGTCAATTATAGATACCCAGTCTCAATAAAGAACTCAGATAGTTCTTCAGATTTCAGTATATCAGGACTGTCAAATACAGTCAACTCAGAAATAGAATAGAACTCAGATAGTTTCCTTCATATTTATAGACTGTCAGATACAGTCACTTATGCTATAAATCACAACAGTTATCAGAACTCATGCTATCAGTACTCAGCTTCAGGACTGTCAGATACAGCCAATCAGACCAGTGCTTCATAATTTGAACTATCAGAAACACTCATTCATTTATCAGTAATGCAATATCAGTCTCTTAGTATTCAGTAATATAGTATCAGATCCATCACTTACTAGTGATTTACATATCAATATTAGTAAACTCAGTCTTTCAGAATCTCATTATCAGTACACTTATGTTGTCAGTACTCAGACTCAGTAGTCCGTATCTCCACGAGTTCAGTTATAGTTATGTATGCATGTATGTACTCTCATATTCATATCAGTCAGTATTGTTCATGCATATAACCCTTTGCATTTAGCCTACCCCACTCGTATACTCAATACATTCATACGTACTGACGCATTTGCGCTATGGTGCTTTCTCTTATGTTACACAATAGGTTCAGAGGCATTAGCTCTAAATCAGCAGTAGATTCTAGGATCAACAGTCAGAGTTAGACGTGTGTCCTCATCCTTCGAGGACATGATGATTTCATTTCTATTTTACTTTTCAATTTATTTTAGTAGTTGGAGTTAGTTGGGGACATATCCCATCAACTCCTTATTCAGTTCAGTTAGAGGCTTTCGGACTAGATGTCAGATTAGATGTTCAAACTTCAGTATTTATGTTCCTTTTTGGTATTATTATACCATGTTTTTCAAATATGTATCAGTATTGAACCTTATGGCCTTACAGTTCATATTTCCATATATTTTATGAGATATTATGCAGTTTACAGGTACAGATATCAGTCATGGGTTAGCTTGTGGTCCTATGGGGTTATGAGCACTGTGTAGAGTTTTGGTTCAGAAAATTGGGGCATTACAAACTTGGTATCAGAGCCTAAGGTTCAACAGTGTCCTAGGAAGTCTGAAATTTGTATCAAGTAGAGTCTTGTACATGGGCGTGTTGTGCACCACACTTATGTGCAGGAGGCTATGAGATGTTTTAGGAACAGTTTCCCTTCTTTCATGTCTCAAGATCGTGCTATAGAAAGTTTCTCTATGGAACCCATGTAGATTCTTATCATGCACCCCTCATGTTCACTTTACCTTACTTTTAAGGTAACAGAAACAGTGAAGCTCAAGTCCTAAAGATAGGGCTTTCTCATGTAGTCCCTGGAGACAGTTATGGGATTTGCCACATTCTCAGACAATATCCCCTCAGTTCAGTCATGTTCCAAAGTTGTACATATTTTAATCATGATCATGAGAACTCCTTTGTAAACTCAAATCTAATTTTTGATATGTCGTTAGATACGTTCTCAGAATCCTATGACAGTATAGACCTAGAATTTTAAGTATGGACCCAAGAGTTTAGCAGTAGATGAGTTGGGATAGTATTATCTAGTCTGATTAGATTATGTATTCATGGGGATAGTTGTACCAACACGAATTAGTAGGTTTGAACAGTGCTAGCAGCCGAGCAAGAATTTAAGTTTATTGACTTAAAATTAAGCATGAAGGTGTGAATGTGATATTAGTAGTATATGAGGAAACAAAATCAGATGATGTGTTTAGTAAGACAAGAAGGTGTTGAACAGAATGTAGGTATGCGATAATAGATCAAGTGACCAAGTCAGTCCCTCAGACTCCGGTAGTAGAGCCAGTATGTATAGAAAGCAGTAAGGGAAGACAATTCCAGACCCATTCTCATCTCAGTGTAGAGTTTTCACTTCAGCTATCACGAAACCAACTCAGGCATTGCATGTCAACTCTATGGTCACGAACCATACTCATGCATTTTTTCCCATAAATCATGTATGATTTTCGTTCCCAGTATAAGGGGTTCAGTTCCAGCTCCCTCAGTATTACGAATCATATCCCACAAGTACAGAAACTCTAGACTCAGGTCATGCAGCTCATGACTCATGTACCCATATCATGCTTTCCAATATACTTAGCTTCCATGACTCATACTATGCCCCTACAAATCTGATATATTTAGACTACGTTATGTATATTCTCAGTTCAGACCTTATTGGTAAATCCAAACTATTGATATTTTATTCCTCAAGTTTTAGTCATGTGTCAAGTTTAGTTTGTATCTATTCATGTTTCAGGTCTTCTTGATTTAGTCCTCCAGTTAGCTCTCCTTATGGAACAGTGTAGTGATGAGCAGTTGTTTAGATAAGAGAAGATTGTTACATGCTTACTTTGCATGAGGGTGTAGTTGTAAAGATAGGCTTGAATGTCATGATAAATGTGTATGTAAACGTCTAGCAAGGGGTTGTATTTAGAAGTTGGGAAAGTACAAAGTGTAAGTGTACATTTAGATCCTTGACTTATGTCAGTCCCCAGTATGTAGCCATCAAAAACTCAGTTGCCAACTCAATTATAGTTTCAGTATCCAGCACTCAGTGATCGGTGTTCAGTCCTTAAATTCAGTACTTCTGTACTAGATATAAGCTTAGTTATAATGTCATCTTCAGTTCAGTAACCAGATTTGAAACTCAGTTCAGTTCCAGCTATGCTTGACTATAGCATTCAGGTTATCAGTACTCAGTTATCAGTATTTCAGTACCCCAGTTTATAGAATACCTTAGAGCCAAGTCGTACTCTTGGTCTCGTATTCAAAAATAATATAGAATTCATGAATCCATGCTCAGATACCTCATTCGAATTAGTTAGTCCTTATCTCCTATGCATAAAACTCAAAAATCTCAGCCCAGCTATTCAGACTAAGTACAGTTTAGCTTTGCAGATCCAGTATTCAGCTATCAGTTATTCAGTTAATCAGATAAGTTAGTATATTTATGCACTCGTGTTCATCTCAATTCATGTATCATGTCTCAGTTTCAAATCCTAGTTATTCATTCATGACTCAATTCCTAGGTGTCTTGCGCATCGCCTCAATTCCCCTCAGTAGCTCATCCAAGTCAGTATTCTTTGAGGAACATAGTGTCCTAAGGGGGAGATACATCATACCTCCAAACTTTCATGACATAAACATGTTGCTCTCTTTTCTTTTGATGAATCCAGTTTGGAGAAGGGGTACTCATAAGATAACCCTCAAGCTCCAACTTGAGTCGTATGCCATGTTTTCAAGATTTAGTTCAGATCATGATATTCAGTATATCTACCATTTCCCAGACTCAGTTATGTTCTCATGTTTCCGATCATGCATATGGAGTAATTAATCTCAAACTTATCGGTATTTTCAGTTCAAGGTAACAATTTTCCTTAAACTTACTCGTTCTCATGTTCATATTTCAGTACCAAACTTGGTATTCAGTTCCATGCTGAGTTTTCTGTTCAAACTTGATACCTTTACCATTGCATGTTCATGAGTATGTTTGGTCATGAATTCACGCATCAGATATGCATGATCAGCTCATCGGTACTTTCAGTCATTCATTCATGTATCATGTCAGTCATATAATCATGCATCAAATATTCATGGATTCATCCTTTCAGTTATGCATCAGATATGCATTATCATTTTGAGAAAACTCACTTTATTAGAATCCTCAGTCTTATATTCATGAATCAGCATCATATGCATCAGATATGCATGTTCAGTATGTTGTGCTCAGCTTTTAGTCATGTCAGTCATGAACCCATGTTTCAGTAGTGTATGTCTTGTACGTACTTCATCTTATCATCTCTCCCACCTCAGTTAATTTACATTCGAGGACGAATGTTCCCAAGGGGGAGATATTGTAATACCCCGCATGTTTCTAAGCTAGAAAGTGAATAAGTTTTTCTATGTATGAAACCTCCTATCCTGTGAGTAGAACTTTAAATAATGACTTACAATGAGTATCCTAGCGATAAGACAGCTTATGATGCATTAATCATGTTCATATGAGTCACTTAAGGTAATACAAGCTAAGAGTTTTTGAATCCATCAAGTTTTAGTGTTTGATTTCATAAGGGTCATATTTGAACGAGTATAACTCAATGTTTGTGTCGTATTTCTGCATATTTAGACCCACCAAATTTTATAGAATCAAATTAGCTTTCCAACGATACCAATTTTGCCTTAATCCAATACCCGAGCAAAAAGTTATGCCCATTTTCGTGAGAGACAGTAAGGATAGGTGATTGGTTAGGCGTTGCCCAACCAAACTTAGGCAATTGGTTAGGCGCCGCCTAAGTCAATTCCAAGTGCCAAAAACACTCTGTTTTGAGTTATTTTGAGGGTAATTAAGTCTTTTAACACTCCTTACACGTCCCTAAACTTAACACTACGAAATATATAGCTTCTAAACACATTACAACCCTATTAACATCTCAAAGTTAATTATCCAAGAGCACTATAGGATAAAAACAACTAGGGTTGCACAATCAAGCTTGAAGATCAAATTTCAAGGAAATTCCTCCGTCAATCATCAAGAACATCCCTTCCAAGGTATGCGTAGTGTTCATCTATGGATCTAATTCGTTTATAGAGCTCAAGAATCATGCTTTTAAATGTTATTTTGTAAATTTTTTGTGGTGATATGAGTATGTACATGTTGATGATTGTTGTTTATGTTTCAAGATGATATCTAAAGGTATTTTCATGGAGTATATGTGGTTGTTAGTTGAAAAACATGAACTTTAGGTGGTTTGATATGATGCAAGTATGAAATCCACCTATTTCTTAAAGAATGCATGAAATGTGTTCGATAAAATGCCTAGTATGTTAGAACTTCATATTTACATGATTTCATGATATCTAAATAACAAGTTCATGTTAGCTATACACTCCAATATGAATTTCTATGCAAATTGTGGGTTGTTATTATTGTGGTATAAAGCATGTATGATAATGGAGATATAAATTATGTACATAAAATATATCCATGCTTTCCCTACCATGTTTGAGATGTTTAATAAATACATTAAGTATAATATCCCCTAATCATTACAATATGAACTAATTGTTACATGTTGTCGTTCCCTTATGCTTGAATGGTTTCCATGTCATTGCTATGAATAGTATATGTTGTCGGAATGCCCATGATATTAGAATATGAGATTTATGACTTGATTATAAGCATTCCTATTCATGATAGATATTATGATGACCATGTACTTCATGAAATCCCCCACTCATGTATTATGGATTTTTATTTATGGTCGTGTACTCAAGAAATTCAAGTTGTGTCAGTTTCCTTCCATCGAGTCCTGGGGTACTTTTACCCAAAAAAAAATAGTTGTGTGCCTAGAGCCATGTCATGTTTTCACGATACTCTCAGTCAAGCCATGATCTATAGAATTCAGTCAGTCATGTGACTCGGGAAAACTCAAAAATCTCAATAATCTTAGTAGTCCAGTAATCTCAGTACTCTCAGTGCCCAGTAACCTCAGCAACCTCACTATTCACAGTCAATATCAGTAGCTTCAGTACTCTCAATCAGTCCTTAGAACTCAGTACATTCCGTCAGTCATCGAAATCCAGTAAACTTAGTTTAGCTCCGCTAAACAATACCACTATTATCAGTCTAGTTAATCAGAATCAGTTCAGCTAATCAGTTCAGTTCAGTTATTCAGTTCAGCTTGTTTATTCAGTTCAGTGTCCTTCAGATAGGAGTAGAAGTTAGCACCGAGTGAACCCAAGGATGGGAACTCACCTGCCAGTTCAGGGTGTGATTCTTAGCAGTCATCCTTGTGTTCTAGAACTACGTAGCCAGTGTAGGTTGAGATATCTTAAACTGTCATATTAGGGTTGATGAGGTGTCTTAACCTGTTAGTTTAGGGTTCCCACCATTCTCATTTGAGTACCTGCCAGTATAGGGTTCTCACAGCTGTCCTTACCAGTGGCGCAGTATTGATACCCCTCCAGTCGGGGCAGAGATTAGACCCTAACTTAGCTATTATAGCATATTTGGGGCATGTCGGTTAGATAACTACTTCCCACAGTTTCAGTTATAGATTTCAGGACTGTCAGCTATAGCTACCCTATCTCAATAAAGAACTCAGATAGTTCTTCAGATTTCAGTATATCAGGACTGTCAGATACAGTCAACTCAGAAATAGAATGGAACTCAGATAGTTTCCTTCAGATTTATAGAATTTCAGATACAGTTACTTATGCTATCAATCACAACAGTTATCAGAACTCATGCTATCAGTACTCAGCTTCAGGACTATCAGATACAGTCAATCACACCAGTTCTTCATAGTTTGAACTGTCAGAAACAATCATTCATTTATCATTAATGCAATATTAGTCTCTTAGTATTTAGTCATACAGTATCAGATCCATCACTTATAAGTGATTTACATATCAATATCAGTAAACTCAGTCTTTTAGAATCTCATTATCAGTACACTCATGTTATCAGTATTCAGACTTAGTAGTCCGTATCTTCACGAGTTCAGTTACAGTTACGTATGCATGTATGTACTCTCACGTTCATATCAGTCAGTATTGTTCATGCGTATAACCCTTTGCATTTAGCCTACTCCACTCGTATACTCAGTACATTCAGACGTACTGACACATTTGCGCTATGGTGCTTTCTCTTATGTTACACCATAGGTTCAGAGGCATGAGCTCTAAATCAGCAGTAGATTCCAGGATCAGCAGTCAGAGTTAAACGTGAGTCCTCATCCTTCGAGGACATGATGATTACATTTCTATTTTAGTTTTCATTTTATTTCAGTAGTTGGAGTTAGTTGGGGACATGTCCCATCAACTTCTTATTTAATTCAGTTAGAGGCTTTCAGACTATATGTCAGATTAGATGTTCAGACTTCAGTATTTATGTTTCTTTTTTGTATTGTTATACCATGTTTTTTAAATATGTATCAGTATTGAACCTTATGGCCTTATAGTTCATGTTTCCGCATATTTTATGAGATATTATGCAGTTTACAGGTACAGATATCAGTCATGGGTTAGCTTGTGGTCCTTCGGGGTCATGAGCATCGTGTAGCATTTTGATTTAGAAAATCGAGGCGTTACAATAATTTCTAAAATAAATACAAAAACTATCCATAAGGTTCAATGCATCTATGAATACACAAAACTAAAAATTGAATACTAATACATCTATCTGAAAAGCCTCTAAACTATCTGAATAGTGGAGTTAATGGGACATGTCCCTAACTAACTCCGGCAACTGAAAGTAAACAAAATCTGATGCAATAATAGTAAATTGAGATTCGTCCTCGAAAGAAAAGGACTCATGGCTATGGCTACTGCTACTGGCTGGGACTGAACTACTGAGGAAACTCTGGATCTTGTGCCTCTAAACCTATGGTGTCAAATAGAACACCATAGTGCAAATGTGTCAGTACAGAAATGTACCGAGTATGTAGATGAGGTAGGTTAAATACAAGGGCTCATGCATGCATAATATCTAAACTGAATAATCATGAACATACTGTACGAGAACACATACACATACATGAATGCATAGACCATAGTCACAATCATCACAACTCTAGAGACTGAAACTCGAATACTTCCTTACTGCAGACTAAACTCACTACTGACACTGAGATTTTGAGACACTGACTCATCTAATACTAATGACTGAGAAACTGGATGTACTTACATCGATGAGTAAATTCTGAGATTACTTCTCTCGACTGACAAGCTAACGGATGATTAAGAAAGCTATTATCAATGGTAAGGAAATGTTCATATCTGAATTTGAGAACAAGAATACTCAATAGAATCTGAGACTGTGATCAAGCCTGTCTGGCGGCATATATCTAAATATAATATCAAATAACAGTATATAAGACCAAGACTATCTGACGGATGGTTCATGAATCAATGGAACTATCTGAGTTCCTCATAGAGATAGATGACTGTATGTGATAGTCCAGATTTTTGAAGACTGATATTGAGACTGAGACTGTATCTGAAATTGAAACTGAGACTGTGGGAAGTAGTTACTTAACCGACATGCCCCAACCTGGAAGCTATTATCAATGGTAAGGAAATGATCATATCTGAATCTAACAATAAGAATACTCAATAGAATCTGAGACTATGATCAAGCCCGTCTGGCGGCATATCTCTGGATATAATATCAAATAACTATATATGAGACCAAGCCTATCTTACGGATGGTCCATGAATCAATGGAACTATCTGAGTTTCTCATAAAGATAGATGACTGTATCTGACAGTCCTAATTTTTAAAGATTGATACTACGACTAAGACTGTATCTGAAACTAAAACTGAGACTGTGGGAAGTAGTTACTTAACCGACATGCCCCAACCTACAACAGGTGGGGTCTAACCTGTAACCCCAATTGGAAGGGTATCAATACCGTGCCATAGGTAAAGGCCTCTCTCTGGTCAATCCTCTCTACCGAATGACCCTCAATAGGAAGTCGACCTAAGGCAATATCATAATCAAATACTCTTTCTCTAGAGGTAACAACCTTTACTGATGGAGAATCCTGCATCCTGTGCTGTCTATGCAATTTCTGAGGTCAGGGATTTCTACTAACGACTCCAGACTCTTTCTCGCTGAATGGAAGGAGCCGCCATCCTTTCCCTCGCTCAGTGCTAGTTTCTACTCCCAACTGAAAAACTTTGACTGAACACAACTGAACTGAATCTGATACTGATTATGTTTTTCAAAAGATCTGACTGAGTTATGTTGAGATCACTTAGTTTCGTATATGACGGAAATGGTATTAAATCACGGTATCTTACTGATGATACAGAGCTTGAATAGATTGCTTGAATCACTTCTGAGATTAGAATTGCACACTTGAATACTATTAGATCTGAGCTGATTACAGGAATGAGGCTAGATTACTAGAAATACAGAGATTACAGTGATAACTGAGATTACTGAGATTTGTTAAGTTTTGTAACTGTCTGAGGATACAGTGTTCTATAGTTCACTGAATTTTGAGAATCATGGCTCGACTGGAATTATCGATAAACTGACACGGGCTCTAGACAACAGCTATATTGTCAGGTATAAATACCCCCAGGACTCGATAACATAAAATAAAGAATTCATTCATCATCATCATCACAATCATTCATTCATCATCACAGTCATTCATTCATCATCATTATCATTAAATCATCTCTTCAAGTATTTAGGAAACATAACATACCTTCACCTTTACAATCATTAAGGCATCGCGTCAATCATTTAGGAAACATCAACATATACTAGCGTAGGAAAACATGCTATTAGATTATATTTCCTTCAAAAAAGTCTTACCTCAAGTACTTCACACCTAAATCAGTCTAGATATGTATTTGGACATCACATGATTTGGGGAAAACTTCATACTATCATGTCTCAACTTACTTGCTAACCACTTGGCATGTATTAAAAGCTTAGCATATATCAGTGAGCACATAATTGGGGAATTTACAACCATCATATATCGACTTGTTCACTAAGGTCTTTCAACAATACTAAGTGAGTATGGGTTTACACCTGCTTGGGTATTTCGTACTATCATGGCACATTTTACTAACTAAGGCATTTTATCAAACACTAGGCATGCATGGACTAGCTCACAATTTGTGGTTTCCTATTCAACATACTATAATGGCCCTTATGCTTCACCTAATCTTTTTATCAAACCTATGGGGGACATGCTTCACTTATTCCACCATTTCTATACCCAAATGACATAAACACATCACATAGAAAACAACTTCAAGAGGGTTTATCACAAACATCACATGGCTTCCACATACTAGGGTCAAAGCTCATGAATCTTGTAAATAAACATAAATCAAAACTCAAAAAATCATGTAACATCAATTTCAACTCACATGAATCATTAACAACTCATAAACATAAAATCTTTGAGTTTTAGAAAAGGGTACTTGAGCTTCTTTGATGAAAAAGACCCAAGAATCAACATCTACATACCTGGGGAAAATCTTTTCTTGAAGGTTCTTGGAAGGATTCTTGATTTCCTCTTGATTTCTCCCTTGATCTCTCTTGATTTTTGTGGAAGGAGAAGAGAGGATTTTTTATTTTGGAAACCCTAGTTTTTGGGTAGAAGATGAGAGAAAATGAGGTCAAATACCATGAAAAGGGGGTATATATATAGGGGTTGGGAAAAGCCCATTTTCACAACAAGGGCATAGAATATTGTGGTTCCAATTCATTCATAAGGAAAGTCCTGAGACAGAGAAGATAATATTCATAAGTTGTCCATGGTGATGGACAGGTTTAACTAATGGGGTTAAGGCATTTCTTTCTAACATTACAGGGAAAGAACAAAAGAATTTTGTTTAAGAAATGTTAAGATGCTAAGATTTTATCATTTCAAGAGATATTTATTCTTGGAGCTTCATAACTCAACAGTATCCTATCATCTTGGCCATAGGACCTTGTCTAGATAAAAGTAATATGACTTGATAGTTGTTGTCATTGTTAGCAATACCAAAACCTCAAGTATGATGATCCAGCAGTAACTTAAGAAATGTCATTGCAATATAAATTAGCCAATTCTGACATGACTAAAAATCATCTAAGGAGGAAAAATTGTCAAACAGATCAATAATAATTTCCAGAAAACACGAAGACAGACTGGTGAATCATCTTGGTAGGAAATGAATTATAATGAGGAAATAAAAAGAACAACACAGATCAAAGCAAAGGGCTCGAAAATTTAATTTCATTATTTTTATTTTGATAAAGTCTATCCTTCATCATTTACTATCCTTAAACTCATACTGAATGCTTCAGATCTTCCAGCCAATCATTTATAGCTTGCCAAAAGAATCAATAGAAAAAATGGATTTTAAGCTGAAGCACAGTATATGCTGCTATCAAATATAAGGAGCCAAAAAGATTAAAAAGAGGAGGAGATTGAAAATTAATTTATGATATCAAAAACCTTAAGCTTTCTCTTTATACATGTTCAGACAAACCAGTCTTGGCTAAAAAAATATTATGCTTGTAAACATTGATACTTTGAGGACACAGAATGCCAAAAAAGTGAAAACCAGTATGCCTGACATTAAAATTACATACTACAGAGAATGGATGGACTTACTTTCTTAATGAAGCATGTGCTTCTGCCTTCTTCAAGGGATATCCACTGCAGTAGAAAGCAATCAAGCAATCTCATAATGGCCAGCTGCCACAATGACATAGCACACACAATTAACATGACTTGTAGTATATAGTATATAGTACAGAAGGAAGACAAAAATATTGCAAACTTTATAGATTATTATAGCCGTAAATCCTCATAGAATATAAAGTACTAGCAATTGATGCCAGTGTATACTGGGATGTAGTTAACTATACTAAAAATCCTAGTATAGTTCTCTATCTATCAGTATTTATCTGTCACAGTACAAGTGTCTTCTTATTTTTATGTTTATGTTTATTTTATCCAGTAATTGTAAAAAACTATTGATTTTAAGTTTTCTTTTATTCTGAGGATAGTTACTAAGATAGTTTCAACTTCAACTTTGCAGGTTCATGACCTCTTTAAAACCTATACCAAAATTGAAGTGCCTCCAGAGCGACTGCTATTCAAAATTCCTGCAACTTAGCATGTGAGTTCCATAAGACAATTATAATTGTTTTTGTCCCTTGTTGAACAACTCATGTTGAATCTAACTCTGTGTCTGAAAGTTACTGAGTTCTAATTCTTCTGAAGGGTTATCCTTCTTATT
Organism: Capsicum pubescens; assembly: GCA_030864215.1. Lineage (NCBI taxonomy): Eukaryota > Viridiplantae > Streptophyta > Magnoliopsida > Solanales > Solanaceae > Capsicum > Capsicum pubescens. The sequence continues at coordinate 198,101,238 of CM061547.1, read as the reverse complement.
TGTCGGTGTTTTATCTTTCTTTTAGGGAATTGATGCATCAAGGATACTGGAAGCTGAGGGTATACAGACACATTTGACTTTGTTTACAGGTATAAACTTTCAAAAACAAATTGACAAGAGCTCATGCTAATGCAAAAGATTTATATAATCAACCTAAGATTTGGGATTTATGCTTTTGTTTAATACATCAGAATGTGTAATCCACTAGAATCAGTATAGAATGGAGGATCTAAATTAGGATTTATGGTTATCAGTTAGTTTAGTATTGAGGCGAGTTTATTCATTGATCACTGAAAGTTTATGCTCTTAGTTCTTTCAAGATTGGTGCTTTTGTCTAATATCTACTATTACAATTGTATTTTAGGCTTTCCACCATGTTACAGGGACTCTATTAGGCAAATCACACCTGGATTGCCTCTTTTCTTGTACAACTACTCAACTCATTAGATTTATGGAGTTTTTGAGGTCTGTATCTCTACACTATTTGCATTACATGGTTGAATGTAAGTGGATGAATTTTGTATTACTATGTGCACCAGTCTACTAGCACAAGACTACAAGCAAATGGCTTGACAGTCGCTCAGTAATCCATTTTGAATTTAGCCAAACTAACTTACAACATCAAGTGGACATAACTTCTTAGAATGTTACAGAAAATCTGCAGGCATTTATCCTGGCTCTTTTATCTACTCGTGCAATTCTTTCTTTCCAATTTTATAGCCACATATGACTTCATGACTTCCTTAAACTTTGCTTCAGCAGCCTCTGCAACTATGTCACAATATCAAATATTTTTTCACTTGATGCAAATAGCAGCAAACCTTACCTATAGTTTTCTCAAATTTGAATTAGGTAATAAAAGTACAAAATAATTCCTCGAACACCGCACATAGAAGTAGCTTTAGTGCATCAGACTTCCCTTTTTAAGTACAAAATATCAAATAGACTAGCCAATACAATCTACTTTTTTTTTGCTGATTCTGATCAGGGTGAAACTATTTTATCTTGGCCCTAAAAGCAGACTATAAATTGAAGAAAAAAATACTTTTAATACTAAGTTAATGTTTCAACATGCCCTTGAAAAGTTTGAATTAGAGGGTTAATCAAATTAGATAATGCTATCAGAGATCTATGTGTACAAGTATGTAAAATAAATCATTATCTTCACAGAACCTCCTAGTAATCAGTGATGTCAGCACCCCATAGATTATATCAGGCATCAACTTCTTTTGGTTTTTGATTAATTGAATAAGAGGCAAAGTTTCCTGAAAATGTTAAACATGTCCAATGCTATTTTTTGTAAAGTAAAACAAGTTTGAATGGTTAGCCTAAATTAAGTTTACCCTGTCTAGTCAAGAGTTTCCAATATTGTTGATAAAGATGACTAGGTTAGTTGGGGTGATTGGATAACCTGCATTCCAGATTTAGATATCGAAGAAGTGGACAATGAATAAGTATAACAATGAGAACATGTAAGGTGTTCAATGAGCTAGGGAACATAATGCATGACCTGGAAATGTCTTTGCATTTCCAATATCATCTTTAAGTTCAGTAATATATGCAAAAGTAGAAAGCAAATGCAGTTGTGTTTCTTCCTTGTCATCACTTCAGAAGCAACACTTAGAGTCATCTATAGAAATATTCAGCTTAGTTAGCTTGGCTTTAGTGAGCAACCTTTCCTGGTAGGCTAACCAAACAATTTCCCATTGCCAAGGAGCATAATTGAGCTCCAAATTGTTTAGTTATCCTTCCCATCAAGGTATTGTAGCTCCTAGAAAAATAATAGGCACATGTAGGACTTAGATAATGGTTTCCTCTTGATACTAGCCCACTATATTTTCTCCTTCAAGGAATTCAGTTTTTCAAGTACCAACTGCAGTCCCAAATACTTTCCTCATCCTTTATATATACACCACTTACCCATTTTACCCACAAGATCTCCTTCTTCTTTGCAAGATGCCACAATACATTCATACTGAGGCTATACTCCAGCCACTGCAACCATTAATATTGAACCCACCATATTTCTTTGGAACACACACTTTTGTACAAGCTACTAGAGCTAGTTTTCTTTTCCCTCCAGTACCTCCCTAAGAGAAGTCTTTACATAATCTGTCAACTTCTTTCATCACAATCAAAGGTAAGATGAACACAACACCACAGTAGTTATGGATACAGAATAATACTACCATGATTATTTGCAGTCTACCTGCATAAGATAAGTGCTTAATAATGCTGACTTGCATGTAACTAGGAAAAAAAGAAGGAAAATTCTGGTACTTTGTCGAATAAGGAATTCTTTGTGGATACTAGAAGAAGAAAACCTGATCGAGTATATAAGGACACATCTAAAGAGATTACAAAAAAAATAGTATGAAATTTTCTATTTCAAAATTGATCAAAATCATTATTTTCTTAATATTGAATCAACTAAATTTACTTACTCTTGAATCTGATGTGTAGGTTGAAATGGAGAGAGTAGAGACTCAAGAAAGTGAATATTGTACTCAATCAACTGATGCATTCACAACAGTTATGGGTTCTGATCATCCTGGTCGAGTAAGACTACTCGAACGCGGGGTTACCAAAACTCTTTTGAAACATAAAGCAAATAATTCTGAATCCTCTTCAAAAGCTGATGAACTAGTGGAGAAGAGATTGGATTAGCTAGAAGAGAGGATGTAAAAAGAATGCAGGAAAAAATCAATGCTCAAAGAGATATCATTGAGAGAGATGTTACAATGAACATCATTGCACAACTTCAGTGTCTAAATGAAGGATTAACGCTTGATCCTAATATGCTAGCATTTAATTTTCATTCATCAGGAGAAGCATTTGCTAATCAACCAATAAATCGTCCATCTGTTGGTAGTAATAATCAAGGTCAGTCTTCGTTTCTTGATCTGTTGGTAGTAACAATATGTTGGTAGAACTTCTCTTGCTTTTGGTGTGATCCTACTACTGATTAGCTGTTGGTAGAACTTCTCTTCCTTTTGTGTCCTAGTATTAGTAGTTTGGCATTGGATTGCCCTTAAATACAAGGGTATAAATGAATACTTTAATATCTATAGTATAACAAAAGGAAAAAGTATACCAATTAATAAAATTCCATGGATATTTTGCTTAACCTTTTCCATTTTCTATATGTATCAATTTTTTGAGTATTTATTGTGATTTGCCTTGCATGGATAGGACGTTGATGCTTCTGATTCCAAAGAAGTCTATATGAGGAAGTACTTTTTGAGTTTTAATCTTTTATCGAGCCCAAACATAGTATTTTTTGTTGTGGTGGTGGTGGGTGAGGGTGTACAAAAAGTGTTTTTTTACCTGGATAGCTGCATAACATCTCATACTTGTGGAGCTTTCTCTAATCCACTGGTAAAAAATGAATGTGGTACTGTTTCTCCAATTCTTTAGTAAGTGTGGATAAGCTATTATTAGCATTTATTGTGTAGATTAATGAGAAAAGAAAAAAAGATTGATTCTATGCCTTGGTTGTTGCCCATGAATATTTATTCACATTTTTCATGTACATTCTTTCACTACTTTATTTGAATTCTATGAATTTATGTTACTACTTATGTATTGATATTGAAATGTCCAGTGTCCTCTTGTAGACTGATTCGAAGTGTCCATATTCTCTAGCCCTGGAAAATTTTATGTTCATTTTCTTTTTGAACATCTCGAAAGTAATAAAATCCCAGCTTAATGTTAATATGTGAATTGGAAATTTCCACTAGTGACAATGGACTATTGCTGAAAGGTTGGTGAGACGCTGTCAGTGATACTCGATGCTACTTTAAGATTTCATTCTGAATCTTCTTTTGTAATCAGTATGTTTAAGTAGCACTGCGAAGAGTCAATAAGATATGAACTATTGGTGGGTGGAATAGGTAGTGGTTGTAACGTTATTTCATTGTTTATTATGGTTTGTGATTGTAATGTAAGAGACTTTGGTTGATATGTAAGCGAGCTGACAGAACAGGTGTTTGTGAATACCAGTGATTATAATATGTGTTGAGGAAAATGCTTCATTTTTATTCTTTTTTTGTTTTTTTATTAGGGTACAATGATAAGAGGAAAATGACAGCAGTTTGATGAGAAATTTGGCTATTGGCATTGAAGTTGTTTGTTCTTCAGATTGTTGACATTATACATAATGTAATGTATTTGGATGATATATCTCTGTTTGAGATAACTTTTGAGGAAAGGTTGTAAGGATGAGCTCTGTAAAAGCATAATACATAATGAGATATGTAAGTTCAATTAGAGTGTGGATTTTCTTACATTGAAGTGCTAATTTATATTATTTTGTTCTTTTTTTATGGGTGTCAAAAATAAAGAAAGAGATGAAGAAAGTGATGAAGACATTGACATTACTTGAGAAGATTTTGGGTTGTGGATAAATGCTCTAATATCAATAGTTTTGTGTTGACTTCCTTGAAACTTATCGCGACTCGAACTTGTTAGTATGTAAAAACTTAACTGATCATTTGCGCTTGATTACATTTTGCTTTTGAGTTTAAATTACTAGCTTGTTGCATATTTTGAATTATGAGATTATTAATGAATGATTTTATTTTATGATGTGTATTTATTGTGTTATAATTTATTGTGTATGTAAATAAAAATTTACATTAATACGAGTGATTATTAATATAAATCATTTCAATTTAATAACATATGGCTATAATTGTTGCAATAGATCAATAAACCATTCCAATAGGCAGTCAAAAAGCGTTGCAATAGAATAACAAAAGCATTGCAATAGATGTTATTGCAATGGCTTAATCTCATCGCAATAGATGTTATTGCAATGGTTTAATCTCTTTGCAATAGAATCTATTGCAACAGTTAGTAACAGTTGCAATAGATGAAAATAGGCATCCCAATAAGTAATAAAATAGTTGTAATAGGTATTCAAAAAGCATCACAATAGATGCTATTGCAATGGTTTAATTTCGTTGAAATAGCTTCTATTGCAATGGTTAAAACCATTGCAATAGCTTCTATTACAACGGTTAGTGACCGTTGCAATTGATGAAAATAGGCGTCTCAACAAGTCAAAAAATAATCGTCGCCATAGGTCAAGCTAGGGCGACAGTTGTCTGAAACCTTCTCCATAGCTTGACCGATGGTGATGGTTCAGACAACCATCGCATAAACCATTGCTATAGACCTATTGCAATGCCCACCTATAGGACATTTGCTGAACCATTGTGGTAGACCTATGGCAACAATTTTTTTGGCTATTGCAACGGTTTTGCAACCGTCACCATAGGGGTAATTTCAAGTAGTGAACACATACTGTAGGCTCTTATGGTCGGTGAACTCATCAGCGTGCACTCCATACAAATAGTGCCTACATTTGCTAACTTAAAATCATGAGTGGGATAGTTCTTTTTATGCGGCTTAAGTTGTCTAGAGGCATAGGTTATGACCTTAACTCTCTGCATCAAAACATACCCCAAACCAACTCTGAAAGCATCACAATATACCACAAACCCGTCTGAACCATCTGTCAAGGTCAAATTTGGGGCTGTAGTGAGTTGAGTCTTCAACTCCTGAAAACTCTTCTCACAAGAATCGGACCACTAGAATTTGACTTTTTTCTAAGTCAATCTGGACATAAGGGATGCAATAGACAAAAATCCCTCAACAAATCATCAGTAATTATCGGTCAAGCCCAAGAAGCTTCTGATATCTGATGGAGAGAAGGGTCTGGGCTAGTTTCTTACTGCTTCGGTCTTTTAGGGATCAACTCTAATGCCATCACCGAAAATGATATGACCAAGGAAAGCTACTGACCTTAGCCAAAATTTGTACTTATTGAATTTGGCGAACAGATGATTTCTGAGAGTATGTAATACTATTGTGAGATAGTTTGCATGATCATGCTCACTGCGGGAGTAGACAAGAATGTCATCTATGAAGACTATGATGAACATTTTCAAGTACTACTTGAACACATGGTTCATCAAGTATATGAAAGCTACTGGGGCATTAGTAAGACTAACTGACATGACTAAGAATTAAAAGTGACCATACCGAGTTCTAAAGGTTGTCTTCAGAATGTCACATTCTCTGACTATGAGTTGATGATAGCCTGATCTGAGGTCTATCTTAGAAAAACTGGCACCCTGAAGTTGGTCAAACAAATCATCGATTCTGGGAAGTGGATACTTGTTCTTGACTGTTACTTTATTTAGCTGACAGTAGTCTATACACATTTTGAGAGAACCATCTTTTTTACGCACGAATAGAACTGGTGCACCCCACGGGGATACACTGGGTATGATGAATCCCTTATCTAGGAGATCCTTCAATTGTTCCTTTAACTCTTTGAGTTCTGCTAGATCTATTCTATATGGTGGAATAGAGATAGGCTGAGTATCTGAAAAAAGGTCGATTCCGAAGTCAATTTCCCTTTTGGGAGGAACTCCGGGAAGATCTTCGGGAAACACATCTGGGAATTCATATACTACTAATACTGACTCAAGATTAGGGGTCTCTGAACTAGATTTTTGGACTCAAACGAGATGATAGACCCATCCGTTAAATATCATTCTTCTCGTCCTAAGGTAAGAAACAAGCTGACCCCTAAGCGCTGAAGTACTACCCCTCCACTCTAGGAAAGGTTCATTAGGAAACTGAAATTGGAAAATTCTATTTCTATAGTCAATAAAGGTATAGCACGAATAAAGCCAGTCCATGCCGAGAATGACATCAAAATCTGTCATCTCTAATTCTACTAAGTCTGCTGAAGTGGCTTTCTCAAATACCATAATCGGACAGTTCCTGTATACCCGTTGGGCTAAGATAGATTTACCCACTGGGGTAGAGACTGAAAAAATGCTCTGCTAGGATTTCAGGACTGACTCCAAACTCAACAGCTATATAAGGAGTCACAAAGGACAAAAAAGCTCCTGGATCTAGCAAAGCTTAAACATGTAAATAATAAACTTGTAACGTACCAGTGACCATATCAGGAGACCTTTCCTGATCCTATTGGGACTGAAGTGCATATAATCTATTTAGATGCTGACCACTGGTTGCACTAGAAGCGGTACCTTGCTGAGTTGGGCGACCGACTGGGACTGATGACTGATAGAACTGGCCCAATTGGCGCAATTCCCTACCTTTCTGAGCAACTACTCGACACTCCCAAATCTGATGGCCTGGCTTGCCACACCCAAAGCATACCTCACTACCAGCTCTACACTCACCCTGATGGTGTCTGTTATATTTGTGACATAGAGGATTTGTATGGGCACTGCTAACACTGCCTTGGGACTTAAGGCCTGGTGACTTACACCTATTATCATTTCTGAATTTAGGTACTGGGGCACTAGCTGAAGAAGGTGCTGGGGCTAAAGACCTCTAATGAAACTGAGAATGGTTACCCCCTTCAGACCTAGGCTTAGTGAAATTAAAGCTACTTGTTCTAGCTCTTTTGTTCTCCCTCTCTTTTTTTTATTCTTAGACTCTTCTATTTGCTAAGCTTGGACCATGAGCCTGGATATGTCCATCTCCTTAATCACCGTTTTGGTCCTACACTCTTTAACCATACTGTTAGACACACCTAAAACAAATTTACTTATCTTAGATTTGTTATTTGCTACCATGTGAGGAGCATATCTGACTAACTGAGTAAACTTGAGGGGCTGGTTGATTTCCCATTCTTCTTCCATTCTTCTTAGGAGGATTGTTCTGTAAATAGAAGAAAGAAAAGGATTGGACTGAGAGTTTAATTTGAGGTTATGCTCACTTGCACGAGATGAATACAGAAAGAAGGGGGAAATTTTCCTAAAATATCTCATAGCCTTCTGTCCATAAGTGTGGCGCGCTACACACCCATGCACAAGACTCTACTTGATATGGTTTTCAGATTTCCTAGGACTCTTTTGAACCTTAGGCTCTGATACCAAGCTTGTAACGTCCCGAGTCTGTACCTCGGATGCTACACGCTACTAGTGACCCCAAAGAACCACCATCTAACCCATGACTGGTACCTGCTGTGAGAACTGAATAATAACAACACTACAATGATAATATATCTAAAATAAATATAAAAGATAGGCTGAAATTTTCCATAATGTTCATAACTAAAAAAAAATACTGAATACTGAAACATCTGTCTGAAATACTCAAGACTAAAAGCCTCTAACTGTCTAAATATGGATTTGATGGGACAAGCCCCCAACTAACTCAATCTACTGAACTAATAATAAACTGAAATAGTAGTTTTATCCTCGAACTATAAGGACTCACCCTTAAGTCTGTTGCTAATAGGTTGGATTGCTAAGTGCGATTGGGAGTCCGTACATCTAAACCTATGATATAAGACATCATAGTGCAAAGAAAAGTATGTGTCAGTACTTTGAATGTACTGGTATTCTAAGTGAGGTAGGATGATATACATTGGTTCATATGAATGAACAATAACTGTCTGAGTAACATAAATATAACTGAATAAGAATAAATGCATGAAAACATAAATTGTAATTGAGGTTATGGTAACACTTGATATAGAGTTTTGACTACTGATTAACTGATCTATGAATTTAATGATACAGTATTACTTATAAGTGAATGACTATTTCTGACAGTCCTAATTCTGAAGAACTGATCAAAGTTCTACACTAAATTGGACGACTATATTTGATAGTTCGGAATCTGTAGAACTGAACTGAGTTCTGTATTGAGACTGAAACTGAAACTAAAATAGTGGGAGATAATCATCTATCCAACATACCCTTTTCTAAATAGATTGGGGTCCAACCTGTAACCCCAATTAGAAGAGTGTCAGTACCGTGCCACGGGTACTAACACTGGCTGTGTAGATCCACTTTACTGATGTACTGTATTATCCCAAAGGACAAAGGGCATCAAGCCTGAACTGATGGGTGACCTCTATGAGAAATTCAAGCCTAAAATGATGGGTGACTTCTCATATCCTATGCTGGCTACGTAGTTCTGGAGTACAGGGACTGCTACTAATGACTCTGCTTATCTGATGGGGAAGTTTTCTTCCCTGCACTCGCTCGGTGCTGAATCCTACTCCCAACTGAATAGACACTAAACTGATTTCTAGACTGTACTAGGCTTGACTGAACTATTACTATCATGCTGTCTAACTGAAATGAGTTAACTGGGTTCCGTTGACTGATGAAATACTACTAAGTTCTGTTAACTGACTGGGTTTACCTGATGTCTGGACTGAATAACGATCTGAGACTGTGACTGGGAACTGAGTGCTACTATTTATGACACTACCGAGACCGTTCTATAACTACTATAGCTCTAGGTAAACAACTAGATTTTTGGAAATTGAATACCCCCAGGACTAGATAACATGAAAAGTAAAGCATACCATAACTTGAAAAGCATAACCATGTGCACTTTTTTATAACTCATTCATAGAGACATTTCATCAAACACTTGTAAGATATGAACTTGCAGACATGATCTTTCCCTTTTAGTTCACATGAGCAATTCATCAAGCATTTGGGGAAACATAATCTATACACGTGATACTAAGCAACATATAGGCATCCTAATTTCCAATCCTCATTTACAATTTCAATGGTTCAACATGAATTCATATGATACTACACACATGATAAATAATTTCACATGATACTTGTAATAACCCATGGATTAGAAATTCAAATAACATCAAAATCACTAATACATTTAAAATCCAATATGGAATTCACAAAATCATTTAACTTATAGTTTAAAAGAGTTTCTTGAACTCCAAGGGTGGAAGGAAACCCTTGGATGAACACTTCACATACCTTGGTGCTTGAATTAATGAAGGTTGACTGTGAGTTGTTGAATCTTGAATTTGCAATTATATCTCCTAGGGTTTTTTTTCTTGAGTAATTTGAGAGAGAATGAGTGCAATTTTCTTATTGAGTGCTGAATTTCATATTTTTGGGGTTGAATATACGTGGGAAAATGACCCAAATACCCTTAAGGAAGCGGAGTTTTAATGATTGATAACTGGCCCAGTGACGCGTAGCCCGACGTGCCGTATCGATAGGGTCGACGCTATGGCCGATGCACGACGTCGAGTCCGCATCGATTTACTGGAAATTGGCACAGGGAGCTGGGAAAAATATTTATCAACGCAATAGGTGATGCGGCACATCGAGATCGCGTTGATCCACTAGTTGGGACTTCCAAATATGTTACGAACAATGTTTGAAAAATCTAAAACTTGTCCGAGAACATCTACTAACATGCCTAATCATGATTCAACCTAAAAATTGACACTTTAAGGTCATAAGGGTCGTGAAATGAGATTTTCAACTTATGAGGCTAAACTAATTCTAAGTGTAAGCACTTATCTGAAATTTTCTAAGTATGGGACCCTTTATCAAGCTCTAAAGGCTGAGTTTATCTTAGAATTTTGCGGGGTCTTACGAATAATAGCAGAGAGCATAGATATAATAGCGAACCATACCTGCCATGTCAAAAGCAAAAGGATCAAAACACCAATTTCAATCGAGAAAAGAAATATTGGTTGAGATCCAAAAGGATTCTGAGGTAAAAAAGGAGAGAAAACAGAGAAAAAAGATGATACTGATATGATTACCCTAAAGAGGAGAGAAAATGAAATAAGAGAGAGGAATTATTTTATGGTTGAAAGAGAGAATTCTAGAGATGGGCTTAAATATTTCTTAATAATTTATGATGGTGAAACACTTTGAGGAGAATAAGGAGACGATAATGGTGACAATGAAAAATAATATAAAACAACTCAAGGAGGAAATTTTTGAGTTATCCAACAAATTTTTTACCAGCTTAGTATTTTTTTTATTCCAGGCAAAAAATTGCTTTAAAATTAAAAAAAGATCTCAAAATAGATAAATAATCTATTGTAACAGATATCTACATCTGTTTGAAAATTTCCAACAGATCAGTCATCAGTCACAATAGATGGCAATATATATTTGATAATTTCCAATAGATATGTCATTTGTTGAAATAAATATCATTATCTATTTGATAATTTCCAATAGATAAGTCATCTGTTGCAACAGATGTCATTATCTATTTGCTAATGACCAACAGATAAGTCATCTATTGCAACAAGTTGAATTTCTCAATAAAAAAGAGTCAAGATTAGCCTACTAAAGGATTCCATCTATTACTTTCATTATTTTTTTCACAAAATTAAAAAAAAAAAAGTTCTTGCATGAAGTCATCTATTCTTCCGATAATGCATTCAATAGCATAAGGCTTTACTGCTTGAATTATCAGCCAACAAGTAAACTACCTTAATCCCTGCTTGGCCATAGCAACTACAATGACTCTTGGAATCATTGCATAGCTCCTTGTTGGGCAGGCATATTAATGGGAGGACCTATTTTGATAGATGACTAATTATTTGATAATTTTCGATAGATGTGTCATCTATTGCAATAGGTTAGTCCTTTATTTATTCAAGTCAAGCCATTGTTTGAAATATCTAAATTGATTTATCTAGAATTACAGATGAATTCATAAGTTCAACTACAATTTTAATTGATATCGTTGCAATTGCATGATGTTAGTATTGTGTTCATCCTGGACGGAGTCATCAATTAATCAATTTGAGTTAAAATGATTCAAATCAAGCCATTATTTGAAATATCTAAATTAATTTAGCTAGAATTAAGGCTGAGTTCATAGGTTTAACTATAATTTCAATTGATATAATTGTAACTACATGATGTTGGTATTGTGTTCATCCTGACTGAAGTCATCAATTGATTAATTTGAGTTGAAATGATTCAAATCAAGTCATTGTTTGAAATATCTAAATTGATTTAGCTGAAATTAAGGATATATTCATAGGTTCAACTATAATTTCAATTGATGTCATTGCAATTGCATGATGTTGGTATTGTGTTCCTCCTGACCAGAGTCATCAATTGATCAATTTGATTTGAAATGATTCATGTCAAGCCATTGATTGAAATATCTAAATTGATTTATTTATAATTAAGGATGATTTCATAGGTTCAACTATAATTTCAATTGATGTCATTGTAATTGCATAATGTTCGTATTATATTCATCCTGATTGGAGTCATCAATTGATCAATTTGAGTTGAAATGATTCATGTCAAGCCATTATTTGATATATCTAAATTGATTTAGCTAGAATTAATGATGATTTCATAGGTTCAACTATAATTTCAATTAATGTCATTACAATTGCATGATGTTGGTATTATGTCCGTCCTGACCAGAGTCATCAATTGATTCATTTGAGTTTAAATAATTCAAATCAAGCCATTGTTTGAAATATCTAAATTTATTTAGCTAGAATTAAGGATGAGTTCATAGATACAACTACAATTTCAATTGATGTCTTTGTAATTGCATAATGTTGGTATTGTATTTTTCCTGATCGGGTCATCAATTTATTAATTTGAATTGAAATGATTCATATTAAATTATTATTAAGCTAATATTAAATTCATTAAAGTTGCAATTGAACTTAATAACTGAAAACTAATTTAGTGAAATAAATTTAATATATTATGGAATAGTTAAAATTTATCTCTTTTAAAAAATTAATTAAGATCAATATAGACCAAATGAACAAGTTCAAAACTTATCATTCTTTTTCAAAATACAAATCAACCAATACAAATCATCTTGTTGCGGGAAAAATATTTCATCATTTCAAATCTTGAGTTCTCTTTCTTTTTTTTCTCTCTCAATAATACAAACAATAACTACTCAACATATTGCTCAACCCTTCACAACAAATTGATTTTCTTTCCATTTCTGACCACACAGTTGTTATTTTTGACTTTTTTTTGCTTGTATCTGTTGTTTTTTCTTTCTTTGTAGGTAACAGAGTTCAAGTAGAGTTTTACATTTGTTATTTTTTAAAAAAAATAGAGATTTTTAGTTAATGATGAAAAAAAGACTCTTAGTTGTATTATCTTTAAAAATGGATAATTTTGAGTTTTGCTGCTAAAAATATAGGAGGAACTCGAGAAAACCCTAGTTTTTATTGAAGTATTTTGTTCACTATCGTGGTATTGTTGGATGGTGTTTGTGGTGCTGGTGGTGGTTATTGGTGGTGTTCATATGGTTAGTGTTGGTTTTCTTAGTGTTGGTGTTGGTGTTGGTGGTATTGGTGTTGGTATTGTGGTTGTAGTGGTATTGGTGGTGGTATTGTTATTGGTGGTGGTGTTGGTATAGGTGTTGTTTGTGGTGGTGTTGGCGGTGTTGGTGGTGTTGGTATTAGTGTTGTTGGTAGTATTAGTGGTGGTGGTGGTGGTGGTATTGGTATTGGTGGTATTGGTGGTGGTGGTAGTGGTGGTAGTGGTGATGGTGATGATATTGGTGGTGTTGGTATTGTTGTTGGTAACGGGTGTTGGTGGTGTTGGTATTGGTGGTGTTAGTTGTGATGTTGGTGGTGGTGGTGGTATTAGTATTGGTGTTGGTGGTATTGGTGGTGTTGGTGGTGGAGTTGGTGTTGATGTTGGTATTGGTAGTGTTGGTGGTGGTGTTAGTGTTGGTGTTGGTATTGATGGTGTTGGTGGGGTTGGTGTTGGTGTTAGTGGTGTTGTTTGTGTTAGTGTTATTGGTATTGGTGGTGGTGGTGGTCGTGGCTATTGGTGGTGTTGGTATTAGTGTTGTTAGTGTTAGTGGTGTTGGTGTTGGTGGTGGTCATGGTCGTGGTCGTGGTCGTGGTGTTGGTGGTGTTGGTGGTGGTGTTGGTAGTAGTGGTATTGGTGGTGTTAGTGGTGTTGGTGGTGTTGGTGGTGTTGGTATTTGAGGTGTTGGTGGCAAGACTATTTTGATCTTTTCCAACAGGTTGTTCATCTATTCCAACAGGTTATGAATCTATTGTAACAGATGATTCATCTGTTCCAACAGATGGGTTTATATGTTGGAATATTTTTTGTAATGTGTTGTGTAAAAATTTATTCAATTTTATGTTACCTTTTTTTAAAAATTATGCAGACATCAATTGTAATTTATTTTTGTTTTTCTCTTGTTTGTAAGTAAAATATGTCTCCCAAAAGAAAAGAAAGTAAAAGTGGATCAACTTCTGATCACCTAACAATAAAGTCTAGAGTTCAGATGGATTCAGAGGAGCTTCTTAAACAATCTCAGTCAAGGAAAAGTGAAACTGATAAAAGATATGAAAAGGATGTTGAGAGAGGTGGAGAAGGGTCTGTAGAGGGTGGTAAGGAAAATAAAAGTGAGGAGGAAGTAGAAAGTGAGAAAGATGATGATAATGCATCATTAATGGGACATGAATTAAGATCCAAATCCCAGCAAGATCCTATCAAAAGTATTAGTATTGACTGGTTTTAAGTTGAGGTGTCGATAGATAACCCTGTAGATTTAACTGGTGATTTTGTAGTTAAAGTTTGGGAAACCTTTTGATGATTTTAGAAATTCAATGAAGAAGGAAAAACTAGAGAAATTTTTTAAGAAGAGCTGCTTTGGACACTTTCTTGAGCTACCTGAGGACAATAATGCCCGTTTCCAAATGAGCATAGTATATGGTCTTCTCAAGTGTAGGGTCAAGTACATGGGGGATGATAAAGATTTGAAGGAGGGAAAAAATGATGGATGAAATCTATATTAACAACTGTGACTTGCCCGTTTGTTTTGGCATAAAAGAGTTTGGCATAGCGACAGGTTTGAGATGCGATCAAAAAAAACCTCTCATCAAGGAAACACTCTTCAAATATTCCAAGGCAAGAAGGATAGCCAAACCTCCACCATCAAACAAAGGCAAAACATTGTCCAAGAGACAACCTACCAAAACCAACAAATACAAGGAAAAAGTAGATGGGTTGTTGGACATTGCTAGACGTGGCTACAAAGACTCGATGTTGTTAGAAGATCTCAAGGATAAAACAATAACAAAGAAGTACAAGGAGCAATTGTGCTTAGTTTGGTTTTCCCATTCTGTTATATTAGCAAGAGATGTTTACAACATCAGAGAAGATTTGTTGGAGCTTGCTGAGGATTTTGGGAAATTCAACAATTATCCCTAGAGATATGACAGCTACAAGTTGACTGTCAAATATTTATTTACAAAACTATCCCCAAAGACGATCTCCTTATCTGGCTTTCCTTAAGCTTTCATGGTAAATTTAGTCACTATTTGTTTACTCTTGCATCAATTTATATTGAATAATTATTATGAAAATTTTTTTTTGCTTCCTATTTACATTTTTTAGTCTTGGGCATTTGAAGTCATTCCTCCCCTCCGAAAGCAGTTCAAGGATTATGAGGATGAGATTTCTCATCCAAGGATCCTTAGGTGGTTGGATGCAAAGGGCAACACAAGAATTAAGGAGGTTGATCTCTTTATGTCACAACCCAAAAATGAGGGTCATGATGGCACTTGTCGCGGCATACCTTGACAAGTAATCCTATTACCAAAACTGATACAAAACGAGGAAAAGACAGAAATATCCCAAGGTAAGGCTTCTAGAATAAAGACGAACCATATAAGAAATCATAACATTGCGAAAAGAACTTATCCAAAATATCAATCATGCCCAAAACCATGTGTCAATAGTGTAAGAACTACTAATACAATCCAAGATTCAAATACATCAGAAAAATAAACATCAAGGAATAATATCTATCTTCGAATACTAATAAGGACATAACTACTATAGAAAGATAGAGGTGAACTTTGGACGCATGAATGTCCAACCGCTACCTTGGAAGCTCTAACAATAGCCCGAATTAAGCAAGTTAAGGCGTACTCCATCTAGGATCTGCACCAAAAGGGCGCAGTAGGCATGAGTACGATCCACTTGTACTCAATGGGTATCATAGGCCGACCAAGCAAAGTAGTAAATAAAGCATACAAAACATACACTAAGGGCAGGTCACCTGCAATCAAAAAATGTCCCATAACGGTAGCCCATACCACTTGCATTAACAGTTCTAATATATCACATACATACTAAGATAGAGCACGGGGTATGCATTATATCACATATAAGTAGAACAAGGGGGAACATGCATATAAAAGATCATCGAATACAAGTAAAAGAAGATAAGAGAAATGCATAGATGGAAAGTCAATGACAATACAACACAATAAAGTAAGTGCAATGTATATGATGATGATGATGATGATGATGCACGAGGTCATCGTACAACCTCCAAGATCATCGCACAATCTTCGTATACACCTATGGAGCTAAAGCTTTCCAACGTAGGACCCATGAGAGGTTCATCAATCTGTATGCAATCCACATATCTCATATCTTTTTTTCGGCATATCCCTCAAAAATGGTTTTATAAGGTGTTACAATATCTCCTCCCCGACACATCCCTCGGGGAGGGTTTTAAAAGGTGTTGCCATTTTTTCCCAGATGTTGCCACGGTGGTACCAATGTTTCATGAATGAGTATGATATGAGGATATAATGCTCACAATCAATCACAATGAGTATTTTCACAACCAACCATATGATATATTTCCACAACCAACCATATGATATATTTTTACAACCAACCACAATGATGTATTTCAACAACCAACCATATGATATATTTTCATAACCAACCACAATGATATAATTCCAGAACCACATGAGCCAATATCTACTCATAATTTCAGTTTCATCCGTGAATTTCCACATATCTCATATCCCAATAATGTATGAATATAATCACAATACACTAATGGTACCATATTAAGCATCTTAACAACACAATAAAATTATTCACATGTATTTAAGGCTATTAATATCACATAGGACCCCACACGGTCACACATATCACATGATAACTCAATTTCGACAACTACATCACATATAGGCCTCCACACGAGCACAACACATAAATATATATTTTTCATGATTAGTTCCCACCCTTAACATGCATTATGTACCATCATTTACTACCCAGCCTAGTCTGAAATAGTTAAGCCATAACCTACCTCAAAAGTCAAAACTGGTCTGCTACTCTTTGAACCAATGGCCTTACTTTTCATGAACAATCTCAAACTCCACTAAAAATATCAAATATGAAATCTATGCATCAAAACAAAACCAACGATGCCCATATTGACTACTTTTAGTTTAGAGTCAAAACGGACCCCCGGAATGGGTTTCTAAAAAATAAGGGAAAAATTGGAACTTTACTTCAAAAATATGTTTCCCATATTTTTAGGAACCTACAGCAGAAAACCCAAGTTTAATCAAGTCAAAAAACGTGGTTCAAATTGAACAAAAGGAATTTTTGAGTTTTACCGAGTAAAATCCTTAAAATTCGGGTTAAAATCAAGAATCAAAGTTGTTTTGAAGGTTAAATTGATGAAAAACTAGTAATTATATGATAAAAAAATTACTCAAGTGAAAAGAAGTAAAATTGAGGTTTAAAATCAAGCCCTAAGATTTTTGGGGATTTGAGAAATTAATTAAGAAATTACTAAGAGAAGAGTGATTTCTAACCTTAAATCCTTAATAGAATTAAGAAATATATGTTAATATACCTTACCAAGCTCCCACAATCTTTACTTTTAAGCTCTCACTCTATTTTAGGGTTTAACTCTTAAGAGGAAGGTGAAAGAATGAGCAAAAATTGGATAAAAGGGGTTATTTATACTATACCCAGATTATCAAACATTTAACACATAAAAGTCATTCCTTAATCCCGATTTAGATTTTATGTATCTGGTTTCACCAGAAACCTGGTGCACCAAATATTTTTAATTCGAAGAAGACTTCGACGGGGTGCCCGGAATTAGATCGGAGTTTGATATACGCAAATAAACTATGAAACCACACTAAATTTGTCACTCCAAATTCAATGGCGCAATCAGAATTTATAAAAAACATCATTTAAACAAAGTTGACACCCGAAATCCAAAATCACAATTTTCCAAATCGAGGGTCGAAATGAGATTTAAAAGCTGTAAAATTACACCAAATATGCTAACACCCAAAAATTGGTATTTCAGATCTGCTGGTGAAGTTGAATTTTCCATCCGATGTCATTTCGACCAAATATGGGTCCCACGCCCATATTTCTAATTTTTTAACTTTCTGACCAATAGGTCAAAATGAGTTCGGATGCACCGGGACCCAAACCAAAGGTTTACCTAGCCTAAAGTTGATATTTTGGAGCTGCTGGCATAGTCCGTTTAGCCATCCATCGTACGGATCAAAAGTTATCCATATAAGTCCAAAATAAGTCTCTCGAAGCTATCATAAACCACAATATTGCATAAATGATACCAAAATGCATCAGAAATTATGTCAATCACTCCCACACCCCATAAATACCATAATGTAACTACAGGGAGGGGTAAAATAGTCAAATTACATAAAATCACAAATTTTACATATTTCATCAAATTTTTAGGTCATTACACTTTAATCCTCCAGATGATGCAGTAAGTCTTCTTTCAAGTAAAATAATTTGACTCAAAGAAAGATACTAAAATAGATGGTCCATCTATTATAACAGATGGGTCATCTATTATAATTTATCTTAATAGATTACTCGTCTACTATAACTGATGCAACAGATGGGTAATATATTGCAACAGATAAGTCATATTTCGCAACAGATTGCTTTGGTTCTCTGAACCTAACTTCACAGATTACCCATCAACTGTAAATTATGTAACAAATAGTTAATGTGTTGTCACATATGAATCATCTGTTGCAATATAAAGATAATCTGTTGCATAAGTTGTCTGTATTAACATGTTACTCAACTGACTGCAAATTATTATTTGATTTAAACATATCTACTCTTTTTTATAGGTCGTACATCAATGGATTGTACCCACTGAGAAAGAATTAGGGATGACTTCTCTTATTACTCTAGGTCTTGTTGATACAATAGAAGACCCAACAATAGAGTTAGTAAAGAAGGAATTGACTGGGGCAACGGCTATAAAAAGAGTAGTTAGGCAAGGTCTGCCTCATGTTGAGGCTCTTCATGACCAACTTGGTAGAACAAAATTGGGTGTTGCTTCTCGGGGTATTGCTGATGGAGTTGTTGATGGTTGTGGCAGCCATGCTGATGTTGATGTTACTTCCAGTCATAATGATTAGTATATTGATGCTCAAGAAAAAATAAATATGTTTGAAATCACCTCTTACAGTGGTCCTTCTCACCCCTCTTCATGCGCATATTCTCATTGCAAATGAAAATAGTGCATGGACAAACAAGATAAACTCTTACAAAAATTAGCTCCTCTCACTGATATTGTCGAGGAGTTAAAATCCAAGAGGGGTTTCATACCATCCAAGAAGGTGAGAGATCCATACACTCCAACAGTAGAGGTTAGGAAGAAGAAAAAAGAAATTAGAGATATACTCTCAAATAGGAAACCAAAAAACATAACAACTCCTCCTCTTCTAAAAGTTGATGAAGTTCAGGGACTATTGAAAAAGGTGAACATGTACACGAAACTTAACGCCAAACAGAAGGTTGTTCTGAGAAAGAACATAAATTCCAAGCAACCAACAAAAAACTTCACCATGAATGTCTTTCCCCCCAAGACTTCAAGAAGATGACAGCTATAGAAGTGTGGCACGTGGACTAGGTAAGTTTACTTTTCCTAACCTAAACTTCTAATCTACTCCATTAAGAAGAATCTACGCAATTGATGGGTCATCTATTGCAATAGCTAGGTATTTTAGTGCAACTAATGGGTCATCCATTATAACAGATTATCCATTTGTTGCATAAGTTGCATTAGATGGGTAACCTGTTAACAGATTAAGAGAACCCTATGCAACAGATGAACCATCTATTGCATCTTTCCACTTTTTTTTTCTTTTTTAAAATTACTAATCTATTTAAAAATTATCTTTTTATATCACAATATGTTCATGAAATTCTCTACCTCATGAGGGGCAAGAAATTAGTGTACTCGAATGCTTATGATGTTGGAGATAGGATAATAGACCTTAACTTATACAATAATTTCAAGAATAGGTATGATAATCTCATTCAGCTAGCATCAACTCTCGGTGGCCTGGGATTTGATTTGCTTTTTTCTAGGTTCGTATGGGATGAAGATATGACTGAATATGTTAGAGAGAAGAGGCCATATCCACACGGCAAGGACTGGATCAAGGAAAAGAGAATTTTTGAAGTCATGAACGTGGGCGTAAAATATTTTCTGTCTATTGAGATAGTACTCGAGGACAAAATGATGAAGTTTATGACTACAACTTACATGTCTTTGATGAGGCAAGTTTTTTAACCAAGATGCAGTCACTCTTGTACTTGTTCCCCAGCTTGTTGAAGCAAAGTAAACTGATGAATCATTTATCAGCGAAAGTGTTGAATGAAAAATGGGACTTTGAACGTCAAAACAAGGACAAGGAACTTCCAAAAAATTCAACAGATGTCGTGTCTGGTTCGTACGCGCTTGCACACATTGAATGTTTGCTTACCGATACAGAAATATCCAACCCAATGTCCTTTCTATGCGACAACACTCTGGCGAGGAAGCAAGAGGTCTGGTCTTATGGGGTAATAACTAAAAGGTTTGATTATGTTTATGTAAAAGAAGAAGATGTAGAAATACAAACACCATGGCAATTTTTATTTTAAGTAACTTTACATGAAGTGATAATTTTTTATGTTTGATGAAAATTGAATTGGTTTATTAAAATTGGGAACTTATGAATAAGTACAAAAAATAATTACTAAGTTTAAATATTGCAAAAACTGTATTATATAGATATATAGACATTTACATAATACAATAGATGACCAACCTATTGCAATAGATAGTCTATCTATTGTAATAGATAGTCTATCTGTTCTGACCGACATTTTATCTATTGCAATAGATTGGTCATCTATTGCTTATGCAGATGTCAATATCTAAGCCTTCTGTTGCAATAATATAGTCTATCTATTGCAATAGATAGGTCATCGATTGAAACAAATCAAAATAATAGGAAGAAATATTTGATAATTTCCAATAGATGACCTACATGTTGCAATATATATCTAAATCTGTTTGATAATTTCCAACAGATATATCGTCTGTTGCAACAGATCTATTATCTGTTGCAATATTTAATCTAGTATTCCATTTCAATTAATAAGTTCAAATCTAAGGATAAAATAAAATTCATAGACAAAATAAAATAAATCAAAACCTTCAGAAATTACATTAAGTAAATCAACAAAAAAATGAAATATAAAAAATTATTATATGTACAGATGATCTACTCAACAAACAAATAAACAATTTAAGTTTTGAAGTCAACAATTCCTTAGGAGAGGTTATTACTTCGACAGAATCAAGCTATAAATATCTACTCAATATAGACAAGTTGTTCTTCATTCGGTGCTATGAAATTCATCTTTGGTTGTCGTGGATATTTAATGTTGCTTTCGTACAATTTCTGAGCTTTTTCTTCTACATATTTTCATAAAAGAGTAGCATATCTTTTACAGAGTAATCTAGCATCAAGTCCATCATTTGGTACTTATAATCAATCGCTCAAATACGCAGCGTAAGTGACAACAAAAAGGTTACAATCCCTGTGTTTGTAAAAATCAGATAATCCATATCTTGTAATTAATGTAAGAGTTGTGAAATTTATGAAATGAAACTAAATCATGATACTTATATGCTACCACTAGGTTGTTGAGCAATTCCTTCAACATATTCTCCATTAAATGGATTACCCATTTTATTTGATATGCTTCAATCGTCGACCAATCTTTATGAATTTTTTAGTCTAAAATACCACTTATTTTAAGGTAAGTAGGCAATATTTTGACCAGCTTTTGTGTCTCAGATGACGGCCCAAAATGTCTCCTTCCCAATATCGAGTCTTAAACTCGGATGCGCCTCTTTTTTAGAACGACGATATCCAACACCTAATGGAATTCATCACTACAATTGATTGGTATACAAACTTAGTCAACCAAACGCCAAGGTAATCCAGTCTTTGATGATGTTGATTAAGCATTTCTCATTTCGGAAAACTTTCGGCTGTTATTGATAATACTTATCATAGGCATTATTGATGTAAACTTCGTACAAATAATTATTTATCGTGTATCTGTATTATTATTGTGTTTGCAACTTGACCTTTTTTTGGAGGTAGTAAAAAATGGCATCGATGTGCTACACATATTATCAAATATTTTAAATTATGGAACAATAAAATTAATACACAAATACAATCAAATAAAGTATTAATAGTAAGATGTATGGCATTTAAATCTCATTATTCCAGCAAGTTTGGGGCTGTGACATCAAATAGAACCAATTCTTCATTTTGGGATGTGTAACAACAAAGTTGAACATATCAAAACCAAGACTCGATTGGTTCACTTTGTTGTGTTCGTCATTTTATTTTCTGCAGATTTAAATGTGCTAATGGCATGTTTTTATAAAAGAAATTATATAAATCAATATCTTTAAAAATGATTTATATGTCTGTTGGCATGAAGCTTTAACATCCCATCAAAAATCCATTATGAATAATCGTTGATCAACTTTATTAGTTTTTTGGAGCCTCGTCCGAGATGTTGAACCCTTCAAATGGGTAATTCTTTTGTTCTTTTGGAATGACAGGCTTCACTTTTTCTTTATCTTAGGAAGCAGTTGATGGATTATCAACTGTGATATTATACTCAGTAGTGGCTTCTACTGTGACATCCACCTGGAAATCCAGAATTGTCAATGCTAATCATAGAGATACAAAAAATAAAAAAAGATAACTTATTTGTTGGAGGAAATCAAATAGGTTTTCCTCCTGTTTTAATTTGTCCCAATAGATTACCTATCTGTTGCAACAAATGAGTCATCAAAATTAAAACAGAAGGGAGACATGTATGATAATTTCCAACAGATGTCCCATCTGTTGCAACATATGACTAATCTGTTTGGACAAACTAAAATAGTAGGAAGTCTTGATTTAATTTGTCCCAACAGATGACCCATTTGTTACAGTAGATAGGTCATCTGTTGGTATAAATTAAAATAGTAGAAAGAACTATATGACAATTTCCAACAGATGAGTCATTTGTTCCAACAGATAAGAATAGATGACTCATCTATTGGAAAAGATGACTCATCTGTTGGAACAACCTAAAACAGTAAGGAAGTCAATGTAATTTGTCACAACAAATAGGTTATCTGTTGTGACAAATTAAAATAGTTGGTAACCTATTTGATTTTCTCCAACAGATGAGACATATGTTGCAACATATGCATCAGATGCAACAGGTTAGTCATCTGTTGCAAGAGATGTCAATGTTTATTTGATAATTTTCAGCAACTATGTTATCTGCTGAAATAGATATGTAGTCTATTTATTTGTTGGAATAGATGATAAATAATCACCTTCTTCAGCTCATGCTGCTCTCCTACGTCCCTTGTACATTTATAAAAGTACAAGACAAAGATAGAGGAGTTGTAATTTTATTTTTTTGATGCTTGATAATGCCTTAGAGATTTCTTTCCTTCTCCTCTTAGCTGCCTTGATCTCTAATAGAGTGTATGGATATGAAATCCTCTTTGATGGAATGACACCCCTGTCCGATGTTAGTTCTTTTACAGAAGCTGTTAATGCATTAATAGCATTAATTACTCCATTATTCATTAATAGCATTAATCACTCCATTATGTTTCACCTTGCAGTTTTGACATTTGCATGCAGAACATTCGCTAGGAAGGGAAAAATATACAAAACCAGTATGATCATAATCATAATGGTCTGTTATTTCAAAAACTGCAAGAGGGGCATCATTATCTCCAACAGAAACACCACTGCCACCAGAAACAGCTCCATCACCACTAATATCATCAACAATAACAAGCCCACCTTCTAAAATTATTTTTCTTGTAATGGTTGTTTCTCCAAACAATTTATTTTTTATTCTATCAATGACCTTGACCTTAGGGTCTGATAAAGTTTGCTCAGACCGTAAAGTAAAAAAATGACATCTTCAACTCTCAGTTGGTTGGAACAAGCCATCAATGCACAATCTAAAATAAATTAGTACATATATTAGAATGATGATTAAATCATTTAAAAAATCACTAATTAAAATAAAAACTTAATTATAATTAGACTTACTACTTCCTTCAGGGTGTTGAAGAGATCAAGAAATATTTTTTTTATCAATTTTGGCCGACAATCATCTCATGATTCTAGAACATGAAAATTTTTCTTGGTAGTTCAATTTTTGTCTCAAATAAGGAATGGATTCAAATGCCCAAGCCTATAAAATTAAGCTAATAAATCAAAAGAATTATTCAATAAAAATATATGAATCATAATTTAAAAAATATTTACCATGAAAGCCCATGGAAAGCCATATCAGTTGATAGTCTTTGGCGTTAATGGAGTCAACTAATATTTGACGGTCATTTTGAAGCTTTCATAACCCCAGGATAGTTGTTAAATACCTCAAGATCCTCGGAGATCTTTATTAAACCAACTAGTATGTTGTTGTTAATGTCTCTCGCCCAAAGAATATTCTGTACAAATGAAACTAAGCACAATGATTGTTTGTACTTCTTTGAAAGTCTTTTACCTTTCAACGCTTCTATCAGATTTTTGTTTTTGAAGCTTAGACCAACAAGGGACACCAAGTCATCACCATCACTTCACTTGCCTTTGCCTTTTTTGGGTGTGCGAGGTATTTTCTTGGGTTAGAATAGGTATAAGCTAAGAAGGAGGAGGATAATATTTTAGTCCAATAACTATGGCAAACTCCCTCCAACCAAAACAAACAGGTATGCCACATTAATTTATCCATACCTCATCCATATTATCTTTATTTACATACATAAACCAACGCTTGATAAGATCATATACCATGGTTATTTGGAAACGAGCATTATTATCCTCTGGCAAATCAAGATATTTCCCAAAGAAGTTGTCCCTGAAATAAGCATCCAATTTTTTGTCTCAAAATTTTTCTGAAGGTTTCAAAAGATTTTCCCATGGCTAACTTAACCACGAAATCACCAGTTAAATCTGTGGCACCATCGCACTGCATTCTCACAGGATAACTATCAATGCTGAAGGTTTTGACCAACTCTTCAGTGAAAGGACTATTAGCATTTGGATCATCTTTTTTAAAATATTCCTTATCCCCATGTTTATTATCTTCTGCTTCTGATTGAGATATCTCTTATAAAGAAAGCTCATAGAGTGGTGGATGTAACCTAGCTTCTTCACTTGTTCCTTTACTTGGACTTGATTCTGTTTCTTTTCTTTTGGGAGCTATTTTATCTAAAAATAACAGAAAATTAAAAAATATTATAATTGATTAATGTATCGTTAAAAAGGATAATAATAAATCTAACATGTGCAACATAGTAAAATAACTGTTCCAACAAATCACACATATGTTGCAACAGATGGGTTATATGTTGTAGCATATAACTAACATGTTGAAACAGATGAGTAATTTATTGAAAATAATAAAAATAGTTTCAATACTGTTGTGATTTCTTCTAACAGATCACTCATCTATTGAAACAGATGACTGGTCTGTGCAATAGATAATTCATCTGTTGCAATATATAAGTGATCTATTGGAACTGTTATCAACTGTCAATATTATTTAGATTTCTTCCAATAGAAGAGTCATCTGTCGCAACAGATTAATGATCTATTGAAAGAAATTAAAGTCTTAAACATGTTATCCTATTGGAATAGTTGATAGGATTTCATCTAATATATGATTCATCTATTACATCAGATGGTTCATCTGTTGCATTAGATGGTTCATCTATTACATCCGATGGTATTCTGTTGCTTCAGATGGCAAATATGTTGTAGAAAAAAAACAGTAGCAAGATTTTATTCAATAGAACAGCAATAATATCACCATTTAATATCAAATACACCATTTTTACCAAGAATAATAATAAATCAACCCTGCAACACCAACATAAAACACATACAACACACATACCAAGAACATCAACAGTGACCAAAAACACAAACATTGTTGTTTTGTTTGTACAAACACAAACAACAAAAATCAAACTTCAAAAACATAACAAACACCAATAAATCAAGTCAATAGTTTGACAACAAGAACTATAATAAAAATGAAAAATCATATTTCACTCCGAAAAGAGAAGAGAAGAAATAGCATAAATTAGGATTTTCTTTAGTCCTCATTTCAAATTTAAGCAAAAAATATTAAAATTATTAATCAATGCTAGAAGAGAAGTTGGATCAAGTTCCTCTTTTTTTTTATAACTAAAAAGCCCTAATTTTTTACCTGTGAAAGAAGAAAGGGACGATGAAGAACTCGAAGTTGTTATCGCCGAAGAGCAATGTTGTCCCGTTGATTGATGGTTGAAAGTCGAAAAGAAACTCAAAAATCAATTATTTATCATTGGAGATTGAAGTCCCTAGGTATTGAAGGGAGAAATTTGTAGAACTATTGGTTGGAAGAAGTTTGAAAATGTCGAGAGAGAGAGAGAGAGAAAGAGAAGAGAACGGAGAGAGATGGTTGATTTGGGAAGGAAAGGGGTGCGGGTTGGTTTGTATTTTTAAAAAAATTAGAAAGTTTTGAAAATATTAATCAAGTCTACTATTAACTTAATCAAGTTTTCTAATTATGTTTGACCCTTTTAAGTTGGTCAATGTCATCAATCCTTCATTCAAGACTTAAAAGACACATTTCCTTCAGTTTTCTCCACTAAGTTGATCATGTAATTATTATGTATTCATTGAGATTGAAATTGAACTTATAAATTGAAAGCTAATTATAGTTAACTTAATTATTTATTACTAATCATGATTTAATATAAGGCATTCCACATCAAATTAGTCAATTGATAACTCTATTTTAGGTGAATATACTTAGTTGATCATTAATTATTATGTAATTCATTGACTAGTAATTGAACTTATAAATTCAAAACTAATTATAGTTAAATCATCATATATTATGAAGTATTTCACATCAAATTAGTCAATTGATCACTCTATTTAGGAAGAATACACATAGTTGATCATGTAAGTATTATGTAATTCATAGAGATTGGAATTGAACTTATGATTTGAAAGGTAATTATAGTTAAATAAATTTATTTATTATTAATCATGATTTATTATTAAGCATTTCATATCAAATTAGTCAATTGATCACTCTATTTAGGGCGAATACACTTAGTTGATCATTAATTATTTTGTAACTCATTGAGACTGTAATTGAACTTATAACTTGAAAACTAATTATAGTTAAATTGATTTTTTTATAACTAATCATGATTTAATATAAAGTATTTCACATTAAATTAGTCAATTTATCACTCTATTTAGGACGAATACACTTAGTTGATCATGTAATTACTATGTAATTCATTGAGATTGCAATTGAACTTATAAATTAAAAGATAATTATAGTTAAATCAATTTGTTTATTACTAATCATGATTTAATAAGAAGCATTTCACATCAAATTAATCAATTGATCACTCTATTTAGGGTGAATACTTAGTTGGTCATTAACTATTCTGTAATTCATTGAGATTGTATTGGAACTTATAAATTGAAAACTAATTATAGTTAAATTAATTTATTTATTACTAATCATGATTTAATATTAAGAAGTTTACATCAAATTAGTCAATTGATCACTCTATTTAGGATGAATACACTTAGTTGATCATGTGATTACTATGTAATTCATTGAGATTGATAATGAACTTATAAATTAAAAGGTAATTATAGTTAAATTAATTTATTTATTACTCATAATGATTTAATATGAAGAATTACACATCAAATTAGTTAAATAGATATAGATATTTGTTGCAACAGATGATTAACCTGTAGCAACAAATGACCTATCAATTTAAAATTATCAAACAAATACAGATATCTATTGCAACAGATGACTAACCTATTGCAATAGATGTTTCATGTGTTGAAAATTATTAAATAAATATAGACATTTGTTGAAACAGCTGATCCATCTGTTAAAAATTATCAAGCAGGTATAAACATCTATTGCAACAAGTTATACATTTTGTTGATCATGTAATAACTATGTAATTCATTGACATTGCAATTGAATTTATAAATAGAAAGGTAATTATAGTTAAATAAATTTATTTATTACTAATCATGATTTAATATGAAGTATTTCACATCAAATTAGTCAACTGATCGCTCTATTTAGGGAGAATACTCTTGGTTGATCATTAATTATTATGTAATTCATTGCTATTGCAATTGAACTTATAAACTGAAAACTAATCATAGTTAAATCAATTTATTTATTACTAATCATGATTTAATATGAACATTTCACATTAAATTATTTAATTGATCACTCTATTTAGGGAGAATACACTTAAGTGATCATGTAATTCATTGAGATTGCAATCAAACTGATAAATTGATTTATTTATTACTAATCATTATTTAATATGAAGCATTTCACATCAAATTAGTCAATTGATTACTCAATTTAAGGCAAATACACTTAATTGATCATTAATTATTATGTAATTCTTTGAGATTGTATTAAAACTTACAAATATAAAACTAATTATAGTTAAATTAATTTGTATATTATTAGTCATGATTTAATATGAAGCATTTCACATCAAATTAGTCAATTGATCACTCTATTTAGGATAAATACACTTAGTTGATCATGTAATTACTATGTAATTCATTGAGATTGTAATTAAACTTATGAATTGTAAGGTAATTATAGTTAAATCAATTTATTTATTACTAATCATGGTTTAATATGATGTATTTCACATCAAATTAGTTAATTGATCACCTTATTTAGTATGAATTGACCTAGTTGATCATGTAACTATTATGTAATTCATTAAGATTGTAATTGAACTTATGAATTGAAAGATAGTTATAATGAAATATATTTATTTATTACTAATCATGGTTTAATATGAAGCATTTCGCATCAAATTAGTTAAATGGATATATATATATATATTTGTTGCAACAGATGTCTAACCTATTACACCAGCTGACTCATTTGTTGGAAATTATCAAATAAAAGTAGACATCTTGTAATACCCCATATTTCTCTAGCCTAAATTTAACTCTTAGCACATGAGTTATTCCATATAAATTTATAAAATACTCAGTATTTTTCAGTTTAGGGCTTACCATTGCGTAGGAAATTTAGTCAGCTTTCCAACGATATAAAGTTCGCCCAAATTTGATACTCGGGTGAAGAGTTAGAGCCATTTTTGTAAGACAGTGTACTACCTAGAAGATCAACGCATGGCGGAGGCATGCCAAATGGAAATTATCAAAATCCAGTGTTTCCTCGTGATCATGGCGCGTCGCGCCAAGCAACACTTTCAGAATTTTCTTTTCCAATGAAGCTTCGTGATTTCACCGCGTCGCACTGAGTTCAAAACTTGAAATCAGTAGGGTGGTAACACGATTTCACTGAGTCGAGCCAAGCCTTCAGTTCTCGGTTGTCATTGTAAATTGATACGGTACGATAGCGTCGCGTCGCGCCAGCATGCCAAATCAAGATTTTTTAGTCTGTTTTGAGTTTTAATTCCAAGGGCTTTTAAGTCCTTTTCCCTCACCTTAGTCAACCCAAAACACAAAATTTAATCCCTAATAACCTAATTAGTCATTATTTTATTCAATTTTTCACCAAAATCAAGAACATTCTCTTAATTAGCAAAATTCTAACCTTCAAGAATCAAGGTCAAATCTCAAGAACTCACCATCAATTATCACGAATTCATTAACCCAGGTATGTTAAATGTTCATCCATGGGTTCCTTTCACCCATGGAGTCCAAGTATCAAATTTTAATTACAAAGTTATAATATTTTCAATTTATTATGATTTTAAACTATGATCTTAACGATGAATCTCCATGAATCTTGATTTTGTACCATTCTTTAATGAAATTATCGTCGTTATCAATTCCCACATATTTCAATGTTTTCATTCTTCGAATTAAATCATGATTAAGTGTCATTGATGTTGAAATCATGCTATTACTTTTATTTTAATACTATACCCATGATTTGCCTAAGTTACTAATACAAGTGTTTGATAAAATGCCTACAAGAATAAGTACTTGATAAAAGTTCTCATGCTATGTCCTCTAGGCTTGTTATTATTTAGATATTATTGCTTTTGAGTCCTGGGGGTTTTGAATACCCAAACACTCTAGTTGTTGCATTAGTCTATCTCAGGATCTTCAGAATAACTTCAGAATATATTATGAGCATTACTAGATCAGTCAGTTAAACTTCGAACTATTTAGTAACTCAGTGTCATTCAGTTGGGAGTAAGATTTAGCACCGAGCGAGTGTAGGGATGAAAGCTTCCCCGTCAGATAGGCAGAGTCGTTAGTAACAATCCCTATTCTCCAAAACTACATAGCCAGCGTAGGATATGAGAAGTCATTCGTCAGTTTAGGATTGATTACCTCGTAGGGGTCACCCATCAATTCAGGCTTGACACCCTTAGTCTTTTGGGACAATACAGTACACCAATTTAGTTGATCCACATAGCCAGCATTAGTACCCGTGGCATTGTACTAACACCCTTCTAACTGGGGTTATAGGTTGGACCCCAATTAGCTCAGATTGGGGAATATCGGTTAGATGATACCTCTCACAGTCTCAGTTATAGTCTCAGTTCAATTTTTCAGTTTTAGTTGCTTGACTATAGCATACAGTTACCAGTAACTCAGTTATCATATTTTCAGTATCTATAGATTGTATTCAAATTATGTTATATGCTTGGTCATGCATCCCCAATATCTATAAATTTTATGTCTCATCAGTACTTACAGTTTGTATGCATCTTCAGTTTTTACGGATTTCATGAACTACATTTAGTACCTTATGTTATTCGTATATATATATATTCAGAAAATTATTTGTTCATGAAACCATGCATATTTGTCTACCTCATTTAGCATACCATTACATTCAAAATACTGATCGTATACCCTTTTCTTGCGCTATGATATTTCATATCATAGGTTTGAACGTCCAGTTCTCAGATCGCGCTTAGACTTCTCAGGTTTTCAGTAGTAGCAGTAGTGATCCTCATATTTTGAGGATAGGTTATTTTATTTCATGCTTTTAGTTTAGTAGTCAGTTGGAGTTAGTTGGGGCCTATCCCATCAACTTATATTCAGTCAGTTTAGAGGCTTTCAGACACTATAGTCAGCTATTCAGTATTCAGACGTCAATTGATATTGTCAGATTATTTTATCAGTTTGGAATTTATAGATTTTAGCAATTTTCATTAATTAAAATCTTATGGCATAATAGTTGTTCTTCTGCATTATTATTAAATTATTCAGTACTCATAGCAGGTACAACTCATGGGTTAGCTTGTGGTCCCTCGGGACTGTAAGCACCGTGTAATGCCCAGGGTGTACTCTCAAGGATTTACAAACTTGGTATCAGAGCCTAAGGTTTTAAAGTGTCCTAGGAAGTCTAAAAGCCTCATCAAGTAGAGTCTTGTGTATTAGTATGTAGTGCACCACACTTATGGGCAAGAGGCTACCAGATAATTTAGAAAAAAGTTTCCCTTTTTTCAGCATCTGTGTCATCCGATCGAGCAAGAGCTTATATTAAACTCTCTATCTAATTCATTTCTTATTTCTATTTACAGAACATGCCTCCCAAAAAGACTAACGAAACAAGAACAAGAAACCAGCCAGTACCTCCGCCCATTTAGGCAGATCCTCTGGACGACCATGTCTCTCATGCAAAATTCAGAGCTACATTCACCACTCTATCTAATTCCGTAGTAGCTCAAAATGAATTATTGACTATTTTTCAGGCCAACCCAGTGGCTAATACTACTGCAATAAGTATTTGGGACTTCACCCAAATGAACCCTCCTTCCTTCACGGGATCTAAATCTGAAGAGGATCCACAGGAATTCTTAGATATAGTTCAGAAGGTAACAAATATTATGGGGGTGACATCTAGTGAGAGTACTGAGTTAGTTGCATATCAGTAGCAGGATGTAGCCCATACATGGTTTAAGCAGTGTGCAGATGTAGGGCCTATAGAATGGGAAGAGTTTGCTACAGCCTTCTTAGACAGATTCTTCCCATTGGACTTGGCGGAGGCCAAGGGTTTATAATTTATTAACTTGAGGCAGGGTAGCATGAGAACGAATGAGTATTCCCTTAAGTTTACTCAGTTATCCATATATACTCCTCATGTAGTAGTTGACAACAGATCAAAGATGAGATAGTTTGTGTATGGTGTATTTGATAGTGTGGTCAAGGAGTGTAGGACCGTAATGCTAATTAGGGAGATGGACTTATCTAGGTTGATGGTCCATACTCAACATATTGAGGAGAAGAAGACGAAAGAGAGAAAGAGTGAGAATAAAAGGGCTAGAATGGGTAGTTTTAATTTCAGTCAACTAAGGTCAGAAAGTGGTAATCGCTCTCAGTTTTGTCAGAGATCTTCAGTCCCAGTACCCTCTTCAGAGAGTGCCCCAGTTCCCAAATTCAAAAATGATAATTTGGATAGGACACCAGGATCTAAGTCCTAAGGCAGTTTTAACAGTGCCCGTACGAATCCTCTATGTCAAAAATATGGTAGGAACTATCAAGGTGAGTGTAGAGCTGGCAGTTATGTATGTTTTATGTGTGGCAAGCCAGGCCATCAGTTTGGGAGTGCCGGGTAGTTTCTCAGAAAGGTAGGGAATTGCACCAACAGGGCCAGTCCAATAAGTTATCAGTCCCAGCCGGCGCCCGACTCAATAGGGTGCCGTTTCCAGTGCTACCAGTGGTCAGTGCCCAAACAAATTGTATGACCTTCAGTCCCGACAAAATTAGGATAATTCTCCTGATGTAGTTACTGGTACGCTGCAGGTATTTTATTTACATATTTATGCTTTATTAGACCCTGGAGCTTCTCTTTCTTTTATAACCCCTAATATAGCCGTCAACTTTGAAATCAGTCCTGAAATCTTAGCAGAGCCCATTTTAGTTTCTACCCCAGTAGGTATTTCCGTTGTAGTCAGGCAGGTATACAAGAGCTATCCGATCACAATATCTCAGAAAGTTACTTCAGTTGATCTTATAGAATTAGAGATAACGGATTTTTACATTATTCTCGGCATGGATTGGCTCCACTCATGCTATTCTTCAGTTAATTATAGAAACAAAATAGTTCATTTCCAGTTCCCAAATGAACCAGTCTTAGAATGGAAGGGTAGTACTATAGCGCTCAAGGGTCAACTTATTTCATACTTTAAAGAGAGAAAGAGAATATCCAAGGGGTATATTTACCATCTATTTTGAGTCAAAGACTCTAATTCAAAGACTTCAACCCTTGAGTCAGTTTCAGTAGTCAGGGAATTTCCAGATGTGTTCCCTGAAGATCTTCCCAGAGTTCCTCCCGAAAGGGAAATCGACTTTGGAATTGACCTTCTCCTAGACACTCAGCCTATCTGTATTCTGTCGTAGAGAATGGCTCTAACCGGACTTAAAGAATTAAAAGGACAATTAAAGGATCTCCTAGATAAGATATTCATCATCCCCAGTGTCTCCCCGTGGGGCAAACTAATTCTATTCGTGCGTAAGAAAGACGGCTATCTCAGAATGTATATTGACTACAGTTAGTTGAACAAAGTCACCATCAAGGATCTACTGGCTGAGGGGGATGATCATCAACCCTATGGACAAAGTCTCTGCGAGGAGGCATACTCTGTAAATGAAAGAATGAAGTGGATTAGACTGAGGATAAACTTGATCTCATGCTCACTTGCACGAAATGATCACTGAAAGAAGAGGAACTGCTCCTAAGAACTTCCTGTAGCCTCTTCAACATAAATGTGGCGCGCTACACACCCATGTACAAGACTCTACTAGATGCGGCTTTTCAGACTCCCTAGGATAATCTTGAACCATAGGCTCTGATACTAAGTTTGTAATGCCACGAGATCCCATCCCGAGATGTCACATGGTGCTTATGGACCCGAAGGACCACAAGCTAACCCTTTTCTGATATCTGTACCTGTACACTGCATAATATCTTAAATAAATGTGGACACTTACCATAAGGTTCAACACATCTATACATACTCAAAACTAGAAAATGAATACTAATACATCCATCTGAAAAGCCTCTAAACTGTCTAAACTGTGGAGTTGATGGGACAGGTCCCCAACTAAATCTGTCAACTGAAAATAAACAAAATCTAAAACAATAATAGTAAACTGAGATTCATTCTCGAAAGAAGAGGACTCACTGCTACTGCTGCTGACGGGGACTGAACTGCTGAGGATAATCTGGATCTTGTTCCTCTAAACCTATGGTGTCAAATAAAATACCATAGCGCAAATGCGTCAGTACAGGAATGTACCGAGTATGTAGATGAGGTAGGTTAATGCAAGGTCTCATGCATGTACAATATCTAAACTGAATAATCATGAAAGATGTCGCATGAGAACACATACATGAATGCACAGAACATGAAAACAATCATCGCAACTCTAGATACTGAAACTCGCATACCACTTTACTGCAGACTGTACTCACTATAGATACTGAGATACTGAATCACTGACTCTTTTAATACTGATAACTGAGGATCTGGATGTGCTTACATCAAGGACTGTACTCTGTACTTACTGCTTTTGACTGATAGAATTAGAGATCAACTTTGCTGACAGATTATTCTGGAAGTGATTATCAATGATAAGAAGTATGATTATATCTGAATCTGACGATAAGAATATTCAATAGAAATCTGATACTGTGATCAAGCCTGTCTGGCGACATATTCTGAATATGATATCAATCAACTGTATATGTGACCAAGCCTATCTATTGGGATGGTCCATGAATCAACGGAACTATCTGATTTCTTCATAAAAATAGATGATTGTATCTGATAGTCCTGATTTCTGAAGATTGATTCTAAGACTGAGATTGAATCTGAAACTGAAACTGTGAGAAGTAGTCACTTAACCGGCATGTCCCAACCTACCACAGGTGGGGTCCAACCTCTACGCTTGATTGGGAGGGTGCCAATACCGTGCCACAGGTAAGGACATTATCTTTATGTGACCCTCATCTATCAAGTGTTCAAACAAGGACGGTAGAGCCCTCATCTAATAGGTCAATCCACCTCATCTACCCTCATCTAATAGGTATGATATCTCTCATCTACCCTTAACTAGTAGGTATGATGTCTCAACCTATGCTGGCAACGTAGTTTTGGAGCACAAAGATTGTATCTAAGAATCACACCCTCTACTAGTAGGTGAGTTCATATCCTTGATCTCACTCGGTGCTAGTTTCTACTCCCAACTTAAAGACTCTGACTGAATTCTTAACTGAGCACAACTGAACTAAATCTGATACTGATCATGTTTCTCAAAATATCTAACTGAGTTACGCTGAGATTACTTAGTTTCGTATCTGACGAAAAAGACTTCGAATCATAGTATCTGACTGACGATACAGATCTTGAATAGATTACTCAAATCACTTCTGATATTAGAATTGAATCACTTGAATACTATTAGATCTGAGCTGATTATAGGACTAAGGCTATATTACTAGCGATTCAGAGATTACAGAGATTTCTGAGATTACTGAGCTTTCTTAAGTTCCGTACTTGTCTGAGGATACAGAGGTCTATAGTTCACTGAGTTCTGAGAATAATGGCTCAACTAGAATTATCGAGAAACTGACACGGGATCTAGACAACAACTCTATTATTGGGTATAAATACCCCCAAGACTCGATAGCATAAAAGTAAGCATCATTATTCATTCATCATCACAAGCATTCATGCATCATAACAATTATTCAAGCATCTTCACAAGTAATTCAGGAATCATGCCATATGTTCATTTCTACAGCCATAAAACATCACCTCAAGCATTTAAGGATCTCAAACGTCTATTCATCCTCACAGTCGCCAAGGAATCACTTTAAGCATCTCGGAATCATAATCATATAATAACGTAGGTGAAACATGCTACTAGATTGTACTCCCTTCAACAAGGTTTTACCTCAGCTATTACACACCTATATCGATCTTGACATGTGTTTAGATATCCCATGGCTTGGGGAGACTTCATACTATCACATCATAACTTACTTGCTAACCACTTGGCATGTATTAAAATCTTAACATATATCAAGAGCGCATAATTGGGAGAATTTACAACCATCATATCTCGACTTGTTCACTAGGGTCTTTCAATAACCACTAGACATGACCGATTTTACACCTACTTGGAAATTTCATGCTATCTTAGCAAATTTCACTCACTAAGGCATTTTATCAAACACTAGGCATGCATGGACTAGCTCAAAATTTAGGGTTTCCTATTCAAAATACTATAGTGGCCCTTATGCTTCACCTAATCTCTTTATCAACCCTATGGGGAATGATCTTCACTTATTCAACCATTTCTACACCCAAAAGTCATGAACACATCACATGGAAAAACAACTTTAAGAGGGTCTATCACAAACATCACATGAATTCCACATACTAGGGTCAAAGCTCATAAATTTTGTAGGCAAACATAAATCAAAACTCAACAACACATTAAACATCCATTTCAACTCATACAAATCATTAATAACTCATAAACATAAAAGTCTTTTAGTTTTAAAAAGGGTTCTTGAGCTTCTTGGATGAAAGGGACCCAAGAATCAACATCTACATACCTTAACCTTTGAAATCGGATGAACTTTAGTGCTTGAAACTTTATCCACACTTGAAATAAATAAATTCTTGAAGCCCACACTATGAGGAACTTGATTCTTGAAGAAACCTTGAAGAATTTATGGATGAATTTTGGAAGATTAGGGTTCTTGAATGAAACCCTAGATATTCTTGAGAGAATTGGAAAAGAAAATAATTGAATTAGGGTTTGAATGAGGGTTCCTCATATTTATAGAGGCTCAAAAAAGGTCGGAAATGACCAAAATACCCTTACAAAAATGCCCTTGAATTGCTGGAAAAATATACTTGACGCCATCTGTGACAGGCTGTCAGGTCCGTGATAGGCCGTCACGAATGGTCGTCACAAAAGGGGTCCAAATTCTTGATTTTCTGCCCAGGGCTGATGACATCGTTAGAAATGTCGTTAGAATGTGACGACGTCGTCAAAAAGGTCGTCAGAAACGTGATAGCCCGTCAGAAATGTCGTCACCATTTTCCAACTTGACATGCTTGAATAAAATGGGGATAACTCTTTTCTCCGATATCGGATTTAGGCGAAATTCATATTGTTGGAAAGATAATTCAAAGATATTTCATTTGATATATAGAAATCAACCCAGTTATTTATATACAACGAGTTATGGTTGATTGAATTTGACCCAAATTTTTACAATCACTAAAACTTGAACGATAGGAAAACTTTCAACTCGACCATGAGTTAGGGGACCTCTATGATCTTAATTCATGATCAAATAGATTCCCACACGATTCAAAGTATTTCATACTTGGGAGGATATTTCTAAAACATTTTGACTCGGATTTTTGTTTTACCAAATACGCTCTAAGGCTCAGATTGGAAGAGGATTTTGCGGTGCATTACATTATCTCCCCCTTGAGAACATTCGTCCTTGAATGTCGCTTAATAGACTGAAATTACGGATAAATAGAACTTACTCAAGAAATGGAAACATCTCAGATCAGGACTACGCAACTGGAACGACTGACATATAGAGTTCTCACACTGGGCATGCATATATGATGCATAGAATACTCGACTGATGATACTCATAGCTGAATTCTCATAATACACATGCATATCTGATGCATGGACTCATAAATGGGATGATCTCATGAATACACGACTGAACACACACTGACAAGCTTAACTCTTTCTACTAAATGCGCATATCTAATGCATGAATGTCCGGCTAAGCTGACTTTTGAAAGCACGACTTTACAATGCAACAATAATTGATGCTAACTTTATAAGAAAAATCTGAAAATGCATCAAAATGAATCTAATAGCATGCAACATCATAATACAATGGGGTATCTCCCCCTTGGTACTCTATGTCCCTCTAAACACACTTCGCTAAAATATTGGAGAGATGCGTGGGGCAACTACAGACTGGGTCATAATTGACCGATCAAGATCTGAAACTTATGCATAAATCATGCTAACATATAAGCTCAAAATGAGAGCAAAGGATCTATCAATTCATAACATAAAGATGAAGGTCTCATAACATACCCGGGTCAATTTCAGGGAACTTTCCCGATCAAAGGTGAGCCTGAAGTACATACAATCTATTATGAGCTGAAGGATGACTACGCTGACTTCGGGGACCTGGCTTAGGACAGTATCAAATACGTTATGGTCGATTGAATTTGACCCAAATTTTTACGGTCACTAAAACTTGAACGATAGGAAAGCTTTCAACTCAATCATGAGTTAGGGGACCTCTATGATCTTAATTCATGCTCAAATAGATTCCCACATGATTCAAAGTATTTCATACTTGGGAGGATATTTCTGAAATATTTTGACTTAGATTTTTGCTTTACCAAATACGTTCGAAGGCTCAGACTGGAAGAGGATTTTGTAGGGCATTACATTCAGTCTGTTCTGAGTTTTAATTCCAAGGGCTTTTAAGTTATTTTCTCTCACCCCAGTCAGCCTAAAATACAAAATTTAATCCCTGATAACCTATTTAGTCATTATTTTATTCAATTTTTCCACAAAATCAATAACATTCTCTCAATTAGCGAAATCCTAACCTTTAAGAATCGAGGTCAAATCTCAAGAACTCACCATCAATTCTCATGAATTTGTCAACCCAGGTATGTTAAATGTTCATCCATGGGTTTCTTTCACCCATGGAGTCCAAGTATCAAATTTTAATTATAAATTCATAATTTTTTCAAGTTATTATGATTTTAAATTATGATCTTAACCATGAATCTCCATGAATCTTGATTTTGTACCATTCTTTAATGAAATTATCGTTGTTATAATTCCCACATGTTTCAATGTTGTCATTCTTTGAATTAAATCATGATTAAGTGTCATTGATGTTGAAATCATGCTATTACTTTAATTTCAATACTATACCCATGATTTGCCTAAGTTACGAATACAAGTGTTTGATAAAATCCCTACAAGAATAAGTACTTGATAAAAGTACTCATGATATGTCCTCTAGGCTTGATATTATTTTGCTATTATTGCTTTTGAGTCATTGGGGTTTTGAATACCTGAACACTCTAGATGTTGCATTTGTCTCATCTCAGTATCTTCATAATAACTTCAGAATATATTATGAGCATTACTAGATCAGTCAGTTAAAGTCCGAATTATTTAGTAACTCAGTGTCATTCAGTTGGGAGTAGAATTTAGCACCGAGCGGGTCTAGGGATGATGACTTCCCCTTCAAATAGGTAGAGTCATTAGTAACAATCCTTTTGCTCCAAAACTATACAGCCAGTGTAGGATATGAGAAGTCCCCCATCAATTTAGGCTTGACAATCTTGCAGGGGTCACCCATCTGTTCAGGCTTGACACCCTTAGTCCTTTGGGGTAATATAGTACACTAATTTAGTGGATCCACATAGCCAACGTTAGTACCCATGGTACGGTACTAACACCCTTCCAACTGGGATTATGGGTTGGATACCAATTAGCTCAGATTGGGGCATGTCGGTTAGATAATACCTCCCACAGTCTCAATTACAGTCTCAATTCAGTTATTTTATTTTAGTTATTTGACCATAGCATACAGTTACCAGTAACTCAGTTATCAGATTTTCATTATCTATAGATTATATTCATATCATGTTATATTCTTGGTAATTCATCCCCATTTCTATAGATTTCATGTATCATTAGTACTTACAGTTTTCATGCATCTTCAGTATTTACAGATTCCATGCACTCCATTCAGTACCTTATGTTATTCGTATATATATATTCAAAGGATTATTTGTTCATGTTCATAAAACCATGCATATTTGCCTACCTCATTTAGCATACCAGTACATTCAAAGTACTGATCGCATATCCTTTTCTTGCGCTATGATGTTTTATCTCATTGGTTCAAAAGTCTAGTTCTCGGATCGCTCTTAGACTTCTTAGGATTTCAGCGGTAGCAGTAGTGAGTCCTCATATTTCGAGGACAAATTATTTATTTTATGCTTTCAGTTTAGTAGTCAGTTGGAGTTCGTTGTGGCCTGTCCCATCAACTCATATTCACTCAGTTTAGAGGCTTTCAGACACTATAGTCAGCTATTCAGTATTCAGACTTCAGTTAATATTGTCAGATTATTTTATCAGTTTGGCATTTACAGATTTTATAAGTTTTCAATACTTAAAACCTTATGGCATAATAGTTGTTCTTCCACATTACCATTATATTATTCAGTACTCACAGTTGGTACCATATCATGGGTTAGCTTGTAGTTCCTCAGGACTATAAGCACTGTGTGACGCCCTGGGTGTACTCTCGGGACTTTACAGACTTGGTATCAGAGCCTAAGGTTATAAAGTGTCCTAGAAAGTCTAAAATCCGCATCAAGTAGAGTCTTGTGCATGGGTGTGTAGCGCATCACACTTATGGGCAAGAGGCTACCTGACATTTTATGAAAAAGTTTCCCTTCTTTCAGCATCCGTGTCATATGACCGAGTAAGAGATCATGTTAAACTCTCTGTGTAATTCATTTCTTCCTTTCGTTTACAAAATATCCCTCCCAAAAAGAATAACAGAAAAAAAACAAGAAACCAGACATCACCTCTACTCGTTCAGGCAGATCCTCTAGTTGATATGTCACCCATGCAGAATTTATAGTTATGTTCACCACTCTAACCAATTCAGTAGAAGCTCAGAATGAATGGCCAACCATTGTTCAGGCCAACCCAGTTACCAATACTGATGCAATGAGGATTCAGGACCACCCGAATGAACCTTCCTTCCTTCACAGTATCTAAGTCTGAAGAGGATCTACAAGAATTGTTAGATATGGTTCAAAAGGTAACAAATATTATGGGGGTGACATCTAGTGAGAGTGATGAGTTTGTTGCATATCAGTTATAGGATGTAGCCCATACATGGTTTAAGCAGTGAAAGGTAGATAAGGGTGTAGATACAGGGTATGTAGAATGGAAAGAGTTTGCTACAGCCTTCTTAGACAGACTTTTCCCATTGGAGTTGAGGGAGGCCAAGGTTTTAGAATTTATTAACTTGAGGAAGGGCAGCATGAGTGTGAATGAGTATTCCCTCAAGTTTACTCAGTTATCTTGATATACTCCTCATGTAGTAGCTGACAGCAGATCCAAGATAAGTAAGTTTTTGTATTGTGTATCTGATAGTGTGGTCAAGGAGTGTAGGACTGCAATGTTGATTAGAGAGATGGACTTATCTAGGTTGATGGTCCATGCTCAATAAATTGAGGAGCAGAAAACCAAGAAGAGAAAGAGAGAGAATAAGAGGGCTAGAATAAGTAGTTTTAATTTTAGTCAACCAAGGTCAGAAGGTGGTAACCGCCTTTAGTTTTGTCAGAGATCTTCATCCCTAGTACTCTCTTCAGCTAGTGCCCTAGTGCCCAAATTCAGAAATAATAACTGGGATAGGTCACCAGGCTCTAAGTCCCAAGGCAGTGTTAACAGTGCCCGTATGAATCATCTATGCTAGAAATATGGTAGGAACCATCAGGGTGAGTGTAGAGCTAGAAGTGATGTGTACTTTGGGTGTGGAAAGCGAGTCCATCAGATTTGGGAGTGTCGGGTAGTTTCTTAGAAAGGTAGGGAGTTGCATGATTAGTGCCAGTCTTATCAGTCGTTAATCCCAGGTGATCGCCCAACTCAGCAGGGTGTCGCTTCTAGTGCTACCAGTGGTCTGCACCTAAATAGATTGTATGCCCTTCAGTCCCAATAAGATCAGGAAAATTCTCCTGACATAGTTACTAGTAAGCTGCAGGTCTTTCATTTACATGTTTATGCTTTATTAGACCCTGGAGCTTCTCTTTCTTTTGTTACCCCTTATATAGTCGTCAAATTTGGAACCAGACGTGAAAGCTTAGCAGAGCCTATTTCAGTGTCTACCCCAGTAGGTGTTTCCATTGTAGCCAGTAAAGTATACAGAAATTTTCCGATCACAGTATCTTAGAATATTACTTCAGTTGATCTTGTGTAATTAGAGATGACTAATTTTGACGTCATTCTCGGCATGGATTGGCTCCACTCATGCTATTCTTCAGTTAATTGTAGAAATGGAATAGTTCATTTCTAGTTCCCAAATGAACTGGTCTTAGAATTGAGGGGTAGTACTACAGCGCTCAGGGGTCAGCTTGTTTCATACGTTAAAATAAGATAGATGATATCCAAGGGGTATATTTACCATCTTATTGGAGTCAAAGACTCTAATTCAGAGACTCCAACCCTCGATTCGTTTTAGTAGTCAGGGAATTTCTAGATGTGTTCCCTGAAGCTCTTCCCGGAGTTCCTCGTGAAATGGAAATCGACTTTGAAATAGACCTTCTCCCAGACACTCAGCCTATTTGTATTCCACCTTATAGAATGGCTCAAGCCGAACTTAAAGAATTAAAATAACAGTTAAAAGATATCTTAGATAAGGGATTCATCAGACCCAGTATCTCCCTGTTAGGCGCACCAGTTCTATTCGTGCATAAGAAAGGCAGTTCTCTCAAAATGTGTATTGACTACTGTCAGCTGAACAAAGTCACCATCAAGAATAAATATTCACTTCCTAGAATCTGTGACTTATTTGACCAACATCAGGGCGCCAGTTACTTTTCTAAGATAGACCTTAGATCCGACTATCATCATCTCAGAGTCAAAGAATGTTATATTCCGAAAACAGCTTTCCGAACCCGGTATAGTCACTTTGAATTTCTAGTCATGTCCTTTGGTCTTGCTAATTCCCCAACATCTTTCATGGATTTAATGAATCACGTGTTTAAGCAGTACTTGGACATGTTCGTTATAGTCTTCATCGATGACATTCTTGTCTATTCCTATAGCGAGAATGATAATACAGATTACCTTAAAATCGTACTTCAGACTCTCAAAACTCATCAGTTGTTTACCAAATTTAGAAAGTGTGAATTTTGGCTAAGGTCAGTAGCATTCCTTGTCCATATTATTTTTGGAAATGGCATTAGAGTTGATTCTCAGAAGATCGAGGTAGTGAGAAACTGGCCCAGGCTTATCTCTCTGTCAGACATTAGGAGTTTGTTGGGTTTAGCTGGCTATTACCATTGGTTTTGTTGAACGGTTTTTTTCTATTGTGTCCTCTATGTCCAGATTGACTCATAAAAAAGTTAAGTTTCAGCGGTCTAATTCCTGTAGGAAGAGTTTTCATGAGATGAAGACTCGACTCACTTCAGCCTAAATTTTGACATTTCCAAATGGTTCAGATGGGTTTGTTGTGTACTGTGATTCTTCCAGAGTTCAGTTGGGTTGTGTTTTGATGCAAAGAGGTAAGGTCATAGGCTATGCCTCTAGACAACTTAAGCCCCATGAGAAGAATAAATCCACCTATGACCTTGAATTGGGTGTTATAGTGTTCGCCTAAAAGATTTGGAGAAACTATTTGTATGGGGTGTATGTTGAAGTTTTCACAGACAAAAAAAACTTACAGTATGTGTTCTCTCAGAAAGATTTGAATTTGTATCAAAGAAGGGGGTTAAAGTTGTTGAAAAATTATGACATGAGTGTTATGTATCTTCCAGGTAAGGACAATATAGTGGAAAATACTCTCAGTAGATTGTGTATGAGTAGTG
Organism: Capsicum pubescens; assembly: GCA_030864215.1. NCBI lineage: Eukaryota > Viridiplantae > Streptophyta > Magnoliopsida > Solanales > Solanaceae > Capsicum > Capsicum pubescens. Next base: position 198,057,504 of record CM061547.1, on the reverse strand, counting down.
TTGCTCATGTTGAGAATGGTAAGAAGAAGTTAGTTCAAGAAGTTCATCAGCTTGCCCGACTAGACGTCCTATTAGTCGGTTCAGCAGAGGGTAGTGCGTGGGTGCAAAGTAGTTCAGAATCATCTCTAGTTTTTAAGGTAAAGGAAAAGTAGGATAGAGATCCCAATCAAGTAAAGAGAAAAGTGTCAGTCAGAAATTAGAAGGTAGAAGTTTTCTCCCAAGGACAGATGGTGTGTTGCGTTGTCAGGGTTGGATATGTGTGCCAGGTGTAGATAACTTGAGGTAAAGAATTTTTACAGAAGTGCATAGTGCGCGTTACTCTATTCATCCAGGGGCCACTAAGATGTACCGTGATTTACGGGAGATCTATTGGTGGAGCAGAATGAAGAGGGATATTGCAGAGTTTGTAGCTAAGTGCTTGACATGTCAGCAGGTTAAGATTGAGTTCCAGAAGCCTAGTGGGTCCATGAAGGAATTCAGTATTACTACATAGAAATGGGAAGAAGTGAACGTGGACTTTGTGATGGGTTTACCTCGTACTCGTCATCAGCATGATTTGATTTGGGTTATCATTGACAAGATGACCAAATTTTCTCATTTCTTGCCAGATCATACCTCTTATTTTGCTGAGGACTATGCCAAACTCTACCTCAGAGAGTTGGTTAGGTTGTACGGTGTTTCTTTATCCATCATCTCAGATAGAGGTCCTCATCTTACCTCTCACTTCAGGAAGGCATTTCAAAAAGGTCTCAGTATCTAATTTCACCTCAGTACAAACTTTTACCCTCAGACAGATGGTCAAGTAGAAAGGACCATTCAGACTCTAGAGGATATGTTAAGAGCCTACGTTGTTAATCTTAAAGTTAGTTGGGATGACCACTTGACTTTGATTGAATTCGCATAAAATAATAACTATCATTCCAGTATCCACATGGTTCCGTTTGAGGCTCTTTATGGTAGGAGATGTAGGTCTTTAATTAGTTTGTTTTAAGTGGGTGAGGCCGCAGTAGTAAGGACTGACTTGTTGTTTGATGCTTTAGAAAAAGTCCAGTTGATCAGAGAAATCCTTAGGGCAGCCCAGAGCCGACAGAAATCATATGCAGATGTGAGGAGAAAAGATCTTGAGTTTTAAGTCAGTGATTTTGTGTACTCAAAAAACTCTCCCATTAAGGGAGTTAAGAGGTTCGGCAATAAAGGGAAAATCAGTCCCCAATATATTGGTCCTTACAAAATTCTCAGTCGTCTTAAATAGGTAGCTTACGATCTTGAGTTGCCTTCAGATCTAGCTTCAGTACACCCTGTGTTCCATGTCTCATTGTTGAAGAAGTGTATTGGTGACCTAGCTGTAATTATTCCCTTCTAAAGTATAGATGTTTAGAACAGTCTTTCCTATGAGGAGGTTCCAGTCGAAATTCTTGATCATCAAGTTTGTAGGCTAAGGAACAAAGAAGTTCCACTAGTCAAAGTCCTTTGGCGGAATCAGTCCATTGAGGGAGCTACTTGGGAAGAAGAAGCAAATATGCGAACCAAGTATCCTCACCTCTTCTCCGCAAACTCAAATTCATCTTGAGGTATCAGCCTTCCTTAGATTTACTCAGCTCCATGTTAAGTTACAGTTACAAACTTCAGTTATCATGGCATATCATTCCCATGTTAGTCTTGCATTCATGAATCAGCTTAACCATGTATTCATGTATCAGATATGCATGTTTAGTATGTAAACTCAGTCTATCAGTATTCCTTAACTTAATCAGTCTCATTCGAGGATGAATGTTCCCAAGGGGGAGATATTGTAATACCCCATATTTCCCTAGCCTAAATTAAACTCTTAGCACATGAGTTATTCCATATAAATTATTAAACTACTCAGTATTTTTTTAGTTTGGAGATTACCATTGCGTAGGAAATTCAATCAGCTTTCTAACGATATAAAGTTCTCCCAAATCTGATACTCGGGTGAAAAGTTAGAGCTATTTTTGTAAGACAGTGTACAACCTGGAACATCAACGCATAGCGGAGGCATGCCAAATGGAAATTGTCAAAATCTAGTGCTTCATCACGATCATGGTGTGTCGCACCAACCAACACTTTCAGAATTGTCCTTTTCTAATGAAGCTCTGTGATTTCACCACGGCGCGCTGTGTCCAAAACTTGAAATCAATAGGGTAATGCGATTTCACCGCGTTGCGCCAAGCATTCTGTTCCCAGTTGTCATTTTCCAATGCCATGGCGCGATAGCTCCGCGTCGCTCCAGCATGCCAAATTGGAATTTTTCAATCAGTTCCGAGTTTTAATTCCAAGGGCTTTTAAGTCCTTTTCCCTCAACCCAGTCAGCCCAAAAAACAAAATTTAATCCCTAATAACCTAATTAGTCATTATTTATTTCAATTTTTTTCCAAAATAAGGAACATTCTCTCAATTAACAAGACCCTAACCTTCAAGAATCAAGGTCAAGTCTCAAGAACTTACCATCAATTCTCACGAATTCTTCAACCCAGGTATGTTAAATGTTCATCGATGGATCCCTTTCACCCATGGAGTCCAAGTATCCAATTTTAATTACAAAGTTATAATCTTTTCAAGTTATTATGATTTTAAATGTTGATCTTAACCATGAATCTCCAAAAATCTTGATTTTGTACCATTCTTTAATGAAATTACCGTTGTTATCAATTCCCACATGTTTCAATGTTGTCATTCTTCGAATTAAATTATGATTAAGTATCATTGATATTGAAATCATGCTATTACTTTAATTTTAATACTATACACATGATTTTCCTAAGTTACGAATACAAGTTTTTGATAAAATGCCTACAAGAATAAGTACTTGATAAAAATTCTCATGCTATGTCCTCTAGGTTTGATATTATTTTTCTATTATTGCTTTGAGTCTTGAGGGTTTTAAATACCCAAGCACTCTAGCTGTTGCATTAGTCTCATCTCAGAATCTTCCGAATAACTTCGGAATATATTATGAGCATTACAAGATCAGTCAGCTAAACTCCGAATTATTTAGTAACTCAGTGTCATTCAGTTGGGAGTTGGATTTAGCATCGGGCGAGTGTAGGGATGAAGACTTCCCCGTCAGATAGTCAGAGTCATTAGTAACAGTCCATGTGCTCTAGAACTATGTATCTAACATAGGATATGAGAAGTTACCCATTAATTTAGGCTTGACTACCTCGCAGGGGTCACCCGTCAGCTCAGGCTTGACACCTTTAGTCCTTCGGGAAAATACAGTACACCAGTTTAGTGGATCCACATAGCCAGCATTAGTACCCGAGGCACGGTACTAACACCCTTCCAACTGGGGTTATAGGTTGGACCCTAATTAGCTCAGATTAAGGCATGTCGGTTAGACGATACCTTCCACAGTCTTAGTTACAGTCTCAGTTCAGTTATTCAGTTTTTGTTGCTTGACCATAGCATACAGTTACCCGTAACTGAGTTATCATATTTTCAGTATCTATACATAAAATTCAGATCATGTTATATTCTTGGTCATGCATCCCCAGTATCAATTGATTTCATGTATCTCAGTACTTATAGTTTTCAAGCATCTTCAGTATTTACAGATTTTATGCACTCCATTTAGTACCTTATGTTATTCGTATATATATATATATTAAGAAGATTATTTGTTCATGTTCATAAAACCATGCATATCTGCCTACCTCATTTAGCATACCAGTACATTCAAAGTACTGATCGCATACCCTTTTCTTACACTATGAGGTTACATATCATAGGTTCAGATGTCTAGTCCTCATATCATGCTTAGACATCTCAGATTTTTAGCAGTAGCAGTAGTCAATCCTCATATTTTGAGGACAGATTATTTTATTTCATGCTTTAAGTTTAGTAGTCAGTTGGAGTTAGTTAGGGCATGTCCCATCAACTCATATTCAGTCAGTTTAGAGGCTTTCAGACACTACAGTCAGTTATTCAGTATTCAGACATCAGTTGATATTGTCAGATTATTTTATCAGTTTGGCATTTACAAATTTTATTAGTTTTCATTACTTAAAACCTTATGGCAGAATAGTTGTTCTTCTGTATTATCATTATATTATTCAGTACTCACAACAGGTACCATGATATTGAAATCATACTATTACTTTAATTTTAATACTATACCCATGATTTGCCTAAGTTAGGAATACACGTGTTTGATAAAATGCCTACAAGAATAAGTACTTAATAAAAGTTCTCATTCTATGTCCTCTAGGCTTGATATTATTTTAATATTATTGATTTGAGTCTTGGGGGTTTTAAATACCCTAGCACTCTAGCTGTTGCATTAGTCTCGTATCAATATCTTCAGAATAACTTTGGAATGTATTATAAGCTTTACTAGATCAGACATTTAAACTCCGAACTGTTTAGTAACTCAGTGTCATTCAGTTAGGAGTAGGATTTACCACCGGGCGAGTGTAAGGATGACGACTTCCCCGTCAGATAGGCAGAGTCGTTAGTAATAGTCCCTGTTCTCTAGAACTACGTAGCCAGCGTGGGATATGAGAAGTCACCCATCAGTTTAGGGGTCACCCGTCAGTTCAGGATTGACACCTTTAGTGCTTTGGAACAATACAGTACACCATTTTAGTGGATCCACACAGCCAGCATTAGTACCCGTGGAACGGTACTAATACCTTTCCAACTGAGGTTACAGGTTGGACTCCAATTAGCTCAGATTAGGGAATATCGGTTAGATAATACCTCCCACAGTCTTAGTTACAGTCTCAGTTCAGTTATTCAGTTTCAGTTGCTTGACCATAACATACAGTTAGTAATAACTCAGTTATCAGATTTTCAGTAGCTATAGATAATATTCAGATCATGTTATATGTTTGATCATGCATCCCCAGTATCAACAGATTTCATGTATCATTAGTACTTATAGTTTTCATGCATCTTCAGTATTTATAGATTTCATGCACTTCATTTAGCACCTTATGTTATTTGTATATATATATTCAGAAGATTATTTGTTCATGTTCATGAAACTATGCATATTTGCCTACCTCATTTAGCATACTAGTACATTTAAAGTACTGATCGCATACCCTTTTCTTATGTTATGATGTTTCATATCATAGGTTTGGACGTCCAGTTCTCGAATTACGCTTATACTTCTCAGGTTTTTAGCAGTAGAAGTAGTGCGTCCTCATATTTTGAGGACAGATTATTTTATTTTATGCTTTCAGTTTAGTAGTCAGTTGGAGTTAGTTGGGGCCTACCCCATCAACTCATATTCAGTCAGTTTAGAGGCTTTCAGACACTACAGTCAGTTATTTAATATTCAGACTTCAGTTGATATTGTCAGATTATTTTATCAGTTTGGCATTTACAAATTTTATCAGTTTTCATTACTTAATACCTTATGGCATAAAAATTGTTCTTCTGCATTATTATTATATTATTCATTACTCACAGCAGGTACCAGCTCATGGGTTAGCTTGTGGTCCCTCAAGACTATAAGTATCGTGTGACGCCCAGGATGTACTCTCGGAGATTTACAAACTTGGTATCAAAGCCTAAGGTTTTAAAGTATCCTAGGAAGTCTGAAAGATGCATCAAGTAGAGTCTTATGCATGGGTGTATAGCGCGCCACACTTATGGGCACCAGGGTAGTAGACGTTTTAGGAAAAAGTTACCCTTCTTTTAGTATTCGTGTCGTGCGATCGAGCAAGAGCTCATGTTAAACTCTCTGTCTAATTTATTTCTTCCTTCTATTTATAGAACATGCCTTCCAAAAAGACAAGCGAAAGAAGATCAATAAACTAGCTAGTACCTCTGCCCGTTCAGGCAGATCCTTTGGACGAGCATGTCTCCTATGCAAAATTCAGAGCTGCATTCACTACTCTAGCCAATTTCGTAGCAGCTCAGAATGAATGGAAAACCGTTGTTCGTGCCAACCCAATGACCAATATTGCAGTAATGAGGATTCAGGACTTCAACCGAATGAACCCTCCTTCCTTCAAGGGATCAAAGTCTGAAGAGGATCCACAGGAATTCTTAGATATGGTTCAAAAGGTAACAAATATTATGGGGGTGACATCTAATGAGATTCCTGATTTGGTTGCATATCAGTTGTAGGATGTAGCCTATACATACATTAAGCAGTGGAAGGTAGATAGGGGAGCAGATGTAGGGCCTGTAGAATGGGAAGAGTTTGCTATAGCCTTCGTAGACAGATTCTTTCTATTGGAGTTGAGGGAGGCCAAGGTGTTAGAATTTATTAACTCTAGGAAGGGCAGCATGAGCGTGAAGGAGTATTCCCTAAAGTTTGCTTAGTTAGCCAGATATACTCCTCATGTAGTAGCTGACAGCAAATCCAAGATGAGAAAGTTTGTGTATGGTGTATCTGATAGTGTGGTTAAGGAGTGTAGGATTGCAATGCTAATTAGGAAGATGGACTTTTCTAGGTTGATGGTCCATGCTCAACAGATTGAGAAGAAGAAGACCAAAGAGAGAGAGGGAGAATAAGAGGGCTAGAATAGGTAGTTTTAATTTCAGTCAACCAAGGTCAGAAGGTGGTAACCTCCCTCAGTTTTGTCAGATATATTTAGCCCTAGTACCTTCTTTATCCAGTGCCCCAGTGCCCAAATTTAGAAATGATAACAGAGATAGGACACTAGGCTCTATGTTCCAAGGCAGTGTTAACAGTACTTGTATGAATCCTCTATGTCAGAAATATGGTAGGAACTATCAGGGTGAGTGTAAAGCTGGCAGTGATGTGTGCTTTGGGTGTGGCAAGCCAGGATATCAGATTCGGGATTGCCGGGTAGTTTCTTAGAAAGGTAGAGAGTTACACCAACAGGGCCAGTCCCATCAGTCGTCAGTCCCATCCGGTCGCCTGAATCAGCAGGGTGCTTCTTCCAGTGCTACCAGTGGTCAACGCCCAAATAGATTGTATGCCCTTCAGTATCAACAAGATCAGGATAATTCTCCTGATGTAGTTACTGGTACACTTCAGGTCTTTCATTTACATGTTTATGCTTTATTAAAACCTGGAGCTTTTCTATCTTCTGTAACCCCTTATATAGCCGTCAACTTCGAAATCAATCCTGAAATCTTAGCAGAGCCCATTTCAGTATCTACCCCATTAGGTGTTTCCATTGTAGCTAGGCAGGTATATAGGAACTGTCCGATCATAATATCTCAGAAAGTTACTTCAGTTGATCTTGTGGAATTACAGATGATGGATTTTGACATCATTCTCGACATGGATTGGATTCACTCATGCTATGCTTTAGTTGATTGTAGAAACAGAATAGTTTATTTCCATTTCCCAAATAAACCAGTCTTAGAATGGAGGGGTAGTACAACAGTGCTCCGGGGTCAGCTTGTTTCATAACTTAGAGCGAGAAAGATGATATCCAAGGGGTATATTTACAATTTTGTTCAAGTCAAAGACTCTAATTTAAAGACTCCAACCCTTGAGTCAGTTTTAATAGTCAGGGAATTTCCAGATATGTTCCCTGAAGATCTTCTCAGAGTTCTCCCGAAAGGGAAATCGACTTCAGAATAGACCTTCTCCTAGACACTCAGCCTATTTGTATTCCGCCGTACAAAATGGCTCCAGCCTATTTGTATTCCGCCGTACAAAATGGCTCCAGCATCTCCCCGTTGGGCGCACCAGTTCTATTTGTGCATAAGAAAGACGATTCTCTCAGAATATGTATTAACTACTATCAGTTGAACAAAGTCACCATCAAGAATAAATATCCACTTCCTAGAATCGATGACTTGTTTGACCAACTTTAGGGCACCAGTTACTTTTCTAAGAAAGACCTCAGATTCGGCTATCATTAGCTCAAACTCAAAGATTGTGATATTTTGTAAATAGCTTTCCGAACCTGGTATGGTCACTTCAAATTTCTATTCTTGTCTTTTGGTCTTACTAATGCCCCAGTAGCTTTTATGGACTTAATGAATCGCGATTTTAAGCAGTACTTGAACATGTTCGTTATAGTCTTCATCTCTGACATTCTTGTCTATTCTCATAACGAGAATGAACATGCAGATCAACTCAGAATCGTACTTCAGACTCTCAGAACTCATCAGTTGTTCGCCGAATTTAGTAAGTGCGAATTTTGGCTAAGGTCAGTAGCATTCCTGGGCCATATTATTTTCGGCGATGGTATTAGAGTTGATTCTCAAAAGACCGAGGTGGTGAGAAACTAGCCCAGGCCCATCTCTCCGTAAGACATCAAGAGTTTCTTAGGTTTAGCTGGCTATTACCATTGGTTTGTTGAAGGATTTTCATCTATTGCGTCCCCCATATCCAGATTGACTCAGAAGAAAGTCAAGTTTCAGTGGTCCGATTCCTGTGAGAAGAGTTTTCAGGAGTTGAAGACTAAACTCACTTCAGCCCCAATTTTGACTTTGCCAGATGGTTCAGATGGGTTTGTTGTGTACTGTGATGCATCCATAGTTGAGTTGGGTTGTATTTTGATGCAAAGAGGCAAGGTCATAGCCTATGCCTCTAGACAACCTAAGCCCCATGAGAAGAATTGCCCCACCCATGACCTTGAATTGGCTATTGTAGTGTTCGCCTTAAAAATTTAGAGGCACTATTTGTATGGGGTGCATGTTAATGTGTTCAAAGACCATAAAAGCTTGCAGTATATGTTCTCTCAGAAATATTTGAACTTGCGTCAGAGAAAGTAGTTAAAGTTGTTGAAAGATTATGACATGAGTGTTTTGTATCATCTGGGCAAGGCCAATGTAGTAGCAGATGCTCTCAGTAGATTGTCTATGGGTAGTATTTCTCATGTTAAGAATGGTAAGAAGAAATTAGTTCAAGAAGTTCATTAGCTTGTCCGACTAGGCATTCGCTTAGTCGGTTCAGCAGAGGGTAGTGCATGGGTGCAGAGTAATTCAGAATCATCTCTAGTTTTAAGGTGAAGGAAAAGCAACATAGAGATCCCAATCTAGTGAAGCTAAAAGAGTCAGACAGAGATTAGAAGGTAGAAGTTTTCTCCCAAGGAGGAGATGGTGTGCTGCGTTGTCAGGGTCGAATATGTATGCCAGGTGTAGATGACTTAAGGCAACAAATTCTTACAGAAGCGCATAGTGCACATTACTCTATTCATCCAGGGCCTACTAAGATGTACCACAATTTGCAGGAGATTTATTGGTAGAGCGGGATGAAGAGAGATATTACAGAGTTTGTAGCTAAGTGCTTGATATGTTAGCAGGTTAAGATTGAGTACCAGAAGCCTAGTAGGTCAATTCAGGAGTTCAATAGTCCCACATAGAAATGGGAAGAAGTGAACATGGACTTTGTAATGGGTTTACCTCATACTCATCATCAGCATGATTTGATTTGGGTTATCGTTGATAAGATGACCAAATCTGCTCATTTCTTTCCAGTTCATACCTCTTATTCGGTCGAGGACTATGCCAAACTCTACCTCAGATAGTTGGTTAGGTTTCACGGTGTTCCCTTATCCATCATCTCTGATAGAGGTCCTCAGTTTACCTCTTATTTTTTAAAGGCATTCCAAAAGGGTCTTGGTACCTAAGTTCACCTCAGTACAACCTTCTACCCTCAGACAGATGGTCAAGTAGAAAGGGGCATTCATACTCTAGAGGATATGTTAAGAGCCTGCGTTGTTGATTTTAAAGGTAGTTGGGATGACCACTTGCCTTTTATTGAATTCGCGTACAAAAATAGCTATTATTTCAGTATCCACATGGCTCTGTTTGAGGCTCTTTATGGTAGGAGATGTAGGTATTTGATTGGTTGGTTTGAAATGGGTGAGGCCGCAGTAGTAGGGCCTGACTTGGTGTTTGATGTTATAGAGAAAGTCCAGTTGATCAAAGAAAGGCTTGGGGCAGCCCAGAGCAGACAGAAATCATATGCAGATGTGAGGAGAAAAGATCTTGAGTTTGAGGTCGGTGATTTTTTGTACTTGAAAATATCTCCCATGAATGGAGTGAAGAGGTTTGGAAAGAGAGGGAAACTCAGTCCCCGATATGTCGGTCCTTACAGAATTCTCAGTCATCTCGGAAAGGTAGCTTACGAGTTTGAGTTACCTTCAGATCTAGCTTCAATACACCCTGTGTTCCATGTCTCATTATTGAAGTAGTGTATTGGTGACCCAGCTGTAGTTGTTCCCTTGGAAAATGTAGATGTTCATAACAATCTTTCCTATGAGGAATTTCCAGTCGAAATTCTTGATCATCAAGTTCGTAAGCTAAGGAACAAATAAGTTCCACTAGTCAAAGTCCTTTGGCGGATTCAGCATGTTGAGGGAGATACTTGGGAAGGAGAAGCACATATGAGTACCAAGTATCCTCACCTCTTTTCTGCAAACTCAGATTCAGCTTGAAGTATCATCCTTCCTTAGATTTACTTAGTTTTATGTTCAGTTACAGTTACAAACTTCAGTTATCATTGCATATCATTCCCATGTCAGTCATACATTCATGAATCAGCTTAACCATGTATTCATGCATCAGATATCTATGGTTAGTATGTAAACTCAGTCCATCGGTATTCCTTAGCTTAATCAGTCTCATTCGAGGATGAATGTTCCCAAGGGGAGATACTGTAATACCCTATATTTTCCTAGCCTAAATTTAACTCTTAGCATGTGAGTTATTCCATATAAATTTTTAAAATACTCAGTATTTTTCATTTTGGATCTTACCATTGTGTAGAAAATTCAATCAGTTTTCCAACGATATAAAGTTCACCCAAATCCAATATTCGAGTGAAGAGTTAGAGCCATTTTTGTAAGACAGTGTACCACCTGGAACATCAACGCATAGCGGAGGCATGCTAAATGGCAATTGTCAAAATCCAGTGCTTCATCTCAATCATGGCATGTCACGCCAAGCAACACTTTCAGAATTGTCCTTTTACAGTGAAGCTCTGTGATTTCACCGCGTCGCGCTAGTCCAAAACTTGAAATTAGTAGGGTAACGCGATTTCACCGTGTCGCACCAAGCCTTCAGTTCCTAGTTGTCATTTTGTAGTGACACAGCGCGACAGGACCGCGTCACACCAGCATGCCAAATTAGAATTTTTTAGTCAGTTCCAAGTTTTAATTCTAGGGGCTTTTAAGTCCTTTTTCCTCACCTCAGTCGGCCCAAAATACGAAATTTAATCACTAATAACCTAATTAGTCATTATTTAATTTAATTTTTTCCCAAAATCAAGAACATTCTCTTAATTAGCAAAATCCTAACCTTCAAGAATCAAGGTCAAATCTTAAGAACTCCCCATCAATTCTCACGAATTCTTCAACCCAGGTATGTTAAATGTTCATCCATGGGTTCCTTTCACCCATGGAGTCTAAGTATCCAATTTTAATTACAAAGTTATAATCTTTTCAAGTTATTATGATTTTAAATTATGATCTTAACCATGAATCTTGATTTTGTACCATTCTTTAATGAAATTATCGTTGTTATCAATTCCCACATGTTTCAATGTTGTCATTCTTCGAATTAAATCATGATTAAGTGTTATTGATGTTGTTATCATGCTATTACTTCAATTTTAATACTATACCCATGATTTTCCCAAGTTACGAATACAAGTGTTTGATAAAATGCCTACAAGAATAAGTACTTGATAAAAGTTCCTATGTTATGTCCTCTAGGCTTGGTATTATTTTGCTATTATTGCTTTTGAGTCCTGGGGGTTTTGAATACCGAAACACTTTAACTGTTGCATTAGTCTCATCTCAGTATCTTCAGAATAACTTCAGAATGTATTATGAGCATTACTAGATCAGTCAGTTAAACTCCGAACATTTTAGTAACGTCATTTAGTTGGGAGTAAGATTTAGCACCGAGCGAGTGCAGGGATGACGGCTTCCCCATCAGATAGGCAGAGTTGTTAGTAACAGTCCCTGTGCTCCAGAACTACGTAGCCAGCGTAGGATATGAGAAGTCAGCCGTTATTTTAGGCTTGACTACCTCGCAAGGGTCACCCGTCTATTCAAGCTTGACACCCTTAGTCCCTCGGGACAATATAGTACACTAGTTTAGTAGATCCACACATCCAGTGTTAGTACCCTTGGCATGATACTAACACCCTTCAAATTGGGGTTACAGGTTGGACCCTAATTAGCTCAGATTAGGGCATGTCGATTAGATGATACCTCCCACAGTCTCAGTTACAGTCTCAGTTCAGTTATTAAGTTTCAATTGCTTGACCATAGCATACAGTTACCAGTAACTCAGTTATCAGATTTTCAGTATCTACAAATTATATTTAGATCATGTTATATGCTTAGTCATGCATGCCCAGTATCTACAGATTTCATGTATAATCAGTACTTACAGTTTTCATGCATCTTCAATATTTACAGATTTCATGCACTCCATTCAGTACCTTATGTTATTCATATATATATATATATATATATATATTCAGACGATTATTTATTCATGTCCATGAAACCATGCATATCCGTCTACCTCATTTAGCATACCAGTACATTCAAAGTACTGATCGCATACCCTTTTCTTGTGCTATGATATTTAATATCATAGGTTCGGATGTCCAGTTCCCAGATTGCGCTTAGACTTCTCACGTTTTCAGTAGTAGCAGTGGGGAATCCTCATATTTTGAGAACAGATTATTTTATTTCATGCTTTCAGTATAGTAGTCAGTTGGAGTTAGTTGGGGCCTATCCCATCAACTCATATTCAGTCAGTTTAGAGGCTTTCACACACTACAGTCAGTTATTCAGTATTCAGACTTTAGTTGATATTGTCAGATTATTTTATCAATTTGGCATTTATAGATTTTATCTGTTTTCATTACTTAAAACCTTATGGAATAACAGTTGTTCTTCTGCATTATCATTATATTATTCAGTTCTCACAGTAGGTACCAGCTCATGGGTTAGCTTGTGGTCTCTCGGGACTGTAAGCACTTTGTGACGCCCAGGGTGTACTCTCGGGGTGTTACACATTTGTTGCAACAGATGAGTCATCTGTTAAAAGTCAAAACAGGTCTTGCTAGTCGTTTGATTTCTTCCAATAGATGATTTATCTGTCGCAATAGATAGGTCATCTGCTGGAAATATTTTTGTACTGTGTTGTATTTGTTACATGTCTTATTACTTTTTTCAATGATGTACAAATTAATTATAATTTTTTTTGTTTTTCTCTTGTTCAACAGTTTTTGGATTATAAACAAAAATATATTTTATATAATAAATAACATATATTACCAACTAAAATGAGTTAAAATTTTCAAGTTCATAATTAAACCAACAACAAGACTATTTACTATTACAATAATCATGGAGCATTTTGATCCGGGCATGTAATTCTATTGTGGCCAATTTTTTCTTATTAAAAATGATTCTCCAACTCCACACCTCCTCTTCATTCGTCTTCTATTCGATTTACTTGGATCAATAGATGGTGGAGGTATTTCTCTCTCAATAATCTCCACATGAATAATTTAAGAATATTCAGGAGGCACCGAAATAATATTCTCACAATATGCAATTATGTATTTTTTTCACCAAATAATAAAGAGATGATTACTCATTTATCTGATTTTCAAATTGTGCACCATATTAGGCTCGGAGCGCTATCATAGCGTGTGGACAAGGTATTTTGTCCAAGTCAAAAACTCTATATGTACAAGTTCTTCTTTGAAGATCAACCATAACAACATCACCATGACTGGTGATACTGAACTTGTAGTTGGCTATTTGATATGCCAATAACTTATTTTTTGAATTACCATACTTTGATAGTTATTTTTCCATAACAACATCACTTTGACAATCAACATTAATTGTTATTGAATCCTCTATTAATGATATCTAAAGAAATTTGTTTAGAATATTAATAATGATAGAATATTAAAGTTGAGTGGCTATGTACAACAACAAAATTATATGCATTATCATTGTCCCAGCAGATAAGCATTTGTTGCAATAGTTGACTCATCTGCTGCAGCAGATGACCTATCTGTTGGGTGCATGTTTAGAACCAGTAGCTCAATTCAACAAGTAAATTATCTACTGCAACGGATAACTCATCCGTTGCAATAGCTAAATCATTTGTTGCAACAGATGACTTACATGTTGGATTGAGTTGTTGTAACATGAATCCAACAAGTAGGTCATCTTCTGCAATAGCTAGGTCATCTGTTGCAACAGATGAGTTAACTGTTGGAAATACTTTAACAGTAGTGGAAACAATCCAACAGTTGTTGTATTCATATACAATAGGTGTTGGATACGCTAGTGAAAACTGTTGAAAAAGCAATAAATATACCAAATGAGAAATTAAATTAAAAATCATTAATTTTACTTAACAAAATCACCTAAAAGTAATGTCCACTGATATACGAACAAAATTGGCTCAAAAAATTTGGTTCAATAGCAGTATTAGCGGCAGCTACAACAACAATGTAACGACAAGCAGCAGCAGCGACGGCAGCGACAGCAACAACATAAGAAGAAGAAGAAGGAGAAGAAGAAGAAGAAGAAGAAGCAACAGAAGAAGAGGAGGAGGAATGCAGCAGCAACAACAACAATGGAAGAAAAGAAATGAAGACAGAGAAAGGGAGGAGAAGAAGCGTAATTTTTTCCCTTTTTTTTAGTTTTGGGATTTTATGTAAATGGACCAAATCTCAAAACTTGGGGATATGAAATTTATTTCCTTAATCCTTAATCTTAAAATAATCACCTGCACTCAATAATTAAGACTTGAGTTACCTACACTCAATTTTAAAACTTTCGTGCCATCCTTAATTCAATGTCCCGAGTATTAATTGTCATAGTAAGTATTTGTAAGTTGTTCCTCTTGTAAGAGTTCTGAAAAATGCATGTCAAGAAATGCTTAATCATCTCTTGTAATCCAATGTGTAATTAAAAATTTTCAACAAAAAATATTTATTATTTTATAAAATCCTTAGTAATTTATATATTTGTATTTTTGTATTCCTAGTTATGGATATCCCTTATGATTTTCAAAGCTAATCGCTTAACACCATAATAAAATGAAAATACACTCAAGTTAATATTTTTGTAGATCATATTATAGGGATGTAACTGCTGATTTTAAGATACATGAGGTTTATCTATCATGGAGTCATTTAATTTGTGTAGGATTTTCATCGTATAGGGGTGTAAGTACTCACAACAATAGTATACTAAATGCTTCACAAGTGGAGTTCGAAGAGGGTGAGATGTATGCAAACCTTACCACATTCCTTGAAAGAGGTAGCTAAGACTTAAGAGAGACTATTTCCGTAAGACTCTCAGCTCAAGAGAACGTTTGATTTTGATTTTAATAGAGATGTATATATCCTTGAGTCATTGTATTTGTGTAAAATTATCTTTAACATAAAGGGCATAAGTACTTGATTTCAAAATACAACAACATACCCCGTAACATTTATGTTGAGTCGTATTCTAACGGGGTATGCTGAACCTACCCCTTACATTTAAATATGTATTCGAGGAAACGAAGAGAAACTGTGAAGAAGAAGACGTGTCAGATCCCTGTGGATGTCATTCTTTTGGTATTCATAATTGGAGCAAAATAAAGGGACGGACAAATTATCTATGGGGGTTCAAACCACGTATCAGGCTCTCTGAAATTCTCAGTTATTAAAAAAAGAAAAAAGAATAACTATCATACTAGCATGAAACTAACTTCAAATTTTTGCACCAGTCATCACATTTTGAACCAAAATTTGGGAAGTAGGAAACTTCAGAGGAAAAAGGTGGAAGGAGATGTTTATAACACATCTGCTTCTTCAGTCTTGACGATAACAACATACTCAATGTAATCCAACAAGCGGGATCTAGGGAGGAAGCACGTCGACCTTACCCCAATCCTGGAAGGGTAATCGTCAGTCTTAACAAAAGATCAAATGGATCCCGCTTGTCCACCTCTGCTTTCATCGTGGGATAATATATGTGTATAGATAAAAGTAAAATTAAACTAGCACTAGTACTTACCCAAACACACATTCAATTCTTCCATTAGGCAACAATCAAGGGAAAAAAAGGGAAAGAAGCAAAAACTGTGTCAGCAAATTGCTCTTCGCCTTGTACAGATTTGCCCATTTAAGAACCACAACAAGCTTAAAAGACTATACTTTCTCCTGCAATTTACATCAAAGTATAGAACAGCAGCACACCCAAACTACATTCAATTATGTCACGTTCCTTATCTAACACGGCATGCTGCAGGGCCACCTGGGGAACAGTTTGGGTTGGGAGACCGACAACCAGCTGCAGTACCAAGAGAGCTACCATAACGGTGATGTGTTCTGTAATCTGGGACCCTTCCTATGGCAAATCGAACACCAGTTCCAGTTGATGAGGCTTCATTTCTACTTCCACCGCTTGATTGTAGTGGCTCTAAAGTTTCAACCACATCACTCATCAAGGGTCTTGCTTTGGGGTTTTGGCTCAGGCAATAGTATGCCAAACTGCAAGCCTTTTGCGCTGCCCTCACCGAGTACTGATTATCTAATCTAGGGTCTATAATCTGCAGCAATTTTCTCTTGTCGTTAAGCTTTGGCCGAGCCCAATCAACTAGATTTTGTTCCTTACTTGGTCTGGTCTTGTCAACAGACTTCCTTCCCGTCAATAGTTCTAGGAGTACTACACCAAAACTGTAAACATCGCTTCTTGCAGTAAGGTGTCCTGTGTCCACAACATGTTACAACTTGTGTCAGGTATGCCAAACATCAAATAGTACTTACACAATGATCCCTAATTTTGCCTCCAAAATTTGGATTAAAATATATACATCAGACAGATTGAGTACTGGTAGGATACTTCATACAGTTACATGTCAATAAATTTGAACTTTAGGATCTTAGATCAAGAGTCAGATATGTCCATAGTTCTCCAATGGGAAACAATGATATGTGTTGATCATATGGAATCTTCTTCAGGAACCGACACCAATACTATTGCGCAGATAGAGCACTGACTTCAACACCAGACAAAAATCTAGTTTGGTTTTTGAAGTACTGAAGCACCAAAATGGTTATAGTAGAATAGAAGGTTCTGCAAATATCTTAACAGGTTACACCTTTATCCGAAAATGCTGTCGATGGAACCTAAGTTACTTTTAGTCGTCCCTTTTATATTTTCCAGGTAAAACAGTACTTGGGAACCTGCCTGGATCTATCATAAGAAACTAGCATGATAAAATCTCTGCGGAGCTAGAGTCATGTGCTGAAAATAGTATAGAGCTTCTACGAACCAGCCCAAGAAGGGGCAAGGGTTCTTGAATCCACAATTGGAACAGATTAATACTGTACTTTTTCTTTGGATTGAATAGCCTTAACCCGATTAAGATCTTCAATTGACTTCAGAGGGTGGTAGCAGAACACAAATCTACATATCACAAGCAATAAGTTCTCTTATTTTTTACATGTACGCTGTTTCTTTATCAACTCTTTATTTTTCTCTTTTCCGACTTTGGATTGTTTAGAGCATTGTGGTTTTAAGTCCGAATTGGAGAATCAAACAAACCAGTCATAACCCTTTTTTGGAGGATTGGGGAGCAGGGTTAGTACTTACCAGTCATAACATATTCCGGAGCTGCATAACCATAGGTACCCATCACCCGAGTTGAGACATGAGTCTCGTCACCTTGTGGCCCTGCTTTTGCAAGCCCGAAATCAGATAGTTTGGCCGTATAATCCTGCAATCACTACCAATCTCATGTTATTCCAATCAAGACAAAGGGATATACACAAAAACCAAAAAAGAAATAGGGGAAAACAAGAAACGGTAAAACCGGAGAAAATCAAGTGATTACATAATGCAAGTCCTGGAAGCATGACTTACAGAATCCAATAATATATTCGAGGTCTTGAAATCACGATATATAACTGGTCTTTCTGCATTATGAAGGAATGCAAGCCCTTTAGCTGCTCCAAGAGCAATCATCATTCTTGTGGCCCAAGATAATGGAACAGTAGCCCCTGAAAGCCTCAAGAAACACCACAACTTAGTAAGCAAAACCAACATTTATTTCCTTGGAAGCAATAAGAATATAATATCATCATTCATCAGCTTGAAGCCGAGAAGATTTGTTAATTAGGTTGAGGTATCACTGATTCGAAGCACCAATCACAAAAGTCAAGCATGTTATCCAAACAGAGGCGCACATACAATCAATGGCACCGCTAATCCTCTTTTCTGGCACTGTATTATTCATAGAGCTAATTGTTGTTCTTTGTGCAGCAACACAAGATTTTCCAATTAGATGCATTGCTGGTGGGTTTTACAGGTCTCTTATATTAGAGGTTAACTAAATTTGTGCTTAGCATTTCTGTAACATTAAATAGAAGACTAGTAGAGTTAGTAATGTGATTCCAATAATAGTATAACTAAGCCTGAAAATTAAGATGATCTCTCAAAATTTACGAAGTTCATCTTCTACAACTATAGAATCTCACATATTTCTTAGGAGCTACATCATTTTCCGAGTGGTAAAAAGCTCGACTACGACAGGTGAAACTGTTGGTATATCTCTAAAGGATCCGGCTGAAGCAAGCAAATGACATCATCAACGTAGCATCATGCAGTGGTTGAACCTCCACCATTCAAGATACTTGAAGCATGAGCTAAAGAAACTCTGATCTCTTCATTCAACACAATCCATGATCAAAGACTTAGGAGACCAGAAAAGACACTACAGACAAGAGATTGGAGGCTCAAATATACCACCACAGGGACTCAAGTTTCCACTTTTGTTGTCCCCACATGAATATTAAGGAATTACGCCTGCTGCATCATGGAGCTCAAACTTGAAGATCTTACACATGTACTGATGAAGATAAGCGTACCCATTTTTATTGTTTTCTTCTAGGGGGAAGGGGGTAAGTTGCTAACAGTTGTTCTTGAGTTGAAAATTTCATATCAGTTTTAATCTGATAATGTTGCTTATGACATGAGATAACTGTGTATAAGCAGTTTATTCTAAGGTGACATAAGCAATGACAATAGAGGCAAAGTTACATAGGGATAACAACAATGCAGAAGCCAATATGCAGTAGGCTAACCAAATATAACATGTACTTGAGATAGTCACTCGCGCACCTAAAGATATCATAGCAATGTTTTAAGCACCATCTTATTCAGTAAACATAGTAGAAATTAAAAAACCATCAAGTTAGTCATGACATAATGCAGCAAAACAAGAGGAACAACATACTTCGGAAGAGATGATTTTCGAGGCTTCCTCTGAACATGAACTCATAAACGAGCAAACGATGGTCATCCTCACAGCAATATCCAATCAATTTGACCAGATTAGGATGCCTAAGCTGTCCAAGAAAGTTAACCTCAGTAAGCCACTCCCTGTGTCCTTGAAGTCCCTCTTTATTAAGGACTTTAACAGCAACCGGGAGAGACTTAAGTCCAACACGGACATTTTCATCAATGTAGCCCTTGTACACAGTTCCAAAACCACCCTCACCAAGTATATAATCAGATCGGAAGCTTTTAGTAATTGTTTCCAGCTCAAAAAGAGTGAAGGCAATTATGTGAGTATACAGAATAGCATTCTTTCTAAAATCCTCTAAGTTTCTCGGAGTCGAAGGATCACTCAGATCTGAAGTAGAGCGACTATGACTGTGCTTCTTCGAGTCAGCACCTATTCTGCTTGCCAACGATATCCCTTGTTGATGCTGAACTGCAGCATCAAACACAAAAAAGGAAATTATGGTCCAGAGATATTTCAAATTAATAGTGAAAACAGATCTGATAAATCGGGTAAGAAAAGAAATAACCTTGATGAGCATTGGAGACAACAGAAGATTCTTCTCTAGTACCACAATTGCCCATTTGCTACGTTCTTGGGTTTGTTCTCATAGTTAATCTTACCCTCTTCAAATTACTTAAACAATGTCACACTTTTAATACGGTAAGACTAGACAGTCAAAAAAGTAGGAGGAAGAAAACCTTTATAACGCTGACAAGCACGTTGGGGGGGTGGGGGGGGTGGAGATGAAAGGAAGTGGATTAGTGATACACCAACTTTGATGGGTATTTGTGCTGGCTGCCTTAAAAGGGGGAAGATAAAGTCCAAATAAACAGTGGTGCAGTGTGCTACACATACTTTCCCAGTCGGGGCCAGTCCCCCCATATTGTATTTGTATATTTAATCCTAAAAATTACAATAAAGATGTATGCGCGTGCTTCACGAACCCTGCCCAGCCCACCGTAAAAGTTCATGCGGAATACATATTAAACTTGTCGACAACAGAGAGTAGAGTCCGATAGAGGTAACGTGCAGAGGTTGTTTTTGATACATATTTTTAATGATAAGTGAAAGATTTAAAAGTCGTGGGTATTTTGGAGGTTCAAACATACATATTAATATTCAAAAATTTTGAAGTTTATCTAAAAATTAAATCACTCGTCTGTCTTCTTGATTTCATTAGTGTTTTCCCATCTTATTTTAATTTTTATACATTTTCATTAGTGTTTTCTCATCTTATTTTAATTTTTATACATTTTATTTATATAATTATACCGATTCTATATGAGGTTTAATGGGTGTCGCAGCACCATAATCTTGAATCTAAATCCACCCTTGGATATTCATCTCAATAAAAAAAAATCAAATCAATATAGAGAAAGAAATAATGAAAATGTCATGTTAAAAATTATTATAAACACTTTGACAGATTATCCTAAACATTAGTTATACCAAGATAAAATGATAATCAAAGTACATAAAAATCACAGATAATACTATGACTAATAATATAGAAGAATAAGTGCGACAGTATCTAATTATCTAACTAATCTTCTACTCTAATTTGCATCCTCCATAATTTTCTATCCAAGATCATGTGCTAGGTAAAATGAAATTGCGTCATTTCATATCTAATCACCTCACCTTAATATTTCTTGATCTACCTCTCTTGAAAATATCCATAGTTAACCTCTTACACCTTCACATTAGGCAAATCCATGTGTCTCCTCTATATATATCTGAACTAAATCAGCCTTGTTTCTCCCTTTTTTTGTTCTATCGAGGTCGCTCTTACTTTTTCTTGAATATCTCTATTCCTAATCAAATATGAGTATGATTTATTTTAATAAAATATCTACTTATATTAGACACTTCTTAGTCAAATTTTAGTACACATGATAAGCCAATAGCAATCAAGGGCATGCTCAAAGCCTCAAACCACCAACAATTTTGGTGAGGAAAAGTGATAATAATAGCTTTATGTTTCAAGCTATGTCAATTTTGATTTTTTAAGTTTGCTAAAATTTAATAATTTTAATACGTGTTAAATATTTATCGAAATCTATGAGTTAGATTTGGAGAAATATTAGAAAAGCAAAAGAATTAGTAGGAATTGAGATTTTTTATTTTATTTTTTTGGTTAAAAGTGGGAATTGAGATTTAGAAGTAAATTTTTTGTAATTTTCGCTGTTTTGATTTATTTTTACTGCTAGCATCTTTTGAACTGTAACTTCTAGTATTATTTTCTTATATCGTTTTAGTCTCTAATGCAACTTTTCATCTTGCATATTTTAAGATTTAATGAAACTTTTTAAATATTTATGATTGATTTCTCTGTTTCCGTCAAATTTAACAAAATATGTATTTAAAAGATGTTAATTTTTGACAAACTTAAAAGATTAAAATTATCATAAATACTTTAAAAATATATTTTAAACTTATCCTAAAATAAGGAACCATTTTTGTCATTTTCTCTCACTAATACCGCTGATGGTTTGAGCATGTTCGCAATAAGCTAACGATTAACCGTGTTGTGGTCCTCCTTGCCAGACAATTAACAACATGAAAATTTATTTCTCTTCTCTCCCTCATATTCTTTTAAATTTGAACAATTATTATTTATAACATATAAATTTCTTTAATAAAAAAAATAATTCATCAACCAAATGGAGAATACTTATTGAAGAAATACAACTTCATGGACGATTAGTGAATGATCCATTTATATTCCACGATGCAATATTCGTATTCGTCATTATTTTAATAGTGATAGTCATTACTCAATCAACAAGTAATATATTTTCTAATTAAGAGTCTTTTATCAAACAAATAGTATTATTTGTGAACAACTATTTATCTATTAATGTAATTATAATGATTAGTAACATACATATTTTGCTTAATGATTTAAACTCTTTTAACAAAAACAAAGATTTTTTAGCGTACAAATTAATAGTCGTTCACGAAAATATTTTTAATATATATATATAAATATTTTTTTTTAATTTGAATTATTTTAGAAATAAAAATTAATAATAATCAACTCTATATATTGTTAACAACTTTAAGGGTATTTCAAATATTTTGACCAAAAAAAGTGCTTAAAAGCACTTGTTTACCAAACACATCAATAATTTTTTTTTTCAGTTTCAGCAGTTTTATCCAAACACGTAACTGTTTATTTTTATAATAAGTTCAACACTTTCAAAAACACTTTTAAAGAACTTTTTAAAAGTCATTTTTTCGGCCTATCCAAATGGGCCCTTAGTGTCATATGTTTACCCCTATTTAAGTATTCTCACTTTCTCCTCTTATTACCCTTTCAATTCAATACAAAATTTAAAGTGAAAATAGAGGTCATTGCTAAACTTTGAGATCTCTTTTTTGTTTGAGAAAAAGTTAATTTTATGGAGTGAAATCTTAAATTGAGAAAATATATATTAAAAAAATAACTTAAATTTATCGGGACAATTTACTTTATCACTTAAATTTTATGGACAGATATATATCTTTCTTAACAACTTCGAAGTGAATTATTTTCAATTCTTCATGCATCCGATCATTGTTTGTGTTGGCACATCAAAACAAAGCGCGTTAATGCATAAATTTAATACATAATTTTAAAAAATAATTAAAGAAAATTTGATGGCAACGATTATATTATATAAAAAAAAAATCCAAATCAACATCAACACCCGATCCAATATACAAAAACCCTAATTTTTTGCCATCTCTCTCATCTTCAAACAACTCAACACCCGATCCAAGATACAACCCAAGATTTGAAATTGCTTAAAAATTAAGACATTTACTTCATTATTCTCATTAATCAGCTCTTACTTGTTCGCAAAAAATTATAATTTTTCATCTCTTTTTCTTTAAAAAAAATAAGATTTCTTGTCAAGTTTCTTCTACTAGTATTTTGTTTGTATTTTACGAAATTTCTTGGAATGAATTTTTCATAGCATATCATGAAATTAGTTAACTTGAGTGAACTTTGTATGGAGGAGGAGGATTTTGCTTTCAACCAAGAAGTTTGATGCAATCATAATTTGTGGTGCCTTTGAAGAAATTTGAACTTCGAGAAATCCTGGTAGAAAATATTGGGCATATTATTACTATGGGATAAAGATTAGATTTTGCTCTCATTTCCTCATTTTATTATTTCAATTAATTTAATTGAATACTGATTTTTTTCTTTTTAATCGTTTAAGGGTCAAAGATCTTGTGACTTTTCACGTTGGAGAGATAAAAAAAATATTGATTCGAGGTTCAAATTTATAATCCCTAAATTAACTGAAAAATTAGATGAGCTGAAGAATTTAGTGGAATCATCTCAATGTAACAAGCATACATCAGTCAATAAAGTTGAGAAATTGATTGAGGAAGCTTCTGAAGAAGTTGATAAGCCTACAGTATCCAAAAAAGATGATAATTGTGTAAATATGAAATTGAAGAAATTGAGAAGATGAAAGAAAGAGAGAAGAAGTGGAGAAGTAACATGGCTAAAGGAAGAACTAAGGAGAATGCACTCTTTTTTATTGCGTTTTGTTGTTGTTTTATTATTAAAGCTATTAGCTATTGATTTGGGATGATGTATGTAAAGAAAGACTCAATAAAGTTATCTTAAGATTTTATGTTATTAGATGAGATAAAGGTTTGTTCATTCATTATTTTGAAATGAATTTGGTATTTTTTGTAATAATTCTTGACTTATTTCTTAGTGTAACTTAGTTCTTTGTTTGTGTATTGTATCTGAAATAGAGTTAATTTTGTTTGGTTTTGTGGGATGATATCTTATGGGATGCAGTAGGATGTGTTGTTCTTATTGAACTATCAAACATGATATCAATATACAGAAATTACCATCAATATGTAGATTCTATAGTGCAATCCTAGTTGCATGAAATTACTAGAAATCATAGTCATCAAACTGGAGACATAGCTGTAATCACAATTGCATAATTTTAAAAAATATATCAATATAGTACAATCATATTTGCATAATCAACAAAGATTGTGAATATGTT
The DNA here is from genome assembly GCA_030864215.1 of Capsicum pubescens. NCBI lineage: Eukaryota > Viridiplantae > Streptophyta > Magnoliopsida > Solanales > Solanaceae > Capsicum > Capsicum pubescens. Next base: position 198,033,238 of record CM061547.1, on the reverse strand, counting down.
GCAGTCACAACTGCATAAATGTTTGAAAAAATAGATCAAACTACAACACTCGCAGCTACAGAATTAACAGGAATAACATTACATTGCAGTCACAGCTGTATAATTATTTTAAAAAAATAGATCAAAATAATGCAATCACAATTGCATAATTATTTTTCAAAAAGACATATTCAGTCACTAGACAGTTATTTGAACAAAACATTCATAAAAAAATAATATAATCATAGTTGCATATCAGTCACTATTGTATCTTCTACTAGACAGCTGATGAGCTTGTTTGGCTCATATAATTTATTTTGACTACTTTGTACCTTGTCTTCATCCTTTTGTGTGATCTCATTTTTTAAAGTCTTTGTTGGGTCACATTATTATTTTCTTTCCATTTCACACTTAATTTTGATTTGTGATGTCCAAAATTTTTTATCACAATCTAATTACGAGTCATGATGGCACCCTACTATATTCTGCCAGTAGGTAAGTTGAACTGCAACCCAGAGCTAAACACAATGGGTTGATTTGGTGAAAAATGCCCAATTTAGGTATCTCAATAATACAACTCCAAATAAATAAAGTATTTGAAATAGATAAAAGATAGACAATACATAAAAATCCATCCCACGACCTGGTAGAGCTAGTACAAGAGCATCTAGTCATAATACAACTTGAGTTCTAGAATAGTCAATGACAAATGTTTCAAAATAAAAGACTAAACATGAAAGATAGAAGGAAATAGTCAACTCTGACTCCAAGAGCTCACCCTATCTTCAAAAATCAACACAGCACGAACATCGATCAACGGAGGCAACTAGTACTCAAAACTGCACCAAAAAGGTATAAAAATATAGTATGAGTACTAAAACAACAGGTACTTAGTAGGCATCATCGAATGACTGAGATAAATCATGATATAAGTATGATAAAATGCGAGATAACATAACTAAATCAAAGTAGAGACGAACTTGAATCAATTCCAACATCATTATGCATAAATAAGTAAATAAACCAAAATAACAACGTAACATAAAGCATCAACACAGGCAATCATAACTACAGAATTGGCCCTCATATGTCAATTAGTGCAGAAAAGTAAATAACCCATTGCAAGTTCCCATAAACTTGAAGGTACAAACAAGATAAATAACCCACCGCCGTCATTTATCAACTCTCATGATGCAACTAGTATTCATCTATACTACATTAACCTTCGGTTATTCATAGTCATTATTTGTAGATAGATCAATAATTATCAACTAGTCCTTGTTTATCAACTAATCATCAGTAATCATGCCACATTATAACCATTTCCTTATTTTTCATATTTAATTAAAATCACTATTATCAATATCATACCTCGATATCGTTATATCATAATAAGTATCTCATCAAAGTATAATACGTATATTCGGACATGAACCATATGAATACTCAGCAATATCATCATAAATTTGATTATCAACATCATCCTCCACATCATTATCAATATCATCAACATCATAGCCATCCTCCGGACTTATACCGGGTATCAATACTAGATATCATCATTATTTTCCAAACTCAAACCAATATTATGTATAATTTATAGTATAGGCATTATCTAAACTCGAACTGATAAGTATATCATCATTATCATGGCCAATAACTGTCATGATAAGAATCAGGGTCTGACCGTGAGGGGTATCTTAAGTCTCACGTGGATCGGAGATCACCCTTTGTACCTAATCAAACCAAACCAAACGCACCACACCCCAAAGTAGGCTGAATTTTGAGCATATAAAAAGATAAGAGAATATTAACTTAAAAGACATTAAAATAAGTCTACAACAAAAAATAATCGATACTGGTATCAATGCCAATACCAATACCAACATCGATACCAATACTGATACCGCCCATGCCAATAGTATTCTGACAAATCTTCTAATCAAAACCAAGGAATATTCAGTCGGGATATGCCCCTAACCATAGTGAAAGACCAAATCCAAAGAAATAATCAAATGTAAAGAAAACCATAAACATGAAAAAAGGTCTTCCAAAGTATGGAAACCCACCACTTCAATATGACTCGCTATCTGATCTCGAATCCAACTCACTAAGTAGGAGGAGTAAAAGTATGACCAGTTCCTGTATTGCATAGGGATACAACATCCGAAGACGGTTAGCGAGGTGAACGCTAGTATGTAACTCGGAGATAAGGATAACATAATGATATGATCAACATTTTAAAATCATTCAAAGACAACGCATATAATCAAATTCCTAAACATATATATACATATATATACATATATATATATTAATATATATATATATATATATATATATATATCAAATGCAGTTCCTGCATGCTGGGATAGGGAGCAAGGGTTGACATGTGTTTAAAAAACCTTAGTCTGGATTTTGTAGCTAAACCATCATATAATACTACCCAATGGCTTATGGGCCCCAACTCTCACCCTCTGGTCAGGCCTCAATGCATGTAGCCATATGAATCGGAAAATAATTCATATATATGTACATATGGGACTCAAACCCTCAAACATATACAAAGGTGACTTAAGCACCCGATCATATAATGATTTATGGGGGACTCAAACCTCCATAATCATGAAATAATAATAAGGGAGACTCGAACCTTCTTGGTCACTTTGACCTCTGCGTCGATAAATACGATTTTTAATATTGGTCACTCGGACCTTCACTTTCACGACTCAGCTGCACAATTTTTATTAAAGCCCAATTAAAGCAATTGTCATACATTACCATTAATTTAAACACATTTCATATTAAGGAATACAACGTTGGTATCCTTATACCAACCCCACTTGCAAGGTAACATATCATGCCAAAATAGTTTTCATTAACTTGGGGAGAACAATTATGTCATAACCCGAGGCTACCCCCTAGTTGCGAAAACAGTTTTTATGGTCACAAGTGACCACAAGCTAACCCATGATCACCCCTGCTGTGAGCACTGAATAAAGTAACATAATAGACATGTGCAAAAGTAAACTGGAAACGCCATAAGGTTTAAACACTGATAAGATAATGTAAGATTGAATACTTAAATACATATCAAATGTGTCTGAATGACTAAAATATCTGATGAAAACCAACGACTAGTTAACTAATTGACTGCATGTTTGAAAGCCTCTAAACTGAGTGAGAAAAGTTGATGGGACAGGCCTCAACTAACTCCAAACTAAACTAACTGAAAGGAAATATGAAAATACTAAAATAACATAACTGGTCCTCAACATATGAGGACTCACCATAACTGCTGCTGCTGATAAGCTGAACTGTCTACACGCGGTTAGGTGTAATGACCTAAAAATTTGATGAAATATGTGAAATTTATAATTTTGTGTGATTTTACTATTTTACTCCTCCCCATAGTTGTATTGTGATATTTCTGGGGTGTGTGAGTGATTGACATGATTTTCGATGCATTTTGGTATCATTTATGCAATATTATAGTTTTTTATGGCTTTGAGAGTCTTATTTTGGACTTATATAGATATCTTTTGATCCGTACAACAGATGGTTGAACGGACTGTGCCAACAACTCCGTAATATCGATTTTAGGCTAGGTATACCTTTGGTTCGGGTATCGGTGCACCCAAGTTCATTTCGACCTATTGGTCGGAAAGTTGAAAAATTAAAAATTTGGGTGTGGGACCCACATTTGATCAAAATGACCTCGGATAAAAAATTTAACTTTTTCAGCAAATCCATATTGTTGAGTTTAGGGTGTTAGCATATTTGGTATGATTTTACGGCTTTTAATCTCATTTCGACCCTCGGTTTGGAAAATTATGATTTCAGGTTTTGGAGGTCAACTTTGTGAAAATGATATTTTTTTTTGAAAATCTAATATCTCCATCGTGTCTGGAACGTCGAATTTAGTATGATTGCATAGTTCATTTGTGTATATCGGACTCCGAATGAATCCTGGCACCCCGTTGAAATCCATTTTGACTTAAGAAAAAAACCCAGCAGATATATTGCAGAAAAACTGCAATATAAACAGTTTTTTCCACCTCTTTTTGGCCCTTTTTGTTCATTTTCATCTTTCCTCTTGGGAGTTAAACCCTAAAATAGTTCGGGAGCTTAAAAGTAAAGTTTGTGGGAGCTTGGGAAGCTAGATTAACATCTATTTCTTGGTTTTATTACGGATTTAAGGTAAGAATTCATCCCCTTTCTTTGTAATTTCTTGATTAATTTCTCAAAATCCCAAAAATCTTAGGGCTTGATTTTAAGCCCCAATTTCACTTATTGTTACTTGAATAATGTTATTATCTTATAATTACTATTTTTTCATCAATTTAACCTTCAAAACAACTCTAGTTCTTGATTTTACCCGAATTTCAAAGATTTTATGCCCCTTTCTTTGTGGTTATATTTCTAATGTATTTAACTCTTGGATTGTATTAGTAGTTTTTACACTATTGAAACCTAGTTTTGGGCATGAATGATATTTTTGATAAGTTCTTTCAGCATTATTATGATTACTATTATGGTTCGACTTATTTCTAGAAGCCTTATCTTGGGATATTTTGGTCTTTTTTCTTTTTGTATTAGTTTGGGTGATTGGCTTACTTGTCAAGGTACGTCGCGACAAGTGCCATCATGACCCCCGTTTTTGGGTTGTGACAAATTTGTATCAGTGCAGCCAGGTTTCATTGGTCTCAATAGTGTAAGAACAAGATGTCTAATAGAGTCTCGTGGATCGTTACATAGACGTCCGTATCTATCTTTGAGAGGCTATAGGATGTCTTTAGGAAACTTTTCTCATTTTATTCTTTATCGTGCGAAGTTCTTTCATACCTCGTGTTCTGAGTTATGTTTCACTCTTTCTACACAGATAGTGTCGACTAGGTCCAGTGTGATCAGAGATACATAGCCTTCACCCAGAGGGCGAGCCTCGAGTCATGGACGGACTCGAGGAAGTGTACGAGCCCATGGATTATCCCCATTAAGAAGGAGTGCTTGTGTACTCTCCCCTGAGCCTCGTGTTGAGCAGGTTAGAGGTGTAGGTTTAGCTTCAGTGCCTCAGAGTTCTTCTACCTCAGTCTTGGAGAGATTGTTGATTCGTTTGTTGACCCATTTAGAGGGTACTCCTTTGAGTTCATTTGGTGTTTCCCCTGCTATGAGTACGGTACCTCCACTTGTGCCAGAGTCTGGTGATGGTATTCCTTCGGTTGCACCTACTTCAACTTTGGGTACTCCTCAGACCCCGAGTACTATTTCTTCATTAGTGACGACACCGGAGTATGGTATTTTGGGACATAGAGTGCCGCCCTCATCTATGTTACCTACATAGGCAGGATCTCAGCCAGCTAGACTTGTTTTGCCTCCTGTTCTTCAGCGAGCCACGACTCAGATAATAGTATTTGGAGAGATACTTCAGAGTATAGAGGGTCAGTCGGGTATGCATGGATCTACCTATTGAGCATCACGAGAAAGTGCTAGGAGGGTGCGCCATCAAGATAAGTTTAGAGATTGCTTTGTGTGTGATGAGTTTGGCCATCTAGCCAAGGACTGTCCCCGCTGTGTATTTAGAGTTACTCTTATTTCAGCTATGGAAGGGAAGGGTTTTACCGTAGATGCAAGAGGTAGAGGTAGTGGAGGCCGTGATGGTGGTCGTGGGGCTATCCAATCGGTTGGTGGTCGTGGGTAGTGCTACGCCATATCAGCCTAACCAGAGGCAAAGGCTTCTGATGTTGCTATTACAGATATCATTCCCATTTGTTTTACGACTGAATTTGTATTATTTGATCTCAAATCAACTTTCTCCTCTATGTCTGTGTATTTTTCTTTGGGTTTTAATTCTATTAGTGAGCCTCTTGTTATGCATATTCATGTATCTACCCTGGTAGGTGATTCTTTAGTGGTGGATCAGGCGTGTCGATCTTGTGTTGTGACTTTTTCCAGGCCTGATACTTTGGTAGACTTATTTGTGTTAGACATGGTTGATTTTGATATTTTTTGGGCATGGATTAGTTTGCTCCTTATCATGCTGTCTTAGATTATTTTGCTAAGACCATGACCTTAGCTTCATCGGGTGTGCCAAGGATAGCTTGGAAGGGTGCACTTTATTCAGGTCCTAAGAGGATTATATCTTATATTTAGGCTTGTAAATTGGTTGAGAGGGGACGTTTATCTTACTTGGCCCATATTCGTGACATCAGTGTTGTTTCTCCTCATTTCTTGGATTCTGTCCATATTATTTGTGAGTTTATGGATGTGTTCTCTACGAACTTGCTTGGTATGCCTTCGTATCGAGATATTATTTCAGTATTAATGTTGAACCGGGCACCAAGCCCATTTCTATCCCTCTTTATAGGATAGACCCAATAGAGCTGAAGGAACTAAGGATCAGTTGCAAGAGTTATTGGATAAGGGATTTATCCGACCTAGTGTTTAACTTTGGGGTGCACCTGTCTTATTGTGATAAAAAAAGAGATAGGTCTATGCAGATGTGTATTGATTATCGACAATTGAATAGGGTGATGGTTAAGAATAAGTATCCTCTTCCTCGTATCGATGATTTGTTTGATCAGCTTCAGGGTGCTGTGGTATTTTCAAAGATTGATTGAGGTCCGGTTATCACCAGTTGAGGATTAGATCTTGGGATATTCTGAAGACAGTTTTTTAGACTCGATATGATCATTATGAGTTCTTGGTCATGTCTTTTGGGTTGACCAATTCCCCTGCCGCGTTCATGGAGTTGATGAACCGGGGGTTTCGACCATATCTCAACTTCTTTATTATTGTGTTTACAAATGATTTCTTAGTGTATTCCAAGAATGAGGTTGAGCATGGAGAGTTTTTGTGGATTGTGCTTTAGATATTGAGGGATGAGAAGTTGTATGCTAAGTTCTCTAAGTGCGAGTTTTAGTTGGAGTCTGGTTCTTTCTTGAGTCATGTGGTGACTAAGGAAGGTATTATAGTTGATCCATACAAGGTTGCAGCGGTTCGTGATTGGGCTAGACCTACTTCGCCCACCGAGATTCAAAGTTTTATTGGTTTGGGAGGTCATTATCAGCATTTTGTTGAGGGTTTTTCATCCATTGTAGCTCCATTGACTAAGTTCACCCAGAAAAAGATTTCTTTTTAGTGGTTCGATGCTTGTGAGGCGAGCTTTCAAAAGTTCAAGGTTTTATTGACTTCAGCTCCTATATTAGCTTTACCCAAGGAGGGCGTGGGCTTTACCGTCTTTTGTGATGCTTTAGGTGTTGGGTTAGGTGTTGGGTTGATGTAGAAGGGCAAAGTAATTGCATATGCATCTTATCAGGTGAAACCTCATGAGAGAAATTATCCTACCCATGATTTGGAATTGTGCACAGTTGTGTTTTCCTTGAAGTTGTAGAGGTACTACTTGTATGGAGTCTATTGTGAGATCTTCTCAGATTATCATAGCCTTCAGTACTTTTTCACCCAGCGAAATCTTCATATGAGGCAGCGTCGTTGGCTTGAGTTTTTTAAGGATAATGACTTGATTATTCTCTTCTATTCGGGCAAGGCTAATGTGGTTGCAGATGCCTTGAGCCAAAAATTGACTAGCATGGGTAGCTTGGCCCATATTTTGATCCAGGAGAGGCCTTTGACCTTAGAGGTTCAGTCTTTAGCTAACCAGATGGTTAGACTTGATATTTTGACACCAGAACGTGTTTTGGCATTTGTGGAGGCTAGGTCTTCTTTGATGGAGCAGATTCGAGCTCATTAGTTTGATGATATTGGATTGAGGTTGATTCGCGATAAGATGTTGAGTGGGGAGGCTAAGGAAGCCTCACTTGATTGAGATGGAGTTTTAAAGATTGAGGGCTGAGTTTGTATGCCGAGAGTGGTGATTGGATTAGGTTGATCTTGGAGAAGGCCTATTGTTCCAGATATTCTATCCATCCAGGTGTGACTAAGATGTATCATAATTTGAGACAACACTATTGGTGGGGTGTTATGAGCTGAGATATAGTGTATTTTGTGGCTCGTTGCCTATGTTGCCAGTAGGTAAAGGCCGAGCATATGAGACCTGGTGGTTTGCTTCAGAGGTTACTCGTTCCTGAGTGGAAGTAGGAAGAGATCACTATGGACTTCGTGATTGGGTTGCCTCATACTTCTCGTGGTTCTGATAGTGTTTGGGTCATCGTGGATCGATTGACCAAGTTAACTCATTTTATTCTGGTTCAGGTCTCATTCAGTGCTGAGAGGTTAGCCCATATCTTCATTGGTGAGATTATGCATCTGCATGGTACGTCGGTATCCATTATTTCATATTGAGATTTTTATGTTCGCATCTCACTTTTGGGAGGCTTTTCAGGATGAGTTAGGTACCTGGGTTAATCTTAGCACAGTGTTTTACCTCCAGATTGATGGCCAGACAGTGGACTATCCAAGTTTTGGAGGATATGTTCTGCGCATGCGTGATGGATTTTGGTGGCCAGTGGGAGCAACATTTGGTTTTTGCAGAGTTTGTATATAATAATAGCTACCATTTCAGTATTGATATGGCTCCTTTTGAGGCATTGTATAGTAGGCATTGTCGCTCCCCAGTGGGTTGGTTTGATGTTTCAGAAGTGAGACCTTAAGGTATGGACTTGCTTCGTGAGTCTTTGGATAGGGTCCGGGTCTTTCAGGGTAGACTTAGAGCGGCTTAGAGTAGGCAAAAGTGTAATATTGATCATAGACTTCGTGCCTTGAGATTTGGTGTTGGTGATCGTGTTTTCTTTCGAGTTTCACCCATGAAGGGTGTGATGAGGTTTAAGAAGAGGGGCAAGCTTAGCCCCATGTATATTAGTCTATTTGGGATTCTTCGAACTGTTGGTGATGTGGCTTATGAGTTGGCTTTGCCCCTTAATCTATCAGCTGTTCATCTAATTTTTTATGTTTCTATGTTTCATCGCTATATTCCAAATGAGTCTTATGTCATTCATTGGGAGTCGGTTCAGTTAGATGAGTGGTTGTCCTTTATTGAGGAGCTGGTTTCCATTTTGGCTAGGGATATTAGGTGGGTGCGCTCTAGAGTGATCCCTGTGGTTAAGGTCCAGTGACAGCATCGACGTGTAAATGAAGCTACTTTGGAGGTCGAGTCTGATATGAGTGGTCCTTATCCCCAGCTCTTTATTAATTTAGGTATTTCTTTTGTCTTAGTTCGAGGACGAACTAGATTTTTAGTGGTGGATGATGTAACAATCTAAGAATTTGATGGAATATGTGAAATTTGTGATTTTATATGATTTGACTATTTTACCCCTCCCCGTAGTTGCATTATGATAATTTTGGAGTGTGGGAGTGATTGATATGATTTTCGATGCATTTTGGTATCATTTATGCAATATTGTGGTTTTTGATGGCTTCGAGAGCCTTATTTTGGACTTATGTGGATATCTTTTGATCCGTGCAACGGATGACCAAATGGACTACGCCAGCAGCTTTAGAATATTGACTTTAGGCTAGGTAGACCTTTGGTTTGGGTCCTGATGCACCCGAGCTCATTTTGACCTATTGGTCGGAAAGTTGAAAAATTAGAAATTCGGGTGTGGGACTCACATTTGATCGGAATGACCTCGGATGAAAAATTCAACTTCGCCAGCAAATTCAGAATGTTGATTTTAGGGTGTTCGCATATTTGGTATGATTTTACGTCTTTTAAATCTCATTTCGACCCTCGATTTGGAAAATTGTGATTTCGGATTTCAGGGGTCAACTTTGTGAAAACTATATTTTTATTTGAAAATTTGATATTACCATCACGTACGGAACATCAAATTCAATATGGTTGCATAGGTTTTTTGTGTATATCTGACTCCAAACGAATCTCGGGCACCCCGTCGAAATTCGTTTCGACTTAAGAAAACAAATCAACAGTTATATTGCAGAAAAACTGCAATATAAACAACTTTTTCCATCTCTTTTTGGCCCTTTTTGTTCATTTTCATCTTGTCTCTTGAAAGTTAAACCCTACAATAGTGTGGGAGCTTAAAAGTAAAGTTTGTGGGAGATTGAGAAGCTAGATTAACATCTATTTCTCGATTTTATTACGAATTTAAGGTAAGAATTCACCCCTTTTCTTAGTAATTTCTTGATTAATTTCTCAAAACCCCAAAAATCTTAGGGCTTGATTTTAAGCCCCAATTTCACTTCTTTTTACTTGAATAATGTTATTATCTTATAATTACTAGTTTTTCATTAATTTAACCTTCAAAACAACTTTGGTTCTTGATTTTAACTCGGATTTTGAAGATTTTACCCGGTAAAGCTCAAAAATAATTTTTCTTCGATTTGAACTCTATTTTTAACTTAATTTAACTTGGGTTTTCAGCTGTAGGTTCCTAAAAATATGAAAAAACATATTTTTGAAGTAAAGTTCCAATTCTATCCTTCTTTTTTGGAAACCCATTTTGGGGGTCCGTTTTGACCCAAACCAAAAGTAGTCAATATGGGTATCGTTAGTTTTGTCTTGACGCATAGATTTTATATTTGATGTTTTAAGTGGAGTTCAAGATTGTTCATGAAAAGTAAGGTCACGGGTTCAAGTTTAGCAGACCGATTTTGACTTTCGAGGTAGGTTATGACTTAACTCTTTCAAACTAGGTTGGGTAATAAATGATGGTACAAAATTCATGCTAAGGGTGGAACTAATCATGAAAAAGGACTATCTATGTGTTGTGACCATGTGGGGCTTATATGTGATGAAATTGTCGAAGCTAAGATATTATGTGATATGTGTGACCGTTTAGGGTCCTATGTGATATTGATAGCCTTGAATACATATGAATAATTGTATTGTGTTGTTAAAATGCTTCATGTGGTACCATTGGTGTATTGTGATTATATTCATACTTTATTGGCAAATGAGACATGTGAAAATTCGTGGACGATACGAAAAATAATGAGTGAATATTAGCTCATGTGGTTGTGGAAAAGTATCATTGTGGTTGATCGTGGAAATATATCATGTGGTTTTGTTTGTGGAAATACTCATTGTGATTGGTTGTGAGAATTACATTTTTATATCATACTCATTCATGAAACATTGGTACCACCGTGACAACATCTGAGAAACACTGACAACACCTTTTTAAGAGATATTGTAACACCTTATAAAACCTTTTCTGAGGGATATGTCGGAAAGAAGATATGAGATATGTCCCCATGGGTCCTACGTCGAGAAGCTTTAGCTTCGTAGATGTATGCGGGGATTATGCAACGATCCCGTAGGTTATGCAATGACCTTGTGCATCATCATAATTATCATCATCATATACATTGCACTTACTTTATTGTGTTTATGTTGTGTTGTATTGCCTCATTGACTTGTCATCTATGTATTTGTCTTACCTTCCATTACTTGTATTTGATGATCTTGTATCTACATGTTATCTCTAGTTCTATTTATATGTGACATAATATATATTTGTGTTTTATATCTTGGTGTGTTGTTGTAATATATGTGAGATCTATTAGAACTGTTAGTGTAAGCGGTGTGGGCTACCGTTATGTGACATTTTCTGATTACAGGTGACGTGCCCTTAATGTATATTTTGTATGCTTTATTTACTACTTTGCTTGGTCGGCCTATGATACCTACTGAGTATAAGTGGACCGTACTTATGCCTACTGCGCCCTTTCGGTGCAGGTCTTTTCTCGAGTGTGCCTTATTTTGATTGACTCGGGCGATTGTTGGAGATTCCAAAGTAGCGATTAGACATTCATGTGTTCGAAGTTTACCTCTATCTTTCTATAGTAGTTGTGTCTTTATTAGTATTCAGAGACAATTATTATTCCTTTGTGGTTATTTTTCTGATGTATTTGACTCTTGGATTGTATTAGTAGTTCTTACACTATTGACACCTGGTTTTGGACATGATTGGTATTTTGGATAAGCTCTTTCTGCATTGTTATGATTACTATTATGGTTTGGCATGTTTCTAGAAGCCTTACCTTGAGATATTTTTGTCTTTTTCTCCCTTTTGTATCAGTTTGGGTGATAGGCTTACTTGTCAAGGTACGCCGCGATAATTTGCCATATAGACCCTCATTTTTGGGTCGTGACATTAGGAAACTGGGCGTCCGAACCCATGATATAAGACATCCAAATGCGAAGAAAAGTATACGATCAGTACTTTGAATGTACTGGTATATGAGATGAGGTTAGGCTGTAATGCATGGGTTAACTGTGCATGAAATACTGACTGGATGAATAGCATGAGATAACTGATGCATAAATGTGTGAAAGCGGTAAAATCTGAGAAAGCATGACCAAGCATATAACATGATACTAAAATAGTGTGTTAACTGAAATACTAAAATCTGGTAACTGATAAACTATATGATATGGTCAAGCAAACCTAAAGTGAATTCTATACTAAATACTGAACTAAGACTGTGGGAGGTATCATCTAACCGACATGCCCCAATCTGAGTTAGGTGGGGTCCAACCTGTAACCCCAATTGGAAGGGTGTCAGTACCTTGCCATGGGTACTAACACATAGTTGTGTGGATCTACACAACTGGTGTACCGAAGGACTAGGGAGTTAGTTCTAAACTGGCGTTTGACCTCTAAGAGAATGTCGGTCCTAAACTGGTGGGTTACATCTCAGAGAATGTCAGTCCTAAACAGGAAGGTGACATCTCATAATCCTACGCTGGCTATGTAGTTCTGGAACTTAGGGAATGCTTCTAAGGACCTAGTCCTAATTGATGGGTGAGCCCCCATACCTAGGTTCTCTCGGTGCTAAATCCTACTCCCAACTGAACTGACATTGATTACTAGAATCAGCTGAGTTTAACTAAGCAAAACAATTGATTAAGATAACTAACTGGATGAGAATGCTCATGGTTTGTCTAAAACCATTCTGAAAATACTGAAACTATGGAAACAACTAAGTATCGTGTATTCATAACCCCTAGAACTAATGTAAATAACAATAAAAGCATGTAAAAGCTTCAAAAAACCATAATAGGGAATCATTCTAAAAAATCATTCACTTTGACATTTCATCAAACACATGAGGATTAAGACTTTAACATGGGGATACTTTCAAACATGATAAGATAGCATGATCACATGACCAAAACAATAATTTGAGGATTTATCCTGAATTGCATGAACATGACATGGGAACTTCAACATCCATAACATACTATAATCCATTCCACTTGAAAACAATTGTAATCCTAGTTTGAAATCAAAATAGCAATTCATGGAGATAATTCATTTAAAATATGAAAAACTCATAATTTAACATTTAAAAGGGGATTCTTGGACTCCATGGTGAAATAAAACCATGGATAAACATCGCACATACCTTAAATCTTTAAGCTTGAAAGGGAAACACAATCTTGAAAGCTTTCTTGAAGCTCTTGGATTGGGAGACTTGAATTCTTATTTTTTCTTGAAGAGAATGTAATTGAATTTGATGTTATTGGGAGAGGGTTAGGGTTTCTTTGATAGAAAATTAGAGAATAATAGGCAAATAACTCCCAAATTACTGATATACGTCGGGTTATAACGACTTGGATTGAGGAGAAAAGACTCTACTGCCCCTCAGATATTTAAATTTGTAACTGAAATGCATTTTAGAGAAGCACCGCAATGCGCCAAGGGCCTCATCACTATAACCACCGCGATGCACTACTATCGTGGTGAGGTGCTGGAAACGAAATCCAAACACGACCTAATCCTCGTTCGAAAAATCTGAAACTTCTCCAAGACATGAGCTTTACACCCCTGAACATGAATTAACTTAAAAACTTACATCTCATGATCGGGAAGGACAGTTTAAAAATCCTCAGAGTTAAGAGGCCAAAAATAAGACTAAGTCCTCAACACTTAGTGAAATTTTTAGGTTCTAGTGAAATTTTTAGGTTTTAAGCCTCTTATGCAAGCACTATGAACTGAACTGAGTTAAGAAAAGTATGGGGTATTACAATATCTCCTCCTTGGGAACATTCATCCTCAAATGAGACTAATTAAGCTGAGAATAATGAGGAACTGAGATTACATACTAAACATGCATAAATGCAAACATGATTACATGACTAAACCTGAAATATGATCCCGGACTGAACTGAATTCGTAAATGCATACTAAGATATGAGAATGATTATATAGCTGGCACTGAGAATGGAAAAGAATAAGTCTAAGGAAAACCGTTACATTAAACTGAGTCTAAGTTTGCGGAGAAAAGATAAGGGTACTTGGTATGCATATCAACCTCTGTTTCCCAAGTGGCTCCCTCAACGGACTGATTCCACCAAAGAACTTTGACCAAGAGAACTTCTTTGTTTCTTAGTCTTCAAATATGACGATCAAGGATCTCGACTAGGATTTCTTCATAAGAAAGGTTATCCTGAACATCTGTGCTTTCTAATGGAACTAAAATAGCTGGATCACCAACACACTTCTTTAAAAAGGAAACACGAAACATTGGATGCACTGATGCCAGATCTGCAAGCAACTCAAGCTCATAATCTACCTTTAAAAAATGACTCAAAATTTTGTAAGGGCCAACATACCGGGGACTAAGTTTCCTGTTCTTGCCAAATCTTTTCACTCGCTTCATGGGTGAGATTTTCAAATACACCAAGTCCCTAACTTCAAACTTAAGATCCCTTTTCCTCATATCTGCATAAGATTTCTGACAACTTTGGGATGTCTTAAGCCTCTTCATGATTAATTAAACTTTTTCTATTGCCTCAAACACTAAATTTGGCCCTATTAAAGCAGCCTCACCTACCTCAAACCAACTAATAAGAGATCTACATCTCCTCCCATAGAGAGCTTCAAATGGATCCATCTGAATACTAGAGTGGTAACTGTTATTGTAGGCAAACTCAATCAAAGGTAAGTGATCATCCCAACTACCCTTAAAATCAAGAACACACGCCCTCGACATATCCTTTAGGGTCTGAATGGTCCTCTCTGCTTGACCATTTATCTGAGGATCAAAAGTTGTACTAAGATGAACTTGGGTACCAAGACCCTTCTAAAAAGCTTTCCAAAAGTGAGAGGTAAACTGATGACCTCTATCTGAAATAATAGACAACGTGACTCCATGCAACCTAACCAACTCTCTAATATAGAGCTTGGCATAGTCCTCAGCTGAATAAGAAGTATGAACTGGCAAGAAATGCGATGATTTGGTCATTCTATCTACAATAACCTATATCAAATTATGTTGACGATGCGAATGAAGCAAACCAATCAAAAAATCTATGTTCACCTCTTCCAACTTCTAAGTAGGAACACTAAACTCCTGTATTGTACCACTAGGCCTCTGGTGTTCAACTTTAACCTGTTAATAATTGGAACACTTAGCTATAAACTCTGCAATATTCCTCTTTATACCACTCCACCAATAGATTTCCCATAAGTCATAGTACATCTTAGTGGCTCCTGGGTAAATAGAATAACACGCACTATGAATTTCTACAAGGATTCATTGTCTGAAACCATCAACACACGACACATACAGCCTACCCTGAGAACGCAACACACCATCTCCCCCTTGGGAGAAAACCTCTACTTTCATACCTCTAACTGATTCCTTTAACTTAACTAAACTGGGATCCCTATCTTGCTTCTTCTTTACTTCGGCAACCAAAGAAGATTCTGAACTATTCTGAACCTATACACTACCTTTCGCTGAATTAACCAACAAAACACCTAATCTAGCAAGTTGATGAACCTCCTAAACTAATCTCTTCTTATTATTCTCAACCTGAGAAACACTACTTATAGACTATCTACTAAGGGTGTCTGCCACTATATTGGCCTTGCCCGGATGATACAACATACTCATATCATAATATTTTAACTCAAGCCACTTTCTCTGACGAATATTTAAATCCTTCTGTGAAAATACATTCTATAAACTTTTGTGATCCGTGAACACATCAACATGAACCCCATAAAGATAATGCCTCCAAATTTTCAAGGCAAAAACAACTGCTGCTAACTCAAGATTATGGGCAGGGTAATCTTGAGGCATAGGCTATAACCTTACCACTCCGCATCAACACATAACCAAGTCCAACTCTGGATGCATCACAGTAAACAACAACCTATATGAACTATTTGGCAAAGTCAAAACTGGGGTTGAAGTAAGTTGAGTCTTCAAATCCTGAAAACTCTTTTCACAGTAATCTGACCATTGAAACTTAACTTTCTTCTAATTCAAACAATATATGGGGGATGAAATAGACAAAAACCCTTCAAAAAACCTCCTGTAATAGCCAGCCAAACCCAAGAAACTCCTGATATCTGATGAAGAGATGGGTCTAGGCCAGTGTCTCACTGCTTTGTTTTTTTGAGGGTCAACTCTAATGCCTTCACCGAAAATAATATGGACAAGAAAAGATAATGATCTTAGCCAAAACTCACGCTTAATGAATTTGGCGAATAACTGATGGGCTCTAAGAGTTTGCAATATAATTCTGAGATGGTCTGCATAATCATTTTCACTATGGGAGTAGACAAGGATATCATCAATGAAGACTATGATGAACATGTCCAAGTATTGCTTGAACACTCTGTTCATCAAGTCCATGAAAGATGTTGGGGTATTCTTTAGTCCAAAATACATAACTAGAAATTCAAAGTAACCATACCGAGTTCTAAAGGCTAGTTTTAGAATGTCACATTCTCTAACTCTATGCTGATGATAGCGGGATCTGAGGTCTATCTTAGATAAATAACTGGCAACCTAAAGTTGATAGAACAAGTCATCAATCCTGGAGAGTGGGTACTTATTCTTGACTGTGATTTTGTTCAACTGACGGTAATCGATATATATTCTGAGAGAACCATCTTTCTTACGCACGAACAAGACTGGAGAACCCCATGGAGAAATACTGGGCCTGATGAATCTTTTATCTAAGAGATATTTTAACTGCTCTTTTAACTCTTTGAGCTCAGTAGGAGCCATTCTATAGGGCGAAATAGAGATAGGCTGGGTTTCTGGAAGGAGGTCTATTTTGAAGTCAATTTCCTTTTTGGGAGGAACTCCAAGAATATCTTTAGGGAACACATCTTTAAATTCCCTTACTACTGTAACTGACTCGAGACTTGGAGTCTCAGAACTAGAGTAATTGACTCGAACGATATGGTAAATATAACCCTTGGAAATTATTTCACTGCCTTTAAGGTATGAAACAATCTGACCCCTAAGGACAGAAGTACTACCCCTCTATTCAATGACTGGTTCATTGGGAAACAGAAATGGAACAACACTATTTTGACAGTCAACTGAAGCATAGCATGAATGGAGCCAATCCATGCCGAAAATGACATCAAAATCAATCATCTCTAACTCCACAATATCAAATGAGGTGACTTTCTGGGATATTGTGAACGAACAGTTTCGTATACCTTCCTGGTTACAATGGAAACACCTACTGGAGGAGACACTAAGAATGGTTCTGCTAAAGATTTGGGACTGATACCAAAATCAATTGCTATATAGGGGGCTACAAAGGAGAGAAAAGCTCCAGGGTCTAATAAATCATAAACATAAAGATAAAAAATTGTAACGTACTACTAACTAAATTAGGAGAACTTTTCTAATCCTATTGGGACTGAAGTGCATAAATCGTGTTCTGACATTGTCCACTGTTGGCACTGGAAGTAGCGCCCTGCTTAGTCGGGTGATCTGCTGGAGCTGATGACAAATTGGACTGGCCCTGCTGGCATAAATCCTTTCCCCTCTGAGTAACTACTGAACACTCTTTGACCCTGTGGCCTGGCTTGCCACACCCAAAACACACATCATTAACAACTTTCCACACACCCTGTTGATTTCTACCATATTTCTGGCAAACAGGATTAGTATGACCACTGTTCACACTACTTTGGAACTTAGGGCCTGGCGCCCTATCCCAATTGTTATTTCAGAACATTGGCACTGGCGTACTATCTGAAGATGGAGCTGGGGCTGAAAATTTTGATGAAATTGAGAATGGTTACCCCCCTCTGATCTTGGATGAGAAAAGTTAAGGCTACCTGTTCTGGCCCTCTTATTCTCTCTCTCTTTCTCCTTAAGATTTGACTCCTCAATTTGTTGAGCATCGACCATTAACCTAGATATGTCCATCTCCTTAATTAACATAGAAGTTCTATACTTTTGACCACACTATTAGCTACACCAAAAAAAAAATTACACCTTCTATATTGGTAGCTTGCATAATGCAAAAGATTTTCTCCATCTCATTAATGAAACCTTGAGTATCCTCCTCAACTTTAGCACTAGTGAACATAAGAGGGATCAACCTCATAAACTGGCCAACCCTTGTGGCCTTGGAAGATGGAGTAATAAAACCTATATGCTCAGACTAAGAAACTACCAACTGAGCCAACATATGAATATACTAACGAAATTCTGCATTTGACACGTCAGCCTAAGGAGCTTAGGGAGGACTAGAGGGGACCGATGGAACTCCAGGAGGGCAATCAGGAACTGCACCCCTAGACTGGGTTTGTACCCCATAAGAAGGGCATGTCTCATTAACATTTTCCATAAGTAGGACATAGGAATTTTCATGTGCTTCAGATTTTCAGTGAGGCAAGGTCTGAAAAGCAAACAAACAACAACTAAAGAGACTCAAGATGTTAGACTCTATGGCTTGAAATAGAACAACAATAAAGGAAAATATTCCTAAATGTCTCGTAGCCTCTCCCTTATATGCGTAGTACGTTACATACCCATAAAAGAGACTTTACTTGACACAACTTTGTCAGACACCTAATGACACTAAACCCTGGATTTGATAACACCTTTGTCATAACCCAAACTAGGGCCTGGCCATGATAGGTATCTCAAGTCCCACGTGGATTAAAGATCACCCTGTACCCAACCAAACCAAACACACCACACCCCAAAGTAGGATAAATTTTGAGTATGTTATAAGATAAGAGAATATTAACTTTAAGACATTAAAATAAGTCTATAACCAAAACCAACCGATATCGGTATAAGTCCAATACCAATAACAACACCGATACCAATACTGATACCGCCCATGCCAACAGTAGTCTTACAAAGCCTCTAATCAAAACAAAGAAATATTTAGTCGGGATATACCCTCGACCATAGCCAAAGACCAAATCCAAAAGAATAATCAAAATATAAAGGGAACCATAAACATGAAAAGGGGTCTTTCAAAGTATGAAAGCTCACCACTTTAATCTGACTCGCTAGCTGATCATGAATCAAAGTCACTGAGCAAGAAGAGTAAAAGTATGACCAGTTCCTGCATCGCATAGGGATACAACATCTGAAGATGGTTAGCGGGGTGAACGCTAACATGTAACTCGGGGATAACAATAACACAATGATATGATCAATAATTTAAAATCATTCAAAGCCAGTGAACATAATCAAATGTATAAATATATACATATATATTTATATATATCACATGTTGGGATAAGGAACAAGGCCTAACATTCGTTTAAAAAAAATTAACCTAGATTATGTAGCTCAGCTGTCATATAATAGTACCCATGGGTTATATGGCCCCTAGCTCTCCCTCCTAGTCGATACCCGGTGTGTGTAGTCACACGAATCGGAGAATAATCTTATTTATATTTACATGGGGGACTTGAAACCTCCAACATATACGAAGGTGACTTAATCACTCAATCATATAATAATTTACAAGGGATTTAAACCCAAATGAATTGAACATTGAACATTCTATGATTTGAACCTATAACTCATAATATATCCTTATAGTTCATAGTAAGCCACTCGTACTCAGAGAAAAAGCAATCCTCAAACTTACTGGTTTGGGTACGATTTCTCCCAATGAGTCTTTAAGACACCCTACGACTCTAAGGGTACAATCTTAACCAAGGCAATGAGCCTAAAGCTCAATAAATTTTCTAGATCCAAAATTTGGGGTGTTTCAATAATGTAATCATTATAATATTCAATAGCATAACTGCTAGCATAACTATTAACATGATTACTAATTATAATAGAAGTATGATCTCTAGCATAATCGCTGATATAGTCATTAGGCATAAATGTTGGCATAGTTAATATCATGATTTCTAATATATTCATTAAGCATAGCCTTAAGTTGAGGACCTTATGGTCATTTACTACACCTAAAACCCTAGGTTCCCTCACTATATAAGTGTTTATAGCCTCCTAAATATCGATTTTGATGGATTAAACACCCAAAATACTCTCTAAAACTCATATTTGAAGAATTGGAGGCTTGGGTTTCAAGAGGGTGATCTTTAAGAGGCCAAGTGAAGTCAAGAATCTTGGTGAATCATGTTTTCTAAGGCATGTAACTCTCTTCCTTGCTAAATTATTCAAAAACCATGTATTTTACACTTGAATTAGTAAGTCTACATGGAGATTTTATAATTAAATGATAAGGGTTTTGATGCCTTGTGATGAATAATATTTATCCTTGTTTAGACTTGTGTTGATGCTTGATATTGGTGATGTTTTGCACACGTAGGTGCTTGTTGTTTGTGGTTAAACATGTGGGTCTTGAGTAACCCTAATGATAATGCTTTCTACATTAAAATTAGCCTTGATAAAGGCACACACATAAGGTGTTTGTGAAAATGTATAAGTGAATTGTCTAGTCACATGTTGATGATGTTTTGAACTAGGGTAGTGGCCCAATAAGTATGATTAGTTGATAAATGATTTTGTAAATATATTATGAGCCATGTATTATAAATTTGATAATCTTGTTGGTTGATGGCTAATGAGGGGTTAAAGTCCATAAATATAAAGTGAACTTGAATTATGTGTTGAACTAAAGTGTGGTGAGAATGTGGTATAAGATTGCTAGTGCAATGTGAATAGTTTGTGAGGGTATTGATGACCATATATTGAATAGTATGATGAATTGAATTAAGACATTGGCCTATTGAAATAGTTAAGCAACAAAGGCTTCCATAAGGACCATGTGGTTATTTATAGTGTTGAATTATCTAAATAGGTTAAAGTCCTTAAGTGTGAATTGAATAAAAGATGATGTATGGACAAAGGGTTCGAGTCCCAATATTGACTATGGATAGTAATAATGGATTGAGGTTGAAGTCCCTTGCCTAATAAAATAGCTTAAGGTTAAAGCCCATTACCTAATGAAATAACTTGTGGTTAAACTCCCTTGCACAATAAGATCTCTTAAGAATACAGTGCCTCGTCAAATAAAATATCTTGGGTTAAAGTCACCTATCTAATCGGCATGAGGTTAGAGTTCCCTGCCTAATGTGTGAGCATTTAGTTAGAGTCCCTTACCCTAATGAATGTGTGTATATGGTTAGAGTCCCTTGCTTGAATGGATGTGAATGCGGTTAATGTCCCTTGCTTAATGAGTGAGTACATGGTTAGAGTCCTTTGTCTAAGTAATATGTGAATATAGCTGGTCCCATACCGAATAAGAATTGTTTGAACCCTAGTATGAAAGGTTAGACCCTCCACTTTATGCCTCGTGATTGAGTGCTTTGAGAATGTTATTAAGTATTATTTACTTGTTTGGAATTTGATATATATATATGTATGGATAAGGTCATAAGTATGGCTGAATATTATATATTGACTTGTTGTTGATTGATTATGCTACTTTATTCTTATCCCTGAGTTACATGCTAGTGCTCCAACCACTAACCGTCTCTGGACATCCCCATGTCACATAGAGGTCGAAGCATCATCTTCTCTTCCTATGCAGTGATTAGGTGATCAAAGCGGTTTGTGCATTGACTTTAGAGTGGTGAGCTTTCTTACTTTGGAAGTCTTATTTTGGCTTGGTTTGTCTATTATTGAGGGCTTATCTCAACATATATATTTCTAAACATCGATTTGTATAGAGGTATTGTGGATGACTGTGGACTTGGGCGTAATGGCTAGTTTTATGAATCTAGTGAAGTGTTTAGACATGTTTAAATTATGACTTATAGTATGCTTTCTGCTATCTTATCTTTTGTTTGGGATTCGTCTGACCCTTGTGATTTATATTAATGATTAGGTTGGGTTATCGGGGCGACCTCCAATTTATATGGGCTTGAGGTGCCCATATGACATGGCCTAATTTTGGGCTATGTTAAGTCGGTATCAGGGCCTAGGTTCATGGTCAGTTGGGTGTCCATAATACCCTAGCAAGTAGAGTCTCTTTTATGGGTGTGAAGCATGCCACACTTCTAGAAGATAGGCTATAATATATTTTAGGAAATATCTCCCTTTATTATGTTTCAATCTTAAGCTATAGAGTTAAGGTGTTGGATTGCTCTGATCTCTATTTGTTATCTTTCAGATCATGCCTCTAAGGAGATTTAAGACTTAGGCAAATCCTTTTAAGGGCCCTGTGGATGAAGCTTGTCCAACTTCTGGAGTTAAGACCTAGGCTAAGGATGCGACATCTGACCATTTTCATGGGGTTTCACTTATCCTCACTAACCCCGACTATGAGAGTGACCCTCTTATTTCATCACCTTAAGGGGATGTTACTAATGCTGAGTTTCATCACTATATCAACCTCTTGACTCAATTGGCAGCCTCTCAATCAAAGTGTGGTGCTCCGGCTACTAATTTTTCTGAGGCCACAAGAATTGGCCAATTCATGAGGTTGAGCCCTCCTATGTTCTAGGGTATGAAGGTTGAGAAAGATCCTCGAGGATTCATTGATGAAATAGAGAAGATATTTCAAATCATTTATGCTTTAGAGATTGAAGCCGTTGAGTTTGCTTCTTACCAATTGAAAGATATAGCGTAGAAATGGTACGAAGGGTAGGAGTTGTCTAGAGGTGTTGATACTAGTCACGCCACGTGGGAGACATTCTTTGAGGCTTTATTAGACCGCTTCTTTCCTTAAGAGTTTAGGGTGAAGTGAAAGCTGAAGAGTTTGTGATCTTAAAGCAAGAAGGGATGTCCGTTCAAGAGTATGCTTTGAAATTCCATCAATGTTCAAGGTATTCTCTTGAGATAATCTCTAGCATGAGGTATAGGATGCATAAGTTTGTCTCGGGATTATCCCATGAGTTAGTCCTTGAGAGTAAGGCAGATTGTTTGATTTAAAATATGGACATCTCTTGGTTGATCGTGTATATGAAACAAGTGGAAAAAAAGAAAAAGAAGCAAGTTGAGTTTAGTGAAATGCAAGAAAAATAGTTTAGGTCTTCTAAGCCTAGCGGTAGGGATGGTGGAAAGTGGCTACGGAAGAAGTGGGGGAGTTTGAGTTCTTTCTCCTCGGCTAGCATTTATTCTCCTTACCTAAAGTTGTCGATTTATCATCAGTCTCAGTTTAGTGGTGGGTTCCAAGCACAGGGTATCCAGTTGGCTCCACCCTGCCCTCCTTGTAGATTTTGTGGTCAAAGTTATCATGGTCAGTGTGAGAAGGGAAGAAATAGATATTTTAGTTTTGGTTAGATCAGGCACATGCAGTGTGAGTGCCCCTCTTCAGTATCTTCTTGGGCCAACATGGCTCTTATTGCTACTCCCTCTACTCCCATACCAAAGGGTGCTATGTCTACTTCTACTTCTATTTCTAGCACCGACGCTAGCCAGAACCACTTGTATGCTCTTGCTAATCGCCAGGATTCTAAGGCATCTCTCGATCTTGTCACAGGTATGTTGAGACTTTTCTCCTACAATGTATATTTTTTGCTTGATCCAAATTCTACTCTTTCTTATGTGACTCCATATGTGGCTGTGCATCCTGATTGTGGTCCCGAGAGTCTATTGGTTCCTTTTTCTGTTTCTACCCCATTAGGAGACTTTGTGATTGCTCGAAGGGTCTATAGAGGGCGTGGGGGTATCTGTTGGTGGTAGAGATACTCTTATAGACTTGATAGAGTTAGACATGGTCAATTTTGATGTTATTCTGGGGATGGATTGGATCCATTCATGTTATGCTTCCTTAGATTGTCGAACCCGTAGGGTCATGTTCAAATTCCTTAATAAGTCGGTCATTCTATGGGAAGGTGGTTCTTTGGTGCCTAATATAAGATTTATTTATTATCTTAAAGAACAAAAGTTGATTGCAAAAGGGTATTTGTATCATTTGATCTGAGTTAAAGATTCTAAATTAGAAGAGCCTTTTTTAGAATTTATACCCGTGGTTAAAGAATTTCCCGATGATCTTCTCGGTATTTCTCCTGATAGGAAATTGATTTTGGGATTGATATTGTTCTGGATACTCGTCCGATTGCTATCTCTCCTTATATAATGGTTCTAGCGGAGCTAAAAGAGCTTAAGGAACAATTGAAGGACCTCTTGGATAAAGGTTTTATCCATCCCAGTGTGTCTCCTTGGGGTTCTCCCGTGTTGTTTGAGTGCAAGAAGGATGGTTTCCTTCATAAATGATTGGTTATCTCCAGTTGAACAAAGTAAACGTAAAGAATAAATATCCTCTTCCCAGGTAGATGATTTTTTTGATCAACTTTAGGGTGCGAAGTGTTTTCTAAGATTGTTCTTAGATTGAGTTATTATCAGTTTAAAATCAGGGATGTAAATATCCCTAAGACTATCTTTAGAACCCAATATGGTCACTATGAGTTTCTTGTCATGTCTTTTGGGTTGACCAATGCCCCATAGGCATTCATGGACTTGATGAATAGGGTCTTTCGTCCGTTCTTAGACATGTTTGTTATTGTCTTTATTAATGATATCTTAGTCTATTCTAAAAGTGAGGTGGATCATGTAGATTACCTACATGTCATGTTGCAAACTTAAAAGGATCATTATTTGTATGCCAAGTTCTCCAAGTGTGAGTTTTGGTTGAACTCCATAGCGTCATGTTATATCTAGTGAAGAGATCATGGTAGATCCCTAAAAGATTGCAGTGGTTAAGAAGTGGCCTAAACCTATGAATCCAATCGACATTCGGAGCTTCTTGGGTCTAGCCGGTTACTATAGAAGATTTGTAGAGAGTTTCTTGACTATAGCTGCCTCATTGACCAAGTTGACCCAAAAGAAGGTCAAGTTCTTATGGTCGGATGCATGTGAGGGTAGCTTTGAGAAGATGAAAGATAAATTAACTTCGGCTCTGGTATTGACCTTGCCCGAAGGTAATGATGGTTTTGTGGTATATTGTGATATTTCTCGAATTGGTCATGGTTGTGTATTAATACAACATGGTAAGGTGGTGGCCTATGCTTCTAGGCAATTGAAAGTTCATAAGAAGAACTACCCTACTCATGAATTAGAGTTGTTAGCCATGGTTTTCGCATTAAAAATTTGGCGACATTATCTTTATGGGGTTCATGTTGATATCTTTTCTGATCATAAGAGTTTTCAGTATGTGTTTACTCAAAAGGAGTTGAACCCTGAGGAGGTTTGAGTTGTTGAAAGACTATTATATGAGTCTTCATTACCACCCCGATAAAGCTAATGTTGTCGCCGATGCTCTTAGTAGATTATCTGTGGAAATTTTAGCCCACATGGATGAGGATAAGTGGGAATTGGTGAAGGACATTCACCACTTGGCCAATCTTAGAGTTCGACTTGCGGACTCTGAGGATAATAGTGTATTTGTTCCTCGGTGTCTCAGTCATCTCTTATGGTTGAAATAAAGGAAAAGAAAGTATTGGACCTCGACTTGATAAAGATCACGAGTAATATGGGTCAACACAAAGTTACGAGCTTTGTGATTGGTGGTGATGGTATCTTGAGATACCAAGGTAGACTATGTATTCTCGACGTCGATGGATTGAGGGAAAAGGTCATGGCCGAGTCTCATGAATCTCGGTATGCTATACATCCCGGTTCCACTAAGATGTATCATGATCTTAGAGAGTTCTATTAGTGGGGTAATATAAAACTAGATATGTCTAATTATGTAGTGAAGTGAATGGTGTGCCAACAAGTGAAATTTAAGCACATAAGGCCCGGGGGCTTGTATCAAGAGATTTTATTTCTCAAATGGAAGTGGGAGGCAATTAATATGGATTTTGGAATCGGTCTTCCTCGATCTTGGAATCAATGTGATTCTATTTGGGTCATTGTTGATTGAATGACCAAGTCCGCTCACTTTTTTCCTATGAGGACTAATTACTCGGTAGACGATTATGCTAAGTTGTATCTTGTGGAGATCGTGAAGTTGCATGGTGCACCAATTTCGATCATTTTTTATCGTGGTCCTCCATTCTCATTCCAATTTTGGAAGTCATTCCAAAAAGGTTTGGGTACTAGAGTGTCCCTTAGTACCGCCTTTCACCTGCAAACGGATGGGCAAGTGGAGAGGACCATCCAAACATTAGAGGATATGTTGCAGGTTTATGTGATTGAATATGGTGGCAGTTGGTATGACCACATGCCTTTTATTGAGTTCACCTATAATAATAGTTACCACTCTAGCATTGGCATGACCCCTTTTGAGACATTTTCTAGTAGGAGATATAGATCTTCTATTGGGCGGTACAAAGTTGGAGAGGGTAAGTTGCTTGGCCCCAATTTAGTTCACCAAAACTTAAAGAAGGTGAAGGTGATTCGTGATAGATTCAAAACCGGTGAGGCGTAGGGACTTAGAGTTTAGTGTTGGCGATTGGTTATTCTTAAAGGTGTCTCCCACAAAGGGAGTTATGCGATTTGGTAAAAAAGGAAAGCTTATTCCTCTGTATATTGGTCCCTACTTAATTGTAAAGAGGGTTGGCAATGTTGCCTATGAGTTGGAGTTTCCTTCTAGAATAAACTCCATTCATCCGATTTTCTATGTCTCTATGTTACGGAAATGTGTGGGTGATTCTTCGTTGGTTGTTCCCTTTAGGGATGTTGATGTTTCAAAAACTTTTTCCTATAAGGATATCCTAGTGAGGATCTTAGATCAGCAAGTTCACCGGTTATGAACAAAATAAATGGCTTTGGTAAAGGTTCTATGGAGGAACCAAAAGTTCGACAAAGCTACTTGGGAGGCGGAAGAGGACATGAAGTCCAAGTATCCACATTTGTTTCTTGTTCCAGGAAATTGTGACAAAGGTATTTTTAATCTCCTTGTCTTGATTTATTCCTTGATTAGATGATGGATTAAAGTCCCCAAGCTTTGAATTGATTTAGGTATTTCTAGACTATGGGTTCAAGTCCCTAATGCCTTGAAATTATGTATGTCCTTGTTGTAATGGGTTTAGGTTCCTAATACATTGAAGTTGATTCATTTCCTTGATAGATGATGGGTTTGAGTCCCTAGTCTTTGAATTGAGTAAGTACCTATGATGAGTCAATGGGTTAAAGTCCCTAAGTTGTGAAATGAGTAAGTGTTTTGACAAGTAGTGGGTTTGGGTCCCAAGGCCGATGAAATGAATGATTGATTGATTAATAACGAGCATGATATGTGTTACATTATTGTGGTGTCCTTTGTTCTAACTTGTTTAGGGGATGGGTTGATGTGTGTTATAATGTGTTGACTTGTGTTTATATTGCCTTACCCATCATTCACATATGAATGATCCAAGTGGGGGGAATTGAAACACCAATGCTTTGAACCATGAGGAGAATTTCTTCATCGGATGTCTCTGAGATAGGTACGATTAGGGGCATGAATCATACCCCTTGGATATGAGTCGTATCCTTATATCCCTAATCTCTCATACCCTAGGTAGTGTGGTGAGGTCTACTCACTATCCAAGTGATGAGTTAGCCTCCAACCAATCATACCTTAAGGTACTAGTCATACCAAGACCAATCGTATAGAGTGAAGTAATAGCTTCGAATGGACTATTTTTGGTAAAGTTGATGGATACGGGTTAGGGCATGAGTCGTACCCTTTGGATACAACTCAAATGTTTGCATTCGTACCCTAAACAGTGTAGGTAACCTAACAGAAGACAAGGGTATGAGTTAGAGGACCACTCGTACCATAGGATATGGTTCCTTAAGTGAGTCATACCATTGCACGGGCTCATTTTCCAGCTTTAAGTTGAGGACCTTGTGGTTATTTCCTACATTCAAAACCCTAAGTCCCCTTACTATATAAGTGTTTGTATCCTCCTAAACATCCATTTTTTATGGATCAAACACCCTAAATACTCTCTTAAGCTCATCGTTGAAGAATTGGAGGCAAGGGTTTCAAAGGTGATCTTCAAGAGGCCAAGTGAAGTCAAGACTCTTGGTGAATCAAGTTTTCTAAGGAATGTAACTCTCTCCCTTGCTAAAGTACTCAAAAACCATGTATTTTACACTTGGATTAGTAAGTGTACATGGAGATTTTGTAATCAAATGATAAGGGATTTGATGCCTTGTGATGAATAATGTTTACCCTTGCTTAGACTTGTGTTGATGCTTGATATTGGTGATGTTTTGCGCATGTAGGTGCTTGTTGTTTCTAGTTAAACATGTGGATCTTGATTAACCTTAATACCATTGGTATGCTAAATCCTTCAGTTGATAGTCAGCAAATTCTACACCTTCTACATTGGTAACCTACATAATGCGAAAGATTTTCTCCCTCTCATTAATTAAACCTTGAGCATCCTCCTCAACCTTAACACTAGTGAACACAAGAGGGATCAACCTCATAAACTGGCCAACCCTTGTGGCCTTGGAAGATGGAGTAATAAAACCTATATACTCAGAGTGAGAAGCTACCAACTGAGCCAACATATGAATATACTGATGAAATTCCGCATTTGACACATCAACATAAGGAGCTCGGGGAGGACTAGAGGGGACCGGTGGAACTCCAGGAGGGCAATCAGGAACTGGAACCCTAGACCGAGTCTGTACCCCATAAGAAGGGCATGTCCCATCTGCATTTTCCATAAGTAGGACATAGGAATTTTCATGAGCTTCAGATCGTCGGGGAGGCAAGGTCTGAAAGCAAACAAACAATAATTAGAGAGACTCAAGACCTTAGACTCTATGGTTGAAACAAAAGAACAAGAAAGGGAAATATTCCTAAATATCTCATAGCCTCTCCATTATAGGTGTGGTACATTACATACCCATAAAAGAGACTCTACTCGACACGGTTTTGTTAGATACCCAATGACACTAAACCCTGGCTCTAATAAAACCTTTGTCATAACCCAAACTAGGGTCTGGCCGTGACAGGTATCTCAAGTCCCATGTGGATTGGAGATCACCCCTGTACCTAACCAAACCAAAAACACCATACCCCAAAGTAGGATGAATTTTGAGCATGTAACAAGAGAAGATAATATTAACTTTAAGACATTAAAACAAGTCTATAACCAAAACCAACCGATATCAATAACAATTTCAATACCAATAACAACACCGATACCAATGCTTATACCGCCCATGCCAACAGTAGTCTGACAAAGCCTCTAATCAAAACAAAAATATCTAGTCGGGACATACCCCCGACCATAGCCAAAGACCAAAACCAAAAGAATAATCAAAATGTAAAGGGAACCATAAACATGAAAGGGGGTCTTCCGAAGTATGAAATTTTACCACTTCAATCTGAATCGGTAGCTGATCTCGAATCCAATTCATTGAGAAGGATGAGTAGATGTATGACCAGTTCTTGCATCGCGTAGGGATACAGCGTCCAAAGACGGTTAGCGGGGTAAATGCTAACATGTAACTCGGGGATAAGAATAACATAATGATATGATCAACAATTTAAAATCATTCAAAGCCAGTGAACATAATCAAATGCATAAACATGTACATATATATATCACATGTATGGATAAGGAACAAGGCTTAACATGTGTATAAAAAACCTTAGCCTAGATTATGTAGCTCAGTTGTTATATAGTAGTACCCACAGGCTATATGGGCCCCAGCTCTCTCCCCTTGGTCGAGCCCTAGTGTGTGTTGTCACACGAATCGGAGAATAATCTCATTTATATGCACATGGGGGACTCAACATATACCAAGGTGACTTAAGCACCCAATCATATAATGATTTACGAGAGATTTGAACCTAAATGAATTAAACATTGGACATCCTATGATTTGAACGTACAACTCGTTATATATCCTCTTAGATCATAGTGAGCCACTTATACTCAGAGAAAAATCAAGCCTTAAACTTACTAGTTTGGGTACTATTCCTCCCAACGAGTCGTCAAGACACCCTACGACTCTGGGGTCCAGTCGTAACCAAGGCAATGAGCCCAAAGCTCAGTAAATTTTCTAGATCCAAAATTTTAGGTTTTTCAATAATGTAATCATTATAATATTCAATAGCATAACTGCTAGCATAACTATTAACATGATTACTAATCATAATAGAAGCATGATCTCTACCATAATTGCTGATATAATCATTAGACATAAATGTTGGCATAGTCAATAGCATGATTGCTAATATAATCAATATGCATTGCCTTAAGAATAATAATTGATGTGATTATTAACCTAGACAATAGCTTAGACAATAGCTTAGTCAATGGCATTTTCAATATCCCAATCAATAGCCTAATTAATGGCTTAGTCAAGGTCTTATTCCATAGCAAATTCAATTAGCTCAGTATTTACTTATTCAATAAGTCATTTATGGTGTAATCAATAACCATAATTCCAACATCATCTATTATAACCAACAAGTACCAAGAAATTTTGAACATTGGATTAAAAAACCTTAGCGTGGATTATGTAGCTCAGATGTTATATAATAGTACTCACAGGCTAGATGGGCCCAACTCTCTCCCCTGGTCGGGCCCCAGTGCGTGTAGTTGCATGAATTGAAGAATAATCTCATTTATATGCACATGGGTGACTCAAAACCTCTAACATATACCAAGGTGACTTAAGCACCAGATCATATAATGATTTACGGGGGACTCGAACCCAAATGAATTGAGCCACTCGTACCTACAACTCATAATATATCTTCACAGCTCATAGTGAGCCACTCGTACCCTGACAAAAATCAAGCCTCAAACTTACTGGTTTGGGTATGATTCCTCCCAATAGGTTGTCAAGACACCCTACGACTCCGGGGGTCCAGTAGTAACCAAGGCAGTGAGCCCAAAGCTCAATAAATTTTCCAAGTCCAAAATTTAGGGTTTTTCAATAATGTAATCATTATAATATTCAATAGCATAATTGCTAGCATAACTATTAGCATAATTACTAATCATAATAGAAGTATGATCTCTAGCATAATCGCTAATATAATCATTAGGCATAAATGTTGGCATAGTCAATATCATGATTGCTAATATAATCTATAAGCATGGCCTTAAGAATAATCAATGGCGCGATCATTAACCTACCTAATAGCTTAGTCAATGTCATTTTTAATGTCCCAATCAATAGCCTAATCAATGGCTTAATCAATATCATAGTAAAGGTCTTATTCCATAGCAAAATCAATTAGCTAATCGTGTACTTATTCAATAAGTCATTTATGGCATAATCAATAACCATTAATTCCAACGCATCCATCATAACCAACAAGTACCAAGAAATTTTGAATTACCATAAATACATATTTATAGATGTTCACAAGAGTATAAAAGGTCTTCAACGACTATCACAAGTCTTGGTCTAAGGTGCGCTGAGTCCCCACTTCTAAATCCCTGAAATACTTTATCAAGCAATGTCTACCTCTGAATAGGCTAAGGTATCTAAATTCATTATTAGATGTTGAATAAGTCATAACTAGCTCTAGGATAGTAATCTCTCCCAATAGGGAGCAACTAAGTCAATTCCACCTAAGGAATAATAACTAAGGTCAATTCCGCCCTAAACTCAAGGGACTAAGGCATGTTCCTTATTAAAAGAGTAACTAAAGCGTTTCTAACCTAAGCATAATCCTACAAGGTTAACTTCACCTGAGGCATGGTTAACTAGGCTAATCACGCCCAAAATGATATAAAAAATAACCTCAATAATCCAACTAAGCCTAAGTATTGCAATTTATCACATCCACACCTAAAACTCATCCTAAATCTAACACAATATCATAAACATGCTATGGATTAGCTCAATATAATTAGGGGTAAACCCTAGCCTACCCAAATACTGAAGAAAGTTCAAAAGATCCGCTAAATCACCTCTTTTCTCTTCCGAGAAGCTTCAAATACTAAGATATCAAAATTACATTCTACTCATCAACACGAGAATAACGATACCTATAGTGCACCATTGTGCTTCGGGTCCAAAAATCACACTAAAGCTCCATGTGGGTCCCACATATGGAAATCACATTTTAAAAACCAACCCAACATTCTCACATGCTCAAGGAATTATTACCTTAAAAATGGGTGTAATCCGAGCTAATTTGGGTCTAAAATCAAGCCTCCAAGGTTTCAAAAATTTTAAACAAGAATTTAGAACATCTACCATGAAAAATGGTGAATTCTTACCACAAATTAGAAGATAATCATGTAAACAAGCATTATCCAAGCTCCCAAATCTCCCTCAAGCTCTAATTTTAAGTTATCTCACTACTTAGGGTTTTATCTCTCATGGAAATCGATAAAGAATGGGTAAAATCATACAAATAGGGTCTACCCATACCAAGTATTTGAGCCTCACTATTGCGATCTAATATTTGTGATCCCTACATCATGTGGATGCACTAGTGATTCGCTATCGCGATATGCTACCGTGATTGCAGAACTTTGGTGACATCTAAGCTACACATCCTCTTAAAAGATGATACAATCGTTGCAAAATATAGTAACCCAATAAAAGTTGGGTTCAAATACCAAGGGAATACATGGAATTGTGTCTCTCAGCTGTTGTAATCAACGGTCGAAACTAGAAAAGTAAATGGGGGTTTTTCAGTAACAATGTCGAACTAGTAGCGAGTATCAACTTTGGTTGTAATCAGTCGTGAGTGAACACTAGGATTGTGTTCCCCCTTGCTTCTTAAATTCTTAGGCTTATCATTATTTTTTGAACCAACTCGATACCTTGTATGCAGAATAGATAAGTTATGTACCTTCTACAGTCTTTTGGATGAGCAGAAGGATTTTACCCTTTACCTTATGAGTCTTAAGATGTCGTCTTGCTAACCCTTATCTTGATCCCAGTTAACTATTACCTTTTGAGTCTCTAGTTATTAGATTAAATCTAAGTATCTTACTAAGATAAAACCTATAAGCATGGATTGACAGTTAAATTTCAATTTTTTTTTGTATTTATCTTTTGTCAGTCACTAATCCTCTTTTGCAGAAAGTAGCAATAATCTAGCAGGGATCCTAACATGTTCACCCAATAATAAAACTATTATAGTGAAGATAAAGCAGTGCATGCATGTGTCTCAGTTCAAAAAAATGATAGCACTTCCCCAACTTCATCAATCTGCCAGGGTCTCCACAACCCTAGCTATGGGTTTTTAGCCACTCATACTTGTGAAGTAATCAACAACATTCCTGATTGAAATCATAGATGAAATCATAATAATAGAAAGTTGAAAACACAAAACTATAACTGAAGTTAATACAAGAGAGTTCCAAGATCAAAATCGAATCTCGGAATCAAAATATATTTGTAAATATCAAAAGTTCTTAACTTCCACTACAAAACACATAAAGGGTATTTATAGTACATGAGGAAAGCCAAAAATTAAAGCCCAAATAAAATAGGAGAAGAAAGAGTCAGTGGAAACTTATGGTTTATATTTGCGCCTTTACCCTGGGTGAAGGTAGTAATTGTGGCCTGGAGGGCGGGCGTAAGTGGTAACAGCAAGTGCTAGGGCTAAAAAAATCCTACAGGTTATCTCTCGAGATTTTAGACTTCTGACACTTGTTTTTCCCACATGCAGTCCACATGTACTACTTGTGGTCCATATGTATGACACCCTAGGTTTCTTACCCTTAGAAAATTTCCTAGATTTCTAGTTTTTGGGAAAGTTATGACTAGGGGGAATGAGTCATACATAGGGGTACAAATGGTATTAGTTTGTTGTTTGTTGACCAGTATTGGATGATGGGCTGAATTTGGTTCTTGAAATAGATATGACTTGAGTGGTATGAGTCATATTAGTGGATACAAGTTGTTTAGTTTAGTTCTTTCCTTCACTTAATCTTAGACTTGGTAACTTTAGTTGGGTCTGAGTACGAGGGGATCACCATGTGCCATAATCTAGGATACAAGTCATACCATGGACTCATATAGTGGACAGTGTTCAAACCTCTTGTGATTTTATCCTGTCAGAGGTATGGGTCAAGGGTACTAGTTGTATACTTGGGTATGACTTAGTTTGGGTGAATCATACCTTGGACAGTGTTGGGTCCAATGGGGAAGCTTTGGGTACGAGTGGTGGGTACCACTTGTACAAGGGGTATGATTCATATAGGGTAGTCGTACCATATGATGGGATTTTTATACAGTTTAAGTGGGGGAAATATGGACATTACCCCACTTAACCTAATAAGCCCCCATGACTTTTAACTCACTTGGGAGATTATTTTCCCTATTCTATTCATTAACACTTAGAAAACACTCTCTAATCCTCTATAAAGTTCTTGAGCAATTGAAGCTAGGATTTCATCTTAAGGATTAATTTGCGGCTTGTGTTGGTGATTTATCTCCATTATCTTCTCAATTAAGACATGTACTCTTCCCTCATAGTTAGTTCCAACTAAAGGTATGTTTTTACACAATGTTTTCATGGCATGATTTATTGTATGGTATAGAAGTTTTCAAATATATGTTGGGGTTTTGGTTTTAAAATCTTGGTTATGGTTTTCTCATTTTTTAATTATGTTTTTACATGTTTTAATGGTGGTTTTGGATAATTTGTTACATGGGAATGGCCACATGGTAATTGGTTTGGGTTTTGGAAATACTATGCCCCCAATATGTTGATAAAATGTCTATGATAATGCTTTTACTATATTAATGGATTTTTAATGGAACTATTACATGGTTTGAACTTGGTAATGGAACTCTAAATAGTTTAAATGATTTGGAATGGTTTGGTTTTAATTGAATATCCTTGTGGGGTAAAATGAAACCCCTAAGTAAACATGTTAATGAACAACTTAGAGGGTACATGGGACTCCCCCAAGCAAACATAATGGAACACTTATGGGGTACATGGGATTCCCTCAAGTTAACTTGGTAAATGGGTACACGGGAATCCCATTACCTTAAAAGGTTTGCTAAGGACAATACTTGCAAGTTATAGTTGGTATGACGATACCACTATTAATAGACTTGGTTAATAATAAATGGAATAATGGATTGGTTAGTTGGAAATAGTTTTAATTAGGAAATAATGGTAGGGTGTGATATCTAATCGTGAAGGTGGGAGTTCAATGAATGAACACTAGAAACTCATGTTTGCTGACATGAGGGGTTGTTCATGGAGACCATTTATGATACTATGAGGTACACGGGAATCATCTAAGTACACTGTACATATGTATCATGGAGAACGAAGGGTACTTAGGAATCTGCTGCTCTTATGGTATCTCCAGTTCATACGGCTATATATGTCGGGGACAGTTCATGGGGTTAAACTAGACCTATATAGCCCGTGGGTGGTTTTAGGATGGTTAAGCTACACATTCCCAGGTTAATAGTTTCAAATATATACTAAACCTGATTACCTTTCCCGACATGGTTATATATTTGTATATGGTTTGCATGCATATGATTGGTTTATATTGTTTTACTAGATGACATTATTTTATCCTTATCCTGAGTTCATGCTAGAGTTCACCTGCTAACCCATCTTCGGGCGGCTGTATCCCCTCACGATATAGGAGTTGGTCATTTTACTCCTGTATAGTGATCGGATTTTAGTATCATCTTTTGGATTGAAGTGGTAACCTTCTATCTTTTTTTAAGGCTCCCTTTCATGTTATGGACATTTTCATATCCTTTGGTTATTTTCTACATATTGGTTTTGGCTATTATTGGGGCATGTCCCAATCGAATATTGATTTTATTTTGGTTAGAGGCTTTTGTGAAACTACTATGGGTTGGTATGAGCGAGCTCAGTATTAGTGTTAGACTTAGTATTGGTATTGGGGATAACATTGGTTGACTATATTGTTTGTTGTTCTATCCTCTTTTATTTTTGGCCTATATAATTATTTTGGAACTCATGGTTAAGGTTTTGGTTCATGATTTGGTTTGGTATTAGTTATTGGTTGGTATTGGATGGTTGGGATCGTTTGGGTGGTCACGGTCATAGACCTATCCCAGAGTCTTGGATTTTATAATGACGCTATCTTGTTATATATTTAGGAATCATCCGACTCAGGATATGCATTGGTTAGTTGGGTTGGGTAATGAGGGTGATCTCCAGTCCCGGTTGGACTTGGGATGCCCAATACATCAAGTCCATGGTTTGAGTTATGTTAAGTTGGTATCAGATCTTTAGGTTCAAGGTCAATTGGGATTCCACAAAGCCGTGTCTAGTAGAGTCTTTTTTAGGGGTATGCAGCATGCCACACTCATAAGAGAGAGGTTACGAGTCATTTAGGAATGTTTTACTTCCTTCGTATTCTATTTTCAAGCTTGGATTATAAGTCCTGGAATCTTCTCTAATCCTTGTCTATTCATTTTTCATATCATGCCTCGATGATCTGGAACACAAGAAAACTCTTCCGTCCTATCTGGGGATAATGTTGAAGGGACACAGGGTATCCATACTCGGTCTAGGGGTCCAGTCCCTAATATTTTTGGAGTTTCATCGGTTGCCACTAGTCCACTTTAGGTGAGGTGATGAATGCGGAATTTCATCAATTAATTCATACTATTGCTCAGTTGGTTATTACTTAGGTTTAGTGGGATGTATCTGGTGTTTCATCTGCTGAGGCCATAAGGGTTGGCTAGTTTATGAAGATGAATTCTCCTACTTTTACTGGAGTAAGGATGGAGGAGTATTCTCAAGGTTTCTTAGATAAAATAGAGAAATCTTTAGGGTGATGCGGGCCACGAATGTGGAAGGGGTGAATTTTTTAGCTTATCAGTACAAGGATATAGCGTACCAACGGTACGGGGAGTGGGATAAGGATAGAGATAATGTTGAGGAGTTCTCCATATGGGAGACTTTCTTAAATGCTTTTTTAGATTGCTTCTTTCTCAGGAGCTGAGAGAAGTAAAGATGGAGGAATTTGTTAATTTGAGGTAAGGAAAAATATCTGCCAAGTAATATGCCTTGAAGTTTCATCAGCTGTCAAGGTATGCTCTAGAGTTGGTATCAAATATAAAGGCGAGGATGAGAAAGTTCACTTCTAAGCTATCTCAGGATTTGATTCTTAAAAGCAAGACTGCATTGCTGATTAAGGATATAGATATTTTGAGGTTGGTTGTCCACTTACAGCAGGTGAAGGAAAAAAGAGGAAATAGGTGGAGTTAGGGGAAAGGTAGGGTAAAAAGTTCAGGTCTTCTGAATGAGATGATGGCAACAACAAGGTGGTCGAGATGGTGGTAAATGGTAAAAAAAAGTGGGGAAGTTCTAGCTCCATCTCTACTGCTAGTGCTCTTTACCTGAAATAGTCGGGTGATAGGCGTCAGTAGGGTGGTGATAGTTTCTGGGAATAAAGAGACCAATCTCAGGCGAGTGGGGCTCAATCAACTTTTTTGTGCCCTTCTTGCTGTTTTTTTGGTCGTCTTTATTGATATTTTGTGATGAAGGAAGGGACATGTATTTTAAATGTGGACAACCAGGTCATATGCTCAGGAATTGTCCGGTTGGTAAGGGTGCTTTGGGAGCGATCAAATCTCCGATTGCTTCATCTTCTGCTATTGCACCTAGTGATGTCGCTTTTGTGTCTACTCCTACTTCTAGCACCGATACTGGTCAAAATAGGTTATATGTTCTTGTATCTCGACAGGAGTCTAAGGCATAGCCTGATGTCATTACTGGTATGTTGCAACTCTTTTC
This sequence comes from Capsicum pubescens, assembly GCA_030864215.1. Classification (NCBI taxonomy): domain Eukaryota; kingdom Viridiplantae; phylum Streptophyta; class Magnoliopsida; order Solanales; family Solanaceae; genus Capsicum; species Capsicum pubescens. Next base: position 197,995,506 of record CM061547.1, on the reverse strand, counting down.
TCGTGACGTGTATTGTATGCTTGATTGAAAGTGTACTCTTTCTTATATGACCCCATTTGTGGCTGTGATTTTTGGTTTTGATCCTGAGGTTATTTTGGATCCATATTTTATTTCTACCCCGGTAGGTGACTCAATTATTGCTAAGAGAGTCTATAAGGGTGTGTGGTATATGTTGGTAATAGGGAGACTCTGGTGGGTTTATTTGAACTTGAAATGGTATATTTTGATGTTGTTCTGGATATGGATTGGTTACACATTTTTTATGCATCCTAAGATTTTCTAACCCATAAGATTGTCTTTAGGTTCCCTAGCAAACCGATTATGGAGTGGAAGGGTAGTTCCCTATCTCCCAGAGAAAGGTTTATTTCTTATCTTAAAGCTCAGTGATTAATCTCCAAAGAGTGCCTTTATCACTTGGTCTGGGCTAAATATTCTTACTCGGTAGGTCCTTTTTTTCATTCGATTCCGGTGGTAAGTTAGTTTCCTGAGGTCTTTCCAGATAATCTTCCTGGTGTTCTTCCGTATAGGGAGATTGAGTTTGGTATTGATTTGGTTTTGGACTCTCATCAAATATTTATTCCTCCTTATAGAATGGCTTTGGCTGAGTTGAAGGAACTCAATGAGCAGCTTAAGGATCTTCTAGATAAGGGGTTTATTCATCCTAGTATATCCCCATGGAGTGTGCTGGTATTTTTTGTGTGCAGGAAGGATGGTTCCCTTCGGATGTGCATTGACTATCAACAGTTGAATAAGGGAACGATTAAGAACATATATCCTTTTCCAAGGATAGATGACTTATTTGATCAGTTGTAAGGTGTCAAGATCTTTTTTAAGATAGATCTTCGGTCAAGGTATCATTAGCTTAAGATTAGGGAGGTGGATATCACTAAGACGGCTTTTCATACTTGGTATGGGCACTTTGAATTCTTGGTGATATCATTTAGCTTGACTAATGCCCCGAAGACGTTTATAGATTTGATGAACAGGGTTTTCAGGCAGTTCTTTGATCCTTTTGTTATTTTCTTCATTGATGACATCTTGGTGTATTGTAAGAGTGAGGTGGATTATGCTAATCACCTTTGTGGTGTTGCAGACCCTGAAGGAACAACAGATGTATGACAAGTTATCCAAGTATAGGTTTCGTTTGAATGTTGTGCTTTCTTGGATCATATTATTTCTAGTAAGAGGATGATGGTGGATCAGCAAAATGTGGTTGTGGTTAAAGGTAGCCTGGACCCACGACTCTAACCGATATTCAGAGATTCTTAGGTTTGGCTGGGTATTATAGGCGGTTTGTGGAAAACTTTTTCTTAATAACTGCCCCATTAACTAAGTTAACTCAGAAGAAGGTAAAGTTTTCTTGGTCAGATGCGTGTGAAGGGAGTTTTGAGAAGCTTAAAGATAAGCTCACTTTGACTTTGGTTTTGAAAAGGCCTGAAGGCAATGAGGGGTTTTTGGTTTACTGTGATGCATCTCGAGTGGGAATTGGTTGTGTTTTGATACAGCATGGGACGGTGATTATCTATGCTTCTAAGTAGTTAATGGTGCATGATAGAAACTATGCTACTCATGTTTTGGAGTTGTTGTTGGTGGTTTTTTCTTTGAAAATCTAGTGGCATTATTTATATGAAGTGCACGTGGACATCATTTTTTAACATAAAAGTCTACAGTATGTGTTCACTCTAAAGGAGCTAAATCTCAAGCAGAGGAGATGGCTGGAGCTTCTCAAGGACTATGATATGAGTCTTCACTACCACCCAATTATTGCTAATATGGTTGCTGATGCTCTTAGTAGGTTGTCCATAGGGAGTTTGGCTCATATGGAGAAAGAAAAACGGGAATTGGTGAAGGATATTCACCGTTTGTCCAATCTTAGAGTTCGTCTCTTGGACTCCAAGGATGGTGAGCTAATGGTTCAGGAAGTGGTTAGGTTATCTCTTTGTGTAGAGATTAAGTAGAAGTAAGTGTTAGATCCGGTCTTGATGAAAATCAAGAGTGACGTTGGTGTGCAAAAGGTGATGGTCTTTAAGATTAGTGGTGATGGTACTTTGCGGTACTAAGGGAGGTTATACGTTCCTGACGTTGATGGTTTACGAAAAAGGATTTTGGCTGAGGCACATGAATTGCACTATGTTGTTCATCCCAATTTGAAAAAAATATATCATGATCTCAAGGAGATGTATTGGTGAAATGGTATGAAAAGGGATGTGGCTGATTTTGTAGTCAAGTGTATGGTGTGCCAACAAGTCAAAGTTGAGCACATGAGGCCTGGTAGGTTGTATCAAGAAATTAATTTTCTCGAATAGAAATGGGAGGTAGTTAATATAGATTTTGTTACCGATCCTCCTCAGTCTTTGAACTAATTCGATTCGATTTGGGTCATCGTGGATAGGATGACGAAGTCTACTCACTTCTTGATAGTGAGGGCTACCTATTCGGCAAAGGATTATGCAAAGTTTTATCTTCAAAAGATTGTGAAGCTGCATGGGTACCTATTTCGATTATCTCTGATCGTGGTACGCAATTTTCATCTCATTTTTGGCGGCCTTTTCAGAAAGGATTGAGGACTAAGGTTAGTCTGAGTATTGCTTTTCATCCTCAAATAGATGGGCAAGCAGAGAGGACAACTAGATGATGAAGGATATTCTTTGGGCGTGCATGATTGATTAAGGTGTCAAATAAGTTGAGCCTCTACCTTTGGTAGAGTTTTCTTACAACAATATCTATCATTCTAGCATTGGTATGACCCCTTTTGAAGCATTGTATGGTAGGAGGTGTAGATCTCCTATTGGTTTGTTTGAGCTTGGTGAGGCTGATATATTTGGTCCAGATTTGGTTTATCGGGCTATGGAAAAGTTGAAGGTGATTCGGGATAGGCTTAAGGTTATCCAAAGTTGCCAAAAGTCCTATGCAGATGTAAGGCATAGAGACTTAGAGTTTGAGGTTGGAGATAAGGTGTTCCTAAAGGTATCTCTCATGAAGAGAGTAATGCGGTTTGGTAAAAAAGGAAAGCTTAGTCCCCAATTTGTTGGTTCTTATGCGGTTTTGTGGAGGGTTGGTAATATGGCTTATGAATTGGAGTTGACTTCTTTTTAGAGATTTGTTCATCCGGTATTTCATGTTTCCATGTTGAGAAAGTGCATTGGTGATGCGTCTTCGATTGTTTCTTGTAATACCCCACACTTTTCCTAGCTTAAGTTCATCCCTAGAATATTAAGGGATAGCTTCCAAAATGAATACTATTTATATCACGTTGAATTCCTTAGATTTAGACTTTCCATTGCATAGGAAATTGAATAAGCTTTCCAACAATATAAGATTCTCCTAAATCCGATAACCGAGTAAGAAGCTATGGCTATTTTAAGTTCCAGTCGTAAAACACCATCATTTGGACCCTTAGTGCGTCACAGATCAGTGTAAATTTCCAATTATGCTATTCCAGTGGGCCTTCACGATATTGACACGTCGCGGAGAGGGTCAATCTCCCAATTGTCAATTTCCAGAGGTCCAGCGCGATAATGGGACGTCACGCCATGTGCCAAAATAGAATTACAAAGGTGCACCGCGATGTCTCCATGTCGCGGAGTCTGCCCAGTTTCCATATGTCGATTCCCAGTGAGCCATCGCGATAGTGGTGCAGCGCGGTAGCCACCCAGATCTAGAAAAATATACGTTTTCCAGTTCCGTTACAAAGTTTAAAGGGGGTATTTTGGTAAATCTCCAACCCCCAATCCATCCAAAAATAAATGATTAATCATATTTGAGAGAACTTTATGCTTTATTCACCATTCTCTCTAAAATAAAACCCTAAGGCTCATAGTTCCACTCCAAAAAACCCAAAATTTCCTCCATCAATTCTCCAAGATAATACAAGATTGAGAATTTCCAATTCAAGAACTCTAAGAAGTCATCTCCAAAACATCAATAGAGATCCGAGATTCAAGTTCTAGCATCTAGATCGTCAAATTAAGGTATGTGCGGTTTAAACGAGGATAATTCTTTCAACCTCGTACCCAAAACTTTACTTTAATTGCAAATTTACTGCAATTTATGAGATTTCCCATGTAATTCAAGTTAGGGTTTATACCCATTATCATTATTTACAAGATTTTGAGATTTTTCATGATTTAGAAGTTGAATTACATGAATATTTGTAAATCTATGCATTATGCAATAATTTCCATATTTTATGATAAATTATAAGTGTTTACATTATCAATCATTTAGATGTTTTAACATGAGATTGATGCATGAGTCGTTAAGCCCCAATTTAAGATTGTTATTTCGAGATTATTTGTGCCATGATCACCCTTAGATAAGATTATTCACAGATTTTGACAAAGATTTGACCTTAAGAATCCACTTTCTTTAGATAACTTGAGATTTAAAGAAAGAAAAATATAATTATTTTTTTTGTAAACCCTTGTGCTATTTTTTAAAGTGGTTTTCTTAAGATTTTGAGCATAAGAATGGGAGTAGTATTTAGCACCGAGATGGGTAGTTACTATGGTTTCAGACCCCAGAACTATGTGCCAATGTAGGATTTAGATTTATTCCCACTTCTATATGGATGAATCAGATTGTGATCACTAAGATTGAAGTTCTATTATGATGAAAATGGTAGAACAGCCCTACCTAACGGGGGCCAGACGTGGGACTCTATGGATGCTCACATGGTGTATGTCGGTTAGAAGAACCTCCCAAAAGATGTCCCCTACTCTTCAACAGTCTATTGATTTAAAGCTTTAAGATAAAAGCATATGTTTTAGAAGTTATGGTTTTAAGATTCTTAAGCTTTAAGATAAAGTATTTTATAGATTTCAGAACTAAGTGTAATGACTCAACAGATTTACGTTATATGTTTTATTATTTATGATTTATGATCTTCAGATTTCAGATTACTCAAGCCTGTGTAAGTCATTTACATTCAACATGCATGATTTTATTAACTGTGATGATTTTGTTTACTTATTGCATACACCCCCATATACTCAGTACATCGTCAAAGTACTGATTCACATATATGTCTATGTGCTATATTGTATCAAAATATAGGTTCAGGTTCTCTGTCTCGCAGTATAAGTGATTCTCGAGCATCTCATCTACATCCCTGCAGTTTGTGAGTCCTCATAGTTCGGGGACTTAGTTATTCACACTTTCTGTTTATTAGTAGATGTTCCTTTATTCATTTGAGACAGTTTGAGTCAGCTGGGGGCCTGTCCCAGTGACTCTCTAGAATTAGATAGTAGAGGCTTGTCGGACTACTAGATTCAGTTTTAGTCATTTGATTTAGAATTCAGATTTGTCAGTATTGTTTTACCAAGACTTCTAGTATGTTTTAGATAAGATTTTCCGCATTATTATGATTTCATATTCATATTTCCGCTATGTTGAGATCCAGACTTAGTAGAAAGCAACCAGGGTTAGCTCAGGACTACTTGTAGTTTGGAGCACCTTGTTGCATCCCGAGAACTAGATTTTGGGGCGTTACAAACTTGTCATAAGAGCCTAAGGTTTAGGGAGTCCTAGGGAGTTAGACAAGCCGTGTTACATAGAGTCTTTATCGTCGGTGTGAAGCGCGCCACATCTAAGAGCAAGAGACTATGGAGCATTTTAGGAAATCATCTCTTCTTTCATAATCTAGCGTGTATTCAGTGTCTCTATCTACTTCTAACTCATGCTTTCATATGATATAAAATGCCTCCCCATTGAGCTAACGCCCGCAGAAAGGATAACCAGCCACCTCAACCCACAGACCCTTTGAATGAAAATGTATCACATGTAGAGTTTTGGGCTACCTTTTAGGTGCTAACCCAAGCTGTGACAGCTAATATTCAGGGCGACCATCAGGATGCACTCCCACCTTAGTAAGATGGGGACTTAGACATGGCCAAAATTTAAGATTTTATGAGAATGAACCCGTCGGAATTCTTTGGGTCGAAAGCAGATGAGGACCCACAACTTTATCTAGATGGGGTGAAAAAGATCACCCGAATTATGCATGTTTCTGAAGAGAAGAGTGTAGAATTGGCATCCTATAGGCTGAAAGATATTGCTTCTAATTGGGTGGTGATGTGGAAGAAAAGCAGAGAAGAGAATATAGCTCCCATGACTTGGCAGATATTTCAGGATGATTTCTTTGACAAGTTCTTCCCACGTGAGAAAAGGGAAGCTAAGATAGAAGAGTTCATAAACCTGAGGTAGGGCTCAATGATAGTGAAGGAGTATTGCCTCAAGTTTAACCAGTTGTCTAAGTATCCCCCTGAACAAATGGCTGACCCTAGGTTAAGCATGAGTAAGTTTGTGACCGGTGTGTCTGGGTTAGTAGTTAAAGAGTGTAGGACTTCTATACTTATTGGAGATATGGATATTCCTAGATTGATAATGCACGATCAGCAGATTAAGGCAGAAAAGGGGAAGGAAAAAGAGAGAGCAAATAAAAGGTCTAGAATAGGGTAGTTTGATCTTGGTAAGAATAGGTATGGAGGAGGCCGCTTTGGTTGGGCCTGATACAGTGTTTGAAGCTATGGAAAAAGTTAAGTTGATTAGAGAAAGATTAAAAATAACCTAGAGTCATCAAAAATCCTACGCGGATATGAGAAGAAGGGAGCTCGAGTTTGAGGTTGATAATCAAGTGTATCTAAAGATTTCACCCATAAAAGGGGTGAAGTTATTTGGCAAGAAGGGAAAGCTTAGTCCTCGATATGTTAGACCGTTCAGAGTTATCAGCCGTGTTGGGAAAGTAGCTTATGAGCTTGATTTAGAAGTTGAATTACATGATGCATTATGCAGTAATTTCCAGATTTTATGGTGAATTTTAAGTGTTTACATTATCAAGTATGAATTTTTAGATGTTTTAACATGAGATTAATGCATGGGTCACTAAGCCCCAATTTCAGATTGTTATTTCGAGATTAGATTGTTATTTCGAGATTATTTGTGCCATAAGAACCCTCAGATAAGATTATTCACAGATTTTGACCAAGATTTGACCTTTTGGTCCTAAGCTTAGATAAGAATCCATTTTGTTCAGATAACTTGAGATTTAAAGAAAGAAAAGAATAATTGGTTTTCTTATAAACCCTTGTGCTATTTTTTTAAGTGGTTTTCTTAATATTATGAGCATAAGAATGGGAGTAGTATTTAGTACCGAGATGGGTAGGTTACTATGGTTTCAGACCCAAGAACTACTTTCCAACATAGGATTCAAATTTATTCCCACTTCTACGTGGATGACTCAGATTGTGATCACTAAGATTGAAGTTCTATTCCGATGGCAAGGGTAGAACAACCCTACCTAACGGGGGCCAGACATGGGACTCCATGGATGCTCACATAGTGTATGTCGGTTAGAAGAACCTCCCAAAAGATGTCCCCTATTCTTCAACAGTCTATTGATTTAAAGGTTTAAGATAAACACATATATTTTAGAAGTTATGGTTTTAAGATTCTTAAACTTTAAGATAAAGTATTTTACAGATTTCAGAACTAAGTATTATAACTCACCAAATTTATGTTATATGTTTTATCATTTATGATTTATGATCTTCATATTTCAGATTACTCTTGTCTGTGTGAGTCATTTACATTCAGTATGCATGATTTTATAAATTGTGATGATATTTTTTACTTATTGCATGCACCCCTATATACTCAGTACATCCTCAAAGTACTGATCCACATATATGTCTATATGCTACATTGTCTCATAATGTCGGTTCAGGTGCTCAGTCTCAATAGCGTGAGTGATTCTCGAGCATCTCATCTACATCCCTGCAGTTGGTGAGTCCTCATAGTTTGGGGACTTAGTTATTCATACTTTCTGTTTATTAGTAAATGTTCTTTTATTATTTTAGATAGTTTAAGTTAGCTTGGGGCCTATCCCAATGACTCTCTTGATTCAGATAGTAGAGGCTTGTCGGACTACTAGATTCAGTTTAAGACATTTGATTCAGAATTAAGAATTTTTAGTATTATTTTACCAAGACTTCTAGCATGTTTCAGATAAGATTTTCCGCATTATTATGTTTTCATATTCATTTTCCCCTTATGTTGAGATCCAGACTTAGTAGAAAGCAGCCAGGGTTAGCTCAGGACAACTTGTTGTTTGGAGCACCGTATGGCATCCCAGGAACTAGATTTTGGGGCGTTACATTTCTTTAGAAGTATTGGGTATCTCGGATACTCTGTGAAATAAAGATGTATAGGTTGAGATACTAGATCGGCAGGTTCATTGGTTACGGACCAAGGATGCGGCCTCGGTTAAGGTTTTATGGAGGAACCACAAGGTGGAGGAGGCTATATGGGAAGTAAAAGAGGACATAAAGTCCAAATATCTGCATCTTTTTTCTGCTCCTAGTATTTGTGCGGAAGGTATGTGTTGTTCAACATACTTTTGTTTTCAAACTTTGTTAAAGGAAAGATTTATATCTTTGCATCTTTATTTTCTAACTTGGTTAAATGTTGGATTGATATATGATAATGCAAATGAATTTTGCTTGTGGTTACCCTACCTTGTCCGTAATTTGGGGACGAATTTTCCTAGTAGGGGAGACTATAACGCCCTGGGCTTTTGACCCTTAGAAAATTTTCTAGATTTCTAGTTTTTGGAAAATTTACGACTAGGGGAATGATTCGTACACTTGGGTACGAGTGGTATGGGTTGGTTGTATGCTGACCAGTGTTGGATGGTGGGCTGAATTTGGTTCCTGAAATGGATACGAATTGAGTGGTATGAGTCGTATTGGTGGATATGGGTTGTTTGGTTTGGTTCTTTCCTTCACTTAATCTTAGACTTGCTAACTTAAGTTGGGTATGAGTATGAGTGGCTTACCATGAGCCTAAGACAGGGTATGAGTCATACCATGGACTTGTATGATGGGCAGTGTTCAAACCTCTTGTGATTCTATTCTTCCAGGGGTACGGGTCAAGGGTACTAGTCATATACTTGGGTATGACTTGGTTTAGGTGAGTCATACCTTGGACAATGTTGGGTCTAACCGGGACGCCTTGGGTACGAGTAATGGGTACCACTCGTACAGGGGGGTATAATTTGTATAGGATAGTCGTACCCTATGATGGGATTTTTATGCAGTTTAAGTGAGGGCAATCTGGACATTTCCCCACTTAACCTAATAAGTCCCCATGACTTTTAACTCGCTTGGGAGGTTATTTGCCCTATTATTCTATTCATTAACACTTAGAAAATGACCTAAACAGTCATTACATTTTTAGTCACTATAGAGAAGTTCAAAGGTATTCTAGGTTGCAGTAACACAAGAATAAATTATCTTACACATTTGATCATTGACTTAAAAATTGAAAAGTGTGAAATTATACAACTTACATTATGGATTGTAAAATCACTTTGTGTATGTATCACCCCCACCCCAATCATCCTTGGCCTTTGAAAAATAGTCCCACTACCTCTACCAGCAACACCACCAAATTAGGTACTACAACAGCAGGAATCCCTCTACCCCTACTAGCAACACCAACATTAGATGCAGCAACAACAAGAGTTTGTGTACCCCTTTCGACAACACCAAAAAACCCTCTACCTCTTTCGTTGACACCAACAAACCCTCTTCCCCTTCCGGTAACACCAACTATATTAGGAGTAGGAACAAATTTTGTTTCCCTTTCAGTGACACCGACCACATTAGAAGTAGGATCATCAACAACCTATAATACAATAATAAATTATTTAATAATGATTAAGTAAACTAATAGTAAATAAAAAAGACACATAGTTACCTATTTTATATAACCTCTTGGTCTCACTCTTCCTCTTCTTGTGCTTGGTTGAGACTGACTTGCCGCTGCAGAAGAACCAACATTTGACATTGTTGAACTTGTCCCTCTTTCTCTACCAGTAGTAATTTTTGAACCCAAAGGTCAACCCTTCTTATTTTGGCCCTTGACATTACAAGTATTGCAAGTCATCTCAATACCTCTTTTGGATAACTTACCTATCTTAATTTCAATTGCTCTTTTCCTCTACTCTTACTAGTTCTACCTAAAAGTTTTCTAATTTCAGGTAGTATAACAGGAAGACTATTTGACTGTGGCCCCATTTTCATTCTAATGACTTGCTCAATAAAGTAGTTATAGGTCTTGAATTAAGTTTCCTTGCTCTACCAATGTGTATAAAACACCCTAGTTTGGATCCTTCTAAAATTTCCTGGATTTTTAGTTTCTGAACAACATACGACTAGGGGGTACAGGTCATATGCTGGGGTACAGTTGGTAACACTTGGTCGTACACTAACCAGTGTTAGTTGGTAGGTTGGATTGGTTTATGGAATGAGTATGACTTAGTAGGTACGAGTCATATGGTTGGATATGGGGCGTATGATTTGGTTTTTTCTTTCACTAAATCTGATACTTAGTAACTTAACTTGGATTTGAGTATGAGTGGCTTACCATGAGTCATAAGATAGGGTACAAGTCATACCATTGACTCGTATGGTAGATAGTGATCAAACCTTTTTTGATTATATTCTGCTAGGGATACGATTTAAGGGTACTAGTCATATGGTTGGGTACAACTTGGGTTGGGTAAGTCATATGGTAGACAGTGTTGGGTCCAAGGGGAAGGACTAGGGTTTGAGTGGTGGATAACAATCATATTAGAGGGTACGACTGGTAAGTCGTACCACCTGATGGGAATTTTAAGTAGTTTAAGTTGGGGGTAATTTGGACATTTCCCCCACTTAACCACTTAAGTCCCCTAACTTATAGCTCTATTGGGACATAATTTACCCTATTATTCTAATCTTAAGCACTTAGAAACTCTCTAAGTCTCTTGGGTAAAGAAAGGCTAGGGTTTTATCTAGAGGAGCAAATTATGGCTTGTTTGGGTGATTTCTCTCTATCATCTTCGTAATCTAAGGCATGTACTCCTCCCTCATTGTTAGTTCTAGCTAAATACATGTTTTATACAATGTTTTCATGGAATGATTATGGTATGGTTTTGGTGTTTTCAAATATATGTTGGGGTTTTAGTCTTAAATGCTTGGTTATGGTTTTCCTATGTTTTAATTACATTTTTACATGCTTTAAATGGTGGTTTGGACAATTGGTTGCATGAGAATGGTTAATTGGTAATTGGAATTGGTTTTGGAACCACTATTCCCCAATATGTTCGATAAAATGCCTATGAGAATGCTTTTACTATATTATTGGAATTTTATTGGAATTATTGCATGGTATGGTTTGGTCATAGAACCCTAAATGGTATAAATAGTTTAAATAGTTTGGAATGCCTAAATAGTAAGGTTTGGTGGTAATGGTTATGGTTAATTAAACTTTATTATGGTTTACAAGGGAATCACCCAAGTAAACATGTTAATTATGAACTTATAGGGTACATGGGAATCTTTTAAGCAAACATAATAACAATCACTTGTGGGGTATATAGGTTTCTCTCGAGTTAACTTAACAATGTAATCTAAGGGTACATGGGAATCCCGTCTTCTTAAAAAGGATGGATAAGGACATTGCTTGCAAGCTATAATCAGTATGATGATACCACTACTTATTACCTTGGTTAATAATAATGGAATAATGGTTTGGTTTGATGGTAATGGTTTTAATTGGGAAATAATGGTGGGGTGTGATTGTTAATCGAGAAGGTGTGAGTCTAATAGACGAACAATAGAAACTCATGGTTGCCGACATAAGGATTACTCATAGAAACCGTATATGATACTATGATGTAAATGAGAATCTTCAACGTACATTGTACGTATGTATCATAGAGAGCGAAGGGTACTTGGGAAAACCCTACTATTATGGTATCTCCAGTTCGTGACACTACATGCATTGGAGCCCGTTCAGGGGTTACACTAGACACATATAGCCCATGAGTGGTTTTAGGATGGTTAATATACACATACATAGGTTAATGGTTTTAAAGGCATGCTAAACCTGGTCCCCATTCTCGGTATTGTTATATATATATATATGGTTTGTATGTATATGGTTGGTTTACTTGGATTTTACTGGATGGAATTATTTTATCCTTATCTTAAGTTCATGCTAGCATTCACCCACTAACCCATCTTCGGGTGGCTGTATCCCCATATGATGCAGGAACTGACCATTATTCTCCTTCTGTATAGTGATCAGATTTGGGATCAACTATTGGATTGAAGTAGTGAGCTTTCATATTTTGAAAGGATCTATTTCATATCATGGATGTCTTTACATATATTGGTTATTATATGGATATTGGTTTTAGCTAAGGTTGGGGGCATGTCCCAATCGGATTTTGTTTTTCTTTTGATTAGAGGCTTGTGTGACTACTATGGGTTGGAATGGGTAGGATTGGTATTGGTGTCAGCTTTAGTATTGGCATTGGTATTAGGACTGATATAGTTAAACTGGATTTATGATTGTTCCACCCTTTTATGTTATGCTATGGAAAGGAACTTGGTTTATCTATTGGTTTGGTTATGGTTATTGGTTGAGTTTCGAACGGTTGGACTCATTTGTATCGGTCACGGTCATAGACCTATCCCAGAGTTTGGGTTTTTGCAAATATGATATCTTGGTATATGTTTGAAATTCATCTGACTCAGGGTATGCATTTGGATGGTTAGGTTGGGCATTGGGGGTGCTCCCTAGTCCTAGAAGTACATGGGGTGCCCATTACGACAAGGCCCTGGGTTGGGTCGTGTCAATTTGGTATTAGAGTTTTAAGTTCATGGTCAATTGGGAGCCTACAAGCCCTGTCGAGTAAAGTCTTTTTTAAGGGTGTGTAGTGTGACAAACTTATAAGGGATTGGCTACAAGTCATTTAGGAATTTTTCACTTTCTTGGTATTCTATTTTCAAGCTTGGAGTCTAAGTCCTGGAATCGTCTCTAATACTGGTTTGTTCACTTTTCAGATCACACCTCGACGATCTGAGATGCAAGGTAAATCTTCTGTCCCAACTGGGGACAATATTGAAGGTACACATACTACTCAGAGGATCCATACTTGGTCTAGGGTTCCAGTCCTTGATATTTCTAGAGTTCTACCAGTTGCTACTATTCCTTCTCAGGATGATGTGACTAATGCAAAATTTCATCAATTGATTCATGTTATTACGCAGCTGGTTGCTGCTCAAGCTAAGCGGGATGCAACTAGTGTTTTATCTGCTGAGGCCACAAGGGTTGGCCAGTTTATGAAGATAAATCCTTCTACTTTGACTAGTGTGAAGGCAGAGAAGGATCCTCAGGGTTTCTTGGATAATGCAGGCCATGAAAGTGGATGGAGTGAATTTTGCTGCTTACCAGCTTAAGGATGTGGCATACCAATGGTACGAGGAGTGGAATAGGGTGAGAGGTGATGTTGAGGAGTATACCTTATGGGATACTTTTTATAATGATTTTCTAGATTACTTCTTTCCTCAAGAGTTAAAGAAAGCGAAGGCGGAGGAATTTGTTAATTTGAGGCAAGGAAATATGTCTGTCAAGGAGTATTCCTTGAAATTTCATCAGCTGTCAAGGTATGCTCTGGAACTGGTTGCTGATATGAGGGCAAGGATAAGAAAATTCACTTTTGGACTATCTCGAAATTTGATCCTTAAAAGCAAGACTGCATTGTTGATCAGGGATAAGGATATTTCGAGGTTGGTAGTTCATATACAATAGTTGGAGGAGAAAAAAAAAGGATGATTTTGGGGAAAGGTAGGATAGGAAGTTTAGATCTTTTGAACAAGATGGTAGGAAATAACAAGGTGGTTGAGATGGTGGTACGTGGCCAAAGAAGAAGCAGGGGAGTTCTGGTTCTTTTTCTACAGCTAGTGCTCCTTATTTGAAACCGTCGGGTGATCGACGTCACCAGGATGGTGATAATTTTTGGGTACAGGGTGCCCAATCTCAGGAAAGTGGGGCTCAATCGGCCACATTATGCCCTTCTTATTGATTCTATGGTAGGTTGCATAGGGGATTCTGTAATGAAGGGAGAGAAAAGTATTTCAAATTTGGTCAGCCAGGCCATATGCGTAGAATTTGTCTAGTTAGTACTGGTGCTTCAGGAGTGAGTAAGGCTCCGGTTGCTTCATCTTTTACTCCTTCACCAAAGGGAGCATCTTCTGCGTCTGTTTTTGCTTCTGGTACTGGCGCTGGTTGGAATAGGTTATATGCTCTTGCTACTCGTCAGGAATCTGAGGCATCACCTGATGTTGTGACTGGTATGTTACAACTTCTTTATCATGACATGTATTGTTTGCTTGATTTGAGGTCTACTATCTCTTATGTGACCCCATTTATGGCTGTGTATTTTGGTTTTGATCTTGAGGTTATTTCGGATCCCTTTTCTATTTCTACCCTTGTAGGCGACTTTGTGGTTGCTAGAGTCTATAGGGGGTGTGTGGTATATGTTGGTAGTAGGCATACTTTGGTAGATTTGTTTGAACTTGATAGGGTGGATTATTATGTCATTCTGGGATGGATTGGTTACACTCTTGTTACGCGCCCTTAGATTTTCAGACCCGTAAGGTTGTCTTTAGGTTCCCTAGTGAATTGATTATTTAGTGGGAGGGTGGTTCCCTAGCTCCTAGGGTGAGGTTTATTTCTTATCTTAGAGGTCGGAGATTGGTCTCCAAAGGTTGTCTCTATTATATGGTCTGGGTTAAAGATTCTAACTTAGAAGGTCTTTCTTTACATTCGGTTCCATTGGTAAATAAGTTTCCTGAGGTCTTTCCAGATGATCTTCCCGGTGTTCCTCCAGATAGAGAGATCGAGTTTGGTATTGATTTGGTTTTGAACACATATCCAATATCTAGTTCCCCTTATAGAATGGCTCCGGCTGAGTTAAGAGAACTCAAGAAGAAACTTAAGGATCTCTTAGATGAGGGTTTCATCCGTCCTAGTGTATCCCCATGGGGTGCACCGGTATTATTTGTGTGCAAAAAGGATAGTTCCCTTCGGATATGCATTGACTATGGACAATTGAATAAGGTAACGGTTAAGAACAAGTATCCTCTTCAAATGATAGATGACTTGTTTGATCAATTGCAAGGTGTCAAATTATTTTCTAAGATAGATCTTCAGTCTGGGTATCATCAGCTAAAGATTAGGGAGACGGATATCCCTAAGACAATTTTTGTACTCGGTATGTGATGTTGGGTGTATTTATGCACCTTAGTGTTGTTTTACTAGCTTATTTATCCTTGTTTTGAGGATGATTCGGGTTCTTTATGTGTTAATGATGATATAAACAAGCATATAACTATTTAAGTAGGTAATTACAATGTTTAAAGGTGTTTTAAATTGATCATTTAGAATCAGGACGAGAAAACTAGTTTTACTAGCTTGAGTTAGGTATCATTCCAGTTGATCTCAATAGATTCTAATGTATTGAATGAGTTCCTAATTGTGTTATTGTGTAATTATGTGTGGAACAATTTGGTATAATGTCCAAGGGTCAATTTAATCGAGTCAAGAATCAAAACACTAAGCTAAAGATTAATAGAACGAAACTAGTCTTCGCTTGAGTTCTAGTTCACCGTTCTTTATGTTGTGTTATTGTGAGCTCTAATACATGGTGTTTGATGTTGTAGGATTTCTGGTGAGTTGATTTTTAGGATATATTGATGATACAAAAGCTGGAAATTAAAGGGAAAGAACACCACAAGGCATGGAATTGAAGGGAAAAGGCATAAGACGAAGTAGGAGTAAAATGGCACTTTCTAGTGAGCCATCACGATAGAGGCACATCGTGACCCTAACTCCTCCTTTGTAGACAGCACATCACGAGCCTTAGTTCCATGAAATAGGTGTCACGTCACAAGTCTAGCTCCTTAGTCTGAGCTCAATGCGTCGCCAGGCTATTTCACACACGGCTTAATAGTTTCCTACTATAAATAAAAACATGCAACTTATGTTAATCACTTTTAACGGGACTTGGACGTTTGGGAAGCAAAATAAGGTATCGAAAACACGAACTTTAGGGTTATTATTATTTAACTTTAGTTTCTTTATGGATTTTATTATGTATTCAATTATTTGGATTGTGGTTATGTCCATTAGTGCTAAACGCCCCCTTTCCGAGGTTAAGGACAAGAACATGTTTACTTACGCTTTGAATTGAGTTTGTTTAGATTGCTTATCATATTTGGTTGTTTGTTCATCCTTGTTTTAACTATTTTTAGGATTCGCGGTCTTTAGAATATAGATATTGTTAACCTTGTAATCTCGGGAGGGGGAATAGAAAGATAGAATGTGGGGATGAATAGAGTAAGGTTCCTATTCTTTTATAAAATAAGCAATTTGAATTAGCGTCTAGGATAGGGATATACCTAGAAGCCTTGCTTGGTTCACATGTAGGATGATAGCTTCATGCATCTAATTGGATTATTACATTCCTACTCAACAATATAGTTGGAATGTCCAAGTTAGGTAGTCGATTAGAGGTCGGGAGACCATGATCATGCGATAAAACCTACAAATAAACAACCAAGATAAGTAACTTAATGAATGATGTCCAATAGCATAGTATGATTGTTCGAAGTGCCTTAAACCTGGGCTATCATCCATTGATTATCTGTAGTCTTTACTTTTATGCACTGTTTACTTTACATTTAATTTATAACTTTCACAACTCTTTTGGTTACACTTGCCCTAATTCATTCTTAATAGTTGAACTAGAAGAGGATAGTTGTTAACATAAGTCTCTGAGGGATATTCAGCTTTATTAAAGCCACTATATTACTTGGTGAGACCACGTAAACTTGCGTGTGCACTTGGGCACAACAAATTTTTGGCGTCGTTGTCGAGGACATATAAATTGGCAACTATTTTTTTTTAGTTTTACTTTTTAGTTTATTTGGTTATTTACTCTTAGTCTTGGTATTGAATTTGCAGGAAACGAGTTTGCAGAGGAGTAAGTTGGCAAGGGATAGGGATTTAGTTGAACCAAGCCCCAAACCCGAGCAACGCTTCCATCAATAAAGGAGAGAAGCAATCCTTCTCCCTGGATTTCGCAAGTTCAAGAAGAACAAGATAATCCTACTCTCATGGATGAAAATCAACCATCCCGCAGGACAGTTCATGAAATGGCAATCCCACTTTCGATAAATTTGACCTTCCCTTTTTAGAAACTGACTGTTGGAGGTAATTTTGAGATGAAAAAGAACATGGTACAGATTTTGATCAGTAGTGGACAATTTACCGGGCTTTCACATGAAGATCCACAAGTCCATCTACGGAACTTTCTGGAGATCAGTGACACATTCATCCCTATAGGTATGTCAACTGATTATGTTAGGCTGATACTATTCCCCTTTTCACTACTGGGGGAAGTAAAGAAGTGGTTGAACACTAAGACGACAAGTTCAATAACAACTTGGGATGACTTATCCTAGAAATTCCTTATTCTATTCTTTCCATCTGGGAAAACTATGAGACTGTGTAGTGAGATTGTATGCTTCAAACAAAAGCCAGGTGAGAATCTATATCATGCTTGTGAGCGATTCAAAGCTCTTCTTTGGGACTGTCCACATTATCAGCAGTCCAATGAGGTACTAACTCATACTTTTGTTAAGGCACTTGACCATAACACAAAAAATTTTGCTAAATTCAGCTGTAGGTGGTCAAGCCTTGGAATTGACATATGATGAATTGTATACCTTGTTGAACCGGGTTGCATAAGAAAATCCTGAGTGGCATTCAGACTTAAGAAATACTACAAATAAGGTTGCAGGTGTGTTGGAGGTGGACCATTTACTTCTATATCTGCCCAAATTACTTCCCTGTAAAATTAGTTGAATACTCAGTTCAACAATATAAAGTTGGGGGTTACACAGCCTGCAGCAACAGTGAATGAAATTCAGCAGACAAGTACTTAGTGCGTGGTTTGTGGAAATAGTGGTCATTCAACAGATATGTGTATTGAAAATCTCGAGTCAGTTATGTTTGTAGGAAATGCTCAAAGGCAGAATTATGGGGTCTCCCAAACTCTAAAGTGGAAAACTTAGTAGCCAATTTACTACTGGAACAATCAGCAACAACAGACTTAGTAGTCGCGGGTTCATGGAAATCAGGCCACAACTCAAAGCAGCCATGCTGAAGAGATGTTGAAGAAAATTATGGATGCTCAGGAACAGTTGGCTACAGATATAAAGAGCCATTAGGCGGCTACAAGGAGTTTTGAGTTACATATAGGTCAGCTAACAACAACGTAGATACCAGGCCTCAAGGTGGTTTTCCAAGTGATACTGAAAATCCTGAACAAGTAATAGAAATCACTTCGAAGAGTGGTAAATATATTAATGGAGAAACTCCAAAGAAAACCAAGGAGGTAAATATAGAAGAGTTTCCTAAGTACATAGATAACAAAGCTGATGAAAATTTGAGGAAATCTGAGTACTCGAAAGCAAAAGTTGCTGAACAGGAAAAGAAGAGACTACCACTACCCTTCCCACAAAAGAATATAAAGGCAAATGAGGATGCATGGTTTAAAAAGTTCTTTGACACATTCAGAGAGCTTCATATTAACCTTCCTCTTTTAGATGTTTTGAAGAGAATGACCAAGTACGCTAAGTACTTGAAGGATATGGTCACTAACAAAGTTAAGCTACAGGATGTTGAGACAGTAGCACTTACTGTGGAGTGTAGTTCTGTGGTGATGCAGAAAATGCCCCAAAATCTCAAAGACCATGGGAGTTTCACTCTCTCAGTTTAAATTAGAAATAGTGAGGTGGTTTACACACTTAGTTACTTAGGGGCAAGTATCAACATGATACCCCTCTCTTTTTTAACACCTTAGGCCTAGGGAAGCCGAGATCAAGAACTATGACACTTTAATTGGTAAACCAGACCCTAGCCCATCCCGAAAGAATCATAGAAGATGTTCTCATCAAGGTTGGTAAGTTCATTATTCCTACTAACTTTATTGTTTTAGATTTTTAGGTAGATAAAAGAGCGTCAGTCATCTTAGGACATCCATTCTTTACAACAGAAGGAGCTTTGATAGATGTGCGAGAGGGTATGCTCACAATAAGGCTAGATGATAAAGAGGCGGTATTCAAAGTATACAAAACGCTCAAGAAACTATCCCACTACAAAGATATGTGAATGATTACTATGATTGAAGGGGATAAGTATGGAGTGGTGGAGTCTATTCCCCAAAAGACCTCTTCGTACTTCCTCATTGAGTATTCCAAGCCTCCAATACCACAACCTGACATGATACAAATTGATGAGCCTGAAAAGGCTAGAGTTGAGAAAGTTATTGATCTTGAGATTTCACACTCAAGAGGTCAAAAACAAATAAGAAGATGGCGACCTAGTGTGAAGAAGAGGTTGAAGAAAAATGGATGAATCGTAGATTAGGTCATACTGCAACACTAAATCAACCACTAATTGGGAGGCAACCCAAGTTAAGGTAGGTTTTATTTTTAGTATTTATTTTTTACTTCACTAGTTTTTGTTTTTGTTGGGTTACAGGTTGATGGGAAGTCTGAATACCGGAATACCTTAGCTAAGGAACATGGTGAATACTAAGTGTGGGGTACCTCAGACCTCCTTTATGTGTAAATATGCTACTAAGTAGGCTTAGAGGCCTCAGAGAGTATTTCTATCTCTACCGTTTAAGGTATACTTTGGGGACAAAGTATATTTTTAAGTGTGGGGTGGGGAAATTCCCATTTTTAGGGTAAATTTAAATTTTTTTGTGTTTGGAATAAGTGAGATATTCTTGTTGGTGCGATATTTGATTGTATGATGCAAGTGTTTTGATGATAAAAAACATGTTGATTGAGTGAATTACTACTGTTAAGACTTTCAGGCTCATGTTTATAACACTTTTACTGGTTGGCTTAAAGTTAAATTTATGTGATTGTTTGGTTAAGAGTCTATGATGATACTACTTGAGTTGAGCATGTACCATGTGTGATGTGAGGTTGTAGTACATTCCTTGTTGCATGTGATGTCTAGAACTTGCCTGGTATATGTGCGAAGTGAAATAAAGAGTGTGGGTTTAGGAGATAATATAGGCATTTCTTTGATAGCCAAGCTTATACCCTCTTTTTACCTACCCTTGTCCATTATCCTAGTTAACCCCATTGAGCCTTTAGCATTTTCTTTGGCAACCTTATTTTTAGCCTAATCCCCCTTTTTAATAAACATTACTTTAATCCAAAGCTCCTAAGCGCTTTAGTATAAAATTAATTGAGTGAGGAGTTTGGAATTCTAGTAGGAGAAAACTTAAATTGAAGCCCCAAAGTGATTGTTATTGGTATGCAAAAAAATTTGTGTTGTGGGTGGGAGTTAGAGAAAAATTGTGCTAAAGAAATTACCATTTTTAGCCTAGTTGTATTACAATGAACCAATTTTGGCCCTAGTCCTCTTTGAACATTGTGCACCTCAACTAAGGCAAATACTTAAGTTGAGGGTGGCTATCATAGGGGTGCATAAAGTATAATGGGTATGAATAAAGGTAAAATTGAATCAATTGTACATTGAAGATACTATTACCATAGTTTTTGTGAATGAGCTTAATGAGATGGGGAAAACAAAAGATAGGGGTAAACAACAGTGGGTAAAGTTGGTTGTTAAATATTGGTTTTGATTGTATAATGTGATATGTTAAAGTGCTTAGGAAGAAAGTCACTATTCTTGGCCAAAATAGTTCCTACCAGTCCCTTAGCTGACATTACCACCCTTAAAGACCTATTTGATCCTAAGCTTAAGATTCTGATATTAGTGGAGTATTACACTTAGGTAAAGCCTATGATTCATTATATGTAATACGCCGTACTTTTTCTAGCTTAAGTTTGTCCCTAGAATGTTAAGGGATAGCTTCCAAAATGAATACTATTTATTTCACATGGAATTCCTTAGATTTAGACTTTCCATTGTTTAGGAAATTGAATAAGCTTTCCAACAATATAAGATTCACCTAAATTTGATAACCGAGTAAGACGTTATGGCTATTTTAAGTTCAAGTCGTAAAATACCATCGTTTGGACCCTTAGCACATCGCGGATCAGTGTAAATTTCCAACTGTCCCATTCGAGTGGCCCTTTGTGATATTGGCACATCACGGAGAGGGTCAATCTCTCGTTTGTCAATTTTAAGAGGTCCAGCGCGATAATGGCGCGTCGCGCCATGTGCCAAAATGGCACTCCAAATAGGCACCGCGATTTCTCTACATCGCGGAGTCTGTCCAGTTTCCATTCATCGATTTCCAGTGAGCCACCACAATAGTGGCGCATCACGATGGCCACCCAGATCGGGAAAAATGTATGTTTTCCAGTTCTGTTACAAAGTTTAAAGGGGGTATTTTGGTAAATCCCCAACCCCAATCCTTCTAAAAACAAAAGATTAATCATATTTGAGAGCACTTTAAGCTTTATTTATCATTCTCTCTTAAACAAAACCCTAAGGCTCATACTTCCTTCCCAAGAAATCCAAAATTTCTCCATTAATTCTACAAGAATCTTCAAGATTGAGAATTCTCAATTCAAGAACTCTATGAAGTCATCTCCAAAACATCAATAGAGATCCAAGATTCAAGTTCTAGCATCAAAATCATCAAATTAAGGTATGTGGGGTTTGGACAAGGATAATTCTTTCATTCTTGTGACCAAAACTTTACTTTAATTACAAATTTACTGCAATTTATGAGATTTCCCATGGAATTAAAGTTAGGGTTTATACTCATTATCATTATTTGCAAGATTTTGAGATTTCCCATGATTTAGAGGTTGAATTACATGACTATATTCGTATTTCTATGCATTATGCAGAAATTTCCAGATTTTATAAAATTATAAGTGTTTACATTATCAAGCATGAATTTTTAGATGTTTTAACATGATATTGATGCATGGGTCATTAAGCCCTAATTTAAAATTGTTATTTTAAGATTATTTGTGCCATGAGCACCCTCAGATAAGATTATTCATAGATTTTGATAAAGATTTGACCTTTTGGTCCTAAGATAAGATAAAGAATCAACTTTGTTCAGAGAACTTGAGATTTAAAGAAATAAAAGCATAATTGGTTTCCTTGTAAACCCTGTGCTATTTTTGAAGTGGATTTCTTAAGATTTTGAGCAGTAGAATGGGAGTAGTATTTAGCACCGAGATGGGTAGGTTACTACGGTTTCAAACCCCAGAACTATGTGCCAACGTAGGATTCAAATTATTTCCCACTTCTACGTGGATGACTCAGATTGTGATCACTAAGATAGAAGATCTATTCCGATGGCAAGGGTAGAACAGCCCTACCTAACGGGGGCCAGATGTGGGACTCCATGGATGCTCACATGGTGTATGTCAGATAGAAGAACCTCCCAAAAGTTGTCCCCTACTCTTCAACAGTCTATTGATTTAAAATCTTTAAGATAAAAGCATATGTTTTAGAAGTTATGGATTTAAGATTCTTCAGCTTTAAGATAAAGTATTTTACAGATTTCAGAACAAAGTGTAATGGCTCACCAGAGTTATGTTATATGATTTATCATTTATGATTTATGATCTTCAGATTTTAGATTACTTAATCCTGTGTGAGTCATTTATATTTAGCATACATGATTTTATAAACTGTGATGATATTGTTTACTTATTGCATGCACCTCCATATACTCAATACATCCTCAAAGTACTGATCCACATATATGTCTATGTGCTACATTGTCTCATAATGTAGGTTCAGGTGCTCAGTCTCAACAGCGTAAGTGATTCCCGAGCATCTCATCCACATCCCTGCAGTTGGTGAGTCCTCATAGTTTGGGAACTTAGTTATTCATACTTTTAGTTTATTATTAGATGTTCCTTTATTCATATCAAAAAGTTTGAGTTAGCTGGGGTCCTGTCCCAGTGACTATCTAGATTCAAATAGTAGAGTCTTATCGAACTATTAGATTCAGTTTTAGACATTTACTTGAGAATTTAGATTTTTTAGTATTGTTTTACCATGAATTCTAGCATGTTTCACATAAGATTTTCCACATTATTATGATTTCATATTCATATTTCCCCTATGTTGATTTCCAAACTTAGTAGAAAGCAGCCAGGGTTAGCTTAGGACTACTTGTAGTTTGGAGCACTGTGTGGCATTCTGGGTACTAAATTTTGGGGAGTTGCAAACTTGGTATCATATCCTAAGATTTAGAGAATCCTAGGGAGTCAGACAAGCTACATTACATAGAGTCTGTATCATCGGTGTGAAGCGCACCACATTTATGAGAAAGAGGCTATGGAGCGTTTTAGGAAATCATCTTTTTCATGATCTATCATGTATTCAGTGTCTCTATCTGCTTCTAACTTATGCTTTCACATGATAGAAAATGCCTCCTCGTCGAGCTAACACCTGCAGAAATGATAACCAACCACCTCAACCCGCAGACCCTTTGAATGAGAATGTGTCACATGCAGAGTTTCGGGCTGCCTTTCAGGCACTAGCAAAAAGCTGTGACAGCTAATGTTCTGGGCAACTGTCAGGCCGCACTCCCACCTCTGCAAAATGGGGACTTAGCCGCGGCCAGGATTCGAGATTTTATGAGAATGAACCTACCAGAATTCTTTGGGTCAAAAGCAGATGAGGACCCACAACTTTATCTAGATAAGGTGAAGAAGATCACCCAAATTATGTATGTTTTTTAAGAGGAGAGTGTAGAATTGGCATCCTATAGGCTTCATGACTTGGTAGATATTTCAGGATGCATTCTTAGACAAGCTTTTCCCACATGAGATGAGGGAAGCTAATATAGAAGAGTTCATGAACCTGAGGTAGGGCTCTATGACTGTGAATGAGTATTGCCTCAAGTTCAACCAGTTATCTAAGCATGCCCCTGAATAGATGGCTGAACCTAGGTCAAGCATGAGTAAGTTTATGATTGGTGTGTTTGGGTTGTTAGTTAAGGAGTGTAGGACTTCTATGCTCTTTGGAGACATAGATATTCCTAGATTGATGATGCATGCTTAGCATATTAAGGCAGAAAAAGAGAAGGAAAGAGAGAGAGAAAATAAGAGGGCTAGAATAGGGTAGTTTGATCATGGTCAGAATAGGTCTGGAGGAGGCAATCGTTCACAGTTTTAGAATCGTTCATCTATGCCTGCACCTTCTTCAGCTAGTTCATTTATACCCAGAAATAGTAAAGAACAGTAGGGTAAGTCTTCTATGTCCAAATCTCAGAATAGTGTGAGTGGGTAGCCTAATCATCCCCCATATGCTAAGTGTGGTAAGAATCATGGAGGTGAATATTTGTGGGGTCATAAAGGTTGTTATGGTTGTGGCCAGCCAGTCCACGGAATCAAAGAGTTCCCGTATGCTAGGCGGGGGAATAGAGATGTTCATCCTTAGACTCAGGCAAATAGTGTACCAGCTACTCTAGGTCGCCCAGCTCCTCCTCAGGGCACATCATCTAGTACCGGTGGTGGTCAGTGCTAAAATTAGTTTTATGCCTTACCATCTCACCATGAGCAGGGGAATTCACCCGATATTATGACTGGTATGCTTCGTGTCTTTTGTTTTGATTTTTATGTGTTGTTAGACCCTGGGTTGAGTTTCTCTTATGTGACCCCTTAGTTACAGTAAATTTTGAGATAAATTCTGAAAATATCCCTGAGCTTTTTTTAGTTTCAACGCCCGTAGGAGAGTCAGTTGTTGCTAAGCAAAGCTATAAAAAGTGTCCTATCACTATCCTTTATAAAGTCATGTTAGCAGACTTAATAGAGTTAGACATGATTGGTTTTGATCTTATCCTTGGTATGTATTGGCTCCATTCTTGTTATGCTTCTATAGGCTGTTGCACCCTAGTGGTGAAGTTTCAATTCCCAGATGAGCCAGTCTTTGAGTGGTCAGGAAATTCAGTGTCACCCAAGAGTCATTTCATATCTTATCTCAAAGCCAAAAAGTTGATAACCAAAGGTTGCATTTACCACCTAGTTTGAGTTAAGGACACTAAGTCTGAGACTCTAACAATACAGTCCGTCCAAGTGGTCAATGAGTTTCTTGATGTTTTTCCAGAGGATCTCCCAGGGGTACCTCTCGATGGAGAGATAGAATTTGGTATTGACCTTCTCTTAGATACTCAGCCTATTTCTATACCTCCTTATTATATGGCACCCACAGAGCTTAAGGAGTTGAAGGAGCAACTCAAAGATCTTTTAGATAAAAGTTACATAAGGCCTAGTGTTTCCTCCTGGGGCTATCCCGTCCTATTCGTACGAAAGAAATATGGTTCTTTGCGTATGTACATCGACTAGCATTAGAAAAATAAAGTTACAATCAAGAACAAGTATCGTCTTCCTAGAATTGATGACTTATTTGATCAACTCCAAGGTGCAAGCTATTTCTCAAAGATAGACCTTAGATCCGGCTATCATCAACTTATAGTAAGGGAATATGCTATTCCAAAGACAACTTTTTAGAACCCGTTATGGTCATTTTGAGTTTCTAGTCATGTCTTTCGGACTAACCAATTCCCCAGCAGCTTTCATGGACCTCATGAATCGAGTGTTCAAGTAGTATCTAGACATGTTTGTCATAGTATTCACAGATGATATTCTTGTGTACTCCTGTAGTGAGTATGACTATGTAGATCATCTTAAAATTATCTTGCAAACTCCTAGAGACCATTAATTGTTTGCCAAATTCAGCAAGTGTGAATTTTGGCTAAGATCAGTAGCCTTTATCAACCATATTAGCTCCGTTGAAAGCATTAGATTCGATCCCCAAAAGACAAAAGCCATAAGGAATTGGCCTAGACCTATCTCTCCGTCAGACATTAGGAGTTTCTTGGGTCTATCTAGTTATTACCTCCGTTTTATTGAAAGTTTCTCTTTTATTATGTCTTTTATGTCTAGACTGACCCAAAAGAAAGTTAAGTTCCTGTGGTCAGATTCCTTCGAAAAGAGTTTTCAAGAGTTGAAGACTCGACTTACTTCAGCCCCAATTCTAGCATTACTTAATGGTACCGATGGCTTTATTGTTTATTATGATGTATCTAGAGTTGGTTTGGGTTGTGTATTGATGAAGAGAGGTAAGGTCATAGCCTATGCCTCTAGACAGTTGAAGCCTCATGAAAAGAATTACTCAACCCATGATCTGGAATTAGCTGATATGGTGTTTGCTTTGAAAATATAGAGACATTATCTATGTGGTGTGTATGTTGATGTGTTCATGGACCATAAAATTTTGCAGTATGTGTTTACTTAGAGGGAGTTGAATCTCCATCAAAGAAGGTGGTTGGAGTTATTGAAGGACTATAATATGAGTGTGTTGTATCATTCGGGCAAGGACAATGTAGTGGCAAATACCCTTAGTAGTTTCTATGGCCAGTGTTTCTCATGTAGAGAATGATAAGAAAGAGTTAGTTTGAGAAGTTCATCATTTGGCTAGATTGGGTGTTAGGTTGGTTGATTTAGCTGAAGGGGATATTTGTGTTTAGAGTAGTTCCGAATCTTCTCTAGTTTCGGAAGTGAAGGAGAAGTAAGATAAGGATTCTAGTTTGGTTAAACTGAAGGAGTCGATTAAAGATAAAAAAGTAGAGGTTTTCTCCCAAGGGGGAGTGGTGTGTTAAGATACTACAATATATTGTGTGTGCCTTGTGTTGATGAGTTGAGACAGAGAATTATGGCTAAGGTGCATGGTACACATTATTCTATCTATCCAGGAGCTACCAAGATGTACCACGACTTGTGGGAAATCTATTGGTAGAGTGGAATAAAGAGAGATATAGCAAAGTTTGTAGCAAAGTGTGCAACTTGTCAACAGGTTAAGGTGGAACACCAAAGACTTGGTGGTACGTTGCAAGAGTTTGGTATCCCTTCTTGGAAGTGGGAAGAGGTGAATATGGATTTTATGACTGGTTTACCTAATGTCTGAGCCTATGCTAACACATTTGAGGTTTTTTCACTATAAATAATTGTAAGGTCTTGAGCAACTTTAGTTGTTTTTGATTAGTTTACTTTGATTTTTACAGTAAATATTGTGAAGTAGGAGAACCAAAAATAATGGAAGAAAAATAAAGGATAAGTGTGGTTGACGACATTCATGATAAGTCATTAGTCTGGTGATAAGGTATCAAGGCCGTCATCAACCTTAAACAGAAGATGGAAGTTGAAGATAGTTTTGTGACGACATCTATGACACGTCGTCAGGCTGGTGATAAGGAGTCAGAAACATCGTCACCCTTAAATAGAAGATGGAAGTTGAAGACAGTTTTGTGACGACATCCATGACACGCTATCAGGCTGGTGATAAGGCATCATTGTTGTTGTCAGCCTTAGGCAGCGAAAGCCAAAAGTGCAGAGGAGCTGACGACATCCGTGATAAGACTTCATACTCATGATAAGCCATCACGAATGTCGTCATCTATTCTGAGGAAAATCTTTAACTTTGATTTTATTTCCTTAATTAGGTTAAACTATTTAAAACCTTGTTTTAGGGTTTTCTAAAGAATAATTATTTTTTGGACTCATCTTTATTCGAAAAACATACGATATTTCTCTCTTGCTAGTCAAAATATTTTGGGAGTTTTGTACCGTGGTTCAATTCAAGTTATACTTCTTGATTTTCATCATCGTTGTAAGTTAATCTTCTCACTTATGAATTCAATTCGTCTATTTGTTCCTTGCATCATGAGTAGATAAACTCCATTAACCTGAATTATGGGATCTAGGGTTAGGTCATGACATATGCTAAATACTCAAGATTTAATAGGTGTTAGGATTTCTTGATAATTCTAAGATTTTAATTAACGTCTGTTGGTTGCAAACAATAGACACAACTACTTTGATTTGCTTGAGAAAGAAATCATATACAGTAGGAAGTGAATTATCAATAGGGACTCGAAAATACTTCGTTTAATAATCAGCGTTGTAACAAGGTTGGTTAACCTGAGGTAAAATTTAGACAGTGAACAGAAATTCCCCAAGTTCGAGAGGATTAGAAAATTAGATGCTTAAATAGGTCGAGAGATATTTGAGCATATCATCGATAAAGATAACTCGTTATCCTAACCACCGTGAGAATCTTGAGTTACCTCTTGCATCTGTCATGTACCGTAATCCCTAGTGAACATAATTCTGGTTATTTCTTAAAATCTTGGTGACAAACAAACATTTGTGAAACTTAAACCCCCATTTTAGGAAATGTTAAACTATTAGTGAATTAAATCGCAAACGACTTGACTTCACACCATATACCCTGTAGGATTTGACCGCAACCTAGTTGGGTTTTATATTGATGAAGATCGCTTACACCCATTCAAGAGTGTAGTTTAAGCGTTATAAAAAATGGCGTCGTTGCCGGGGAATATGATTGAAAACTAAAAGTTGTGTGCACTAATTGACTATTAGTTAGGTTTCCTAGATTTATGTTTATTTGTTGTTTTTATTAATTGCAGGTTCCTTTTTGTTTATGCTAAAAACAAGAAGTTCTGGAGAACCATTATTACCAATTAATCCGGAACCTCAGCTGATCGGGAGAATGGAAGAATAGCAAGAGGCTGACAGACTGGCAGCCTTGGCCAGGGCTCAGTGAACGTATAGAACCAGGGTCAACAAGTACGTCACCCGAACCATGATGATGGAGACTTGGGTGATGAGGAATTGTTGAATCCTCAAAACCCAAGGCGAGCTGAGCAAATTGCTGCACCAGTGCAGCAAAATTTTGACAAAAACCATCCAGTCAGAGGAAAGTATGGTCAACAGCCTATCCATTATGAGGTTGATAATGATGACAAAGGAATGGATGGATCAGGTGCAATGTGTGCTATCATTCCTCCACCATTGGCACCTAGTGCAAAATTCAGCATAACAAGTACTATGATTCAACTCCTAAATCTGAAGGGGTTGTTTGGAGGCTTGCCTGGTGATGATCCCAACATGCACTTGGTGAACTTTATCACCATTTTCAAATCTTTTAATAATCCAGGAGTGAGCCAGAATGCGATCCGATTGAGATTGTTTCCATTGTCTCTGTCTGGGGAGTCAACAATATGGTTAAATGAGCTAGAGCCCGATTCTATAACCAACTGGAGACAGTTGAAAGAGGAGTTCCTAGAACTGTTCTTTCCACCCTCCAAGAGGATACAGTTGATGGACAAAATTAGTAACTTTAGGCAGCACCCAACTGAAGCATTGCATGAAACTTGGGAGAGATTCAAGAAGAAGATGGCACAATGTCTGAACCACAACATAATGGACTTACACTTGATGGAGACTTTGTACATAGCTTTTAACTCTGTGACAAAGACAATTGTAGATAATGCTGCAGGTGGTTCATTTATTGACCTTTCTTTTCAAGATGCTTCAGACATGCTGAATAGAATGACCAAACAGAGTCGGGCTTGGCATACTAGGGATTTTGTGGTAGCTAGCCCAACTATTTTTGGTGGTATGACTGCGAATCAACGTAGAAGGGATAAGGAGCGAGACCAAGACATGACTCACTTAAAGACTCAGATGGACTTGCTGACCAAGCACTTGCTGTCAGGAAAGACTGAAAAGGTTAAGGATGTGGAATCTCAGTGCACTGTTGCTATTGATGTAGATGAGGAGGCAAATTATGTTAATAATCAGGGGGGTTTCCGAGGCAATAGCCAAGGAAATCAAGGTCGAAACTTTTATGACAAGCCTGATTATAAAGATAGGGAGCAAGGAACTGGAGAAAAAATAATGATAGGAGTGGTTTGTATGTTCTTCCTAGAAGTAGGGATGTTGCACCAACTAGATATGGAAAGATTCCATGAAGGACATGATGGAAAAATTATTGAAGGGATTTGAGGCTACCAGCTCGGGGGTAACCACTATGAAGAGTGAATTCTCTACCCTGAGTCAGTTGGTTAGTTCACACTCCACTTCTACCAAGCAGTTGGAGTACTAGATGAGCAAACTTTCCACACCACTGAACCAAATAAAAAGTGGTACTTTACCTAGTGATACAGTTCAGAGTCCGCAGAATGATGGCTCATGTATGGCGATTACCACTAGGAGTGGTAAGATCTTACCTGGCCCTTCTGTGGGCAAATATGTAGATGGTGAGGTAGTTGTTGGTGAATCCAAAGAAAGAAAACCAGTGGAGTTTGAGAAACATGATAGTTCTATTGATGCTTCAGAGAAAGAAAAAGAGAAGGAAGAGGAAGTGGTGTTTAAATCTATCCCGAGACCACCATCTCCCTTTCCTTAATGATTGAAGAAAAAGGATGATGATGCCAAATTCAGCAAATTCATGGCAATGCTCAAGAAATTGACAATTAATGTGCCTTTGTTTGAGGCACTTGAGCAAATTCCAGGATATGCGAAGTTCATGAAAGACCTTGTAACCAAGAAATGTAAGGTTAGACATGAGCCGGAGGATAATATTATCCATTGTGGTGCTATCTCTACAAGGTCTTTAGTGCAGAAAAAGGCAGATCCAAGAACATTTACCATCCCGTGTACTATTAGCCCCCTGAAGTTCACAAAAGCACTATGCGATCTGGGAGCCAGTATAAATTTAATGCCACTGGTTGTGTACAAGAAATTGGGTTTGTGGGATCCTACCCCAACAAATATGCGATTGGTAATGACAGATAGATCTATAAAGCGTCTTGTGGGCATACTGCACGATGTTTTGGTAAAGGTAGTCGATTATTTTTTCCTTCTGATTTTGTAGTCCTAGATTGTGAAGTGGATTTTCTAGTGCCTATCATCTTGGGTAGGCCACTACTTTTAACTGGGAGAGTGCTAGTAGACATGGAGTTGAACGAGCTAAAGTTCAGGTTCAATGACAAAGAACCACACTTCAAAATACACTCATCCATGACTTAGCTACATGAGATGAGTGTTTTCTCAATTGTTGACGTCTTATATGATAATTGTAAAGGGGTATCAACAGGTTGTCTTGGCGAAGTCTAAGTAGTCAAGACAACCAAGTTGTGCCGCGATAGTAAATCAGGCGCTATTGGGAGGAAACCCAAAGTTTTTATGTTTAAGCAAGTGTTTTTACTTTTATAATTAAGATTTAGTACAGAGAAGGTTAAAAATAAGTAGGTCAGTTGAAAGGCCATGAAGACATCTCTAATAAGCCGTCACAACTGTGATAAGCTATCGGAAATATCGTTAGATAGGCCAAACTTGAGGCAACCTCTACTTAGGGGTGACAACGTTGGTGATAGGCTGTCACACTTGTGATAAGCCATTACAAGTCGTCGTCATCCCAAAGCCTTAAAAGCAAAATTCTGGGCACAGGTTAATCAAATTTGACCCGGCCCAGCACAGGAACCTTTTCAAATTTCCGCTAGTTTTAATTCTTTTCCTTTAGTTTATTTCTTTCCTTAGTTAGTTTATTTCCTACTCTTTGCAAAACACTTCAATAAAACAAGTTCCTTTGTGTGTGGGTTTGAAATTCACAATCAAGAGATTCTTCCTACTTCCTACTTCCTACTTCCTCTTGTGCATGTAATCAGATTAAGGGCCCCCTTTATGTATACCCTAACCCTTAGAGTAGTTTATTTTTTATTTTAAGTTGAGAGTGTAGGGTAGGTTGTTGTTGTAGCATATTTTGTAGATAATTAGGAGTAAGACAAGTACTTGAGGCAGTTAGCTTGTTTTATGATTTTTGAGTACCTCTACAATGGTCTAATATATTGTCTACTATGTGAATTGCATCCATCTGTGGCCATTGTGCATCTTTTTGTGGCATTAGTCTGGCAATTGAATAACCTTTGTTAAACAAGTACATGGACCGGATAAGTAGTGATATGCAAGATACTTGTGTGCCATGTGTGTGTAAGGTCTTACTCAGTTTTCATTATGTGTTGAATCTAAAACTTGCTCGGTTAGTCTTTCCATGGTCATAGGATAGGAGTTAGGAAAAGATCATAGGCCATTTTTGATGATTAGTCCACTTTTAGCCTAAATGACCTTCCCAATGTGAATAATATCCCTTGATCCCTGTTAGAGCCTAATTAGCCTATTTCTTTCTACAATATCTCTCACCTTCCTATTTACATCACAATGAACCTGTTTTGGCCCTGGTCCTCCTTGGACACTGTGCACCTTGACTTAGATAAACAACCTAAGTTGAGGGTGGCTATCATAAGGATGAGTGATACAAAATGAGTATGAAGAGAGGAAGAATAAAATAAAAAAATAAAAAGTTGGGTGCGGTGAAAAAGGAATAAGAAATGAGAAAGCTGTGTAAAAGATGATAAAAAGATAATGTGATAATTGAAAAGACTGCATCCATCTTTAGCATGTGTGATCAATAAAAGAGAGAAAGAAAAGAAGGTTGAGAGTTGAAACCCTGAGAGTTTATTGTAGTGTCAAGGAGGCATAGTCACTCTAAAATATCCATGAATATCATACCATCCCCTGGCCTACGTTACAAGCTTAAGAAAAGCCCTATAGTGATCCTAACTGACTTGTCTGAAAACTTAGGTACTAACTATAAGGGCTAGCCTATGGAATTTGACATGCAGTGTTTGGAACTTCATTCTGAGAGTGAGTCTAGTTTTATCCCTCTGTTTATGTATTTGAATTCTGATATGAGTGAAAATGGGATTTCTTTATTGTGAGGGCACACTGTGTATGTTTCTAGTCACTGACTTATTCAGATAAGTGTGATCTTTGTATGGCATGGTTGTTATTGCTGAATTTTTACCGTATCTTGATTCTTGTGAGTTGCATGGTTATTTTCCAAAACATCAACAGTGAGCTTTAAACTTAACTGAACTTGGAGATTTTGAATGTATTCTGAACTAGTATGAGTAGTTAGCTGCCAAATTGTACTTTGTATTCTCTTAGTTATGTTATGGTTGCTTGAGGAAAGGCAATTGTTTAAGTTAATGGTGTTGATGTGTGAGCCTATGCTAACATATTTGAGGCTTTTAACTCTAACTAATTGTAAGGTCTTCAGCAACTTTAGTTGTTTTTGATTAGTTTACTTTGATTTTTGCAATAAATGTTGAGATGTAGGAGAACCAAAAATAATGGAAGCAAAAAGGCTGAAAAATGAAGTAAAATAAAGGATAAGTATGGCTGACGACATTTATGATAAGTTGTCAACCTGGTGATAAGCTATCAAGGCCGTCGTCAGCCTTCAACAGAAGATGGAAGTTAAAGACAGTTTTGTGA
This sequence comes from Capsicum pubescens, assembly GCA_030864215.1. Classification (NCBI taxonomy): domain Eukaryota; kingdom Viridiplantae; phylum Streptophyta; class Magnoliopsida; order Solanales; family Solanaceae; genus Capsicum; species Capsicum pubescens. The sequence continues at coordinate 197,962,441 of CM061547.1, read as the reverse complement.
TGACATCCATGACACATCATCAGGCTGGTGATAAGGCATCAGGAGCGTCGTCAGCCTTAAACAAAAGATAGAAGTTGAAGACAGTTTTGTGATGACATCCATGATACATCGTCAGACTGGTGATAAGGCGTCATCGTCGTTGTCAGCCTTAGGCACCGAAAGCCAAAAGTGCATAGGAGCTGACGATATCCGTGATAAGTTATCATACTCATGATAAGCCATCACGGACGTCGTCATCTATTTTGACGAAAAGCTGTAACTTTGATTTTATTTCCTTAATTAGGTTAAACTATTTAAAGCCTTGTTTTAGGGTTTTCTAAAGAATAATTATTTTTTGGACTCATCTTTATTCGAAAAACATACGATATTTCTCTCTCGCTAGTCAAAATATTTTGGGAGTTTTGTACCGTGGTTCAATTCAAGTTATACTTCTTGATTTTCATCATCGTTGTAAGTTAATCTTTTCACTTATGAATTCAATTCGTGTACTTGTTCCTTGCATCATGAGTAGCTAAACTCCATTAACCTGAATTATGGGATCTAGGGATAGGTCGTGACATGTGCTAAACACTCAAGATTTAGTAGGTGTTAGGATTTCTTGATAATTCTAAGATTTTAATTAACGTCTGTTGGTTGCAAACAGTAGACACACCTACTTTGATTTTCTTGAGAAAGAAATCATATACAGTAGGAAGTGAATATCAACAGGGACTCGGAAACACTTCATTTAATAATTAGTGTTGTAATAAGGTTGGTTAACCTGAGGTAAAATCTAGACAGTGAACAAAAATTCCCTAAGTCTGAGAGGATTAGGAAATTAGACGCTTAAATAGGTCGAGAGATATTTGAGAATATCATCGATAAAGATAGCTTGTTATCCTAACCACCGAGAGAATCTTGAGTCACCTCTAGCATCTGTCATGTACCGTAAGCCCTAGTGAACATAATTCTGGTTATTTCTTAAATCTTGGTGACAAACAATCATTTGTGAAACTTAAACCCCCATTTCAGGAAATGTTAAACTATTAGTGAATTAAATTGCAAACGACTTGAGTTCACACCATTTTCCCTGTGGGATTCGACCCCAACCTAGTTGGGTTTTATATTGACGAAGATCACTTACACCCATTCAAGAGTGTAGTTTGAGTGTTATCATTACCTCAATCATGACATTATCATGATTCGATTTGGGTTATTATAGACAGATTGACTAAGTCAGCGCATTTCTTGCCAGTTCATACGCCCTATACAACTGAGGATTATGCTAAGTTTTATATCCAAGAGTTAGTCAGATTGCATGGGTTTCCCTTATCTATCATCTCAGATAGGGGTATTCAGTTTACTTCCCAATTTTGGAGAGATTTTCAAAAGGGTATTGGTACCCAAGTCCACCTTAGTTTAGCTTTTCACCCTCAGATAGATGGTGAAGCAGAAAGGACCATCCAAACTCTAGAAGATATGTTGAGGCATATGCTCTTGATATCAAGGGTAGTTGTGATGAGCATTTTCCATTGATTGAGTTTGCTTATAATAACAGTTATCATGTTAGCATTAAGATGGCTCCGTTTGAGGCTATTTATGGAAGGAGATTTAGATCACCCATAGGTTTGTTTGAAGTGGGTGAGGCCACTTTGCTTGGGCCTGATGCAGTTTTTGAAGCTATGGATAAAGTTAAGTTGATTAGAGAAAGATGGAAAACATCCCAGAGTCATCAAAACTCCTACGCGGATATGAGAAGAAGCGACCTCGAGTTTGAGGTTGGTGATCTAGTGTATTTGAAGATTTCACCTATGAAAGGGGTAAAGAGATTTGGTAAGAAGGGAAAACTTAGTCCCCAAAATATTGGCCCTTTCAGAATTGTGAGTCGTGTTGGGAAAGTAGCTTAAGAACTTGATTTGCCCGCAAATTTTTCAGTCGTTCATCCTATGTTTCACGTCTCCATTCTTAAGAAGAGTATCGGTGACTCCACTATTGTGGTTTCTTTAGAAATCTCAGATATTTAGAATAATCTTTCTTATAAAGAGATTCCAGTTGACATTTTTTATCATCAGATCCGTATACTAAGGAACAAAGAAGTTCCCTTGGTTAAAGTTCTTTGGTGGAATTAGTCTGTTGAGGGCGCTACTTGGGAAGCAAAAGCAGATATGCGAGCCAAGTACCCTCACCTTTTCTCTGCAAACTCAGATATAGCCAAAGGTAACACTCTACCTTGTCTCAATTCTTTTCTAATCATACGTTACATTCAGCTATATAGTTTTCCTTGTGTAAGTTCATGCATACATAGATTACTCAGAAGCTCCATATGATTTAGATTCAGACTCATAATTTATTTCAGTTGTGCATGCTACCTTATCTTCTCAGATTCCTCAGAAATTTCAGCTTAACTAGCCATATTTCAGGATGAATGTTCCTAAGGAGGAGATATTATAATACCCTGTACTTTTCCTAGCTTAAGTTTGTCCCTAAACTGTTAAGGGATTTCTTCCAAAATGAATACTATTTATGTCACATGGAATTCCTTAGATTTAGACTTTCCATTATGTAGGAAATTGAATTAGCTTTCCAATGATATAAGATTTTCCTAAATTCGATAACCGAGTAAGAAGTTATGGCTATTTTAAGTTCAAGTCGTAAAACACCGTCGTTTGGACCCTTAGTGCATCGCGGATCAGTGTAAATTTCCAATTTTTCCATTCTAGTGTCCCTCTACGATATTGGTGCATCGCGGAGAGGGTCAATCTATCGTTTGTTAATTTCTAGAGGTCCAGTGTGATAATGGCGTGTCGTGCCATGTGCCAAAATAGCATTCCAAAGGGGCACCGCGATGTCTTTGCATTGCGGAGTTTGTCCAGTTTCCATTTGGTGATTTCCAGTGAGCCACCACGATAGTGGTGCGTCACAGTGGCCACCCAGATCGGGAAAAGTGTACGTTTTCCAGTTCCATTACAAAGTTTAAAGAGGGTAATTTGGTAAATCCCCAACCCCCAATCGTCCAAAAATAAAAGATTAATCATATTTGAGAGCACTTTATGCTTTATTCATCATTCTCTCTTAAACAAAACCCTAAGGCTCATACTTCCTCCCCAAGAAATCCAAAATTTCTCCATTAATTCTCCAAGACTCTTCAAGATTGAGAATTCCCAATTCAAGAACTCTATGAAGTCATCTCCAAAACATCAATAGAGATCCAAGATTCAAGTTCTAGCATCAAAATCATCAAAATAAGGTATGTGGGGTTTGCACAAGGATAATTCTTTCATTCTTGTGCCCAAAACTTTACTTTAATTACAAATTTACTGCAATTTATGAGATTTCCCATGAAATTAAAGTTAGGGTTTATACTCATTATCATTATTTGCAAGATTTTGAGATTTCCCATGATATAGAAGTTGAATTACATGACTATATTCGTATTTCTATGCATTATGCAGAAAATTCCAGATTTTATAAAATTATAAGTGTTTACATTATCAAGCATGAATTTTTAGATGTTTTAACATGAGATTGATGCATGGGTCGTTAAGCCCCAATTTAAGATTGTTATTTTGAGATTATTTGCGCCATGAGCACCCTCAGATAAGATTATTCACACATTTTGATAAAGATTTGACCTTTTGGTCTTAAGCTAAGATAAAGAATCAACTTTGTTCAGATAACTTGAGATTTAAAGATCTAAAAGCATAATTGGTTTCCTTGTAAACCCTTGTGCTATTTTTGAAGTGGATTTCTTAAGATTTTGAGCAATAGAAATGGAGTAGTATTTAGCACCGATATGGGTAGGTTACTATGGTTTCAAACCCCAGAACTACGTGCCAACGTAGGATTCAGATTTATTCCTACTTCTACATGGATGACTCAGATTGTGATCACTAAGATAGAAGATCTATTCCGATGGCAAGGGTAGAACAGCCCTACCTAACGGGGGACAGATGTGGGACTCCATGGATGCTCACATGGTGTATGTCGGTTAGAAGAACCTCCCAAAAGTTGTCCCCTACTCTTCAACAGTCTAATGATTTAAAATCTTTAAGATAAAAGAATATGTTTTAGAAGTTATGGCTTTAAGATAAAGTATTTTACAGATTTTAGAACTAAGTGTAATGGCTCACCAGATTTACGTTCTATGATTTATCATTTATGATTTATGATCTTCAGATTACTCAAGCCTGTGTGAGTCATTTATATTTAGCATGCATGATTTTATAAACGGTGATGATATTGTTTACTTATTACATGCACCCCCATTTACATAGTACATCCTTAAAGTATTGATCCATATATATGTGTATGTGCTACATTGTTTCATAATGTAGGTTCAGGTGCTTAGTCTCAGTAGCGTGAGTGATTCCCGAGCATCTCATATACATCCCTGCAGTTGGTGAGTCCTCATAGTTTGGGGACTTTGTTATTCATACTTTTAGTTTATTAGTAGATGTTCCTTTATTCATTTTTGACAGTTTGAGTCAGCTGGGTACCTATCCCAGTGACTCTCTAAAATTAGATAGCAGAGGCTTGTTGAACTACTAGATTCAGTTTTAGACATTTGATTCAGAATTCATATTTTTTAGTATTATTTTACCAAGACTTCTAGCATGTTTCAGATAAGATTTTCTGCATTATTATGATTTCATATTCATATTTCCCCCATGTTAAGATCCAAAACTTGTAAAAAGTAGCTAGGGTTAGGTCAGGACTACTTGTAGTTTGGAGCACCGTGTGGCATCCCGGGAACTAGATTTTGGGGTGTTTTTTTGTGTAACTTGTGAATTCTTTGTGAGTATGAGCGAAATTTGATTCTTGTACCCATTATTTTATAATTTCCATCTATATGAGTATTCATGGGTAACTCTCTTATTGTGAGGGAATATGTTTATAGGTTGGTGAATTGTATTATATCTTTGAATGAACAATATGTATGAGTTTACCAATTAGGTGAGTCAATTCTTGAGGCTAGGATTTTTTGGAGTGGTATGCTTGAACTATCAATGGTGGTTGTAACATGCTTAGTGTAGAAACTTACATTTTATATAGTCATGGTTGTACTAGATTGAGTGTCTTGCTTTTAGTAGATGTGTGGAGTCTCCTCAACTTATGATTCTTATAGTGAAAAGTTGTTCGAGGACCAATAAGGCTTTAAGTGTGGGGTGGTGATGTTGGGTGTATTTATGCACCTTAATGTTTTCCTAGCTTATTTAACCTTGTTTTGAGGACGATTCGGGTGCTTTATGTGTTAATTCTGATATAAATAAGCATTTAACTATTTAAGTAGGTAATTACGATGTTTAAAGGTGTCTTCAAACAAGTTTGGGTTCAAATTGATCATTTAGAATCAAGACGAGAAAACTAGTTTTACTAGCTTGAGCTACGTGTCGTTCTAGTTGATCTCAATAGATTCTAATATATTGAATGAATTACTAATGGTTTTATTGTGTAATTATGTGTGGAAGAATTTTTTATAATGTTCAAGGGTCAATTGAATCAAGTCATGATTCGAAACACTAAGCTAAAAATTAATATAACGAAACTAGTCTTAGCTTGAGTTCTCTAATCCATGGTGTTTGATGATGTAGGATGTTTTGTGAGTTCATATTGAGGATATATTGATGATAAAAAAGCTGTAAATTAAAGGTAAAGAACACGACAAGGCATGGAATTAAAGGGAAAAGGCATAAGATGAAATAGGAGTAAAACAACACTTTCCAGTGAGCCATCGCGATAGAGGCGCGTCGCGACCTTCACTCCTCATTTACAGCCAGAGCATCGCAATAATTAGTCCCATGAAATGGGTGGCCCATTTCTAGTCTAACTCCCTAGTTTGAACTCGACGTGTCGTGAGTCTATTTCACACACAGCTTAATACTTGCCTACTATAAATAGAAATGTGCAACTTATGTTAATCACTTTTGAACAGGACTTGGACATCTGGGAAGCAAGAGAACGACTGGAAATCATTAACTTTAGGTTTATTATTCTTTAACTTTAGTTTCTTTATGGATTTGATTATGTATTCAAATGTTTGGATTACTGTTATGTCCATTAGTGACTAAACTCCCCCTTTCCGGGGTTAAGGCCAAAAACATGTTTACTTACGCTTTGAATTGAGTTTGTTTGGATTGATTATCATATTTGATTATTTTTTCATCCTTGTTTTAACTATTTTGAGAATTCACGATCCTTAGAATATATATATTGTCAACCTTGTGATCTCGGGGGGTGGGGGGGATTAGAAAAAATATGGGGATGAATAGAGTAAAGTTCCTATTCTTTTATAAAATAAGAAATATGAACTAGCGTATAGGATAGAGATAAACCTAGAAGTCTTGATTAGTTCACACGTAGGATGATAGCTTCATGCATATAATTAGATTATTACATTCTCTCTCAACGATATAGTTGGAATGTCCAAGTTAGGGAGTCGATTAAAGGTCGGGAGACCAAGATCATACGATAAACCCTATGAATCAACAACCAAGATATGTAACTTAATGAATGTTGTTCAATAGTATAGTATGATTGTTCGAAGTTGTAACGCCCCAAACCTAATACCCGGAATGTTACACGATGCGCATGACCCCAAAGGACCACAAGCTAACCCATGAATGATATCTGTAACTGAGCACTGAATAATATACTGTAAATACATGGAATATAAGATGTAAGGTCATAAGGTTCAAAATTGAACTATTACTGAATATAGAACAATGTCTGAAATGGGGTATAAAAATACCCAAAAACTGAAATAAACTATCTGAAAACATGTTGTATTCTGAAAGCCTCTAAATTGTCTAAAAACTGTGGAGTTAATGGGAAATGTCCACAACTAACTCTGAACTACTGAAATAATAAAGTAATAAAATAATCATGCTATCCTCGAATGATGAGGACTCACTGCTAGTCTGGATGCTGAACGTCTGATCTACTAAGGATGCTCGGGAGCTAGTGCATCTAAACCTATGGTATAAAACACCATCTCACAAATGCATCAGTACGTTGAATGTACTGGTATGCAAGTGAGGTAGGCTAAATGCAAGGGTTCATATGCATGAACAATAATAATTGACTGTATAACATGAACGTGAGAATACATGCATGGATAGGTAACTGTAACTGATATCGAGGTAACACTGACTCATGAATTCTGATAACGTGGATTTACTAATATTTGGGTACTAATACTAGGATACGGAGTAACTGAGTCTATAGAGTACTGAGGAACTGATGTCGTATTACTGATAAAGGAATGACTATTTCTAACAGTTCTGATTATGAAGAACTGGTCTAATTGACTATATATGATAGTCGTGAAACTGAATATTGATAACATGAATTTTATATAAATTAATATACTATTAAATGGGTTTGTGATAACATAATTATTGAGTCTGAATATTGATAACATGAGTGACTGTATCTGACAGTCCTGATACTGGTGGAACTAGCTCAGTTCTATACTGTACTGAGTTGATTGTATCTAACAGTCCTGAATTTTGTAGAACTGAACTGAGTTCTATCACTGAGACTGGATCTGAAACTGAGACTGTGGGAGGTAATCATCTAACCGACATGCCCCAAAACTGAACGGTGGGGTCCAACGTATAACCCCAGCTGGAAGGGTATCAGTACCGTGCCACAGGTATAGATAAGCTGTAAGTATACCCTCTCTAACAGGTAGCTCTTCCGTCAACCCCTCCTGGTAGGTAACCCAAATGAGATGTATAAATCCCTACTCGTAGGGTTCATCTCAACCTACGCTGGCTACGTAGTTCTGGAACACAAGGATTACTTCTAAGGATCACACCCTCCACTGAATAACAGGTGAGTCCCCATCCTTGGGTTCACTCGGTGTTGAATCCTACTCCCAACTGAATAGACACTAAACTGATTAACTGAACTGAACTAATACTAATGCTATTGTTTAGTAGTGCTAAACTGAGTTCACTAAGTTCTGTTGACTGATGGAATGCTACTAAGATCTGAGGACTGACGGAGAGTACTAAAGTTACTGGGATTTCTGGGAATACTGAGGTTACTGAGATTACTGAGTACTGAGATCACAAAAATTACTGGACTACTAAGATTATTGAATGAGACTTGACTAATACTGAGTTTACTGAGTTTTCCTGAGTCACATGGCTGACTGAATTCTACTGATCATGGCTTGACTGAGATGATCGTGAAAACATGACATTGGCACTAGGCACACAACTAATTTGTCCGGTACAAGTACCCCCAGGACTCGATAGCATAAAACTGATAGGACATGACACTTCTTGAACACATGAACAACATCAACAATTTATAATACATTAATTTGGGGATTTCATGAAGCACGTGGTTATCATAGTCTTGTACATGAATGGAATTGCATATAAACATGTCATACTTTCATCAACCTAGTCTCTTGGACATTCCCTCAACCATTCATAATGCACACAATATCATGGAAATCATTCTTGGTCATAGGGTAAAACATTAATTTATCTCTTGGGCCACAATTAAGCTATAATGCATAATTTTTATTCTCTTAAGCATTTTATCAAACACCTAGGATGCATGACTTAGGACATTGGCATGACTATCCATTAACACAACAAAACTCCATATTTCAATTTAATTTCACATGTTTCTGACCACATACTAGTATTGGTTCATAAACAACACATAAAGATTCCAACTTGGGAATCATACAATCATAATCACGTGAACATAATCAACCCACAGTAAAATATTCGCAATACAAGATTTAAAACTTAATTCTTGGGCTTCATGGATGAAAGGAATTCATGAATGAACACTGTGCATGCCTTAGTTCTTGATTCTACGAAGATTGATGAAGATATTCTTCAATTCAAGTCTTGAATTTGAATCCCCGATTGAAAACCCTAGCTTGTTCTTGAGAGAAACTATATATTTTGGGTGAAATATGGCTGAATCACGTGTTATTGGGTTAATATAGGGTTGAGAAATTAACCATTTTAACCCTTGGACGCGTATTTTATTTTTGATAAAATTTACCGATTTGGAAATATAGCGAGACGCGGTGCTATCGCACCGTATCACTGGAAATTGTCAACTAGGAACTGGGATGATGGTGCGACATGGTGAAATCGCATTGTAATACTGGATGGGACCTGGAAGTTCACCGCGACGCGGTGGTATCGCGTTGAGACACAGAAAAAAGAATGATTCTGAATTTGAGCCCTGGCGCGATGTGCCATAATTGTGGAGACTTACTGGATTTTGATTATTACCATTTTGACCTACTCCGTGACATGCTGATGGCTCAAGTGGGACACTCTCTTACTAAAATGGCTCTAACTCTTCACCCGGGTGTCAGATTTGGGCGAATTTGGTATCGATGGAAAGCTTATTGAATTTCTCACATGAAAAAAGTGAAAATATTGAAAATACCACATGTATAAAAGTATATTCATCTTTTAAACAAGTTTTTAACATTTCTGGGATGATTTTAAGCTAGGTAAAAGTATGGGGTATTATAATATCTCCCCCTTGGGAACATTCATCCTCGAATGAGACTGATTTAGATGGGAGAAATGATAAGCTGAAGTACCTACTGAATATGAACAGCTGACACATGACTACCTGACTAACATTACTGAGATTCATATTGAGTATGCATATCTGATGCTTGATTTTATGACTGAGCTGATACATGAATGCATAACTGAGATTAATGATAAGCTGATCATACATATCTTATGTATGAATACATGACTGAACTGACTCATTAACATGCACCTGAACATGTAAGGGTAAAGATACCAGGTTTGAAATAAAAACTGAGCATGGAATTGAATACAACATTTGTAACTGAAATCTGAACATGAAACTGGATAAGCTTAAGAAAAGTTATTACCTTGGGCTAAGCCTGAGCTTAATTACTAAATATGCATGAGCGGAAACATGAGAACGTAAATGGGTCTGGAACGTGATACATGATCTGAATATCGTGATCTGAACTGAATACCTTGAACACATGGCATACGACCGAGATTAGAACTAGAGGGTCAACCTATAGGCACCCACTACTCCAAACTGGATTCGTTACGTGAAGAAAGAATGGGATGTTTTTGTCATGAATGTTTGGGGGTTCATAGTGTATCTCCCCCTTGGGACACTATGTCCCTAGAAAAATACTGACTTGACTGCGGTACTAAGGAAAACTGGGATGATGCACAGGGCACCTACAAACTGAGTCGTGACTGAATATCTGGGATTTGAAACTAAGGCATAATACATGAACTGAGCTGATCTAGCAACTACTGAGACTTTCTATCTTGGAATAGTTACATTCCTGAGATTTTTGATAGTAGGACTAGGTGGAAAGATAGGAAACCACACCATACGAACTTGATGCCTTATTTTGAAACTGTATTACTGGTTGATCGATTTAACTCATACTGAAAACTTATACTTAACTAAATCACTTCTTCTTTACCTAAGACTACTGAAAATATTTGAATGAGAGCTGAGCACGAATGCCTAAACATACTAACTTATCTGATTAACTGAATGACTGATAGCTGAATACTTGGTCTACAAGATGGAGCTATACTTAGTCTTGAATAACTGGAATGCAACTGCAGAGAGTTATGTATAGGAGATAAGGACTGACTGAGTGACATAAGATACTAAGCATGAATTGAGGGTAATTGTATTATTTGAGAATGTAACACTAGGTGTACCACATGATTCTGGAATAGTCTTGTAAACTGAGGTACTAGAAGGATGACAACTAAGTAGCTAATAATTGTACGCTATGGTCGAGTAAACCCTAAACTGAACTGAGTTACCGACCTGATTGCTAAACTAGAACAGGGACTGAGATTGTAGATAAGATGGTAATTGAGATTGTAACCGTAACTAAGACTGTAGCTGGGACTGAATACAGGTTTATAATAACTAAGGTTTAGACTGGTACTGAAGTACTGAATTCATAGACTGAACACTGATTACAGAGTTCTGAACACTGAAACTATAACTGAGATAGCAATTGAATTTTGATAGTTACACGACGAGGGCTGGCATAAGTCAGGGATTCGAAAGCACACTCACACTCTGTACTTTCCCAACTTCTAAATACAATCTCTTGCTGGCCCTTTATTGTTACACTAATATGAAATTCAATCCTATCTTCATCATTACACCCTCGTGTAAAATAAGCATGCAACAATCTTATCTTAACATGAAATATCCACTCTCTTCCTTCTAAGCTCTTGCTCTCCACTACACTATTTTCACAAAGAGAACTTACTGAAGGGTTAAATCAGGAGGACATGAAGCATGAATGGACACTAACTAAACTTGACACTTGACAAAAGCCTGAGGAATAGAATATAAATATCATGGATTTACCAAGAGGTCTAAACTGAGGATATGCATAACTTAGTCTAAATTTAACTGATCAGTAAAGGCGTAGCATGAGCCATGGAAGCTGAGTATACTGTAAAGCATGATATGTGTACATAAGTCATGAGTTGTATGACCTGAGTTTGGAGTTTTCTACATTCGTGGGACATGATTTGTATTACTTAGGGGAATAGAACTGAACACCTTATGCTGGGAACTGGAATTGTACATGATTCTTTTGAAAGCATATGAATATAAGCTATGTTCATGGAACTGAGATGTGAAGCATGCGTAGGCATCATGTTGACTGAAGTACAAAACACTATACTGAGATAATGATAGGTCGGGAATCTTCATCCCTTATTGCTCTTTTATACATACTGGCTCTAGTACCAGAATCTGAGAGTCTGACTTGGTCACTTGATCTATCATCTCCCCCTTAGCTTTAAGCCATTCTCTTAAGTCTATAAACACTTTACTAAACTCTAAACTGAATTGCAATTGTCATCACCTACTAATACTATATTCGACTAATGCTTACCTTACTAAACACATTATCTTCATAGACTACTAATACCACATCACCTAATTCACATCCACACCTTCATACTTAATATCAAATTAATAACTTAAGTGCTAGCTTGCACTGTTCAATCCTACTGAATTACTCTGGTACATCTATCCCCATAAATACATAATATATTCAACCTGGATAATGTTATCCCAACTCTACTACTGCTAAACTCCTGAGATCATTCTTCTAACTCTAGGTCATAAGCTATTATAGGATTCTGAGAAGGGATCTGATGCCATATCTAATTTTGGGTTTGCGAATAAGTTCTCATGATCATGAATGAGATATGTACAACTATAGAACATAACTAAACTGATGGGATACTTTTGAGCCTGTGGGTAATCCCATACTAACTGTCTGCAGGGACTGTCTGAGAAATCCCTATCTCTAGGACTTTAAGCTTCACTACTTCTGTTACCTTGAAAGTAAGGTGAAGTTGACATGAGTGAAGCATGATGAGAATCTACATATGTTTCTTAGAGAATTTTTCTATAGAACGATCTGAGACATGGAAGAAGGGAAACTGTTTCTAAAATATCTCATAGCCTCCTGCACATAAATGTGGTGCACAACACACCCATGCACAAGACTCTACTAGATATGACTTTTCATATTTCCTAGGACACTGTTGAACCTTAGTCTCTGATACCAAGTTTGTAAATCCCTATATCTGGTACCCGGAACGTTACACCATGCTCATGACCCCAAAGGACCACAAGCTAACCCATAAATGATATTTGTAACTGAGCACTGAATAATATACTGTAAATATACGGAATATAAGTTGTAAGGTGATAAGGTTCAAAATTGAACTAATACTAAATATAGAACAATGTCGAAAATGGGGTATAAAAATACCCAAAAAAATGAAATAAACTATCTGAAAACATGCTATATTCTATAAGGCTCTAAACTGTCTAAAAACTGTGGAGTTGATGGGACCAATCCCCAACTAACTCTGAACTACTGAAATAATAATGTAATAAAATAATCATGCTATCCTCGAATGATAAGGACTCACTACTTTTAGTCTGGATGGTGAACGTTTGATCTACTAAGGATGATCGGGAGCTCGTGCTTCTAAATCTATAGTATAAAACACCATAGCGCAAATGCGTCAGTACGTTGAATGTACTGGTATGCAAGTTAGGTAGGCTAAATACAAGGGTTTATATAACTGACTGAATAATATAAACATGAGAATACATGCATGGATACGTAACTGTAACTGATATCATGATAACATTGACTCATGAATTCTGATAACATGGATTTACTGATATCTGGGTACTAATACTAGGATACTGAGTAACTGAGTCTATAGAGTACAGAGGAACTGATGTCATATTACTGATAAAGGAATGACTATTTCTAATAGTTTTGATTATGAAGAACTGGTCTGATTGACTGTATATGACATTTCTGAAACTGAATAATGATAACATGAATTTTATATAAATTAATATACTATTAACTTGGTTTATGATAACATAATTACTGAGTCTGAATACTGATAACATGAATGACTGTATCTGACAGTCCTGATACTGGTGGAACTAGCTGAGTTCCATACTGTACTGAGTTGAGTGTATTTGATAGTTCTGAATTCTATAGAACTGAAATAAGTTCTATTACTAAGACTGGATCTGAAATTGAGACTGTGTTAGGTAATTATCTAACCGACATACCTCAAAAATGAACTAGTGGGGTCCAACCTGTAACCCCAGCTGGAAGGGTATCAGTAACGTACCATAGGTATAGACAAGCTGTGAGTATACCCTCTCTGACAGAGAGCTCTTTCATAAACCCCTCCTGGTAGGTAACCCAAATGAGATGTATAAATCCTTACGCGTAGGGTGCATCTCAACCTATGCTGGCTACGTAGTTTTGGAACATAAGAATTACTTCTAAGGATCACACTCTCCACTGAATAATAGGTGAGTCCCCATCCTTGGGTTCACTCGGTGCTGAATCCTACTCCCAATTAAATAGACACATAACTGAATTGATACTAATGGTATTGTTTAGCGGATCTAAACTGAGTTCACTGAGTTTCATTGACTGACAGAATGCTATTGAGATCTGAGGACTGACGGAGAGTACAAAAGTTACTGGGATTTCTAGGAATACTGAGGTTACCAAGATTACTGAGTACTGAGATCACTAAAAAATTACTGGACTACTGAGATTACTGAGATTACTGAATGAGATTTGACTGATACTGAGTTCACTGAGTTTTCCTGAGTCATATGGCTGACTTAATTCTACTGATCATGGCTTGATTAAGAGTATCATGATAAAATAACACTGTCCCTAGGCACACAACTAATTTTTTGGGTACAAGTACCCCAGGACTCGATAGCATAAAACTTACAGAACATGACACTTCTTGAACACATGTAAAACATCAACAATTTATAATTCATTAATTTGGGGATTTCATGAAGCACATGGTTATCATAGTAGTGTACATGAATGGAATTGCATATAAACATGTCATACTTTCATCAACATAATCTCATGGACATTCCCTCAACCATTCATAATGCACATAATATTATGGAAGTTATTCTTGGTCATAGGGTAAAGCATTAATTTATCTCTTGGGCCACAATTAAGCTATAGTGCATAATTTCTAGTCTCTTAAGTATTTTATCAAACACCTAAGATGCATGACTTAGGGCATAGGCATGACTATCAAATTCACACACCAAAACTCCATATTTCAACTTAATTTCACATGTTTCAAACCACATACTAGCATAGGTTCATGAACAACATATAAAGATTCCAACTTGGAAATTATACAATCATAATCACATGAACATAATCAACCCACAACAAAATATTCACAATACAAGATTTAAAACTTGATTCTTGGACTTCATGGATGAAAGGAATCCATGAATGAACACTGTGCATACCTTAGTTCTAGATTCTATAAAAATTGACTGAGATATTCTTGAATTCAAGTCTTGCATTTGAATCTCCAATTGAAAACCCTAGCTTGTTTTTGAGAGAAACTATATATTTTGGGTGAAATATGGTTGAATTAAGTGTTATTCGGTTTATATAGGGTTGGGAAATTAACCTTTTTAACCCTTGGATGAGTATTTTATTTCTGAGAAAATTTCTCGATTTGGTAGGCTGGCAGCGCAGTGCTATCGTGTCGTGTCACTAGAAATTTCCAACTGGGCACTGGGCTGACGGCGCGATGCGGTGAAATCGCGTTGCAATACTGGATGGGACCTGGAAGTTCACCGCGATGCGGTGGTATTGCGCTGAGACACTGGAAAAAGGATGATTCTAAATTTGAACCCTAGTGCAATGCGCTATAATCATGGAGGCTCACTGAATTTTGACGATTTCCATTTTGACCTGCTCCACGATGCACTGATGGCTCAGGTGGGACACTATCTTACTAAAATGGCTCTAACTCTTTGTCCGGGTGTTGGATTTGGGCGAATTTGGTATAAATGGAAAGCTTATTGAATTTCCCACATGGAAAAAAGTGAAAATATTAAAAATACCACTTGTATAAAAGTGTATTCATCTTTAAAAAAAGTCTTTAACATTTTTGGGATGATTTTAAGCTAGGTGGAAGTATGGGGTATTACATAAGTGACTTAACCCAGGGATTTCATCCATTGATTATCTAAATTCTTTACTTTTATGCACTTTTTACTTTACATTTAATTTATAACTTTCACAACTCTTTTGGTTACGCTTGCACTAATTAAATCTTTATAGGTTAACTAGAATAGTATAGTTGTTAACATAAGTCTCTGAGGGATAGATATTCGGCTTTATTATAAGGCCATCATATTACTTGGTGAGACCATGCGCACTTGCATGTGTGCTTGGGCACAATAGTATGGGCACTTTGAATTCTTGGTTATGTTATTTGGTTTGACTAATGCTCTGACGGCATTTATGGATTTGATGAACAAGGCTTTTAGGAAGTTTCTGGATCTTTTTGTCATTATGTTCATAAATGACATTCTTGTTTATTATAAGAGTGAGGTGGATTATGCTAATCACCTTCGTGTGGTATTGCAGACCTTAAAAGAAAATAGTTTTTTGCTAAATTCTCCAAATGTGAGTTTTGGTTGAATGTTGTAACTTTCTTTGATCATATAATTTCTAGTGAGAGGATCATGATGAATCCACAAAAGGTGGCGATGGTTAAAAGGTGGACTATACCCACGACTCCAACCAATATTTAGAGCTTCATGTGTATGGCTAGGTATTATAGGCAGTTCGTGGAAAGTTTCTCGATAGTAGCTTCCCCATTGACTAAGTTGACTCAGAAGAAAGTAAAGTTTTTTGGGTCGGATGCTTATGAGGGGAATTTTGAGAAGATTAAGAATAAGCTAACTTCATCTCTGGTTTTGACATTGCCTAAAGGAATAAAGGGTTTATGATTTATTGTGATGCATCCCGGGTGGGACTTGGTTGTATTTTGATACGGCATGGTAAGTTGATTGCCTATGCTTCCAGGCAATTGAAGATACATGAGAGGAATTATCCTACTTATGATTTGTATATTTTAGCAGTGGTTTTTGCTTTAAAAATATGGCGACATTATTTGTATGGAGTGCACGTGGACATCTTTTTTAATCATAAGAGTCTACTGTATGTGTTCACTCAGAAAGAGCTAAATCTCAAGAAGAGGAAATGGTTGGTGCTTCTCAAGGATTATGATATGAGTCTTCGCTATCACCCAGGTAAAGCTAATGTGGTTTCTAATGGTCTTAGTAGGTTATCCATAGGGAGTTTGGCTTATGTGGATAAGGAGAAGCGAGAATTAGTGAAGGATATTCACCGCTTGGCTAATCTTAGAGTTCATATATTAGACTCCTATGATGGTGGTGTGATGGTATAGGAAGTGGTCTGGTCGTCTCTTGGTGTAGGGATCAAGGAAAAGCAAATGCTAGATCCCATCTTGATGAAAATCAAGAATGAGGTTGGTGGAAAAGGGTGATGGTGTTTGGGATCAGCGGTGATGGTACCTTGATGTACCAAGAGAGGTTATGTATTCCTGATGTCGATGGTTTACAATAAAAGATTTTGGTTGAGGCGCATGAATCACGCTATGTTGTTCATCTCGATTCGACAAAAATATATCATGATCTCAAGGACATGTATTGGTGGAGTGGTATAAATAGATATGTGGTTGATTTTATGGATAAATACATGGTGTGCCAACAAGTCAAAGTTCAGTATATGGGCCCTGGTAGGTTGTATAAGGAAATCGAGTTGCCTGAATAGAAATAGGAGGTAATCAATCTGGATTTCGTTGGTTTACTTGGTTTTTATAGGATGGCATTATTTTATACTTATCCTAAGTTCATGATAGCATTCACCCTCTAACCCATCTTCGGGTGGCTATATCCCCACACAATGCAAGAATCGGCCATTCTACTCCTCCTGCTTAGTGATCGGATGTAGGATCAGCAATTGGATTGAAGTGGTGAGACTCTATATTCCAAAATGATCTATTTCATACCATTGATGTCTTTACACACTTTAGTTATTTTATGGATATTGGTTTTGGCTATGCTTGGGGGCAGGTCCCAATCAGATATTATTTTTTTTTGGTTAGAGGCTTGTGTGACTACTATGGGTTGGAATGGGCGAAATCGGTATTGGTGTCAGCCTTAGAATTATCATTGGTATTGGGGATGATACCGTTGAACTAGATTTATCATTGTTCCATCCTTTTATGTTATGTTATGGAAAGAAACTTGGTTTTTATATTGGTTTGGTTGGGTTTCAGATGGTTGGACTCGTTTGGGTCGGTCACGGTCATAGACCTATCCCAGAGTCTGGGTTTGTGAAAGTATATTATCTAGTTATATGTTTAGAATTCATCCAACTCAGGTTATTCATTTAAATGGTTGGGTTGGGTATCGGGGGTGGTCCTCGGTCTTGGATGGACTTGGGATGCCCATTACGACAAGGCCCCAGGTTGGGTCAGGTTAGTGTAATATAATGAATAGGCTCTAATATTCTAAAATGTAGTGCAGCTATAGCATGACCATAAGGTATACCCTTTGGCATCTAAGATCTAAAAGTATAAGTTTTGCTACTCAAATTCACTATAAAGCTATTACTCCAGTTGTCCTTAACCTAAAAATTGCATTCACCATTCCATTCAAGTATACACTTTGTTGATTTTGATGTGTTATGTTCCAATACTTTTAAACACGTTAGGAAAATGTCTGTTATCCAAGTGTTAGAGAACTCCCCCAACTGCTTAATTCTTCTCATTATTTTTACCCTTATTTTCTCAAAAATTATAGTGATAGTCTTGTGTCTCTTCCCCAATATCCATGAATTAAAGTTTTCAGTCATATTGTTGTCAACAATATCATAGTATAAAAAGTTTTAAAATAGACCATAGACCACCTTTCAATGTTGTATCACAAAATATCATCAACTATCTGTCCACTAAAAAACTCCATATGATCTAGATTTCTGTCAACTCTGCTCATATATAAACTTGGCACATCTTCAAAAGCAATTTATTCTTTCAATGTCTTTTCAATATTTGGATCAATTAGAAAGAATGTGTCTTGCACATATTCTTTGTTTTGCATTTGACAGTAACTCATGAATAGAAGTATCAAGATCCTTCAATAATATATTAAAATATTAGGTGACAGAATAATAATGTAACTAAAATCAGATAATGGATAAGAGAGAAAAAATTACCTTTAGCATATCAGAAAGGGTAGTCAATTATGTCACATCTTCAAGATCAAGGCCATTCTTTATAATCCTAATAACTATCTCCAAGTGAAGTTATTTTCAACTTCAACCACTATCTAGGCCAGTAGTGGCATCTGGTTGTTTCCATCTTTACAAACAGCTACAAGCAATTAACCTTTACAAACACCTTTCAAAAAGCAAACATCAAACCCAATATATATTTTACATCCATCTTTGCATGCTTTCTTCACAGCATCAACGCAAATATAGAAGGATTTAAGTCTTTTTCTTCCACCTTCAAAAGTTTCTTCACTAAGTGTCACCACACAAGTGCTTTCTGGATAAGTCTTCAAAAGCTCATCCCTATAATCCGGCATACTTTTAAATTCCTCCACATAATCACCCATGATCTCTTGCAAGACAATATTTCTAACTTTTCTTGCCAAAGTTCTCCTAACATACACCTTCAGCTTCTTTTCATCATATTTTGCAACTGAAAAAACTCTAATTTCGAGCTCGAAAATATTTTTTTCCTTATAGTTCTCTGCTAAATACTTTGATTTGGCCAATTTGTTTTTGGTTGTAGTAGTGCATTTACGCACTGAAATATACTTTTTGAAAAACAAAATTTTCTTTCCTTGAATCATGACTACCATACAATAATCATGGACAATCATCTACATATTTTACCCTCACTATCAAGCCCCGATACTACACTCTAGACGTGATATGGTACTTGGAACTATAAGTGGTCTAAGCTAAGCATTGGCCTAGCATAAAACATAAAACCTGAACCAAAAAGAAACATAGAAGCTGATACATAGGCTAAAATTTTATAAATAAATAATAAAATAATCTCATGACTGAGAAATAAATTATCTATCATTTGGGTACAACTATCTAACTGTCTATGAAATCTCTACTAATACTGATAAGTCATTAGAAACAACCCCCAAGCAAACTCTAAACAACAAAAAGGGACTAAAATAGAATGAGAACTTTGAATAAGTGCCTTCAAAGGATGAGGACTAACCAACAACTCTTCTTGTACTGGATAGCTAAAATACTATGAGAAATACCTGGGTCTACATTATGAAACAATGTAGGCACAAGAAGTATGCATCAGTACTTTGAATGTATTGGTATGTAAAGCAGTAAAGTAAAATAGTTTTAATATCTAAGACTAATAAAGCTAGAAACTAAGACATGAATAATATAATCATAAATAGAGCTGAATAACTGAAAATGTGAATGACTAACTTGAAGACTAAAACTCAAAGTAATATAAGTAATATCTTCTAAAAACATGTTCATAAAACTAAAACTGAGTGACTAAAGTGTAAATAAAACTTAAGGAAATAATACTTCACTAAAACTCTCTTTAAACTAGTGGCCTCAGTCAATCATACATTATCTTAAAATAAATAAATTTTTCTTATGGAGAATTTCTCTTAACCGACATAAACCATGTGAGCAACATGGAGTACAATGTCTTGACCATATTGAGAAGAACCGCCCTACACCTTTCCATGGTGTAAGACAAAACATAACTTATGGATCCCACTCTTAGCCTAAATTCAAACATGCGGTGGCAACGTAGTTATGGGGCATGTGACCTCAGACTCATATCCAACTCGGTGCTAAATAATCCTCTAAAAATATACTAGCTGCTCATAATATAGTCTTAAAAATACTTTTTAAAAAATCATGCTTGACTTAAAATATCGTATCAAGAGTATATATATATTTTCTGTGAGCCTTGACTCCAAATCTATTTAACTTATCTTAACTCTTATTTTTCTAGATATGATAAGCTTTTCTCTTTTCAAGACATGATAATAGAATAAATATGTTCTATAAACTTTTCATGAATATAATTTTCAAACTTTAATATATACCTCAATGAAATCATGAATAATTAATTAAATCATGAAACATACTTAATAACTTAGAGGAAATTCACAAACTTTATTTCAAAACTCAATAGAAATGGAACGGGAATCAAATCAAGAGAAAGACTCCAAACTCATAGAATTCTTACTAAAAACATAAGATATTCAAAGAATATCATCAAGAGATCAAGAATTTAAATTAAGGATTTCAACTATTAAAAATCCTAACATGATTCATGGCTTAAACTAAAAATATAACTTGGTTATGGGGATAACGGGTTTTCACAAAAAAGGAATAACTTTACATACCTGAGGAATCGAGAAACTTGAAGAATATTTGACGAAATCTTGCTTGGAGATCCTAAGCTTTATTTTTCTTAAAAATGTAGCCTTAGGGTTTGGGGAAGAAGAGGAGGAAATAACTCAATGACTCCTCATTGATTTAGGGCTAAATAGGGTTAAAATAATAAGACTACGAGGTTATTTAGCGATCAAGACCATAATGCCCCTAATATTAATTAAAAGATTAAAAAAATTTGAGGTGTTACAATATCTCCCCCTTGAGATCATTCATCCTCGAATGATGGCTATCAACCTTTTTAAAGATCTACAGGGAAGTAGTAGATGGTGCAACTTCATTTTGGAACTCTCTCATAACTCATACATACAAAGATATCATGAGAAGCCTCATGTACAGAATTCAAGAAAGACTTGTATGCATGCACTATAAGATATGGGTCTTGATTAAACATCGCATGAAACCTGAGGACATGGAATAATAATGGAATACTTTTATATTAAGAGACACATCTGTCAACCTTTAAGCTTATCAATATTTCTTCACTATGTTCCTCCATCCAAACACTATACTACAAATAATAACTCTTATTAATATACACAAAACTACAAAATTCTAAGTTTAACAAAATGTTCCTCCATGTTTAGGTCTACCTCAAAACTTTCATTCCTAGGTTCTCTATTCCTTCTTACTACTTCAAATTACTATCCCACGAGCTACCATTAAGGATTTTCTAGTCTCACAATTTAATAGTCCAAATGCACCTCAGGGGATATTCAAGCCTATTATTAAAATCATTTCATAGACATCAACACAGAGT
Organism: Capsicum pubescens; assembly: GCA_030864215.1. NCBI lineage: Eukaryota > Viridiplantae > Streptophyta > Magnoliopsida > Solanales > Solanaceae > Capsicum > Capsicum pubescens. The sequence goes on along the minus strand of CM061547.1, from coordinate 197,940,773 downwards.
CAAACCATAAAACCCCTTCTAACTATCATATATAACAATAACCTCATCTGATTCATTCTCTGAACGTATATTGTTATAGGAAAAATTGTTCTACTATCATCTCCCCCTTATCTCAAAATCTACTAAGTCCGACCTGTACTCTTATTCTTAAATCTAATCTATAAGCACAATATCCCGCATTGCCGGGGTATCACTATTCACAAGAATGCATAAACTTTCTCAGAAAATTAAACCTGAAGATAATGCAATCCTTGCTAGGACTCTTTTTTATATCTTTCTCAACTTCTTCTTACCACTAAGATTTCTACTAAGGGATCCACACCCTTACTGTATTACCAGAATCATACACCCAATACTCTAACCACCCATATAATAGATTAAATCTTATTCTAAGAGTCTCTACACCACTCATCTACAATCCCCCTACAACAAATCTTAAGAACTCTATGTAACACATTAGCCTCCTCCACACTTAGAAAATCAAGGGTACGAATTAGACACATATAACACTTTCAAATTAAAGCACTCCTCCTTCTTTATAAACCTAATACTCCTCTTTATCCACTAACTTAGCCATAATTCACTACTACAACTCTAGTCCACATCTAAAACAGGCTTACACACTCTTACTACTTATAAACTATCAACTTAAGCTCTTTCACATTTCACATTAGGCCAACTAGATGTACTTATATAAAGTATTTATTACTATCCTCAAATAGATATTATTTCTACCTTGGTGATCAATCACAATTAAACTTAGAATCCAATACTCAGCTCAATTAGTTGTACAACCTCTCACATGCTTTACTTACTTATAACTACCAGATGAGAATCAAGAAACACTAGTCCTCTACAACCTCATGGTAAATAATCGATTTTATAATTACTGTCTATAAGCATAAATTCCTTTAACTCACACTACTACTCATTCAATCATTTGTCTAAACAAACTTCATAACTCTATAAATACCAAAGGGTTCTTTCACCCTTTGAAGTTACTAGGTGCAACATTAAAACCTATACAATATCTATACAAACACAACAAAAAGCTCAATAATACTATAACCAATAAATCCTCCTCTAAATACTACCATGAAATATTCACCATACTTATTATACCTTATACGACACTTAGGAACGCAACACCCAATCACTCCATGTCTCTTAGGTTACTTCACTACCCAAAAATCTAGATGCATACAATATCCCTTCTTAAGGATGTTGTCTAAACCAAGGCTGAGAGAAGGGTCTGAATACTCATTCTATTTAGGCTCAAATGTATGATCCATAAGAAAAAGGGTGAAATCTCTTTAATCAACAGATGTAAAAGAATTAATGGGATCTTATTAAGTCCATCTGCAATCTCTTAACTTTTTATTGGATTTTTCTAAGGAAAACACCTTGATAGGAGTTTGAGATATACTAATTTTACCATCTCAGAGATGAGGTATAGTTGGATTAACTTATAGAAATGCATAAACTTGTACAAGTTTCTTAGAGGATATCTTTAGTGCACGATCTAGAGTAAGAAAGAAGGAGGAATTTTTCTTAGATATCTGTAGTCTCTCATTTATAGAAGTGGATCCCTCACAACCATAAATAAGATTCTACTGACATGGTTTCATAGACTCACTAGGACATTTAAACTCTATGCTCTGATACCAAGCTTTTCACGCCTCGAGCCTACACCCTAGATGTGACATGGTACTTGGAACCATGAGTGGCATAAGCTAACCCTTAGCCTAGCATGAAACATAAAACCTGAATAAAAAAGTAATGCAAAAGTTGAGACATGGGCTACACTTTTATAAATATATAATGAAATAATTTCATGACTGAGAAATAAATTATTTAAAGTATGGGTACAACTATCTGACTGTATATAAAGCCTCTACTAATACTGATTAGTCATTGGGACAAGCCCTCAAGCTAACTCTAAACAACTAAAAAGGACTACAATATATTAAGAACTATGAATATGTTGCCCTCGAAGGATAAGGACTCACCAATAACTAAATGAAATATTCTTGCGCAAGCTAGCAAAGACACTATGAGAAATACCTAGATCTACATTATGAAATAACGTAGTCACAAGAAGTATGCGCCAGTACTTTGAATGTACCGATACGTAAAAGAGTAAAGTAAAACAGTGTTGATATCTGAGACTAATAATATTGAAAACTGAGACATGAATAATATAATCATAAATAGAGCTGAATGAATGAAAATGTGAATGACTAACTTGAAGGTTGAAACTCAAAGTAATATAAGTAAAATCTTCTAAAAACATGTTCATAAAACTAAAATTGAATGACTAAAATCTGAACAAAACTTAAAAAATAAACTCCATTAAAACCTCTTTAAACTAGTGGCCTCAGTCAATCATACATTATCTTAAAATAAATAAAATTTTGTGTTGGGGAGTTTCTCTTAATCGGCGTAAACCATGTGAGCAACATGGAGTCCAATGTCTTGCTCATATTGAGAAGAGCTGCCTTCACCTTGCCAGGATGTAAGATGAAACGTAACTTATGGATCCCACTCTTAGCTCGAAGGCAAACCTACGGTGGAAACGTAGTTATGGGGCATGTGACCTCGAACTCATACCCAACTCGGAGCTAAATCTTCCTCCCAAAATATACTAGTTGCTCATAATATAGTATTAAAAATAATTTTTGAAAAATCATGGTTGACATAAAATATCGTATCAAGAGTATATATATATATATATATTCTCTTTCAGCCTTGGCTCCAAATCTCTTTAAGTTTTCTTAACTTTAACTTTTCAAGATACGATTAGCTTTTATCTTTTCAAGACATGATAATAGAATAAATATTTTCTATAAACTTTTCATGAATATAATTTTCAAACTTTAATATAGACCTCAAGGAAATCATGAATAATTAATTGAATCATGAAATAGACTCTTAATAACTTAGAGAAAATTCACAAATTTTGTTTGAAAACTCAAAAGACATGTAATAGGAATCAAATCAAGAGAAAGACTCCAAACTCGTAGAGTTCTTACTAAAAATCATAGGACGTTCGAAGAATATCATCAAGAGATCAAGAATTTAAATTAAGGATTTCAACTCTTAAAATCATAACATGATTCATGGCTTAAACTAAAAATATAACTTGGTTGTGGGGAGAACAGGTTTTCACGGGAAAGAAATAACTTTACATACCTGAGGAATCGAGAAACTTGAAGAAGATTTGAAGGAGTCTTGCTTGGAGATCCTAAGCTTTGATTTTTCTTGAAAATGTAGCCTTTGGGGTTGGTAAAAAATAAAAGGAAATAACTCAAGTAATTCTCATTTATTTGGGGCTAAATAGAATTAAAAATAATTAGATTAAGAGGTTATTGGGGGCATAAAGATCATAATGCCCTTAATATTAATTAAATGCTGAAAAGTTTTCTCGGGGTGTTACACTCACCCTAGTTGGTTCACTAACAAATTTGTCAAATTCTACATGTTCTTGAACTGCATATCTAGTAATTCTTTGGATTGCTTAAAATTTACAAAAGATAGACTAATTTCTCAAATAATTAATTACAAGTAGGATCAAACACAACTCTTTTTTAGGCTATTTTGCTCTCCTTATTTTTTCCACTTCTTACAGGTTGTTGAACCTTATTTTAATCGCCAGTACCTACATCAATGTCTATTTAAAAATTAGACTCTTCATTTGAATCAAAGTATGGGTCATCACCACCTATCTTATCCTCTAGAGTGTTTTTTGGATAAATACCATCATATCCAACATCAACTTTTTTTGTCTAATTTAGCTCTTTCAACTCTAACACTCATTTCTTTCTTATTTTTTATTTTGATAGCTCTCTTACCTTCCTTCAAAGTCCTAACCTTCTCATGAACATCACTACCATATTAGTTATTAATTTTGTTAAACAAATCCCTATAACATGAATTTCACAATCATCACTTGCACTTTCTCAATCAGATTTAATTATTGAAACATCTGATGCAGTAGTAGTAGAAGCCCCACTTGCCTACTCTCCAACACCAGCAGAAGCCTCACCTACATCATCTCCAATAAAAATGGAAGCCCTACCTATGTATTCTCCAATACCAATAGAAGCTCCACCCATCTCCTCAATGGTACTAATAGTAGGTTCTTAGGTTTGTGCAGCCTCTTCAAACTCTAAATTCTTACTTGTAACGACCTAAAATTTAATGAAATATATCAAATTTGTGATTTTGTATGATTTGACTATTTTGCCTCAGCTCGTTGTTGTATTATGATATTTTTAGGGTATGGGGATGATTGACATGATTCTCGATGCATTTTGGTACCATTTGGATGATATTATGGTTATGGGAGACTTTGAGAGTCTTATTTTAGACTTTTGTGGTTATCTTTTGATCCATGCAATGGATGGCTGAGCGTACTGTACCAGCAAATTCAAGACATCAATTTTAGGTTGGTAACATATTTAGTGGAGTTTTATGGCTTTTAAATCTCAATTTGATCCTTGGTTTGGAAAATTGTAATTTTGGGTTTTAGGGATTGACTTTGTGAAAACAACACTTTTTTTGAAATTTTGATCTCAAAATTGAGTCTGAAGTATTGAATTTAGTGTGGTTACACAGTTCATTTGTGTATATCGAACCCCGAACAAATCCCGGACACCCCGTCGAAGCCCATTTTGGACTTAGAAAATTTGGTGCACCAGGTTGCTGGTGCAACCTAAACCACAAAGGGTAAAACGTATTTGGAGCATATGTTTTATTACTTATGCACCTGGTTACCTTGTATAAGTATACATATCCCTTTTTTACCCAATTTTTCTCATTTTTATCATGCCTCTTCAGAGTTAACCCCTAAAATAGTGTGAGAGATTAAAAGTGAAGCTTGTGGGTGCTTAGGATGTTAAATTAACATCTATTTCTTGATTCTCTTGCAGATTTAAGTTGAGAATTCACCCCTTTTTTTATTAAATTTCTTGATTAATTGTTCAAAAACCCCACCACCTTAGTACTTGATTTAGCCCAAAATTCTAAATCTTTTCACTTGAATAATGTTCTTAATCCTATAATTACCACTTTTTCTCTAATTTCATCTTCAAAATAACTTAGATTCTTGATTTAAAAATAGATTTCAAAGATTTTATCCTGTAAAGCTCAAAAATGGTTTTTCTTTGATTTGAACCATTTTGAAGTAAAGTTAAGGTACGGGGAACACATTTTGAAGTAAAGTTATAATTTTGCCCTTTTTTTGAAAATCCATTTTGAGGGTCTGTTTTGATCCCAAATCAAAAGTAGGCAATATAAATATCGTTGGCCTTGTTTTGATGTATAGATTCTATATTTCTAGGTTTTAGTTGATTTAGAGATCATTCATGAGAAATAGGGCTTTGTGGTTTAAGTATTACAGATAATTTCAGCCTTTGAGGTAGGTTATGGCTTAACTCTTCAGACTAGGCTGGGTAGTTAATTTATATACAAAATACATGTTAAGGGGATAGGTACTAATTATTAAATTAGCTATATCAATGTGTTGAGCCTATGTGGGGCCTATATATGATATAATTATTAGTTTGGAGATAGTATATGATATGTTATGGATGTGTGGGGTCCTATGTGATGTTGATAGCCTGAAATACATGTGGAATTTTATAGATGGTGAAAATAATGAGTGGATATTGGCTCACGTAGTTGTGGAATATATCATTATGGTTGGTTAAGAAAGTACATCATGTGGTTGGTTATGGAATTATTAATTGTGATTGGTAGTGAGCATTACATCCTCATGTCATACATATTCATGAAATAAATGTTACCACCAAGGCACCATCTGAGAGACCTAGCAATATTTTTTTATGATAAAAAATATGACATCTAATAAAACCCTCCCTGAGAGATATGCCGCAGAGGAGATATAAATATATTATGGATTCTATATGGGTTAATGAACCCCCTTATGGGTCCCATGTTGGGAGGCTTGCCTCCATGAGTGTATACGGAGGTTGTGTGATAACCTCGCGTATCATCATCATCTTATACATTGCACTAGCTTTATTGTGTTTATGTAGTAATTATATTGCCATATTGACTTGTCATATATCTATTTGTTCTATCTTTTGTTATTTGTACTTGAAAATCTAGTATATTCATGTTTTCCCTTTGTTTTTACTTGTATGCGATATGATGTATACTTGTGTCCTACTTGGTTATATTATTGTAATATTTGTGATATATTAGAACTGTTAGTAAAAGTGGTGTGGGCTACCATTATGGGATATTTTTTTATTATAGGTGACGTGCCCTATATGTGTATTTTGTATGTTTTATTATCTACTTTGCTCGGTCGGACTATGATACCTACTAAGTACTTGTGGATCGTACTCATGCCTATTATACCCTTTTGGTACAGGTCTTAGTACGAGTGCACCCCAGCTTGGTTGATTTGGGAATATTTGGTGTTTTTGAGGTAGTTGTTGACTTTCAGGCATCTGGATGTATTCTACTACCTTTCTTATAGACTATGTCTTAATTTTATTTTAGAGATAGAGTTTCTCTTGTATTTAGACATCTTACATATTTCTTTTGGATTTGAGTTGTACTAGATATATTCTTTTACTAATGACATCAAGTTTTGAGAGTTATGTCTGTATTATTGATTATATTCTTTCCGTACGTATTATTTTATATGGTTTGAATTCATTCTAGAAGCCTTAGATTGGGGGTATTTCTATCTTTTCCCTTTTTATGTATTAGTTTGGGTGATAAGCTTACTTGCCAAGGTATGCTGCGACAAGTGTCATCATGACCCTTAATATTAGGTAATGACAATTTAGTATTAGAGAAGCCAGGTTTTATTAGTCTCAATGGTGTAAGAATGGGATGTCTAATAGAGTCTTGTGGATTGGTACGTAGATGTCTATATCTATCTTCGAGAGGCTATAGGATTTCTTTTGGAAACTTTTCTCATTTTATTCCTTATCGTGCGAGTTTCTTTTATACCTTGTATTTTGAGTTGTGTTTTACTCTTTCTGTGCAGATGGTGTTGACTAAATCCTGTGAGAGTAGAGATACAGAGCCTTCTCCTAGAGGATGAGCCTCGAGTCATGGATGGACTCGAAGGAGGTGATGGGCTCATGGATTAGCCCCGTCTAGGAGGAGTGCTAGGGGACTCTCCCCTAAGCCTCGTGTTGAGCAGGCTAGATGTCTGGGTTTTGTGCCAGTTCCTCAAAGTTTGTCTTCCCTAGTTTTGGAGGGGTTGTTTGTGCATATTTTTACCCGCTTAGAGGGTTCTCCTTTGGTTATGCCCAGTGTTTCTCCAGTTTCAAGTGTGGATCATCCTATTGCACCTATTTCTATTTTGGGTACTCTTCAGACCCCGAGTCCTATTACTATTTCAATGCCTATATTTGAGTATGGTGTTTTGAGTTTGAGAGTTTAGCCTTCGTCTATGTTACCTCCTTAGATGGGATCTCAACCTGCCAGATCCATTATGTCTCCTTTTATTGTGAGTATTATTATATCTTCTAGAGATCAAAAGAGGTTTTAGAGATTTACTCATTTGGGTCCTCTTAGATTCAGTGGTGTTGTGGACAAGGATGCCTATGAGTTCCTGATTGATTGCTGAGAGAAGTTGCATAATTTGGGATCGCTTGATTTGCATAGGGTTTCATATACTTCCTATAAGTTAAGAGATGTTTCTAGAGATTGGTGGAGGTCACTAGTTAGTTGCATATATCTTGATTCTCCTAATATAACTTGGGATTAGTTTGTCGATGCATTTTTAGAGCGTTTTATGCCTTAAAATTTGAGGGATCAGATACATGATGAGTTTGATCGCCTGGCGTAAGGCTTCATGACTATAGCAGAGTATGTGGCACGCTTTCATGCCTTTTTCAGATATTCCTATGATAGAATCTTCACTGATTCTGAGAAGATTTAAAAGTTTGTAAAGGGTTTTGATGTCTTATTTTAGTTGGCTACATACGAGATAGTTGTATTTAGGGCATATTTTCAGAGTATAGTGGATCATGCTAAGATGACTAAGGGAAGTCTTAGAGTATCTACGGGAGGCACCAAGAAGGTGCATTGTTTTAGTGAGTTCAAAGGTTAAGTTTCTTAGGGTAGAAATTTTAATGATTCTCGTAGATATCAAGGTAGGCCAGTGTAGGTGGATTTTCAGAGTTTAAGGGGTAGATCTTCTGATTTAGCAGTTCAGGGTGTTCATTCGAGCCAAATTGTACCTTCTCCTATTGAGTCAAGCCATAAAAGTAGCTTTATGTGTGCTGATATTTGCTACATGGCCAATGACTATATTAACACCACAATATGCTGAACCGGAATGCTACACGGTGCTCATGACCCCAAGGGACCACAAGCTAACCCATGACTGATATCTGTACCTGTATACTGCAAATCATGATATAATAATGCATAATATATAAAACTGTAAGGCCATAAGGTTCAACTGAATAAAACCATGTGGGTGAAAATACCCAAAACAACTCAATCTGAAAGCTAAGTCTGAACGTAAACCTGAACATAAATCTGAAAGCCTCTAAACTATCTGAATAAGGAGTTGAAAGGACATGTCTCCAACTAACTCTGTAAAACTGAACTGAAGAAATAAATAAATGTATCAAATCATATTATCCTTGAATCAATGAGGACTCACTGTGTCTCTGCGACTGGAATGCTACTGCTACTGCTAGGCTGGAGCTCGTGTCTCAGAACCTATGGTGTAATATGAAAAGAAAGCACCATAGCGCAAATGCGTCAGTATAACTGGAGTACTGAGTATACGAGAAAGATAGGCTGAAAATAAACGGTTTCATGCATGAACAACACTGACTGACTAATATAAACGTGGGAGTGCAAACACACATATATAGAAACTGGGACCGTGAATACGTGATAACATGACCTGTAAGCTAATACATGGTTTACTGATAATTGTCATGACTGATACTGCAACTGATAACATGGACTACTGTATCTGACATTCCTATATATACTGAAATCTAAAGAATGCCCTGAGTTCTTTTACTGAGACTGATACTGAAACTATGGGAGGTAGTGTTTAACCTACATGCCCCATGTATGCCGTTATGGCTAAGCTGGGGTCCAATCTCTGCCCCGACTAAAGGGGTGTCAATACCGTGCCACGGGTAAGGATAGCCTGTGAGTGACCTTTATCTGGCAGGTACTCAATGAGAGCGGTGGGAACCCTAAACTGATGGGTTAAGCCACCTCATCAAACCTAATCTGATGGGTTAAGATGTCTCAACCTACGCTGGCTACGTAGTTCTGGAACACAAGGATGACTACTAAGAATCACACCCTAAACTGGAGGGTGAGTTCCCATCCTTGGGTTCACTCGGTGCTAACCTCTACTACCATCTGTCAGATATTCTGAAGATAACTTTTTGGACTTGATATGGTCATTATGAGTTCTTAGTCATGTATTTTGGGATGACCAATGCCCCAGACGCATTCATGGTGTTGATGAACCAGGTGTTTTGATCGTATCTCAACTCTTTTGTTATTATTGTATTTACAGATGATATCTTGGTTTATTCCAAGAGTGAGGCTGAGAATGAGAAGCATTTATGGATTGTGCTTAAGAGATTAAGATGTTAACAATTGTTAGCCAAGTTCTCCAAGTGTGAGTTTTGGTTGGAGGTTGTTTCTTTCTTAGGTCATGTGGTGACTAAGGAGGGTATTATGGTTAATCCAACCAAGATTGCAGCATTTCGTGGTTGCACTAGACCTACTACACCCACTGAGATTTAGAGTTTTATTAGCTTGGCAATATATTATCGGTGTTTTGTTGAGGGATTTACATCCATTACATCTCCTTTGACTAAGATGACTCAAAAGAAGATTTCTTTTCAGTGGTTTGATGCGTGTGAGGTGAGCTTTCAGAAGCTCAAGAATTTATTAACTTTAGCTCCTATCTTGACTTTGCCCAAGGAGGGCATGGGTTTCATCATGCTTTGTGATGCTTCAGGTGTTGTGTTGATGCAGGAGGGTAAGGTAATTGCATATGCTTCTCATTAGTTGAATCCCCATGTACCCTACCCATGATTTAAAGTTGTGCGCAGTTTTTTTTGCTTTGAAGTTGTAGAGGCACTATTTGTATAGAGTCCATTGTGAGATTTTCTCGGATCATCATAGCCATCAGCACCTCTTCACCCAGTGAGATATTAATATGATACAAAATTGTTGGCTTAAGTTACTCAAGGATTATAACTTGACTATTCTTTATCATCCGGGCAAGACTAATGTGATTGCGGATGCCTTGAGCCAAAACTCGACTAGTATGGGTAGCTTGGCGCATCTTTTGATCCAGGAGAGGATTTTAGCCTTAGAGGTTCAGTCTTTAGCTAACTAGATGAATAGGCTTGATATTTCGACACTTGGGTGTGTTTTGGAATTTATGGATGCTAGGTCTCCTCTGATGGAGCAGATTTGAGCTCATTAGTTTGATACTATGGGATTGAGATCAATTCAAGATAAGGTGTTGAGTGACGAGGCTAAGGAATCTCACCTATGGTGTTTTAAGTATTGGAGGCTGAGTTTGTGTGTCAAAATAAGGTGATTAGATCAGATTGATTTTAGATGAGGCACATTGTTCCAGGTGTTCTATCCACCCAGGAGTGACCAAGATATATTGTGATTTGAGGTAGCATTACTAGTGGGGTGGTATGAGAAAGGATGTAGCAGATTTTACAGCTCATTTCCTTTGTTGTTAGCAGGTGAAAGCCGAGCATTTGAGACCTGGTGGATTGCTTTAGAGGTTACCTATTCCCAAGTGGAAATGGGAGCGGATTACCATGGATTTCGTGACTGGATTGCCTAGAACTTCCCATGGATCTGATAGTGTTTAGGCCATCATAGATTGACAGACCAAGTTCACACATTTCCTTTCTGTGTAAGTCTCTTACAGTGTTGAGAGGTCGGCCCATATCTATATTCTCAAGATTGTGCGACTATGGTATGCCGGTGTCTATTATTTTAGATCGGGGTTTTGCATTTACTTCGTACTTATGGAAGATTTTTCAGGATGAGTTGTGTACTCAGGTTGATCTTAGTACAATATTTCACCCCTAGACTAATGGTCAGTCAGAGTGGACTATCCAGGTTTTAGAGGATACGCTCTGCGCTTGTGTGATGGATTTTGATGGTGAGTGGGATTAGAATTTGTCCTTAACGGAGTTTGCGTATAATAACAGCTACCATTTTAGTATTGATATAGCTCCTTTTAAGGCTTTGTATGGTAGAAATTGTCGCTCTTCAGCGGGTTGGTTTGATGTTTCATAGGTGAGACCTTGAGGTGCAGACTTTCTTCGTGAATCGTTGGACAGGGTCCAGATCATTTAGGATAGACTTAGAGCGACTCAGAGTGGGCAAAAGTGCTATGCAGATTGTAAGCTTCGTGTCTTGAGATTTTGTGTTGGTGATAGTGTTTTTCTTTGAGTTTCACCCTTAAAGGATGTGATAAGGTTTGGGAAGAGGAGCAAGCTTAGCCCTAGGTATATTGGACCATTTGAGATTTTTTGGACTGTTGGTTATGTGGCTTATGAGTTAGCTTTGCCTCTTGATTTATAAGTTTTTCATCCAGTTTTTCATGTTTCTATGCTTCTCCATTATATTCTGAATGAGTCTCATGTCATTCATTGAGTGTTGATTTAGTTAGATGAGTGGTTGTCTTTTGTTGAGGAACTCGTCTCTATTTTGGCTAGGGATGTTAGACGGTTGAGTTCTAGAATTATCCCTGTTGATAAGGTTCAATGGCGACATCGACGTATAGATGAGGCTACTTGGGAGGCCGAGTCTAATATGAGTAGTTCTTATCCCCAGCTCTTTGTGGATTCCGTTATTTCTTCTACCTTTAGTTTGAGGATGAACTAGATTTTTAGTTGTGGATGATGTAACGACCTGAAATTTGATAAAATATGTAAAATTTATGATTTTGTAGGATTTGATTGTTTTACCTATCCCTGTAGTTGCATTATGGTATTTCTGGGGTGTGGGATGCTTAGTACGGTTCTCGATGTATTTTGGTACAATTTGTGCGACTTTGTGGTTTTTGGAGGCTTCAAGAGCCTTATTTTGGACTTTTGTAGTTATATTTTGATCCATGTGACGAATGGTTGAACGTACTGTGCCAACAGATTCGGAACATCGATTTTAGGGTGGTAACAAGGTGTGTGTGATTTTATGGCTTTTAAATCTCATTTCGACCCTCGATTTGAAAATTTGTGATTTTGGATTTTGGGGATTGACATTGTGAAAATGGTGATTTTTCAAAATTCTAATATCGTCATTGAGTTCGGAATGTAAAATTTAGTGTGGTTACATGGTTCGTTCGCGTATATTGGACTCCAAACGAATCTCGGACACCCCATCAAAGTCCATTTTAAACTTAAAAAATCTGATGCACCAAGTTGCTGGTGCAACCTGGACCACAAAGGGTAAAAGGTATTGCATTTTATGCCTTATGCACCTGGTAACCTGGTATAAGAATAAATAGCTTATTTTTAATAGATTTTGCTCATTTTTCACCTTGCCTCTTGAGAGCTAAACCCTAAAATAGTGTGAGAGCTTAATAGAGAAGATTGTGGGTGCTTGGGAAGCTAAATTAATATCTATTTCATGATTCTCTTACGGATTCAAGGTGAGAATTCACCCCTTTTCTTTATTAAATTTCTTGATTATTTTTTCAAAAATCCCAACACCTTTGTACTTGATTTAGCCCCAAATTCTAAACTTTTTTACTTGAATAATATTTTAATCCTATAATTATTAGTTTTTTCCCAGTTTCATCTTCAAAACAACTTCGATTCTTGATTTTAAAATGGATTTTAAAGATTTTACCCGGTAAAGCTCAAAAATGATTTTTCTTCGATTTGAACCTCGTTTTTTACTCAATTTGACTTGGATTTTCAGTTGTAGTTTCCTAAATGTATGAAAAACATGTTTTTGAAGAAAAGTTATGATTTTGCTCTTCTCTTTCAAAAACTCATTTTGGGGGTCCATTTTGATCTCGAACCAAAAACAAGCAATATGGGTATCGTTACCCTTGTTTTGATGCATAGATTCTATATTTCTTGGTTTTAGTTGATTTTGAGACCATTCGTGAGAAGTAGAACTTTGTGGTTGAAGTGTTGCAGACCGATTTAGGCCTTCGAGGTAGGTTATGGCTTAACTCTTCAGACTGGGTTGGGTAGTTAATTTGTATACAAAATGCATGTTAAGGGGATGGTAACTAATTATTAAATGGGTTATCTTAATGTGTTGATCCCGTGTAAGGACCTATATGTGATATAATTATTGGTTTTGAGATAATATGTGATATGTGTGACCGTGTGGGTCGTATATGATGTTGATAACCTGAAATACATGTAAATAATTATATTGTGTTGTTGAAATGCCTATTGTGGTACCATTGGTGAATTATGTTATATTCATACTTTTTGGCATTCTAATCATATAGATTTTCATAGATAGTGGAAATAATGAGTGAATATTGGCTCGCGTGATTGTGGAATATATCATTATGGTCGGTTATGGAAGTACAACATGTGGTTGGTTGTGGAATTATTCATTGTAATTGGTTGTGATCATTACATCCTCATGTCATACTTATTCATAAAATAAATGGTACTACCGTGGCAACATCTGAGAAACACTAGCAACACCTTATTATGACAGAAAATGTAACATCGTATAAAACCCTACTCGAGAGATGTTCCAGGGAGAAGATATGGATATATATATGGATTGTCTATGGGCTGACTAACTCCTCATGGTTCCCACATTGGAAGGCTTGCCTCCGTGGGTGTATATGAAGGTTGTGTGACAACCTCGTGCATCATCATCATCATCATATATATTTAACTTGCTTTATTGTGTTTATATTGTGATTGTATTGCCATATTGACTTGTCAAATATCTATTTGTTCTATCTTTTGTTATTTGTACTTGACGATTTTGTATATTCATGTTCTCCCTTGTTTCTACTTGTATGTGATATGATGTATACTTGTGTCCTACTTGGTTGTGTTGTTGCAATATTTGTGATATATTCAAACTATTAGTGCAAACGGTGTAAGCTACCATTGTGGGATATTTTCTGATTGTAGGTGGCGTTCTCTTTATGTGTATTTTGTATGTTTTATTATCTACTTTGCTCGGTCGGCCTATGATACCTACTGAGTACAAGTGGACCGTACTCACTCCTACTGCGCTCTTTCGGTGCAGGTCCTAGTGCGAGTGCGCCCCAGTTTAGTTGATTCGAGTGATATTTCGAGGTAGTAGTTGACTTTCTGGCATTCAGATGTATTCTACTACCTTTCTTATTGACTATGTCTTTACTTTCATTTCATAGACAAAGTTTCTCTTGTATTTGGAAATCTTATGTATTTCTTTTGGATTCGAGTAGTACTAGATATATTTTTATACTGTTGACATTAGGTTTTGGGAGTTATGATTGTATTGTAGATTATATTCTTTCCGCACTTATTATCTTATATGGTTTGGCTTCGTTCTATAAGCCTTACGTTGCGGGTATTTCTGCGTTTTTCCCATTTTGTGTATCAGTTTGGGTGATAGGCTTACTTGTCAAGGTACGACGCGACATGTGCTATCATGACCCTTAATTTTGGGTCATGACATTACTACCCTCACATGTTTGAGAAAACTCTTTATCAAAAGAAGCACTAGATTTTTCACCCACATTGATTATATATTCAAGGGTCGGGGGGACCATAACTGCCTCTTCAATAAAATGTTATACAAATAGTTCAACATATCATCATTTTTTAGTTGGGTTAAATACTCAAAAATATCTCTATCATGTGTAATTTTAACCAAATGAACAGACTTAGATGGTCTAATATAAATCTTACACGAGGAACAATTATACCCAATTATTCAATTTCTTTGACATATCCTACAAACTCAAAGTAAGAGAACTTATCAACATCTACATCAAAACAATCTGTGACAATACCTCCGATGTATTTAATACGAGATTTTATTATAATATTTCTCCATGGTGAAATCTCAACGTGATGTACACAAAATTCATTGTCAAACTGTAAAAAGTAAAAAAAAAAAAAGACGAGCTTTAGCAAAACTCAAAAATAAAAATTTGAGAAACCTTAAACTCTTTGAAAATTGATTGGTAAAAATTCTAGACTATGTAAATAAAAAAATACCTTCACAATTTCAGTGTTTGCCTGCAAATACTTTGAATAGAAACACCTTGTGATTAAAT
Source organism: Capsicum pubescens (assembly GCA_030864215.1). Taxonomy (NCBI): domain Eukaryota; kingdom Viridiplantae; phylum Streptophyta; class Magnoliopsida; order Solanales; family Solanaceae; genus Capsicum; species Capsicum pubescens. The sequence continues at coordinate 197,925,502 of CM061547.1, read as the reverse complement.
GAAAAATCCCTCAACAATTTCAGTAGTTTTTTTGTAACAATTTTGTAATTAGGTTTTTCTTTTAGGATATTTTAGGAAAGAGAAATGATGGGTTTCGATTAGATTAGGGGTACTTGTTTGAGATTTGAAGCAGGCCGAGTTTTTTAATTAGGAATAGTTGAGTTATTTAATTTAAATCGGGTTGGGTTTATTTGGATACGACTTCATTAATGACGTGGATGAACTAAAAAGCGCGTTGTGCTATAACACTTAGTATTGATCTAGTCGATGCACGAAGGATTGAAAATAATTCACTTTGAAGTTATTAAGGAGGGTATATAAATGTCTGTTAAGTTTAAGTGTTAAAGTAAGTCATCCTGACAATTTTTTATTTTTTATTTTTGGGGGGTGGGGGGTAGGGGGTATGACTTTTTTCTATTAAATTTTATAATACTAATATTTGTCTGGGGGTTGTGGGGGTGGGGGGTGGGTTATGACTTTTCTCTTTTAAATTTTAAAAAACTAATATTTTTCTTGAAATTTATAAAGGTTGGAAAGTGACTATTAGTGAATTTAAACCATATTTAAAAGCAAAAGCAAAATTATACTCGTATATTATAGTTTTTTTCATATTAATTGAAAAAAAACTATATATATTATAGCTCATGGGAATCAAAATCGGCCCTTTTTGCATTAATAGCTACTTTCAGGGCTTGTATTTTAAAGCTAACCACAAGTTACTTTTTTTGTAATTTAATTGAATTTGTTGTTGGTAATTGGTGACTACAAATGGTTATCGTTGATATTTAGAAAGTGTTGAAGAAGATAAAGTGAGTTCGTGATTTGGTGTTATTTGACTAAATTGGTGATAGAGGACTGTTTGTGTTGGTCTTGGGAGGTTTTGCTTCAAAATTGAGATTATTTGAAGTAGATTAGATTTGATTTTGATTAAAATTGCAAATTCAAAGAGCACTTTGTTGAATACCACTGACAAATATGACCTCCATAGTAGGTGGCTTTATCTTTTTGTTCCCCATAAAAAACGTCTTTAAAGACTAGTCTTCCTTTCTTTTTATGGATAGAACAAGTATATTTTTGTCCCTCTACACCTCAAATATTTTTACACTTTTCATGCTCATTTTTCTCTCAATTTCTATTTTTATTTCTTCTTCTTCTTTTCTCTTTTTTATTTTTTCTTAATTTTTATTTTTTTCTTATTTTAATTTATTTTCTCAACCTTTATTTATTTTTTATTTTCATCACAAAAATTATTTATATTTTATTTCTCTTTTTTTAATTGTCTCAACTTTTATTTTTTTATTTTTTATTTTTATCTTTTTTTTTTTTCCATTTTTCTCAAATTTTATTTTTATATTTTTCTTCTCATATTTGTTTTTTTCAATATTTATCTTTTTGTATGTATGTTTTATTCTTCTCTTTTTTAGTTTTTTCTTAGCCTTCATGTTTTCTTCTCGTTTTCTTTTTTTCTTCAATCTTTATTTTTTTCTTTTCTTTTTTTTTTCTTTTCAACTTCTATTATATTTTTCTAATGAATAGAAAGTTGGATAATCCGCTAATAGAATCTTTATTAGTTGGCACCAAAGTAAATTTAAGGGTGTAACGTATTTTTGAAAGTCCTTTCGTAATAGTCTTCCATCTAAGGCTAGAGTCATAGAACATTTAATAAATCAAGACATAATGTGGTAGTGTCAACTCTTACCCATGTGGCGTTACTTGATAGTTGAAAGTCCTTGTCTAAGTCTTGCCTCTAAGGCAAGCGTTATAGAACATTGCATAAATCAAGATAGAATGTGGTGAAGACAACTCTTGCCCGTGGGGCATAACTTGCTGTCTGAATGTCTCTGGGCTAAGTTTTTGCCTCTAAGTCAAGAGGTATAGAACATCTAATAAATCAAAACACAATGTAGTAGTGTCAACTCTTACCCATGGAGTGTAACTTGTTGTTTAAAAATCCTTCGGTTAAGTCTTCCTCTAAGGCAAGAGTTATAAATTGCATCTCACTAATCAAAGCAAAATATGGCAATGTCAACTTATGACCATAGGACGTAACTTGTTATTTGAATATCCTTGGTCTAAGTTTCTCCGCTAAGACAAGATTAATAGAGCATCTCATAAATCAAGGCACAACATATTAGTGTCAACACTTGCCCATGGGGCATAACTTCTTATTTGAAAGTCTTTAGGCTAAGATTGTCTTTAAGGCAAGAGTTATAGAACATGATATTAGCCAATAGGTCCTTAATGAGTTAGATTGAATCTTCTGAGGCCAATGCAAATAGGTCCACGCCATGATCAAGCCTAGAGCTCAAGGATGCATTCGGTTGACCCCTTTTAGGCTCCTAATCCCACAATGGAGAGTGTAGATTATTGCTTGGAGGGCTTGAAGTATTCTTTGAAGAGCCCATGTGGGTTATTTTTGAAATAGCCACTTTTGGGCAATTTTTTGTAATAGGCTATCTTATGCAAAGACAACACTATAAATATGTTCCTTAATCATTTCATTTAAAACTTTGTTGATATTTTGAATTGAATGCTCTTAGGAGTGAATTGCGAGCATGGAATCACTTGTGTTAACAACTTGTTTAAAAACGTGGGTTGCTTGGAAATTTAATTTTCTTCAGGTTCACGTAAGAAATTGGTGTTTGATTCTACTAGTTTAGGGGTGTTCGGGTTTGATACACCCATTGGTTTTTTATTCTTAGAAGTTTCTAATGTCAATTTATCTATCTTTACTTTCTTGCATTGTTTACGTTTTGCTTCTTTAGGTTAGATTTCATCTTTTGGATCTAGATTTGTATCATCTTGTAATATCCTATACTTTGGACTAGAATGAAAGTCCGTCATTCCTATGCGTAGGTGTTTCAAAAGCCTCGAAACCTATGTAAATTTAGTGTGTTAATCAATTATGTAGTGTGGGGATCTATTTGAGCATGAATTTAGGTCATAGAGGTTCCCTAACTCAAGTTCAAGTTGAAAGCTTTCCTATCGTTCAAGTTTTAGTGAACGTCAAAACTTGGGTCAACTTCAATCGACCATAAATCCTTGTATATATTGAATTAGAGGTCCTACTATATATCAAATGAAATCACTTTGAATTATATTTCCAACGATACCAATTTCGCTAAAATCCAACACCCGAGCAAGAAGTTATGACTTTACAAAGTGAAGTACATCGCCTGACATAAGGTGTGCGACGCACAACCTAAGGTGTGCGATAAGGAGTGCGACACACACCCTAATATGTGTGATAAGATGTGCGACGCACACCCTAAGGTATGCGATAAAGTGTGTGTTGCACATGTGGGTGTCCAGGTGACTTAAAAGTCCATTTTTTGCGCAAAAATGGTCCTTTTTCCACCCCTATATAATGCCTAAACACAGAATTAAGCCCTTATTTCACCAAAACATATTCTTTCTCTAAAAATCCTCTCAAGAACACAAGATAGGGTTTTCATAGAAGATTCAAGATCAAGAAATTCTCTCCATCAATCTTCATGAAATTGAGAAATAAGGTATGCGTAGTGTTCATCCACGGATTCCTTTCATTCGTGGAGTTCAAGAATCAATCTTTGATAACAAAATCATGAATGTTTTTGTGGTGATATGGTTGTATTCATGTTGTTGTTTGTGGTTTGTGTTATAGAGTGAGAATTTGATGAACTTCCAGGAAGATTGTGATCATATAGTTGGAACCCATGAATTTGGGTGGATTAAAGTGGTGTAAGTTTGTGAATACACCTATGCCTTAAAGAGTGCATGTAAGGTGTTTGATAAAATACCTAAGAGACTAGAAATCATGCATTATAGCTAAATTGTGACTAAGTGAAGGATTCATGATAGGCCTCTATGATTCAATGTCATCCATGTTGATAATGTGTCTTGTGAACACTGTTGGATTACTCATGAACTAGTCTTATGGAATTATGCTATGCTTACTTGCAAAACCCACTCATGTACAAGATGTAGAATACCCATGTACTTCATGAAATTCCCCAAGTTATGATATTATGGATTGTGGTTGTAATATGTAATGAGCATGTTATTGAAAGCTATGCAAGTATATATATGTTGTATGAAATTCCCTTCCATGAAATAGATTGTTGAGTACCATGCTTAGTATGAAATCCCTTATTTATGATATTGTGGATTATGGACTCTACTCTTATGATCAAGTCATCCATGTGTGTCAGTTTCCTTTCATCGAGTCCTGGGGGTACTTGTACCCAAAAAATATAGTTGTGTGCCTAGAGCCATGTCATGTTTTCACGATACTCTCAGTCAAGCCATGATCTATAGAAATCAGTCAGTTATGTGACTTAGGAAAACTCAGTAATCTCAGTAGTTCAGTATTCTCAGTAATCTCAGTGCTCAGTAACCTCAGTAATCACAATAAATCTCAGTAACTTTAGTACTCTTAATCAGCCCTCAGAACTCATTAAATTCCGTCCCTCATCGGAATCCAGTAAACTCAGTTTTAGCTCTACTAAACAATACCACTAGTATCAGTTCAGTTAATCAGTATCAGTTCAGCAAATCAGTTCAGTTAAGTTATTTAGTTCAGCCCAGTTATTCAATTCAATGTATTTCAGATGGGAGTAGGATTCAGAACCAAGCAAACCTAGGGATGGGGGCCACCCGCTATAATAGGACTGAGATCCCTAGAAGCAAATCCCTAAGTTCCAAAACTACTTTGCCAGCATAGGTACGAGATTTCACCCGTTAAATAGGAGTGACATACTCAGGGGTCACCCGTTAGCACATTTATATGTATGGGACTGATCCCAGGAGTCACCTGCTAGATTAGGACTGACTCCACAACAGATGTCTTTACTGGTGGCGCGGTTCTAACACCCTTCCAGTCAGTGCAGAGATTGGACCCCAGTCAGCTTAGCTTGGGGCATGTCGATTAGATGAACACATCCCACAGTTTCAGTTACAGAATCAGGGCTTTCAGACAAAGTCAACTCAGCTTAGTAGTACAGATTCAGTACTGTTAGATACAGTCAATGCTTATCATTGTAAATAGACTTCAAGATCACCCATTAGCTTGGACTGATCTCAACTATGATTAATCAGTATCAGAATCATTAGATTTAAAGATCACCCGCTAGATAGGACTGATCTCAGACTAAGTCAAATCATCCTTATTATCAGTATACTCATGATCACCCGCTAGATAGGACTGATCTCAGATTTAGTTACTCCAAGTAGAACAGAACTCAGATAGTTCCATCAAAACATAGACTGTCAGATACATTCGCTCAGTATTGGTCATATTGATTAGTCTGATCATTACAGTTATATCAGCTATATCAGTTGTCATAGCTCACGTTACTAGTATTCAGTTTTGGGACTGTTAAACACAGTCATTCAAACCAGTTCTTCATAATTTAAACTGTTAAAAATAGTCAATAATCTATTCAGTACCTCAATAAAAGTAAAGTCATGTCGTCAGCATTTAGACTCAGTAGTCAGCATCATCACGAGTTCAGTTATAGTTGTTTATGCAAGTATGTATTCTCACGTTCATATTAGTTAGCATTGTTCATGCATATAACCCTTTGTATTTAGCCTACCTCACTCGTATACTCAGTACATTCAGACGTACTGATACATTTGCACTATGGTGCTTTCTCTTATGTTACACCATAGGTTCAAAGGCACGAACTCTAGATCAGTAGTAGCATTCTAGTGTTCAGAGTTTGCAGTGAGTCCTTCTCATTCAAGGACGATATGATTATTGCTATATTTACTATTCAGTTGCTAGATGGAGTTAGTTGGAGACATGTTCCTTCAACTCCTTATTCAGTTCAGTTAGAGGCTATTAGACTAGATGTCAGATTAGACATTCAGATCTCATTATTTTCAGTATTTATGACTTATTTTGGTATTGTTATACCTTTTTCAGATATTTTGTTATTAAACGTTTATTCAGTTCAAACCTTATGGCCTTTCATGTTCATGTTTCTGCATTTTATGTATATTATGCAGTATATAGGTACAGATATTAGTCATGGATTAGCTTGTGATCTTTCGGGTTCATGAGCATCGTGTAGCATTCCGGTTCAGAAAATTGGGGTGTTACACATCTGGTATCAGAGCCGAGTTTAGAATCGGTCCCACGATTTTAGTCTTGGGTTTTTCTATCTCAAAAATCAACAAAAAAAAGAGTCAAAAACCAAAAATCATAAAAAAAAACTTTTATTTTCATTTTACCCCTAGGTGGAGATTTGAATCTTGGAATTTTTTGTATCTTTTGTGTATTTTTAGTGTTAGATCCTTGTTCCCTAACACTAATTGAGTCTAGATCTTGAATTTGAGCTTATTCTTGGTTGATTTGGGTCATCCACCATGTTGAGCTTGAAGTTGAAGAAACATAAAAATGAATCTTGAATTTTGGAAGGGTTTTTGTTGAGATTTTGGGCTGAACGTGTGTAGATTGTGTTTGGGATCTCAATGTGACCTTGAATCTTGAAATTTTGTTCAAATTTGAGGTCATTTAGCTAAGGTTCCATTTTTTAATGTTCTTGGTGTTCTTCATGTTCTTCATATGTTGTTGAAGAAGAACATTCAAAAAGTGGTTGTTTGATCCAAAAAGGAGGATAAAGAAGGTGTGGTACTTATTTGTCTCAAAGAATATTCCAAGCATAGTCTAAGTCTTCCAAAGGAAGAAAGAATCAAAAGGCATTTTAAGGGAATAGTCTCAAAGAAGAAGAAGACAAAAGAAAGTACTAGGAGGGGACCACAAGACAATTCAAACTCTCTTGAGCTTTAAAGAACAATTGAAAGGTCCAATTTCTTCTAATTTTTTCCATCCAAAACCACCTACAACACCTTCAAAATGAAGCACGATTGAAATCAAAGTGGAAACAAGTGACCTCCCATAATTTCAACTAACCTTGAACGTCATTTGTTGGCAGCCATGTCATCAACACGTCCCATTTCCTTAATCTCAAATTTAGGTTCTTAGTTTATTTTCTTTGATTCTTTAACTTCTTTTCTTTGATTCTAACACTAATTAACAACTAGTAATCAATGTACTTGGTTGTGAATTAGTTCTTAAGTCCTTTTCTTTCATTGACTTATTTTTTTCTAGATTTTCTTTTTGCACTTCATTGTTAGTTTTTTATTCACATCCGTACGCAATTTTTATTTATTTGAGTCCTTCAAACAAGAAGCCATTCCAAATTCAAGCCACAATTGGTACCAAGTCATCTCACTGGAGCACAAATGAGCTATCAACACTTGCGATGCCAATTGAGTGACAATCAAAGATGTGAACTTTGAGACTTTGTGAGGTTGATTTCCTAACCTTAACTTATTTTGTTGTTTTTGTTTTAGAATTTCTTTTGCTAGGTACTATGGCATCAGGAAAGATAACCATGGCATATTTAATGGAGGCCATATTGGATCTTAAACAAATAATAAATTGAGCTTCTATAAGTAGGCATGCTCTAAACAAACTTCAAGGTAACCAAGCTAACTCTTGCACTCTAGTGAATAAGGCTAGTAGACAACTAAGTGTGGATGATATCTTATCTTTAGATAAGCCTAATGTCTCCTTACTTAATGAGGATAATGTACAACTTGAGCATATGGATACTCTAGTTTATCCTAATGATGACAAAATTGACTCTTCTAGCAAGATCAATTTGTGTCCACCTAGTATTGAAGCCATTGTGATGAGTGGTTGTACATTATCTTGTGTAAGTCATGAGTACTAACTTAGGTGTGAACTGAGACCAACACTTAGAAATATTTGTGAGGTGTTTAAAGGACCTCAAGTAAATGGTGATGTTAAAATGATTGATCGATTGAATGAGAGTGACCCTCTAATTGTTTTTACTGTTGATCATGCTAGTATAAAGGGGAAATATAATTGTATTAGTGGTAATCTTGGAGGAAGTAAGTGTTTCCTAAACTCATGTACATGGATACTCTATCCATTTGATCTTGGTGATAAATGGAAATATAGTAATTCTTCACCACACCACTCGGTTCCTAGGTAAGAAGACAAGACAACCATGGGTAAGGTTTTTGGAATTCATCCCTATGATGGAAAGACTTTCTTGGATATTTCTAATCTACTTGAGAGGCTAAAATTGTGTAAGGGAAGGGCCTCCAACAAAGCTGAGTACTATAGAGGGGTTATGAGCTTATTGAGACATAGAATCTATGTGAGCCTTCATGAGCGGTTGATTGATTACCATGGTTCCTATAACATACCCATTTGTCCAAATCTCTTAAATGACCAAGTAGTTCTTACCTTTTGGGGGTTATAAACCCTTGATTGACCATTTTGATATTTGGTTATATTAAAAGTGTGTGCAACCTTGTCATGATATTTTGAATGATTGTGCTAACCCTAACCCTCATGCCATGAGGAAAGTGTGTTTGCTTGTTTATCCTACTGTTTTACAAGGTTTGGATTCGAGGTCGAATCCTTTTTAAGAAGGAGAGGATGATACGAGCCAATGGGACCTTAAAGAATTAGATTACATCTTCCAAGGCCAATGCAAAGAGGTCCATGCCATAAGCAAGCCTAGAGCTCAAGGATTCATTCAGAGGACCCCTTTTAGGCTCTTAATCCCACAATGTCACGTGTGGATTATTGCTTGGAGGGCTTGAAGTATGCTTTGAAAAGCCCATGTGGGTTATTTCAGAAATAGCCAATTTTGGAAAATTTCTTGTAATAGGCTATCTTAGGCAAAGGCAACACTATAAATATGTGCCTTAACCATTTCATTTACAACTTTGATGATATTTTGAATTAAATTCTCTTAGGAGTGAATTACGAGCGTGGAATCGCTTGTGTTGACAACTTTTTTAGAAACGTGGGTTGCTAGGGAACTCGATTCCCTTGAGGTTCACTGATGTTGGGTGTATTTATGCACTTTAGTGTTACTATTCTAGCTTATTAAAGAATTTTTTAAGGATAATTCGTGTGTTTTATGTGTTAATATGATATAAATAAGCATGTAAGTGTCCAAGTACGTATTTACAAGGTTCAAGCTAGGTGTGTGTCTAGTTTGTTTCGTTAGATTCTATTATGTATAAAAGGTTTCAAATTATTTTAGTGATGTAATTATATGTGGAACAACTTGTTGGGAATGTGCAAGGTTCAATTTGATTAAGTTAAGAGTCGGAATAATAAGTGAAGATCATTGCGAATTAGCCTTATTTTAGCTCTTGTTTTGATTCATCGTTGAGGATACTGTGTTGTTATGATCTCTAATTTATGGTGTGTGATGATGTAGGATGCTTTGTGAGCTGAATATGGTGATATATTGATGATGAAAAGGTTGGAAATCTATTGGAAATACACTATAAAAGGCATGAAAAAAAGAGGGACGTTCAACACTTAACCAGAATTTGGGAGGCTAATTTTAGTGATCCAAAGCAATAGCAACGCGATGCACCAGTCTAGCAATACTGCAACCGACGTGCCGCATTGAGGAAGCCAACATGCTGGGCATCGCGCCACATCAATGTGTCCATGCACGGCCGAATATGATTCTTTGCTGACACAGTTTGGGCATTGTCCCATTATTAATATAATAGCATAACCTACATTATTAAGGAGTTTTGGTAGGAATATCTTGGAAACCATGTACAATTATTTTAAATCCTACAAGGATTAGGATAAGTGCATTATATATACATACTTTTTGGATAATTCTTAGACAATTTTGTGTCGGTTTGGAAATAGTGGACAAATTGTGAGGAGGCTGCTACTACTTCTAGGTTTTTATTTTCTCTTTAATTAGCTTTTAATTATTCATAACATGTATTCAATTATTTGGATCGTGATTATGAATATTAGTGGCTAAATGCCCTTTTTCTGAGGTTAAAGTAAAGAACATGAGTACTATTGTTTTTTATTAAATTTGTTTAATCTGCTTATCAATATTGATTGTTTGTTTATTATTGATTTAATTATTTTATGGATTGATGACCCAAAAATACATCTATTATCTACTCTTGTGAACTCGGGAGAGGAAATAGGGATATAGAACATGGGAATAAACAAAGTTTAAATTTTTATTCTTTTATAAAATAAAGAATTTGACTTAGTATCTAGGACAGAAATGTACTTAGATGCCTTACTTGATTCGCATGTAGGATTAAAGCTTAAATAACTTAATTAGATTATTACATTCCCGCTTAATGATGTAGTTGTAATGTCCAAATTAGGGAAATGGTTAGAGGTTGGAATATATAACGTATTAATGCGGAAAACATGAACATGTAGGCCATAAGGTTCAACTGAATAAAGAATCTGTCAAAACATAATATCCATATGGGTGAAAGATACCCAAAACAGCTGAAAACTGAATCAAATCTGAACATAAGTCTGAATACTGAATCTGAAAGCCTCTAAGTGTTGTCTGAATAAGGAGTTGAAGTAACATGTCTCTAACTAACTTCGTAAACTGATAACTGGCTAAAATAATAATGAATAAATCAAATCATATTGTCCTCGAATGAAGAGGACTCACTGAATCTCTGCGACTGGAAATGCTACTGCTACTGCTGATCTGGAGCTCGTGTCTCTGAACCTATGGTGTAACATGAAAAGAAATCACCATAGCGCAAATGCATCAGTACGAGGAAATGTACTGAGTATACGAGTGAGGTAGGATAAATATAAACAGGGTTTGCATGCATGAACAATGCTAACTGTCTGACTGACAGGAACGTAAGAGTACAAACATGCATACATAGTAACTGAAATCGTAGGTGCATGATATCTAGTCTTGTATGCTAATACATGGTTTACTGATGGCTAACATGACTGATACTAAAATTTTGATAACATGGGCGACTGTATCTAACAATCCTGAATCTGATAGAACTATCTGAGTTCCGTACTGTAACTGAGTCTGACTGTATCTGACAGTCCTGATATACTGAATCTAAAGACCTATCTGAGTTCTTTTACTGAGACTGATTCAGAAATTATGGGAGGTAGTTATTTAACCGACATGCCCCAATAACACATATAGATAAGTTAGGGTCTTTAGATTCAGTATATCAGTAGGAACCCTAAACTGACAGGTTAAGCCGCCTCATCAACCCTAATCTGACAGGCAAAGATGTCTCAACCTACACTGGATACGCAGCTTTGGAACACAAGGATGGCTGCTAAGAATCACACCCTAGACTGGTAGGTGAGTCCCCATCCTTGGTTTCACTCGGTGCTAACTTCTAATCCCATCTGAAGAGACTAAACATGATTCAACTAACTGTACATAGACAGATTAACTGACTTCCATTGACTGACAAAGTAGTACTATTATCTGAGAGTTAACTAAGATCATGAGATTTCTGAGGTTTTCCTGAGTCACATGACTGACTGAGTTCTATAGATTATATCTTGACTTAGATTATCGTGACAACATGACATGGCTCGAGGCACATAGCTATTTTTTTCGGGTACGAATACCCCCAGGACTCGATAGAAGGAAACTGATACACATGACATAACTTGATCACAAGATTTGAGTCCACAATTCATAATATCATAAGTAGGGGATATCATATTTCATATAGTTATTCAACATCTTAAACATTGTAGGGAATGCATGGATATATTTTGTGTACATATTGTATATCTCCATTATCTTACATGCTTCACACCACCACAATAGCAACACATGAAAAACATGGGATTCATACTGAAGTATATAGCTAACATAGACTTGTCATTTATACATCATAGAACCATACAAACATGAATTTCTAGCATTCTAAGCATTTTATCAAACAGCTTGCATGCATTCTTTAAGGCATAGGTGAGTTTCATACTTGCACCATATTAAACCACCTAAAGTTCATGATTTTCAATTAACAAACATATATATTCCATGAAAACACCTTTAGACATCACATTGAAACTTAAACAACAATCGTCAATATGTACATACTTATATCACCACAAAAAGTTTACAAAATAATATTTAAAACATGGTTCTTGAGCTCTATGAACGAATTGGATCCATAGATAAACTCTATGCGTACCTTAGAAAGGAAACCTTGATGATTTGCTGAAGAGTTCTTGGATTGGGCAACTTAATTCTCAATTATCTTTGAAAAAGGCTTGAATCTTGCTTTTGAGAGATGAGTTTGATGGAAACCCTAATCTTATGGTTGAGAGCATAAGATAAGGTTTTTGAGATGCTTAACTGAAGAAAAAATGGGAAAAATTATGCCCCTTTAGGGTTATAAGTCATGGAGGGTGAAGGAAATTACCAAAATACCCTTATGAAATAAATTCCCAGTTGCTGAAAATCATAGATGACGATATTTGTGACAAGGCGTTAAAAAAATATTACAAGCCGTCAAAAATGTCGTCACACAGGAGCTCGAATTGATGGTTTTTGCCTAAGCCTGATCACATTTATGACAAGGCATAAAAAATGTGACAGGTTGTCAAAAATGTCGCCACACAGATACTAGATTTTTCCTAAGGCTGACGACCTTCATGATAGGGCGTCACAAATGTGGTAAGCTATCACGAATGTCGTCACTTAGGAGCTGGTTTCTGCCTAAGGCTGATGACCTTCATGATAGGGAGTCATATATATGGTAAGCTGTCACGAATGTCGTCACTTAGGAGCTGGTTTTTGCCTAAGGCTGACGACCTTCATGATAGGGCATCACAAATGTGGTAAGCTGTCATGAATGTCGTCACTTAGGATCTGGTTTCTACCTAAGGCTGACGACCTTCGTGATAGGGAGTCAGAAATGTGGTAAGCTGTCACAAATGTCGTCACTTAGAAGCTGGTTTCTGCCTAAGGCTGACGACCTTCGTGATAGGGCGTCACAAATGTGGTAAGCTGTCATGAATGTCGTCACTTAGGAGCTGGTTTCAGCCTAAGGCTGATGACCTTCATGATAGGGTGTCACAAATGTGGTAAGCTACCATGAATTTCGTCACTTAGGAGCTGGTTTCTGCCTAAGGCTGACGACCTTCGTGATAGGGCATCACAAATGTGGTAAGCTACCACGAATGTCGTCACACTGTTTCCAGCCTGACATGCTGGAGTAAAATAGGAATAACTCTTTGCTCCGATATTGGATTTAGGCAAAATTGTTATCGTTGGAAAGATAATTCAATTATATATCTGTTTATAGGTCATGAGATTAAAAATTCCATGTATAATTAGAGATATTCTTGTTTGAAATTGACTATACCAATATCCTTCTCAAGAATTCAATCGGTAAGGAATATTTTGATTCGTCTGATAGCTGGGAGTTATTTGAAGCCTTAATATACATCTAACCTACTCATAAAACTATAAAAGAACCATGATGTACTATGCATGATCTTGGTACATGGATCTAATATTGGTTTGGATTTTTTGGGGTATTACAATATCTCCCTCTTGGAAACATTCGTCCTCGAATGATGACTGCTTGAGAGGGGAGAAAAGATAAAACAATGCATACACTGATCATGCTCAACTAGCACATGATTTTAGGACTGAATTGAATTTTAAACTGAATATAGCCCAACTAAACATGCATATCTGATGCATGACTGATAAGCTGAACTCATGAATGCATGATAAGCTATGCACTGATACTTGATATAAATTTTATACTGGAATTTTGAACATGTAAATGAATAAGCTTAAGGAAAATGGTTACCTCGAGCTAAGTCTAAATTAGAAGATAAAAGATGAGGGTACTTGGTTCACATGTCTGCTTCTGCTTCCCAAGTAGCTCCCTCCATGGACTGATTCCGCCAAAGAACCTTGGCTAGAGGGACTTTTTTATTCCTCAGCCTACGAGTCTGATAGTCTAGGATTTCGACTGGAATCTCTTCATAAGAGAGGCTATTCTGAATGTCAACGCTCTAAATAGGGACTACAACTATTGGGTCACCTATGCACTTATTGAGCAAAGAGACATGGAAGACTGGATGAACTGAGGCTAGATCTGAAGGCAATTCGAGCTCATAGGCTACCTTGCCGAAGTGACTGAGAATCCTGAAGGGATCAATATATCGAGGACTGAGCTTTCCCTTCTTTCCGAATCTCTTCACTCCCTTCATGGGAGAGATATTGAGATAGACATAGTCATCAACCTCGAATTTGAGATCCTTTCTACAAATATCCGCATAAGACTTCTATCGGCTCTGAGCAGTCCGGAGTCTTTCTCTGATCAACTGAACTTTCTCTAAGGCATCGAATACTAAGTCAGGCCCTATGACTGTGGTCTCACTAACTTCGAACCAACCGATCAGAAACCTACATCTCATACCATAGAGAGCTTCGAATAGAGCCATCTGAATACTGGAGTGATAGTTGTTGTTGTATGAAAACTCAATCAAAGGCAAGTGGTCATCCCATCTTCCCTTGAAATCAATTGTACACGCCCTTAGCATATCTTCTAGAGTCTGAATGGTCTGAGGATGAAATGCTGTATTGAGATGAACTTGGGTACCAAGACCCTTTTGGAACGCTTTCCAGAAGTAAGAGGTGAACCGGGTACCTCTCTCTGAGATTATAGATAGTGGAACACCATGTAATCTGACCAACTCCCTGATATAGATTTTGGCATAATCCTCGGCTGAGTAAGAGGTACGAACTGGAAGGAAATGAGTTGACTTGGTCATTCTATCTACAATGACCCAAACTAAATCATGCTGATGACGTGTTCTAGGCAAACTCGTCACGAAGTCCATGTTCACTTCTTCCCACTTCCAAGTAGGAATAGTGAACTCCTGTATGGAACCACCAGTTTTCTGATACTCTATCTTAACCTGCTGACATGTAGAGCACTTACCCACAAACTTTGCAACGTCTCTCTTCATCCCACTCCACCAATAGATCTCTCGTAAGTCACGGTACATCTTAGTGGCCCCTAGATGAATAGAGTATCGCACACCATGTACTTCTGTAAGAATTCGCTGCCTCAATTTATCTACACCGGGAACACACAGACGACCCTGACAATGAAGAAAACCATCTCCCCCTTAGGAGAAAACCTCTACTTCCTGACTCTGAACTGACTCTTTTAGCTTGACAAGGATAGGATCCCTGTCTTGCTTCTCTTTCACCTCGAAAACTAAAGATGACTCTGAACTACTCTGAACACATACACCACCCTCTGAAGAGTTAACTAAGAGAACGCCTAGTCTGGAAAGAGGATGAATCTCCTGAGCTAATTTCTTCTTACTATCGTCAACATGGGAAACACTACCCATGGACAGTCTACTGAGTGTATCAGCCACTACATTGGACTTGCCAGGATGATAAAGGACACTCATGTCATAATCCTTAAAGATCTCTAACCACCTTCTCTGATGAAGATTGAGATCTTTCTAGGAAAAGACATACTGAAGGCTCTTATGATCTGTGAAGACGCCTACATGAACACCGTATAGATAATGCCTCCAAATCTTTAAGGCAAAGACAACTGCTGCTAACTCAAGGTCTTGAGTAGGATAATTCTTCTCATGGGACTTTAGCTGATGGAGGCGTAGGCTATGACTCTACCATGCTACATGAGGACACAACCTAAACCTACTCTGGATGCATCACAATATACTACGAATCCATCGGAACCATCGGGAAGTGCTAAAACTAGAGCTGAGGTGAGTCGAGTCTTCAACTCCTGAAAACTCGCAAAGTTCTGACCACTGAAACTTGACCTTCTTCTGAGTCAATATAGACATAGGAGATGCAATAGAAGAAAATACCTCGACAGACCATCGATAATAACCAGCCAAACCCAAGAAACTGCTGATATTTGATGGAGAGACAGGGCGAGGCCAATTTCTTACCGCTTCGATTTTCTAAGGATCTACTCTAATGTCATCACTGGAAATAATATAGCCAAGGAATGCTACTGATCTTAGCCAAAATTTGCACTTACTGAACTTACCAAACAACTGGTGATCCCTGAGAGTCTGAAGAAAAATTATGAGATGATCTGAATGATCACGCTCTGTGTGAGAATAGACCAGAATATCAACTATGAAGACTATGACGAATGTGTCCAAGTAATGCTTGAACACCCGGTTCATCAAGTCCATGAAAGATGCAGGGGCATTGGTAAGACCAAAGGACATGACTAAAAATTCAAAGTGACCATACCGAGTACGAAAAGCTATCTTCAGAATGTCACATTCTCTAACTCTGAGATGATGATAGCCTGATCTGAGGTCTATCTTGGAGAAATAATTGACACCCTGAATTTGGTCAAACAAGTCCTCTATCCTAGGCAGCGGATACCTGTTCTGGACCGCGACCTTGTTGAGCTGACGGGTAATTAATACACATTCTGAGAGAACCGTCTTTTTTGCGCACGAATAAGACTGGCGCACCCCATGGGGATACATTGGGCCTGATAAATCCCTTATCTAAGAGATTCTTCAACTGATCTTTCAGTTCCTTAAGTTCTGCCGGTGCCATTTTGTATGGCAGAATAGAAATAGGCTGAGTATCTAGGAGAAAGTCTATGCCGAAGTCTATTTCCCTTTCGGGAGGAATGCCTGGAAGATCTTCGGGAAAGACATCTGAATATTTATTAACCACTGGGACTGATTCCAGACGAGGAGATTTAGAACTGGAATCCTTAACATGCACAAGATAATACACACACCCCTTAGGAATTATTTTCCTTGCCCGAAGGTAGGAAACAAGTTGACCCCTGAAAGACGAAGTGCTACCCTTCCACTCTAGGATGGGCTCATTCAGGAACTAAAATTAAACTATCCTTTTTCTGCAGTCGACTGTGGCATAGCAAGAATAAAGCCAATCCATGCCGAGAATGACATCAAAATCAGTCATCTTTAACTCGACTAAATCTGCTGACGTGGATTAGACTGAGAGACTGACTTGAAATTATGCTTACTAGCACGACATGAATACTAAAGAAAGGGAACTGTTCCTAAAACATATCATAGCCTCTTGTACATAAATGTGGCGCACAACACACCCATGTACAAAACTCTACTAGATGCGGCTTTCAGACTTCCTAGGACTCTATTGAACGTTAGGCTCTGATACCAAGTTTGTAACGCCCCGATTTACTGAATCGGAATGCTACACGGTGTTCATGACCCGAGGGACCATAAGCTAACCCATAACTAATATCTGTACCTATACACTTTATATATAACGTATTAATGCAGAAAATATGAACATGTAGTCCATAAGGTTCAACTGAATAAAGAATCTGTCAAAACATAATATCCATATGGGTGAAAGATACCCAAAACAGCTGAAAACAGAACCAAATCTAAACATAAGTCTGAATATAGAATCTGAAAGCCTCTAAGTGTTGTCTGAATAAGGAGTTGAAGGAACATGTCTCGAACTAACTTCGTAAACTGATAATTGGCTAAAATAATAATGAATAAATCAAATCATATTTTCCTCGAATGAAGAGGACTCACTGGATCTCTGTGACTGGAAATGCTACTACTACTGCTGATCTGGAGATCGTGTCTCTGAACCTATGGTGTAACATAAAAAGAAATCACCATAGCGCAAATGCATCAGTAAGAGGAAATGTACTGAGTATACGAGTGAGGTAGGCTAAATATAAACAGGGTTTGCATGCATGAACAATGCTAACTTTCTGACTGACATGAACATAAGAGTACAAACATGCATACATAGTAACTGAAATCGTGGGTGCATGATAGTTAGTCTTTTATGCTAATACAAGGTTTACTGATGGCTAACATGACTGATACTGAAATTCTGATAACATGGGCGATAGTAATTTACAATCCTGAATTTGATGGAACTATCTGAATTACGTACTGTAACTGAGTTTGACTGTATTTGACAGTCCTAATATACTGAAATCTAAAGACCTATCTGAGTTCTTTTACTAAGACTGATTCAGAAATTATGGGAGGTAGTTATTTAACCGACATGCCCCAATAACACATATAGATAAGTTAGGGTCTAATCTCTGCCCCGACTAGAGGGGTGTCAATACCGCGCCACTGGTAAGGACAGTTGTGGATGACCCTTAGCTGGCAGGTATTCGAAAGAAGAATGGTGGGAACCCTAAATTAATAGGTTAAGCCACCTCATCAACCCTAATCTGACAGGCAAAGATGTCTCAACCTACACTGGATACGCAGCTTTGGAACACAAGGATGGCTGCTAAGAATCACACCCTAGACTGGTAGGTGAGTCCCCATCCTTGGTTTCACTCGGTGCTAACTTCTAATCCCATCTGAAGAGACTAAACATGATTCAACTAACTGTACATAGACAGATTAACTGACTTCCATTGACTGACAAAGTAGTACTATTATCTGAGAGTTAACTAAGATCATGAGATTTCTGAGGTTTTCCTGAGTCACATGACTGACTGAGTTCTATAGATTATATCTTGACTTAGATTATCGTGACAACATGACATGTCTCTAGGCACACAACTATTTTTTTCGGGTACGAATACCCCCAAGACTCGATAGAAGGAAACTGACACACATGACATGACTTGATCACAAGATTTGAGTCCACAATTCATAATATCATAAGTAGGGGATATCATATTTCATATAGTTATTCAACATCTTAAACATTGTAGGGAATGCATAGATATATTTCGTGTACATATTGTATATCTCCATTATCTTACACGCTTTATACCACCACAATAGCAACACTTGAAAAACATGGGATTCATACTGAAGTATATAGCTAACATAGACTTGTCATTTAGACATCATAGAACCATACAAGCATGAATTTTTAGCATCCTAAGCATTTTATCAAACACCTTGCATGCATTCTTTAAGGCATAGGTGAGTTTCATACTTGCACCATATTAAACCACTTAAAGTTCACAATTTTCAATTAACAAACATATATATTCCACGAAAACACCTTTAGACATCACATTTAGACTTAAACAACAATCGTCAACATGTACATACTCATATCACCACAAAAAGTTTACAAAATAATATTTAAAACATGGTTCTTGAGCTCTATGAATGGATTGGATCCATAGATGAACACTACACATACCTTAGAATTGAAACCTTGATGATTTGCTAGAGAGTTCTTGGATTGGGAAACTTAATTCTCAATTATCTTAGAAAAAGGCTTGAATCTTGCTTTTGAGAGATGAGTGTGATGGAAACCCTAATCTTGTGGTTAAGAGCATAAGAGAGGGTTTTTGAGATGCTTAACTGAAGAAAAAAATGGGAAAATTACGCCTCTTTAGGGTTATAAGTCGTGGAAGGTGAAGGAAATCACCAAAATACCCTTATTAAATAAATTCTCAGTTGCTGAAAATCATAGCTGACGATATTTGTGACAAGGCGTCAAAAAAATGTGACAAGCCGTCAGAAATATCGTCACACAGGAGCTAGAATTGATGGTTTCTGCCTAATCCTGATGACATTTATGACAAGGAATCAAAAATGTGACAGGCCATCAAAAATGTCGTCACACAGAAGCTGGATTCTGCCTAAGGCTGACGACCTTCGTGATAGGGTGTCATAAATGTGGTAAGCTATCATGAATATCATCACTTAGGAGCTGGTTTTTGCCTAAGGTTGACGACCTTCGTGATAGGGCGTCACAAATGTGGTAAGCTAGAAAAAATGTCATCACTTAGGAGATGGTTTATTCCTAAGGATGACGACCTTCGTGATAGGGTGTCACAAATATGGTAAGCTACCACGAATGTCGTCACACTATTTCCAGCCTGACATGCTGGAGTAAAATAGGAATAACTCTTTGCTCCGATATCAGATTTAGGTAAAATTGGTATTGTTGGAAATATAATTCAATTATCTATCTGTTGATAGGTCATGAGCTCAAAAATTCCAAGTATAATGAGAGATATGCTCGTTTAAAGTTGACTATTTCAATATCCTTCTCAAGAATTCAATCGGTAAGGAATGTTTTGATTCGTCCGATAGCTGGGAGTTATTTGAAGCCTTAATATACATCTAACCTACTCATAAAACTATAAAATAACCATGATGTAATATGCATGAGCTTGTTACATGGCTCTAATATTGTTTTGGATTTTTTGGGGTCTTACAAATATCTCATAAATAAAAACATAACGTGGTAGTGTCAACTCTTGACCACGGGATGTAACTTGTTGTTTGAAAATCCTTGGGCTAAGTCTTGCCTCTTAAGCGAGATTTATAGAACATTTCATAAATCTAGACATAATATGGTGGTGTCAACTTTTGTCCATGAGGCATAACTTGTTGTTTGAAAGGAATCGAAGAAAAGAAAAAGAAAAAAAATCAAAGAGAAAAAGAAAAAAATAAAAGTTAAGAGGACCTTTAAACATAAAATGGAGTGTAACTTGTTATTTAAAAGTCCTCCCAACCTCTAAACCTTATTGAGATCGTAACTTGTTGTTTAAAAGTTCTCTCAAAGAAAAAAATGGAGCGTAACTTGTTGAGAGGACTTTTAAACCTTTATTTTTTTTCTTGTTGTTTGAAAATAAAAAATAATTGAAAATAAAGGCTGAAAAAATTTTAAGAAAAGGAGAGAGAAAAGAAAAAATTAAAAAAAATATAGAAGTTGAGAAGAAAAAAGAAAAAAAAAGGATGAGAAAAAAAAATAGAAAAGAAGAAACAACAATCAAAGTAAAATAAAAAGAGAAATGAATAGAAGTTGAAAGATAAATAAGCATGACGAGTTGTTTAAAAATATTTAAGATATAGAGAGAGGCAAATAGGTATTTGTTCTATCAACATCTACATCTACAATATATTAAAAGTGTGAAGGTTCGTAGAAAAGTGATTCGAACTATTTGTCTTTTATAATAAGATCCTCCTTTAAATAAAATCGTCTTTTTTCCTTTTTCCTCCAATTAAATTTCCCAAAAAATTTAATTATTCAATCTAAGAAAATTCAGTCCATACTTTTTTTTTTCAAATTTGTGTCCTAATTGTTTTTTTTTTCAAATTGGTGTCCTATTTAGTTTATGTGAAAAAAGCTTTTCGGGTGTGACATTTTTTCAATTATTGACTTCAAAATTAAGTAAAGTAAGAAATCATAATATTTGACACTTCTAGATCAAATAGAATTGTACCATATACCAAAAAAAAGTCTAAAACCTTACAACGGTTTCTTCTTCTTTTATATCAACAGACCACATTTACACCTTCTCCTTTGATATCAATAGACGACATGTACGGGCAAATTATTTGGTCAGTGATTTTGAAATTAGATACTAACATATTGGGTTTAAAAAGGCATGCAAAGTTTTTCCTTCATGTAACAGTAACTAGATTTTTTTCTCTTCTATGATCATGTTCATGAAAAGGTTTAAATAATTTTATATTATTAAATTTTATATTTTTTTTTTATTAATAGTGTTGGAAAACTTTAAAAAATTCACCCAAGATCACATGTAAATCATTAGACAGAGATTCGAAATGAGAAAAATAGTAGAAATACTAACTTTGTTCCATTGCAATAACCAAATTAAGAAAATTGAATCTTCTAAGTATTGATACCACTCTTAATTGTTTCTCTCAAAAATGGACAAAAAATAAAAAAGATATGTTATATCTGACTTGGGGATCAATCCTTATATAGTTATCTAAGTTCCTTTTCAGTTGGAAAGGTACCTTTTCAGGAAAGATGATTTTTCAGGAAAGGTACCTTCTCTATAAGTTTCCATCAAACTTTAGAAAAGATCTATGAATTTTCTATAATTTCAATTAAATTCATATTAATAGATATTTACTTTTTGACCCCCAAACTTTAATACTTTATTAGCTCATAAATTGAGCTTCTTTATAGATAGCATATCTATGTATAGTATATTAATATGTGAGTTCACAAAATAGAAATTACTAATAATCTCCTAATTGAACTACTTATATTTCTGAATAATCATACATATATGAAACTTTAGTGCGTCCAAACTTTTGTTATCTTGATTTAAATATCTCAAAATAATTTGATCCTGCGACACTACTAATATAGGATAAAAGCGATCTTCATAACATATATCTGAAACTAAACCTACAAATATCAGCAATATCAACGACACAGATCATATATAAAAATTACATGTAAAATAATCTAAGTCATGCCTATTTTCAAATGGTCCTACATTATCACTTTAATAGTTCAAAATCACTTTTGTTATACCTTATACAAAATTGCAATATAAAGTTAATATCTTTATTTTTTAGAGTTATCACTAAACACACGAAATTCATAGAAATAATAAAAATTGACTCTATAAAAAAATAAACTTTAACATATCAATAGCATAAATAAAATAATAAACTCCAACTTAAAATGGCTCACCATCAAATTTGACAACACTCATATGGGCCATATACCCATGAAATACTTAAAGTGGACAACCTTTTTTGAGTGAATTCGCACTCATCGAGTTTGTACTAATATGCTTAATTGACATAAGATAACTCTGGACTCTTTCTTTTACAACAAAAAACCTAATGTCTATGTTCTTTGCCTTAGACGAACTTTGATTGTTTTTTTAATATAACTCACCAGATTTATTACCACAATATTATGCCACTAACCATATTCATTCTAGTGATAAAGTTTCTTAGCCATATTTCATTATTTGATGCTTCATAGCAAACTACAAATTTGAATTTTATAATAAAAAAAGTCATCAATGTTTGTTTCACATTTTCCCAAGAAACAGCTCTTCTAGTCATCATGAAAATATAATCTGATGTGGATCTTCTACTATCGAGACATCTAGCAAAATCTGAATTGAAATATCCTACAATCTCTATATGATCCGACCTCTGATAAGTAAGCATATAATCTTTTGTTCTTTGAAGATTCCTCATAATTTATTTTTTAATTTTTCAGTGAACCATTTTCGGATTACTTAAATATCACCTAACTTTCTCACTATGTACACTATATATGGATGTGTACATACTTGTGCATACATGAGACTTCCCGCTGCTATGCATATGAAATTTTGACCATTTCTTTTTTCTCTATGTCCAAATTTGGACATTGGTGCAAACTAAATTTATCACATTTTGCTATAGGTGTGTCTCCTAGTGCACAATTTTGCATGCTAAATTTTATCAATATAAGTCTTTTGCGATAGTCCAATAAAATTTCTAGTGCGATCTTTATCGATCTTTATACCTAAAAAAGGACGTCTCACCAAGATCTTTCATTTCAAATTTACTGAATTAAAATTTCTTGGTTTCATGTAATAAACCTACATCACTACTTACCAGTAGAATGTCATCTACATATTGCTTGAGGATAACAAATTTATTTCCACTGAACTTGAGATATATGCACTGATTAATAATGTTTTTCTTAAAATCAAAAGAAGTTATCACCTGATCAAACTTTTTATACCAATGGTGGGATGCCTGTTTTAAATCATATATGGACTTTTTAAGTTTATATACAAAGGTGCTTTGAATTTTGATACTCAAAGGTTTATGATTGCTCCATGTATAAAGTTTCTTCAATGTCTCCATGGAGAAATGCAGTCTTTATGTTCATTTGATAAAGCTCTAAGTCATAATGAATTACAAGTGTCATAATGATTTTAAAGGAGTCTTTCGATAAGACTGACGAAAAAGTCTCTTTAAAATCTATGCCTCCCTTTTGAATAAAGCCCTTGGAAATTAGGTTTTCATTATATCTTTCAATATTACTTTTCAAATAATGTTTGATTTTAAAAATTCATTTACAATCAATTAGTTTAGATCCTTGTGGTAACTCGACAAGATCCCAAGCGCAATTATCTTTCATAGACTTCAACTCATCTTTCATGACTTCAATTTATTTAGCTAAATTTTGACATAATTTTGCTTGACTAACGGTTATAGGATCATCTTTCAATTCCATGTCAAAATCTTGTTCTTGAAGATAAACAACATAATTGTCCAAAATTATATTTTTTTCTGCCAGATATTCTTTTAGGTACTTCAACTTGAGGTTGTTGAACGTGAGATAATATCATTGTATTTTCTCCATAATCCTGATTTACAGGTTGAACACATTCGGTAAAGTAATCTGATCATTTTCACTAGAATTAATATTATCACATTTCTCTTTAAATATAATTTATTTATTTTGATTACTCCCACTAGAATCAACATCCTCAATAAATTTGACATTTTCTGTCTCGAAAAAAAATCTATTCGGGGAGTCGTAAAACTTAAAACCTCTTGATATTTCTAAGTAACCTACAAAGTAGTAACTAATAGTTCTTGAATTCAACTTCTTTTCATTAGGCTTGTAAGGTCTTTCTTCGACTGGACATCCCCAGATATAGATGTGCAAGTGTCTAATACTAGACTTCTTACCAATCCACAACTCGTATGGAGTCTTCGCTACTGCTTTTCTTGGAACTCTGTTTAGTATGTAAATTGCAGTCCTTAATGTTTCTCCCCAAAGTGACTCAAGTAAGGAAGAATGACTAATCATACTTCTTACCATATCCTTAAGAGTTTGATTTCGTCTCTTAGCTACACCATTTTGACTTGAAGTCTCCGACATAGTGTATTGAGGTACAATCTCACGCTCCGTCAAATACTTTACAAAAAGTCTTGAATGTTGTTCACCTGATCCATCGTATCTACCATCGTATTCTCTTCCACGGTCAGATTTGACAGCCTTAATTTTATTACCTAATTGAGTTTCAACTTCAACTTTAAAAATTTTAAAAACATCAAAAGATCGTGACTTCTCATGAATTAAATAGAGATATCTATAACGAGAGTAGTCATCTATAAAGTTAATAAAGTCATAGAAAACGGATCATAAATGTCTATATGTATCAACTCTAAAGGTTCTTTACTCCTATAAGCATCCTTTTTCCTTATATTCCTTTTTTTCCCTTAATATATTCTATATAAATTTCAAAATATGATAAATCAAGGGAATTAAGAATTCATACAAGCCTTTGAATTCTTTGTTTGGTAATATGATCCAATCGTTTATGCCATAACATTGATGGATTTTCATTTGTTAATTTGTGATTAGCATCAAAATTACTTGAATGTAGATTTTCGTTGCTGCGTGAACCTTGTCTGTTTAATTTGTATAACTTACCAATTAGAGTATTAGTTTTAACAATATTAGAATTTAGAGAGATACTACAGATTCCATTTTAATAGAACATTGTATACAGATATGTCCAAACGAAAAATAGAAATTAAATTTAGTCTAAATGAAGGTACAATAAATGTTTCCTCTAATTCCAAATAAAAAATCAGAATGTAATGAAATTCTAAAAACACCAATAGCCTCCACAGCTACTTTATTATTGTTGTCCACATAGATGTATCTTTCAACATCAATCGACACTGGGTTCCTTATGCAATCCTGCATAATGACATTTATGTGAGTAGTTGCATCCGTAACTATCCATCAAGTCTCACTAGGTACCATAGCCAAATTAACTTCTGAACAAACGAAGTTGAGAAGTTTACATTTCTTTTCACGCAAGACAATGTACTTGGTACACTCTTTCTTTAGGGAAAAGACATCATTTCCACCCCATACTATACAAGAAAAGTCTAAGCCACACCTAAATTATATAAGTGACCTATTACACACCTTAACTATATAAAAGTGATATTATTACCTCCCTGCGACCCCCATCCTAAGGCGCGTGTGTTACACTCATTTTAGGCATGTCCAGCCTATTAAATAACAAAAGTAAATGGCTAAAAATATTAAGGGAAAAGGCATCGTTTCCACCCCAAACTATAGTCGAAAAGTCGAATCCACACCTAAACTATATAAGTGACCTATTACACACCTTAACTATAAAAAAATGATACTTTTTACTGACGTGGTGCTGACGTGGCAGCGTGTGTAAAACACTACACCACATGCAAGTGGTGGTAGCCTGACAGGGTGTAAATAGTTTCACTTTTTTATAGTTTAGGTGTGTAATAGGTCACTAGTATAGTTTAGGTGTGGCTTCGACTTTTCGGGTATAGTTTGGGGTGGAAACGATGCCTTTTTCCCTTTCTTTATGTGACCAAGTTTCATACAAGAGAAACATAATGATATTCCTTTGTCTTCAATTTCGTTAGTCTTACTCCTTTTTCGCTTATGTGCAACAGTTTTAATTCTAGAAGTAGATCCCAAATGATCACATTTCATCGACTCTCCTTTAATTCTATCCTCTTCTTGCATACATTGAACTATAAGCTCACTCAAAGTCCGGTTCTTAAAGTTTATACCATTAGACATGAAAATATTATTCATATTGACAAATATAGAAGACATTATAGGATAAAATAAATAATGCTCACAATTAATCATTCGGATAAATCATGTATATGTCCAAATAATTAAATTAAATAAATCTAAAAAAAATAATAAATAAATCAAAAATTATATTTATCACACACACATATATATAAAAGTGGACCCATCTCAGGATACCTAACACAACATTATCATTTAGTCTTTTGACAGAAATAATAATTAATTATACTCTTATACATAATTCATGAACATTGATTACTAAAATGGCCTAACAATATATCTTTCTTTGAACCGGCACATTATTAGCATGTATTACAAATGTATCACATATTTATAACTATCTGTAACCTGACCAAAATAATCTTCTTTAAAATAATTAATTTACATAGATAAAAACATGCTTACATATTCAAAAATAAAATAAAATCTACATAATAGAGATTAGTTTGACAACATATTGCTTCAATCTACTCACTTTTAAATAAGAACCACTCAAAATTTCATCGAGATAAACTCACTGATCCACACCAAATATTTTTCATATACAATACTTTATTACCTCCACTACTTTAAAATGCAATACCAAATAATTATTATTATTATTATTATAACTTAATCAAGCAGCTTGTTTCATTTTTTTTATTAGTAGTAACTAAAAAATAAAAGGAAGAACCAAAAGAATTTAGCACATAATTGAATGTCACTTTTTCTCTTTTTCACAATAAATAATAAATAAAAAAACTTTGATTGGCAGAATACACACAAAGAAATCTTTCATTGTTTTTTGAAATTGGTATCAACATGCCGTTTGCAACAGAAAAAAAAATTGCATGACAAGTATGGCATTCATACCCGCGATCATTATGCACACATAAGCAAATACAGTCCAGAAAAAGTTCAACCACACTTTGTTTCTTATCCGAATCTGATTAAAAAATTATTAAAAGGGAAAAGAGTCAAATATGCCACTGAATTATCAGAAATGGCTCATTTATGTCATTCGTTAAAAGTTGGGCTCATTTATGTCATCGCCGTTACAAAACTGGCTCATCCATGCCATTACTTTTTAACAACCAGTTTTTAAAAATAGCCTTGCCACGTGGCAGCTTATTAGAGGGTCACGTCATTTTTTATTTTTTTAAAAAAATAATTTTCTTTTTAATTTTTTTTATCCATTAAAAAGAATCCACCCAATTTTTTGATCCATTAAAAATTAATTTGATCTATGCTTTTAAAATTTGATTAATTTTTCATGATCAAACACATCTTTAAAGAATTTTTTTTAAAAAAACAACTACTAAAATTTATAACCAAACGCTATTCTAATTAAGCATATAGTATGTCTTAGCATACATGAAATATTTTGTCAGCCGAATGTAAGTAACTTTTTATTTTTTTATCTTTTTATTAAGCATAGAATGACCTCATCAGCATCAGGGGCGGCTCAAGCAAATTTATGGCCTAAGGCAAAAATCAAACGAAGGCCTTGCGTTTTATTTTTTTATATAAATTTTTTCTTTTTTCTATAAATAGTATTTAATAAATTTCTTAAAATTTGTAATTTATTATTACTAAAAAAAAATAGTCCCCTCAAATTTTGGGGTCTTAGGCGGCCGCCTTTTCTCCTAAAGGGTTGAGCCGCCCCTAATCATGATTCAACATTTGTACATAACACTTCATGCATCATCATTTATCATTGCAAAAACAAGAAGGCGATATCATGCCGACATATATAGTATACGTAGAGTTGGCAAAATGAGAAGCTAACTATTAATAATATAATAATAATATTTGATGTTTATGTATCCCTTCAGTTTCAACTGAAAAATGACAAAAGCTTTAGCTAACGTAAATCTTTTTAAAAAAAAAGTGATAAAAAGCGTGGAGTGTATACTCTCTCCGTTCCCTTTTAGTTACTCGCCCGTCAATTTAAATAGTTATTTTATTATAATATATTTATTAAATGATGTTTACTATTGTATTTGAAATTAATTTGAAGAAAAAAATAATTAATATTAAAGGTAAAATATGAAAATAATCTTAATATGTCAAAAATGACAAAAAAACGAATCGAACAAGAATGTTTTAAGAATATATTCATAAAAAAATAATCAAATTTTAAAAGCATAGATCAAACTAATTTTTAATGTATCAAAAAGTTGCGTGAATTCTTTTTAATGGATCCAAAAGAAATTTTAATTTTTTTTAAAAAAAAAATTAAAAAAAAAATTAAAATAAAAAATGACGTGCCCCTCTAATAAGCTGTCACGTGGCTAGACTGTTTTTAAAAACCATCTGTTAAAAAGTAATGGCATGGATGGACCGGTTTTGTAACGGTGATGTCATGAATGAGCCCAACTTTTAACGGATGGTATAAATGAGTCATTTCTGATAGTTCAGTAGCATATTTGAGTCTTTTCCCTTATTAAAAACACGTCTAACAAGACATTGTGGCAATACAACTTGTTGAAAACTTTAAAGAATTCACCCAAGATCACATGTAAATCATTAGACAGAGATTCGAATCTAGAAGAATAGTAGGAATACTAACCTTGTTCCATTGCAATAACTGAATCAAGAAATTCGAATCTTCTAAATGTTGATATCGTTCTAAACTATTTCTTCTCAAAAATGGACAAAAAAGAAAAGTATTATGTTATATCTGACTTAGGTACCAATCCTAGTAGCCTAAATGCCTTTTCAGTTTAAAAAGTATTTTTTCAGGAAAAATGCCTTTTCCGGAAAGGCGCCTTTTCAGAAGAGGTGTCTTCTTCTAAGTTTAATGTGAATATATTTTTTATTTTAGTCGAATTGGAGTTCAAAGAAGAAACTGTAACAAGCCTAAGAAGAGAAACTTTTTGTTAGAATATATATTCAGTTTATTGTGAAGTAAGAATTTGCATGTTATCCATCTGCAATGATCCTTTTAGCTTCATCTTCTTGACATATTTTATGACAAATAAGATATAGTGAGTAGGCTAAACAGCTCGAAATATCAGGTGTATATTAATTTCTCTAATTTTTCCCGTGTTGTTCTATTTCTTGTCCTTTTTTGACCTTTTTTTTTTTTGATAAATGAAGATTTTACCATAAAGAACTCCTGATACGAGTATGTGCATCAACATGCACATAATGCATTTGGATCAGTAACTTTTTTTGTGATGGATATTTTGCCTTGAGGTTGTGCTGTAAATGTTCAAATTTGAAGTTGACTCTTCATCATAGTTTATGAGTAATTTGGGGTTGAAATCCCTACTCTTGGTATTAAAGAGATTCTCATGAATATATTGTAGGTAAAGTCTATATATTATATGTTTAATTTGACATCTAATTGTTATAGACGAGAAGTTTTGATTCTTGATATAACTATATTTTGAGGAGAATTAAATTAGACAAGAAATGGCACAATTTCATATTATTGAGGACATGAATTTAGATAGAAGGGTCAGTAAGAAGATAATATATATATTAGGGTAGAAGGTTAATAAGTATGAAGTATCATCTTGCTTTTCATGGAGTTTAGCTTTAGTGGTACGTGTTGTAGCATATTTTTTTCATTATCCATCCGGTGTTCGGTACATGAAGATTTCACATGCCTTTCTTGATCTGATCAAGTGGCTTGATGAATGAATAAATTCATAAAGTGCTTATAAGTGCTTGCTTTTAGGCTAAAATAATAAAAATAAGTCAAAAGTCATTAAGTTAAGATTTTTAAGTTAATTTTTGGCTTAT
Source organism: Capsicum pubescens (assembly GCA_030864215.1). Lineage (NCBI taxonomy): Eukaryota > Viridiplantae > Streptophyta > Magnoliopsida > Solanales > Solanaceae > Capsicum > Capsicum pubescens. Next base: position 197,895,557 of record CM061547.1, on the reverse strand, counting down.
AAATTAAAAGTTAAAACTGTCAGCATATTAACAAATTGTATAACCTAAGCAATCTAATATGTAATCCTACCAATCATTCAGGAATGTTGAACTTAATGATTTTCACATTAAACAAATTAAGTAATTCAGTAAAGAATTACTTACCTGAATTCTCTGTGGTTTTAGTGGAAGCACACCAAGAGCAGAACGTATGAGAAGACCCCTTTTATAATATGGAGAGCAAACAGTTATATTTTCACGTTCCATCAACGTGATTTGTAGAAAAATGATCTGAGACTGAGATCAAGCCTCTCTGATGGGAGATCTTTATATATGATAGTAAGCATTTGTATATGAGGCTAAGCCTATCCGACGGGACGGTCCATGAATCAATGGAACTATCTGAGTTTCTTACTGATATAAATGACTGTACCACACGGTCTTGACTTTTGAAGATTGATACTGAAACTGCAACTGTGGGAAGTAATCACTTAACCAACATGCCCCGACCTATCACAGGTGGGGTCCAACCTGTAACCCCAGCTGGAAGGGCATTAATACCGTACCACGGGTAAAGACTCACTCTCGGGTCAAGCCTCTCTGATGGGACGACCCTCGCAGGAAGTCGGCCTGAGGCAATATAATAGTCAACCTTTCTGACGGTGACAACCTCTATTGATGGGGACTCCTGTATCCTGCGCTGGCTACGCAGTTCTAGAGTTTAGGGATTGCTACTAATGACTCCAGACTCTCTCTATGATGGGAGGAATCGCCATCCCTTCCCTCGCTCGGTGCTAGTTTCTACTCCCAACTGAAAGACTCTCACTGAATCCTTAGAATGAACATAATAAAGCTGAATTTGTTTACATGATCATGTTTCTCAAATGATCTGGCTGAAATACGTTGAGATCACTTGGTTCTGTGTCTGACAGAAACAATATCGAACCACGATATCTGACTGATGATACATAGCTTGATTAGATTATTCAAATTATTTCTGATATTAGAATTAAATCACTTGAGTTCCATTAGGACTGGGATGAGTACAGGTCTGAGGCTAAATTACTAGCGATATAGAGATTACAGAGATAACTGAGATTACTGAGCTTTATTAAGCTTCGCACTTGTCTGAGGACACAAATTTCTATAGTTCACTGAGTTCTTAAAATCATGGCTCGGTTGGAATTATCAAGAAACTGACATGGGCTCTAGACAAAAGCTCTATTTTCGGGTATAAATACCCCCAAGACTCGATAACATAGAAGTAAAGCATCATCATTCATTCAAGCATATTCATAAGAAACTCAGAAATCATGCCATATATTCAATTTTACAATCATTAGAACAACGCCTCAAGACTCCAAGGATTCACAAACGTCTATTCATCATCAAAACTACCAAGGGATCACTCTAAGCATTTTAGAATCTAACATACTTTCCCCCTCACAAACCTTACGGCATCGCATCTATCATTTAGGAAATATAAACCTCTATTCACCATTATGATTACCAAAGGATCGCTCCCAATATTTAGTGGGGGTCATCAATATTGATTCATCGTCACAAACTACCTTAAGGAAGACATGCTATTAAATTATACCCCATTCAATGAAGTCTTGCATCAAGTACTTCACACCTATATCGGTCTCGACATATATCTAGATATCATGAGATTTCGGGAAAACTTCACACTATCATGTCATTACTCTCTTTCTAACCACTTAGCATGTATCAAAACTTAAAATAAATCAAAGACCACTCACTTGGGAGATTTACCGCTATTTCGTCTCAACTTACTCACTACGGTCTTTCGACAACCACTAGACTTGTCCGGTTCTACACCTACTCGGATATTTCGTATTATTATTATGCCTCATTCCGCTCACTAAGGTATTTTATCAAACACTAGGTGTGCATGGATTAGCCCACAACTTTGGGTTTCCCCTTTAACATACTACAATGCCCCTTTATGCTTCACCTCAGCCTTTCATCCAACCTATGGGGTGCATACTCTGCTTATTCAACCATCTCTACACCCTAATGTCATGAACACCTGACATAGACACCAACTTCAAAAAGGCTCATCACAACATCACATAAATTCCACATACTAGGGTCAAAGACTATAAATCTTGCAAACAATCATGAATCCAAACTCAAAAACACAAGTAACATCAACTTCAACTCATTCAAATCATGGAATATCACAAAACATAAAATCCTTAAGTTTAAAAAAATGGTAATTGAGCTTCTGGGATGAAAGGAACCCAAGAATCAACATCTACATACCTGGGAATTTCTTTTCTTAAAGGCTCTTGAAAGGAGTTCTTGATTTCTCTAGATCCTTCTTGATCTCTCTTGAATTTTATGAAAGGAGACGAGAGTATTTTGATTTTGAAAACCCTAATTTTTTATGGACAGTCAGGTCGACCTTCACTACACATTGGGGCATGTCGGTTATAGTTAGCTCCCACAGTATCTGTTAAGTATTCAGCACAAAGTTCAGTTTCAAGTTTGCTTGACCATAGCATATTGTTATCAGTAATTCAGTATTAGTACTTCAGTTTACAGACTATATTAAAATCCTGTTTTATTCTTGGTCATGCATTCTCAGATTTTATAGCTTTTATTCATTCATACTCAGTTACCTCATGCTAGTCAGTTAGTTATTATCTTATTGATATAACCCATCCATTTTATCCTAATCTCATCTCATATACATTACATTTAAAGTACTGATCGCATACTCATTTTTTGCGCTATGGTATCTTATATTATAGGTTTGGATGCTCGAGTTCCCGATCGTACTTAGATAATCCAGCACATCAGCAGTAGTAGCAGTGGTGAGTACTAATATATCAAGGACCATTAATGTTTATTTCAATGTTTCAGCTCAGTAGTCAGTCAGAGTTAGTTGGGGGCTTGTCCCATCAACTCCTCAGTCGTTAGAGATATTTCAAATTATTTAAGGCAGTTAGTCAGTTTATTAGTTCTTATTGTTAGTCTTCTTAGTATTATTTTTAGACGCTTTCAGAACTATGATTTAAATCAAATATTTTAGTATTTAAAACATTAAGGCATTTTTATTCAAATTTTGCTCATGCTATTTTGTTATTGATTTTATTCAGTGCTCATAGCAAGTACCAACTCATGGGTTAGCTTATGGTCTCTCAGGACTATAAGCACCGTGTGGCATCTAGGGTTTATTTATGGGGCATTAAAAACTTAATATCAGAGCCTAAGGTTTTAAAGTATCCTACGGAGTCAGAAATCTGCATTGAGTAGAGTTTTGTTAATGGGTGTGAAGTGTGCCACACTTATGGACAGGAGGATACAAAATGTTTTAGGAAAAGTTTCCCTTCTTTCAGTATTCATGTCATGAGAATGAGCATAAGTTCTAATTAAAATCTCTTTCTAATTCAATCATCCTTTCGGTTACAGAACATGCCTCCTAGAAAGACTAATGGAAGAAGAAATGGGAATCAACTGGCACTTCCGCCCATTCAGGAAGATCCCCTAAATGAGCATGTCTCTCATGCTGAGTTCGGAGCTATATTCACTACTCTGTCTCACTCTGTGGCAGTTTAGAATAATTAGCAAGCTGTTATCCCAGCTAATATAGTGGCTAATTCAATTGCATCTAGGATTTGAGACTCCACCCAAATAAACCCCCCTCAGTTTTTGGGATACAAATATGATGATAATCTATAGGAGTTCCTTGACATACTTATGAAGGTAAAATACATTATGGGCATGACTTCTAGTGAGACTGTAGAGTTTGTTGCTTCTGTAGGATATAGCTCACACCTGGTATAAGTAGTATAAGGGCGATAAAGGCCTAGATGCAGGGCCTGTAGAGTGGGAGGAGTTTGTTACAACCTCTTTAGATAGATTCTTCCCTTTATAGTTGAGGGAAGCTAAGGTGCTGGAGTTTATTAATTTGAAGCAGGGTATTATGAGTGTAAAGGAGTATTTACTCAAGCTTACTCAGTTGGCTAGGTATGCTCCTTATATGGTGTCTAATAATAGGTTTAGATTGAGTAAGTTTATGTCTGGTATATCTAATAGTGTGGTCAAGGAGTATAGGACCGCAATGTTGATTAAGGAGATGGACTTGACTAGGCTTATGGTCTATACTCAGAAGATTGAGGAGGAGAATATTAAGGATAAATAAAGAGAGAATAAGAGGGCTAGGATAAGTAGTTTTAACTGTACCCAACCACGATCAGAGGGTGGTAACTATCCTTAATTCTATTAGAAATCTTCTGCCCCAGCTTCGTCTTAGACTACTGCTCCAATGCCAAGGTTCAGAAATGGTAATCAGGATAGGGAGCCAGGCTCTAAGACTCATGGTAGTGTGAAAAGTGGTAGGACTAATCTACTTTGACATAAGTGTGGTAGAAATCATCAAGGTTTGTGTAGGGATCCTAGTGACGCGTGTTTTAGGTATGGCAAGCTGGCCACAAAATGAGGGAGTGTCTAATAGGTATGTGGAAAGATAGGAATGATCCCTAGCATGGTCAGGCTAACTCTTCAGCTGCACCAGCAGGTCACCCAACTCAGTAGGGCTCCATTTCTAGTAAAACTATAGGTCAGTGCTAGAATAGATTGCATAACCTCCAATCTTGTCATAATTAGGAAATTTTTCCTGATATGGTTACGGGTACGTTACAGGTATTTTATTTACATATTTATGCTTTGCTAGATCCTAGGGATTCACTCTCTTTTGTAACCCCTTATATAGATGTAAACTTTGGAGTCAGTCCCAAAACCTTAACAGAACCCTTCTCAATGTCTACCCCAGTAGGTGTCTCTATTGTAGCTAGGCAGTATGTAGAAATTATCCGGTTATAATATCCCAAAAAGTCACTTTAGTTGATCTTGTGGAGTTAGAGATGAATGATTTTGATGTCATTCTCGACATGGATTAGCTTCACTCATGCTATTCTTAAGTTGAATGTAGAAATAGAGTTATTCAGTTTAAGTTTCAGATGAACTAGTTATTGAATGGAAGGGTAGTACTTTAGTGCTTAGGGATCAACTTATTTCGTACCTTACAACGATAAAAATAATATCCAAGGGGTGTTTTTACCATATTTTTCGAGTTAAAGACTCTAATTCTGAGGCTCCCAATCTCGAGTAAGTTTCAGTAGTGAGGGAATTTGTAAATATGATCCCTAAAGATCTTCCCAGAGTTCCTCCTGAAAGTGAAATTGACTTCGGAATAGACCTTCTTCCAGATACCCAACCTATATCTATTCTTCCTACAGAATGGATGCAGCCGAGCTTAGGGAATTGCAAGAATAGTTGAAAGATCTCCTAGATAAGGAATTTATAAGGCCAGTGTTTCCTCAAGGGCACTCTAGTCCTTTTTGTATGAAAGAGAGATAGTTCTCTCAGAATATCCATTGATTATCGTTAGTTGAATAAAGTCACCATCAAGAATAAGTACCCACTCCCCAGAATTAATGACTTTCTCGACAAACATTAGGGTGCTAGTTACTTCTCAAAGATAGACCTCAGATTCGGCTATCATCAGCTTAGAGTTAGGGAGTGTCAAATTCCAAAATTAGCTTTCAGAACCCGATATGGTCACTTTAAATTTCTAGTCATGTCCTTTGGACTAACAAATGACCCAATAGCTTTCATGGACTTGATGAAATGAGTGTTTAATAAGTACTTGGACATGTTCATTATAGTCTTCATTGATGGTATTTTTTTCTATTACCGTAGTGAAAGCAGTCATGCAGACTACCTCAGAATTGTATTGCAGACTCTTAGAGCCCATTAGTTGTTTTCCAAATTCACTAAATGAGAATTTTTTCTAAGATCAGTATCTTTCCTTAGCCATATTATTTTCTATAATGGCATTAGAGTTGACCCTCAAAAGATCGAAGCTAAGGAAGTCGGTTAGAGATCAGAAAGTAGATGTTTTCTCCCAATGGGGAGATGGTGTGTGTAACCCCTCGAATCTGGTACCCAGAATACTACACGGTGCTCATGATCCCAAAGGACCACAAGCTAACCCATGACGGATATCTGTACCTGAACACTGCATAATATACTGTATAAAAGCAAAAATAGTAGGCTGAAATATGCCATAAGGTTCAAAACTAATAAATATCTGATAAAAACATATTTGAATAATGTGGTATGATATTACCAAAACTCAAAAAATGTCTAAAAACATCTAGTTTGGGGTATGTCCCCAACTAACTCCAACTACTAAAATAAACTAAGTACTAAAATGATAAAATAATGCTCATGTCCTAGAAGGATGAGGACTCACTGTTGACTTTGACTGCTGAATACTAGAATGCTACTGATGCTCTGGAGCTCGTGCTTCTGAACCTATGGTATAAAACACCATATCGTAAAAGAAAAGTATGCGTCATTACGATTGAATGTACTGGTATGCAAGTGAGGTAGGCTGAATGCAAGGGTTTATATGCATGAACAATACTGATTGACTGAGTAAAATGAATGTGGGAATACATGTATGAATACATAATTATAAATGATATTGTGACAATACTGATTACTGATCCTGAATATTGATAACATGGATTTCTAATAACTAATATAACAGATACTGAGCGGCTGTGTCTGACAGTCTAGGTTCTGATGGAACTAGCTGAGTTCCATACTGAGCTGAGTGACTATTTATAACAACCCTAAATTTTATAAAACTATCTGAGTTCTATTACTGAGACTAAGACTGTAACTGTGGGAAGTAGTCATCTAACCGACATGCCCTAAATAAATCAATATAACTAGGTTGGAGTCCAATCTGTAACCCCAATTGGAAGGGTGTTAATACTGCGCCACTGGTAAAGACAAGCTGTGAGTGGACCTCATCTGATAGTGTCCTTAAAAGAGAGCAGTGGGACCCTTATCTAATAGTGTTTATCCACCTCATCAACCCTCATATGTCAGTGTTGATATCTCAAACTATGTTGGCTACATATTTTTGGAATGCAAGGATTGCTACTAAGGATTACACCCTCAACTGTCAGTATGTGTGTCCTCATCCTTGGTTTCATTCGGTGCTAAATACTACTCTCATCTAAATAGACACTGAACATGATTAACTGAAATGAACTGTACTGAGCTCATTGAGTTCCATTGACTGATGAAATACTACTCAGATTACTGAAGTACTGAGCTTTCTTATAGTACTGGGATTACTGAGTTTACTGAGTTTTCCTGAGTCACATGATTAACTGAATTCTACTGAACATGTCTTGACTGGGGATATCTTGAGAACATAACACTGGCTCTAGGCACACAGCTAAATTGTCGGGTATTAAATACCTCTAGGACTCGATAACATAATATGTAAATTATGACACAATCCTAAAAGCCCAACAATGGCTATATACTCACAATTCATTCTTTAAGACATTACAACGAACACTTGGGGTGTATCACTTGTACATGAATGGGGAATACATAATTGCATACTATATCGTGGCATTAATCCATTCTCATGCACAGTTTATCAAACACTTTCATATAAACTAATCAAGGAATTTTTTCTTCTCTTATTAGTTCACATAGGTAATTCATCAAGAACATAATGAGCATAGTATATGTAGACAACATTGCACGACAAGTAAACATCATGATTCAATACTAATTTCACAATTCAAGGGTTTAATCATGGGTTCACATGAATCTACTCATATAATAACTAATTCCACATAAAATTTATCACCAAACATGGATTAGAATTCAATTGGTCATTATCAACATGAACAAAAGCAAACCCAATATAGGATTTATAAAAATTCATATACTTAAACTTTGAAAAGAGATTCTTGAGCTTCATGGGTGAAAGGAACCCATGAATCAAAACTTGACATACCTTGATGGTAAGTTTCTTGAAGTTCTTGGAGAGATTCTTGGAATTGGATTTGATTTCTTGAAATCTAGGGTTTTGTTCTTGGGAGAAAATGTTCTTAATTTGGGAAGAAAGTGAGTAAATAATGATTTGAAATGTTTTTAGGGATTAAATCCCGCACCTGAACGTGTTAATACCTTGGAAAAAGACCAATTTATCCCTGGATGAAATATTTATTTTTTATTAAAATTTCCCGATTTGGCAGGGTGGCGCAACGCGGTCCTATCATACCGTGTCACTGGAATTTGAAAACTGGGAAATTAGGAGATGGAGCGATGCAGAGCTATCGCGTTGACACTTTGTTTGTGACCTAGAAGTTTGGTGCGACGTGGAGACATCGTGGAGATTCATTGGAAAAACAAAAATTGGAATTTAGGAGCCCTCCACGACGCGGTGTAATCGCAAAGTCTTACTGGAAACTGACAAATGTCATTTTGGCTTATGGTGCGACGCGCCACTGGCTGAAATGATGGTGTTTTACGACTGAAATTTTAAATTGCTATAACTTCTGACCCGATTATTGGATTTAGGCGAATTTGGTATCGATAGAAAGATTATTCAATTTCCCACACAAAAAAATTGAAAATCTTGAAACTTCCACATATATAAAAGTGTATTCATCTTTAAATCATGTCTTTAATATTTTCGAAATAAATTTAAGCTAGGTAGAATTATGGGGTATTACAATATCTCCCCCTTGGGAACATTCATCCTTGAATGAAACTAACTGAGTTGGGAGAAATGATAGACTAAAGTACATACTGAATATGAACAATTGAAACATGATTTCATGTCTGATATAATTGATAAGCTGAATGTATTATACTGAATATACATATTTAATGCATGAATACATGACTAAACTGACACATGAATGCATGAATGACTATGCAATGGTAATTGATACCAAGTTTATAATAGAATTTTGAACATGAACTGAACGCCAAGTTGTAACTGAAATCTGAACATGAAACTGAAAGGCTTAAGGAAAGTTGTTACCTTTGGCTGAGTCGTAATTAGTGGAGAAGAGGTAAGGATACTTGGTATGCATGTATGCTTCTTCTTCCCAAGTAGCTACCTCAACGGACTAATTTTTCCAAAGGAACTTGACTAGAGGGACTCCTTTGTTCCATAGTCTGGGAGTCTGATAGTCAAGAATTTTGACCGAAATCTCTTCAAAAGAGAGGTTGTTCTGAATATCTATACTCTGAATAGGGACTACATCTGATGGGTCACCTATGCACTTCTTAAGCAAGGACACATGAAGCACTAGATGCACTGAAACAAGATCTGAAGGCAATTCGTGCTTATAAGCTACTTTGCCGAAGTGACTGAGATTTTTTAAGGGACCGACATATCGGGGACTGATCTTTCCCTTCTTGCCAAACCTCTTCTATCCCTTCATGGGAGAGATTTTTAGGTACACATAATATCTAATATCAAACTTGAGATCCTTTCTGTGCATATCTGCGTATGATTTCTGTCGGCTCTGAGCTGTCTTGAGCCTCTCTCTGATTAACTAATCTTAATCTAAGGTATCAAAGACCAAGTCAGGCCCTAATACTGCGGCCTCACTGACTTTGAACCAACCGATTAGAGATCTGCATCTCCTTCCATAGAGAGCTTCGAACGGAGCCATCTGAATACTGGAATGATAGTTGTTGTTGTATGCAAACTCAATCAAAGGAAAATGGTCATCCTTACTACCCTTGAAATTAATTGAACATGCCCTTAGAATATCTTCCTAGGTATGAATGGTCCTTACTACTTGACCATATGTATGAGGGTGAAAGGTTGTACTGGGATAAACTCGGGTACCATGTCTCTTTTGGAACACTTTCCAGAAATGAGAGGTGAACTAGGCACCTATATCTGAGACAATAGGCAATGGAATTCTTTGCAATCCAACCAACTCCCTGATATAGAGTTTGGCATAATACTCGGATGAATAAGAAGTATGGACTAGAAGAAAATGAGCTGATTTGGTCATCCTGTCTACAATGACCCAGACTAAATCATGCTGATGACGAGTATGAGGAAACCCCATCACAAAGTCCATGTTCACTTCTTCCCACTTCCAAGAAGAAATATTGAACTATTTCATAGACCTACTAGACTTCTAATGCTCTATCTTAACCTGATGACATATAAAACACTTAGCCAAAAACTCTGCAATATCTCTCTTTATCCCACTCCACCAATAGATCTCCCGCAAGTTGCGGTACATCTTAGTAGCCCCTGCATGAATGGAGTAGCGCGCACCACGCGCTTCTGCAAGAATTTGTTGCCTCAAGTCATCTACACCTGTCACAAAAAGATGACCCTGACAACGCAATACACCATCTCCTCCTTGGGAGAAAACCTCAACCTTCTGATCCTTAACTGACTCTTTTTACTTGACTAGACTGGGATCTCTATCTTGCTTTTCTTTCACCTCGGAAACTACAGATGATTCTGAACTACTATAAACCCATATATCACCCTCTTCTGTATCGACTAAGCGAACACCTAGTCTGGCAAGCAAGCTGATGAAATTCCTGAGCTAACTTCTTACTATCCTCAACATGAGCAACACTACCCATAGACAGTTTACTGAGAGCGTCGTCCACTACGTTGGCCTTTCCCAAATGATAAAGGACACTTATGTCATAATCTTTCAAGAGCTCTAACCACCTTCTCTGATGAATAGTCAGATCTTTCTGAGAAAAGATATACTAAAGGCTCTTATGATCTATGAACACATCTACATGAAATCCATATAGATAATGCCTCTAAATCTTTAAGGAAAATACAACGGTTGCTAACTCAAGATCATGAGTAGGATAATTTTTCTCATGGGGTTTAAGCTGTCTGGAGGTGTAGGCTATGACCTTACCATGATTCATGAAGAAACAACCCAAACCTACTCTAGATGCATCACAATACACTACGAAACCATCTGAACCATTTGGAAGAGCCAAAATTGGAGTTGAGGTTAGTCGAGTCTTCAACTCCTGAAAACTCTTCTCGCAAGGATCTGACCACTGAAACTTGACTTTATTCTAAGTCAATCTATACATAATGGATGTAATAAAAGAAAATACCTCAACAAACCATCTATAATAGCCGGCCAAACCCAAGAAACTCCTGATATCTGATGGAGAGACAGTTCTGGGCCAATTTCTTATTGCTTTAATCTTTTGAGGATCTACTATAATGCCACCACCAGAAATGATATGACTAAGGAAAGATACTAACCTGATCCAAAATTCATACTTACTGAATTTGGTGAATAGTTGATGATCTCTAAGAGTCTAAAGTACAATTCTGAGATAGTTTACGTGATCATGTTCACTGTGGGAATAGACAAGAATATCATCTATGAAGACTATGTAAAAAACTTCCAAGTACTTCTTGAACACACGGCTCATCAAGTCCATAAAAGTTGTAGGGGCATTGGTAAGACCAAAGAATATGACTAGGAATTCGAAGTAACCATACTAAGTTTGTATTTTTAGAATGTCATATTCCCTGACTCAGAGCTGATGATAGCCTGACCTGAGGTCTATCTTAGAGAAATAGCTGGCACCCTAAAGTTGGTCAAATAAGTCATTAATTTGTGGAAGTGGATACTTGTACTTGACCGTGACTTTATTGAGTTGATGGTAATCAATACATATTTTAAGAGAGCCATCTTTCTTGCACACGAATAAGACTGGTGCGCCCCACGGGAACTCACTTGGTCTGATGAATCCCTTATCTAAGAGATCCTTCAACTGCTCTTTCAGTTCTTTGAGTTCTGATGGTGCCATTCTGTATGGAGAAATAGATATAGGCTGAGTATCTGGAAGAAGATCAATGCCGAAGTCTATTTCCCTTTTGGGAGGAATTCCTGGAAGATCTTCGGGAAATACATCTGAATATTCACTTATGACTGGGACTTATTCAAGACTGGGAGTTTCGAAACTAGAATCCTTAATATGAAAAAAATGATAGACACATCCCTTAGATATCATTTTCCATGCCCGAAGGTAGGAAATAAGATGACCTCTGAAAGCTGAAGTACTACCCCTCCACTCTAGCACAGGTTCATTTAAAAACTGGAATTGGACTATTCTGTTTTTGCAGTCAATTGTGGTATAGAAGGAATGAAGCCAATCCATGACAATAATGACATCAAAATCAGTCATCTCTAATTTAACTAAGTCTGCTGAGCTAACTTTCTGAAATATCATAATCGGGCAGTTCCTGTATACCCATCGGGCAATGATGGTTTTACCCACTGGGGTAGATACTAAGAAGGGCTCTGCTAGAATTTTGGTACTGACTCCGAAATCAACTGCTATATGAGGAGTAACAAATGGCAAGGAAGCTCCTGAATCTAGCAAAGTGTAAACATGCAAATGAAAGATCTGTAACATACCAGTAACTATATCAATAGAATTTTCCTAATCTTTCCGGTACTGAAGAGAATAAATTCTATTTGGGTGTTGCCCACTAGTAGCACTGAAAGTGGCACCCTGCTAATTTGGGCGACCGGACTGGGTTGAGGAACGGTTCTGCTGACCCTGATAACCTGGCTGGGGAAAATCTCTGACTCTGTGGCCTAGCTTGCCACATAAAAAATAGACATAACTGCCATCTCTGTAAGTACCCTTGTAGTTCTTAATACAAGTCTGACAAAGGGGATTAGTTCGGGCATTGCTGACATTGCCCTGAGACTTAGAGCCTGGCGCACTGTCTCTATTGCCATCTCAAAATTTTGGCACTGGAGCACCATCTTAAGAAGGAGATGGAATGAATAACTTAGGACGGAAATAGGAACGGTTTCCTTTCTATGACTTAGGATGAGCAAATTTGAAACTACCTATCCTTGCTCTCTTATTCTGCCTGTAACACCCCGTAATTTGGGCTAGAACAAAAACTGTCATTTTTACGTGTAGATGTTGCAAAATCCATAAATCCTATGAAAATTTGGTATGTTAATAAATTATGTAATATGGGAACCTATTTGAGCATAAATGGAGATCATAGAGGTCCCCTAACTCAAGGTCAAGTTGAAAGCTTTCCTATCGTTTCAGCTTTAGTGAGCGTCGAAACTTGAGTCCCCTTAAATCGACCATAAATCCTTGTATATGATGATAAGGTTGTATATTATATATCAAATGAAATCTCTTTGAATTATATTTCCAATGATATCAATTTCTCCTAAATACAATACCGGACCAAAAAGTTATGCCCATTTTACTCCAGCATGTCAGCCTGGAAAACTGAGTGACGAGATTTCTGATAACTTATCACGTTTCTAACAACTTATCAGGAAATGTCGTCAGCCTTAGGAAGAAACCCATAAATTCCATCCCCAAGTGATGACATTTGTGATAACTTATCACAAGTGTGATGGCTTATTACAAATGTTGTCACCTTTAGGCAGAAATCTATAAATTCCAGCCCGAAGTGATGATATTTGTGACGACTTATCACAAATCTGATGGCTTATCACAAATGCCGCTAGCCTTAGGCACAAATCCACAAATTCCAGCACCAAGTGATAACATATGTGACGACTTATCACAAGTCTGACGGCTTATCACAAAAGTCGTCAGCCTTAGGCAGAAACCTATAAAATCCAACTCCCAAGTAACGATATTTCTAACGACTTATGACAAGTTTGACGGCTTATCAGCCTTGGTCATCAGCCGAGATTTTTAGCAATTGGGAAGCGGTTTAGTTAGGGTATTTTGGTCTTTTTCCTTCACTTCCCAGTACTTATAACCCTCAAGGAACGTATTTTTCTCCTATTCTCCTTAGTTAAACATCTCAACATTCTCTAAACACCTTCAACAACAAGGTTAGGGTTTCTTTCAAGATCAAGCCCCAAGATCAAGAATTCAATAACTTCTCCAAGAACACTCTAGAATCAAACACCACCATCCTAGAACTTGCAAGAAAAACCTTCAAGAAAAACTTTCAAGGCTTCAAAAGTCATCTTGTTCAACCAAATAAAGCTAAATAAGGTATGTGAGTTTTGAACAAGAACATCCTTTTGTTCTTGTACCCAAAATTTTTAGTTTTTCTAAAATAATTTCATATTTTCAAGATGAATTCCTATTATTTTTCTATATTTATAGTTTTTTAGATTATGGAATTGTTCAAGTCTTGAATTGCATGATTATTTTGTTTAATTATGATATAATTAGAGAGTTCATGATATAAATTATACATTCCTATATTGATTTCATATTTTCAAGTATTCCCAAGACTTGTTGTTATGAGTTGAGCCTTATTGTTGAATTATGAGTTTTGAGAATGAGTTGTTGATAACTTTTAAAGAATTGCAAGAAGTATGTTCATATTTCCATTATTATGAGATATTTAAAGCTTTAATGATAAGTCTATCAAGATTTTAAGAAAGAAGTGAGTTTTGACCCTAAGGTAAGAAAGAAATCCACATTCTTGATTTTGAGATAAAGGGAAAGCATTTTAACTCCCATCTCATGTTATTGAAGTGTTTTTAAGTAGATTTTCTAAAGTTCTGAGCTAACTAAGGGAGTAGTATTTTGCATCGAGTTGGGCTTGATTCCGAGGTCTCATGCCCCAGAACTACGTGCCCCCGTAGGTTCTTAATATCCCCCAAGTGGGTTAAGACAGTGATCACTAAAGTTAAGGTTCTATCCGATGGCAAGGATAGAACAACTCTCCCCAACTTGGGTAAGACGTTGGACTCCATGTAGCTCACATGGTTTATGTCATTTAGAAGAAACTCCCAAAGATGTCCCCCACTCTTGTAATAGTTTTATTGATTTAAAGTATTGAGACAAAGAGGTTACTATAGGGAATGAGTTTTTGATTTCATATAGCCTACAAGTTTTGAGAATAAGTGGAGAATACAGATTTTAGATGCACGTTAAATGACTCATGAGATTTATACATGTTTCATTATTCATGATTTATGAGATTTATATTTTAGATATTATTCAAACTATGTGAGTCATTTATGTCAGCATGCATAATTTTATAAACTATGATGATATTGAGATATTGTTTACTTATTGCATGTCACCCCCATATACTCAGTACATTTCCAAAGTGCTGATCCACATATACAACTATGTGCTACATTGTCTCATAATGTAGGTACAAGACTTAGTATGCACATTCAGATTTAGTCAGCTCGTAACTTTAGTTCAGCAGGTGATGAATCCTTTTAATTCAAGGGTTTGAGCCAGATAGACAGTTTGAGCAGTTCATTATTTTCCTATTTCATTCGTATTGAGTCGGGATAGTTGGGAGTCATGACTCGGCTATCTAAATATAGTACTAGTAGAGTCTTCATAGACAGTAAGTAGAGTTAATATACTCAGTTTCATTTTTATTTTGGTAAAAGCAGAGTTGTAATCTTGTAATGTTCAGATTTGTATTGATCAATTTCAGAAAAATTTTATGTTCTCGTAGATTTTATATAGATTTCATCATTTTATTCAGTTGGTTATGAGTTATGCCAGTAGAAGGGTTACCTTGGGGTCGCTTGTGACCCTAAGCACCGTGTGACATCTCTAGACAGGATTTTGGGGTATTACAAACTTTGTATTAGAGCATAGAGTTCAAGTGTCCTAAGGTGTCTGTGAAGCCGTGTCTAGTAGAGGCTTGCGGAATGGTACAGAGACGTCTGTACTTTTCTTTGAGAGGCTACAAGGCACTTAGAAAATGTCTCCATTCTTTCAAGTCTCAGATCGTTCTATAGAAAGGTTCTCTAAGAAACTTATACAAATTTTGATCTTACTCTATCCGACCCATCTCTACCTTATTTTCAAGGTATCAAAAATAGTTAAGCTTAAATCTTTACAGAGAGTGCTTTCTCAGACAGTCTCCACAGATAGTTATCAGATTGTAAGCGATCTAGAAAGTATTCCATCAGTGCTTTAGAGTTTCGATAATTGAAGTGCTTTATTTATGATTCTTAAAAGTCGTGCACTAAGCCCAAATCAGATGTAATTCCTGATTCCTCCTCAGAATCTATAATATAATTCTCTCAAATTGGCTAGTAAGAGCTTCAGAAGTCACATAAAAGGGCTTGAGAGTAGAATTCAAGTGTGTTTTAAGTCTATCAAGATCAGCGTTATGTCCTCACTCTTATGAGTCATCCATGTAAGACAGAATAAGATGTGTATTCTTAGATCATTGGATATTGTGTGTCAAGTTTCTTTCCCTTGTAACCTTGTTATTATTGTTGTGTTGAAAAATCAAAGTCTAGTGAAGCCGTGTGAGGCCTATTTCGATTCACTAGCAACTTGTTATTTTTGTGTTGGTTGAAACTAGGGTATTAGAGGTGTAGTGACAAGAAAAGTGGTTAGGGCAATTCACTAACTATATGTATATCCAAATCTTGCGCATATGATTGAGTTAGTAATAAAGTGATATGTCCTTGTGTGTTAGTTTAGAAGATGGTAAAAAAGGAGTTATTAGTGACGGTGAATTTTTGTTTACTTAAAGTATGAAAAGAGTTGTTGATGATATTTGTTGTGTTAGAAAAGAATAGGTTATTGATGAGAGTACTTGGTTGATAAGCGTTGTTAATTTAGGCTTTTCTGAGATTTGCAAGAGGAAGTTTAGTTGAAACTTATAGAGCTATGAAAGAAGTTTAGGTATATAGATAGGTGGATAGTAATGATGTGTAGAAGAAGGATGTGGTAATGGATTGTAAATAAGATAGGACATATGATTATGATCGATTATCATTTTTATGAGGTTCAAGTGGGCTAGTTATTCTTGATGTTTTATTTTATAGCTTCCAACTGAGAACAACATATGTATTAAGTTTGAATGATTGGTGGTCATGAAGGTAGATGTGATGATTTCTTTGATAATAATACTAGTTATAGAGAAGTGATGTAATAGGCTTGAACAGTGTATGCAAGAGCATAAGTTTACTTGCTTCGTAATCAAGTTTGATGTTGTATGTATGATGCAAAAGTACGCCCAAGGTGCTATGGGGCTGCATTAATATTTTTGAGGATTATTCCATGTTGTGGGGTCAGTAGTACCATTGAGATGTTAGGTGGAGAAAGACTAGTTACATAATGAGTAATGTTCTTGATAGCTAAGTTAAGGAGTTATGATTGAAGATGTTGAGCCTTTTTAAGTATGAATGTGATTCTCATGGTTTAGAAATATAAGTTTACAAGCGTGATATTGGTAGACTATGACAGAAGTTTTATGGTCCATCAAATGTTTGGAGATACCCATGTTAAGCGTTAGAATCTAAGTTTGAAATTTTAAAGATTTGGCTATTAGGAATAAGAGTTGAAGCACTAGATGGTGTGCACTCCAACTATGGGGTTGCTCATGCAGATTCAAAGTGACTAAGTGTTCAAGTGTTATATGATAACTATTGGGTCTATAGAAAGATAGGGTGTAGCTCAGAAGTGAGTATTATAAGTTGGTTTTACACTTTCAAGTGTAGTCATTCGTGTTAAGTTCTTTTGTTCATGTGTGTTACTATATCCCAGACTCTAGAGTAATGTGATTATAGTTAGCCTAGAGTTTATATAGTGGTTTACAGCCTTAGAGTGATGGCTTACATCTAAGGGGGAGATGATAGAACAAGTAACCAAGTCAAGCCTTCAGATTCTAGTAGATGTACCAGTAAGCTGTAGAATAGCTGTGAGAAAGATTAATGCTTGACCCAATCTTATTTCAGTATTTTCAGTTGTCCCACTACCTACTCATACCTTACGTTCAGTTTCATGATCTTAATTTATGTTCATGCATATGATGGAGAATTATGTACTCTCCTAGTTCCAAAAATGAGGAGTTCCATCCCTTTCAATAGCTGGAATCACATTCCATAAGTTATGAACTCCAAATTCAGGTCATGCAGCTCATTACTCAATTACTCAAGTTTTACCGTATGTTCAGTCCAAATACTCAAGCAATACTTTTAATTATCAGCAAAATTCAGATTTATATCTTGTATGTCCTCAGATCATACTTATTTGATCAGTCCATGATGCTATATATTCTATTCCTCAAGCCTCAGTTGAGTGTCAAGTTATTCATAGTATCCCATCATATTTTGGACCCTTATGTTCTAACCTTCTATTACCTTTTCTTCGGTAAAGATAGTGATGATAATCAGTTATCTGGATGGGAGAGAGTAAACATTTCTTGTTACTTGAAGATCGTTTTATGCTTATTTTAGCTAAGGCAGTAAAGTGAGAAGTAAGATTGAAGCCAAGTCTTTAATACCCGTCATGGGTAGTCGAAGTTTTAAATGAGATATTTGGGTAGTTGAAATCTTATGTATGTCTCCGTAGGAGTAGTTCATGGAAGTTATTCTTGATTGAGGTTTGTAAGTTATGACAAAGGTATTTTAGGGAAGTGTGTTTAGAAGTGCATATGTGGTTATAGAAGTGAGGCTTGAACAACATGTTTGTATATTTAGATGAATGCACTGCACATTAGTAAAATGTCTAGTACGAGGTTGAATATGGTTGTTGGAGTAGTAATGAAGATTTTCATGAGATGAGAAGTTGTGAAGTTCAGGGTGCGTTGAATTACGGTTCAAAAAAGTAGTACAGTGTTATGTGGTGTACCCTGTAATTGTGGGTTAGGCTTGAAAATGGTGAGGGAATTTAGTTCAGTTTAGACATGAGTAGAAGGAAATATCAACGACCTTGTTAGAATTAGAAGATGAATCAATAAGTATGGTTTTCAGGGTAAAGGAATAGTGGATAGAATAGAAGTGTGTCTAAGTTTTAAGTAAGGTGATGCATTGCCTAAATCCAAGTAAATTATACCCCCCCCAAGTCTAAGATTCAAAGTTCTATGATACCAAGATATGGAATTGTAGCAATATTGTAATCCCTTACTCAGATGTCTTGTTCAGATCTTGACCAAAATTCTTGGCTCCTTCAAATTGTTAGAACTCCCTAGAAGGGTGCTGAAGAAACCCTCCACTTGAGCATGAGTATCTAGTATGATTTAGTTTGGATAGACAATAGTTCAGTTTAACAATCAGACACATAGATTTCTATGAATTTCCATTTTTGAACTAGCCTAGTTTTACTACCTGAAGTTTCATAAGTACGGTCATTCCAAAATAGTTTTGCAATTGTGAATTCAATTCAGTATATGTATCAGGCATCAGTTCCAGAATTCAGATAGCTAGTCATGATTCAGTTCATAAGTATTCACCGAACGATCTTCGTTTTCCAAGTATTCCAGCTCAGACACTGTGATACCCATTGTGTGATTTTAGCCTTGTTTTCTCATGATTTGTGCCTGCATAAACTATTACCTCGCAGTCTATAAGTATGATTGCACCATGAGCACATCAAGAAAATTCTAAACTCTCAGTATGAGTCAGCTCTTCATAAATAAGTAAAAAGGGAAAGTTAGCTCAGATTCAGACGAAGGTAACAACCTTCCTTCACTCAGCTCTTTTCTAATCAAAGATTCAGTTAGATAGCTATTCTTATCATAAGTATATGCATTCATCGAAGTATGCCAAAGTTTAGAAAGATATTGATTCAGTTTAATAAGTTATTTCAACTGTGTATCCTCAGTTTTCTCTGAATTCTTAACCTAAAGAGCAACATTCGGGGATGAATGTTCCCAAGGGGGAGATAATGTAACACCCCGCATTTCGGGCTAGAACGAAAACTGTTATTTCTACGTGTAGATGTTCCAAAAGACATAAATCCTATGAAAATTTGGTATGTTAATCAATTATGTAGTGTGTTAACCTATTTGAGCATGAATTGAGATCATAGAGACCCCCTAACTCAAGGTCAAGTTGAAAGCTTTCCCATCGTTCGAGTTTTAGTGAGCGTCAAAACTTGAGTCGACTTTAATCGACTATAACTTCTTGTATATGACGAACTGGGTGACCTATTATATATCAAATGAAAGATCTTCGAATTATCTATCCAACTATATCAATTTATCTTAAATCCAATACTGTAGAAAAAATTTATGCCCATTTTACTCCAGCATGTCAGCCTGGAAAACTTAGTGACGACATTTCTGATAACTTATCATGTTTCTAATGACTTATCAGCAAATGTCGTCAGCCTTAGGTAGAAACCCATAAATTCCAGCCCCAAGTGACGACATTTGTGATGACTTATTACAAGTCTGACGGCTTCTCACAAATGTCGTCAGCCTTAGGCAGAAATCCATAAATTCCAGCCCCAAGTGATGACATTTGTGACGACTTATCACAAGTCTGACGGCTTATCACAAATGTCGTCATCCTTAGGCAGAACTCCATAAATTCCAGCCCTAAGTGACGACATTTGTGATGACTTATCACAAGTCAACAGCTTATCACTAAAGTCGTCAGCCTTAGGCAGAAACCCATAAAATCCAACTCCTAAGTGATGATATTTCTGACGACTTATCACAAGTCTGACGGCTTATCAGCCTTGGTTGTCAGCTGAGATTTTCAGCAATTGGGAAACGGTTTAGTAAGGGTATTTTAGTCTTTTTCCTTCACTTTCCAGTACTTATAACCCTCAAGGAACGTATTTTTCTTCTATTCTCCTTAGTTAAACATCTCAACATTCTCTACACACCTTCAACCACAAGGTTAGGGTTTTTTTCAAGATCAAGCCCCAATACCAAGAATTCAATAACTTCTCCAAGAACACTCTAGAATCAAACACCACCATCCTAGAACTTGCAAGAAAAACCTTCAAGAAAAACTCCCAAGGCTTCAAAAGTCATCTTGTTCTACCAAATCAAGCTAAATAAGGTATGTGGGTTTGGAACAAGAACATCCTTTCGTTCTTGTGCCCAAAAGTTTTAGTTTTTCTTAAATAATTTCATATTTTCAAGATGAATTCCTATTATTTTTCTATATTTCAAGTTTATGAGATTATGGAATTGTTCAAGTCTTGAATTGCATGATTATCTTGTTTAATTATGATATAAATAGAGAGTTCATGATATAAATTGCACATTCCTATATTGATTTCATATTTTCAAGTATTCCCAAGACTTGTTGTTATGAGTTGAGCCTTATTGTTGAATTATGAGTTTTGAGAATGAGTTGTTGATAACTTTTAAAGAATTGTAAGAAGTATGTTCATATTTCCATTATTATGAGATCTTTAAAGCTTTAATGATAAGTCTATCAAGATTTTAAGAAAGAAGTGAGTTTTGACCCTAAGTTAAGAAAGAAATCCACATTCTTGATTTTGAGATAAAGGGAATGCATTTTGGCTCCCATCTCATGTTATTGAATTGTTTTAAAGTGAATTTTCAAAAGTTCTGAGCTAACTAAGGGAGTAGTATTTAGTACCGAGTTGGGCTTGATTCCGAGGTTTTATGCCCCAAAACTACGTGCCCCTGTAGGTTCTTGATATACCCTAAGTGGGCTAAGACAGTGATCACTAAAGTTAAGGTTCTATCCGATGGAAAAGATAGAACAGCTCTCCCCAACGCGGGTAAGATGTTGGACTCCATGTAGCTCACATGGTTTATGTCAGTTAGAAGAAAGTCCCAAAGATGTCCCCCACTCTTGTAATAGTTTTATTGATTTAAAGTTTTGAGATAAAGAGTTTACTATACAGAATGAGTTTTAGATTTCATCTAGCTTACAAGTTTTGAGAAAAAGTGGAGAATGCAGATTTTAGAAGGATGTTAAATGACTCACGAGATTTATACATGTTTCATTATTCATGATTTTTTAGATTTATATTTTAGCTATTATTCAAACTATGTGAGTCATTTATGTCAGCATGCATAATTTTATAAACTATGATGATATTGAGATATTGTTTACTTATTGCATTGCACCCCATATACATAGTATATTCCCAAAGTGTTGATCTACATATACAACTATGTGATACATTGCCTCATAATGTAGGTACAAGACTTAGTATGCACCGTCAGATTCAGTCAGCTCGCAGCTTCCAGTCAGCAGGTGATGAATCTTTTTAATTCAATGGCTTGAGCCAGATAGACAGTTTGAGCAGTTCTTTATTTTCCTATTTAAGTCGTATTGAGTGGGGATAGTTGGGAGTCATGCACCGGCTATCTAAATTCAGTACTAGTAGAGGCTTCATAGATAGTCAGTAGAGTTAATGTACTCAGTTTCAGTTTTATTTTGGTAAAAGCAGAGTTGTAATCTTGTAAAGTTCAGATTTGTATTGATCAAGTTAAGAAAAGTTTTATGTTCTCGCTGATTTTATACAGATTTAAGCATTTTATTCAGTTTCTTATGAGTTATGCCAGTAGAAGGGTTAGCTTGGGGTCACTTGTGACCCTAAGCATCGTGTGACATCTCGGGACACGTATTTGAGGTATTACACTACCTCTCTCTTATCTTAATATTTTGCTCTTCTATATGTTGAGCATGAGTCATATGCCTGGCTATGCTCATATCACTATTCAACATCGAGGACCTACACTCATTGACCACACTATCATTCACCCCAGAAACAAACTTACTCATCTTGGCCTTACTGTCTGCCACCACATGGGGAGCATATCTGGGTAATTGAGAACACTTAAGAGAATACTCTTTCATCATCACGTTTCCCTGCCCGAGGTTGATAAATTCTAACACCTTAGCTTCCCTCAGTTCTTGGGGAAAGAATCTATCTAAGAATGTAGTGACGAACTCCTCCCACTCAGTAGGCCCTGCATCAATTGACCTCTCTGACTTCCACTGTTTGAATAAAGTGTGAGCAACATTATTCAACTGATATGCAGCTAGCTTAGCACTATCAACGGCTGACACCCCATAATATTTGTAACCTTCTGATCTTGATCAAGAAATTCCTGAGGGTCCTCATCTGACTTAGACCCCAAAAAGGATGGAGGATTCATTCGGGTGAAGTCCCAAATTCTGGGTGCAGCTAAATTGGACACTGGGTTAGCTGGAATGATAGATGGTCGTTTATTTTTGGCAGCAACTGAATTAGCAAGAGTAGTGAATGCAGCTCTAAACTTTGCATGAAAAACGTGTTTGCCCTAAGAATCTTCGGGCTAAGGGGCTGACTGATTCCAAGTTCTCTACTTGGGAGACATGTTCTATAAACAGAAGAGAAAAAGATTAAACTAAGAGATTAATTTGAGATTATTCTCACTGGCACGACATGAATACTGAAAAATGGGAAACTATTCCTAAACATCTTATAGCCTCCTGCACATAAGTATTGCGCGCAATACATCCATGCACAAGACTCTACTAGATGCGGTTTTCAGACCTTCTAGGACTTTTTTGAACCTTAGGCTCTAATACCAAGTTTGTAACGCCCCAAATTTGTACCCAGAACACTACACAGTGCTCATCACCCCGAAGAACCACAAGCTAACCCATTACTGATATTTGTACCTAAACAATACATAATATACTATATAAATATGGAAATAGTAGGCTGAAACATGCCATTAGTTTAAAAAATGATAAATATATCATAAAACCATATCTGAATAATGTGGTACGACTATACCAAAATTGAAACAATGTGTAAAAACATTTAGTTTGAAAACCTCTAAACTGACTGAATAAGGAGTTAATGGGACATGTCCCCAACTAACTCTAACAACTAAAATAAATAAAGTACTAAAATGATAAAATAATACTCATGTCCACAAAGAATGAGGACTTACTGCGGACTCTGACTACCGAGTACTGAAATGTTATTAATGCTTTGGAGCTCGTGCTTTTGAACCTATGGTATAAAACACCATAGCACAAAACAAAAGTATGATTCAGTAGTATTGAATGTACCGGTATGCAAGTGAGGTAGGCTGAATGCAAGAGTTCATATGCATGAACAATACTGACTGACTGAATAACATAAATATGGGAATTCATGCATGAATATATAACTGTAAATGAGATTGTAACAATACTAATTACTGAGTCTGAATACCTATAACATGGATTTCTGATAACTGATATAACTGATACTGAGCCACTATGTCTGACAGTCTAGGTTCTGATGGAACTAACTGAGTTCCGTACTGAGCTGAGTGATTGTATCTGACATCCCTAAATTCTGTAGAACTATCTGAGTTCTATTACTGAGACTGAGACTGTAACTGTGGGAAGTAGTCATCTAACCGAAATGCCCTAAATAAATCAATATAGCTAGGTTGGAGTCCAATCTGTAACCCCAATTGGAAGGCTGTTAATACTGCGCCACTAGTAAAGATAAGCTGTGAGTGGACTTCATCTGACAGTGTTCTTAAAAGAGAGCGGTGGGACACTTATCTAATAGTGTTTATCCACCTCATCAGCCCTCATCTGTCAGTGTTGATATCTCAAACTATGTTGGCTACATAGTTTTGGAATGCAAGGATTTCTACTAAGGATCAAACCCTCAACTGTCAGTATGTGTGTCCTCATCCTTGGTTTCATTCGGTGCTAAATACTACTCTCATCTAAATAGACACTGAACATGATTAACTGAACTGAACGGGATTGAGCTCATTGAGTTCCATTGACTGATCAAATACTACTCAGATTACTGAAGAACTGAGCTTTCTTATATTACTGGGATTACTGAGTTTACTGAGTTTTCCTGAGTCACATGACTGACTGAATTCTATAGAACATGGCTTGACTGAGGATATCGTGAAAACATGACACTGGCTTAAGGCACACAACTAAATTTTCAGGTATTAAATACCCCCAGAACTCGATAGCATAATATATAAATCATGACACAAGCCTAAAAGCCCAACAATGGCTATATTCTCACAATTCATTCATTAAGACATTTCAATGAACACTTGGGGTGTATCACTTGTACATGAATGGGGAATACATAATTGCATACTATATCGTGGCATTAATCCATTCTCATGGAAAATTTATCAAACACTTGCACATAAACTAATCATGGAATGTTTTCTTCTCTGATTAGTTCACATAGACAATTCATTAAGCACATAATGAACATAGTGTATGTAGACAACATTACACAATAAGTAAACATCATGATTCAATTCTAATTTCAAAATTCAAGCGTTTAATCATGGGTTCACATGAATCTACTCATATAATAACTAATTCCACATAAAATTTATCACCAAACATGGATTAGATTTCAATTGGTCATTATCAACATGAGCAAAAGCAAACCCAATACGGGATTTATAAAAATCCATATACTTGAACTTTGAAAAGAGATTCTTGAGCTTTATGGGTGAAAGGGACCCATGAATCAACACTTGTCGTACGTTGATTGTAAGTTTATTGAAGTTCTTGGAGACATTCTTGGAATTGGCTTTGATTTCTTGAAAGCTAGGGTTTTTCTTCTTGGGATAGAATGTTCTTGATTTGGGGAAAAAGTAAGTAAATAATTATTTGAAATGTTTTTAGGGATTAAATCCCGTACCTAGACGTGTTAAAACCTTAGAAAAAGACCAATTTATCCTTGGACAAAATATTTATTTTTCATTAAAATTTTCCTATTTGGCAGTCTGGCGCGACGCGGAGCTATAGCGCCGTGCCACTGGAATTTCACAACTGGGAAATTGGGAGATGGCACGACGTGGAGCTATCAAGTTGCCACTTTATTTGCGACCTGGAAGTTTGGCGCGATGCGGAGATATCGTGGAGATTTACTAGAAAAAGGTTAATTGGGATTTAGGATCCCTCCGCGATGCGGTGTAACTACGGAGTCTTACTGGAAACTAAAAAACGTCATTTTGTCTTATGCCACGAAGCGCCACTGGCTGAAATGATGGTGTTTTATGACTGAAACTTTAAATCGCTATAACTTTTTACCCGGTTATCGAATTTAGGAGAATTTGGTATCGATAGAAGGCTTATTCAATTTTCCACACAACAAAAAGTGAAAATCATGAAAATTCCACATATATTAAAGTTTATTCATCTTTAAAGAATTTCTTTAATATCTTCAGGATGAATTTAAGCTAGGTAGTACAGGGTATTATAGTGTGTTGTGATGTTAAGATAGACTGTGTGTTCCATGCGTTGATGGGTTGAGGCAGAGAATCCTTGCAGAAGCGCATTTTTCCTGTTACTCTATTCACCCAAGGGCCACTAAGATACACCATTAATAATGGGAGATCAATTGGTGAAGTGGTATGAAGAGGGATATTGCAGATTTTGTAGCCAAATACTCTAATTGTTAGCAGGTTAAGGTTGAGCACCAAAGTCCTAGTGGCACTATGCAGGAGTTCAACATCCCCACTTGGAAGTGGAAAGAGGTGAACTTGGATTTTGTAACAGGATTTCCTCGTTTGCGTCATCAACATGACTCAATTTAGGTTATTATAAATCAAATGATAAAATCAACTCATTTCTTACCAGTCTGTACTTCTTATTCAGATGAGGACTATGCCAAGATTTATCTCAGAGTGTTGGTTAGGTTTCATGGTGTCCCGTTGTCTATCATCACAGATAGAGGTACTCAGTTTACCTCTCACTTTTGGAAGGTATTTCAGAAGGGTCTTGGTACCCAAGTTCATCTCAGTATAGCCTTTCACCCTCAGAAAGATGTTCAAGCATAGAGGACCATTCAGACCTTAGAGGATATGTTGAGAGCATATGTTATCGACTTTAAGGGTATTTAGGATGATCACTTTCCTTTGATTGAGTTTTCCTACAATAATAGTTATCATTCCAGTATTCAGATAGCTCCATTTTACGCTCTCTATTGGAGGAGATGTAGATCTCCCATTGGTTGGTTTGATGTGGGTGACACTGTGTTGATAGGGACTGACAAAGTATTTGATGCTTTAGAGAAAGTTCAGTTGATTAGGGAGAGGCTTAAGATAGACCAAAGCCATCATAAATCCTACGCTGATGTGAGGAGAAGAGATCTTAAGTTTGAGGTTGGAGACTTAGTATATTTGAAAATCTCTCCCATAAAGGGAGTGAAGAGATTTTACAAGAAGGGTAAACTTAGTCCCCGATATATTGGCCCTTATAGGATCTTGAGTTGTTATGGAAGGTAGCATATGAGCTTGAGTTATTCATAGATTTGGTATCCGTTCACCCAGTATTCCATGTTTCTTTATTAAAGAAGTGTATTGGTAATCCAGTTGTAGTTGTTCATTTAGAAAGTACAGATGTTCAGGATAGCCTTTCTTACGAAGAAATCCCAACCGAGATCCTAGATCGTCAGATTCGTAGATTAAGGAACAAAGAAGTTTCCTTGGTCAAAGTTCTTTGGTGGAAATAGTCTGTTGAGGGAACCAGCTGTGAATTAGAAGCAGACATGCGGACCAAGTACCCTCATCTCTTCTCCACAAACTCAGACTCAACTTAAGATAATAGTTCTCCTTATATTTTCTCTTTTCAATTCTCAGTTCCATCCATCTAATCATGTTCATGGCGTTGCATATATTCATGAATCAGTTCAGTTAAATATCATGTTTCAAACTTAGCCATGTAACCATGTTTTCAGTTTTGCACATTCGACATGTACTATCAGTACCTCAGTATTCTCAACTTAATCAGTCTCATTCGAGGATAAATGTTTTCAAGGGGGAGATTTTGTAAGACCCCATAAAATCTTAGCTCATTTCAGCTAGCTATTGCATGTTAAAGAGGTCCAAGACTTAGAAAATTTCACTAAGTGTTAAGGATTAGTCTTCTCTAATCACCTTAAACTTTGATGATTTTATTTTTGACCTTCCCAACAACGAAACATTAGTATCTAAGTTAATTCCTAATCGGGGTTCTCGATAGATCATCTCATGTGAGTTTTGGATTTTTTGGATGATATTTGAGGACTATTTGGGTGATCAAAATAGTGAGGCTTTACGATAAGGCCGCGGCCTATCATATATCGCGTCAGTGGGGAGCAACGCAACACGATGCATATCGTGTTGACAGAGCAATGCGGCACGTCACATTTTGCATTGTAAGTCTAATTCAGCTTAATGAGTTTAGGTCTTGGAGGGTAATTGAGTCATTTTCCTCACCCTATCCCAGCCATAACACGGGATTTAGGGTCCCAAAAGCATTATTTGTCATCTTTTACAAAAAAATTATCTTAAAGAAAGCAATTCTCTCAGAAGAACGAACCCTAGCCTCTAAATTTCAAGCTCAGGCTTCAATAAATCACCAAGAACTTTTACTAATTCATCAATTAAGGTATGTGTGATGTTCATCCATGGGCCCTTTTCACCCATGGAGTCTAAGAATCCGTATTCAAGTTTAAATCCAAGATTTTTACATATTATTGTGAGTTATATTCATGAAGCTATTATGAATTTTGATTACAAATTATGTTTACCATGTGTTTTCTTTGGGAATTATCCTTGACACGTTCGAATGATGATGTTCGCATGCTAAATCCTAAATCCATGATTTTAGTATTTCAATTATGTTAGTATCACATGTTTTAACTATTATCATGCTTAAGCCTTTGAATTTCAAGTATTCAATGAAATTCCTAAATGATTGCGTTTTAAAACAATGACTACTTATGATGTTTTTGAAGCTTCAGTATATTTCTATTGTTATTATTATCGAGTCCTGGGGGTTATGAATACCTAAAATTTAGTTGATTACCCAATTTTCATTATCTACAAAATGATTTCAGTTATACCATGAGCAATATCATTCAGTCAATTACTACGGTCACTTATAAGTTCAATTACGCTTAGTTCATTCCACTAATCAAGTGTCTTTTAGTTGGGAGTAAAAACTTAGCACTAAGTGAATGTA
The DNA here is from genome assembly GCA_030864215.1 of Capsicum pubescens. NCBI lineage: Eukaryota > Viridiplantae > Streptophyta > Magnoliopsida > Solanales > Solanaceae > Capsicum > Capsicum pubescens. Next base: position 197,867,025 of record CM061547.1, on the reverse strand, counting down.
GGGATGGTATCTCCCCCATTGGTAGTCATAAGGAACTTTTCTCCCCCGTCAGTAGGCATGAGACTTTAGTAGCAGTCCCTAGGTTCAAGACCTATGGCGCCACCATAAACTTTGAGGGGTCTCTTGTCAGTTATGCATGACACCCTCGTCCTTTGGGATATCAGATTAGTGGATCCCCACAACCAGTGTTAGAACCCGTGGCACGGTACTGACACCCTTCCAACTAGGGTTACAGGTTGGACCCTGGTAGTTTATTGGGGCATGTTGGTTATAGCTAGCTCCCACAATATCAGTTTAGTATTAAGTACAAAGTTCTGTTTTGCTTGACCATTGCATACTGTTATCAGTTATTCAGTATCAGTAGTTCAGTACTTCAGTTTACAATCTATATCAGAATCATGTTTTATGCTTGGTCATGCATTCTCAGATTTTATAGTTTTTATGCATTCATACTCGGTTACCTCATGTTATTCAGTCACTTATTATCTCATGCATATAACCCATGTATTTAATCCTAACCTCATCTCGTATACCAGAACATTCAAAGTACTGATCGCATACTTATTTCTTGCGTTATGATGTCTTATATCATAGGTTTGGACGCTCGGGTTCCCGACCGTACTTAAACATTCCAGCACATCAGCAATAGTAGTAGTGGTGAGTCCTCGTATATCAAGGACCGTTTATGTTTATTTTAGTCTTTCATCTCAATAGTCAGCCAGAGTTAGTTTGGGGGCTTGTCCCATCAACTCCTCAGTCAGTTATAGGTTTTTATGACAATTTGAGACAGTTAGTCAGTTTATCAGTTGTTATTATTAGTCTTCTTAGTATTTTTTCAGACGCTTTCAGAACTACGATATTAATCAAATATTTTGGTATTTAAAACCTTATGGATTTTTTGATTAAATTCCGCACATGTTATTTTGTTATTTGTTTTATTTAGTGCTCACAGCAGGTACCATCTCATGGGTCAGCTTGTGATCTCTTGGGACTGTAATCACTTTGTGGCGTCCAGGGTGTATTTTTAAGGCGTTACACTTCAACTCATTAAAACACTTCTCATAAGAATCAGACCACTGAAATTCGACTTTCTTCTGTGTCAACCTGACATAGGATAAGAAATGGAGGAAAATCCTTTAAAAACATTTGTATTAACTATTTAAGCCTAGGAAACTCCTGATATCTATTGGAGATATGGGTTTAGGATAGTTCCTTACTACTTCAGTCTATTGAGGATCAATACAAAGTCCTTCACAAAAATAATAATGACCAGGGAATATTATTGATTTCAACCAGAATTCAAACTTGCTGAACTTATCAAATAGTTGGCTAACTTTAAGATTATACAAGACAATTCTCAAATGGTCTACACGTCCGTCCTCATTTTGAGAATAAACAAGGATGTCATCAATAAAAAAATATCTAATATGTCCAAGTACTATTTTAACACCCTATTCATCAAGTCCATAAAAGTTACAAGGGAATTTATTAGTCCAAAAGATATAACAACAAATTCAAAGTGACCATACGAGTTTTGAAGGCTATCTTTAGATTGTCATGTTCTCTGACTCTGAGCTGATGATAACTTGATATGAGGTTTATCTTAGAGAAATGATTGACACACTAAAGTTTGTTGAATAGGTCATCAATCCTTAGGTTGGATACTTTTTTTTGGTCGTGATATTTTTCAAATGATGATAGTCGAGAAAATTCTAAAAGAACTATCTTTCTTGTACATAAACAGAATTTGAGCACCCCATGAAGAGATGTTGAAACTTGCAAAACCATTTTCTAGCAGGTCTTTCAACTTCTCCTTCCACTCCTTAATATTGATGAGAGACATTTTATAGGGTGGAATTAAAATAGGTTGGGTATCTAGAAAGATATCTATTCCATAGTTAATTTCTTGTTCGGGAGGAAGTTTGAGTAGATTTTTTGGAAACACTTTTAGAAACTCATTCACCATTAAAACTGACCCCATAGTTGGGGCTTTGGATTTTGAATCCTTAAGTTAAACAAGATGATAGATGCACCCTTTGAGATTAATTTTCTAGCCTTAAGGTAAGAGATGAAACAACCCATAGGCGTTAAGTACTACCCTTCCACTCCATGACTGGCTCATTTGGGAACTGAAACTGGACGACTCTATTTATAAAATCAATAGAGGCATATCAAGAGTGTAGCTATTCAATACCAAGAATGACATTGAAATCTACCATTTCTAACTCTATAAGGTCAACTAAGTTGACTTTCTAGGAAATTGTGATTGGGAAATTTTGGTAACCCATTTAGCTATGATTGAATCACCAACCAAAGTAGATATTGGTAATGGTTCTAAATGAATTTCAAGACTAATACTAAAATCTACTGCTATATAGGGAGTTACAAAAGAAAGTGTGGCTCTAGGATATAATAATGCATAAACTTAAATATGAAAGACCTGCAACGTACCAATGACTACATCAAGAGAATCCTCCTAACTCTTTTGAGTCTGACGAGCATAGAACTTGATCTGACATTGCTCACTAGCTACACTAGATGTGGAACCCTATTGAGTAAGGAGACCTACTGGAGATGTGATAACACTCAACATACACGTCAACTTGGGTGCAAGGTGATCTTCCTCAATATATTGACCAAACTTTGGAGTCGAGGTCAAATCCACGAGGAAAAATGTGAGTGGCGATCAAATTAATTTGTATTAATAGTTACAAGTTCAATTCAAACAAATGGTACAAAAAGATTAAATGGGGGAGGTGAATTCCTACACTAATATTTCTTTTGGAGATTTTCTTGTATAAATTTAGGGCAACGAATAATTATAGTTTTAACAATTATGCACCAATCTTAGGATTATGCATTACTAAGGTAGTGACATGCGGGAGTTAGTCATCAACATCAATTTAGTAAGACAAATATATGTAGGTGTATTTATATATTTTGATTCTAGTCTTTCAACAAAACACCAAAATTTCACCCATTGATCCTTTCGAATACCTAGTGGGTGTATTCAACAATTAGAAACCACAACCTCAATCAAGGCATCCCTATTTCTAGGATGACACCCATGGCATCGTAAACCTCACTTTCACTCTTATTTCTAGGATAGTGAGAATTTAACAAACAAAAAAAATAATTTTCTATCATTGCTTTGGTCTCCACATCCCTCTTTCGAGGATGATATAGATTCCTAATCTTTACCCAAAACCCTTCTTTCAAATATAGCCTTGGGTTTTCTAGAGCTTGGAGCTTTCAGCCATCAAACCCACGTGGGTATTTAGAGCTTTCACCCATCAAATCCCAGCCAAACTATCATAGCTATAATAGAACCCATAAATATGAACTACCAAATAGATTCTAACAATAACAACCCCCACACACTTTAATCCCAATTCACACATAACCTCAAGAGGGATATTTAGTTACACATAAGATAAATAAGCATAGATATACCTATAATCTCTATTGAATTAATTTGTGGTAGATCTAAGCGAATGTTACTTCAAACTTGGGTCCGCCACAATATCAACAATGGAAGTTAGCAAATCTTCCACTTGGAAAGTCTCCAATGTATTCTTCACCCAAAATTTATACAATATTTTCTTCTCCAAAATTGAGTCTACCAAACCCCAAACTAAACTAGAGGAATATTTTGGGGAAGAAGAAATGTGTTGGAATGAATGATACATCCTATTAGAGATTGAGTCTTTTCATTCAAATTGGGATCAACACATGTAATTATAATTTTTCCCTAGGGCTAACATTTCATCCAAGCCGTAATTGCGCAAGTCTGATGCAACCACGGCTATGCGACCACGATTGACTTTCGCAGTCGTGGTTAATTGACCATCTTGACTGACCGCGACCATGGACCATTGGCTACGTCTGTGGTAATTGAGGCTAGTTCACTGTAGGTCTTCAGCTGAACTTTTTCTGCTCCAATCCACATCTCTTTGACTTTTCAATTCCTATACCTGCAACGAGTGGATATTAGTGCATTAAATCACAGTTATGACTCATTTACTTATTTGTGACAAGGTAATGTACACAAAAAATAAGTGCAAATGAGTAGTAAAATAACTACTCATCAACACCCCCAACTTAACAACTTGCTTTCCCTCAAGCAACACTACCTCTTTACCATGAGCCACAATCATTTATGCCCACATTTTATGCCTTAGTTTTGTATACTGACCTCGACTCGAGTTGCAACCACAAATAGCTCATCCCATATGTGCTAGGCTAATTTCTCAACACCCCTTATTATAAAATGTAATAATTCAAGTTGCATCAGACTTTAAGGAGAAATCAAACAATAAAAACCAATACCCTAGAAGAGACTTACCTTTTGACTAAAAGTAAACCATACTCCACTTGCCTCATTATCCGGGACATGACAAAAATAACTCACCTCAACTTGTTTGAATGCCCATCTGACAAGAAGGAAAAGTTTCACACACTAAACTACCAATCAAGTAATAAGGAATTTTAAGTGTAAAATTCTTCCCTCACAAAAGAAATCTCAATGCTACAAGTGTCATTCCATAGGCTTGCCCCTATTTTCAATCACCACTACAAAGAAAGTAAATTGTTGGAGATCTCAAAGGACTTGCTAAGCTTGTAACGTAGGTTCGGGTTAGGGTAGGTTATCATTTAGGGAATTTTGTTAAACCCTACCTTGAAAATCTTTATCACACTTTACAACACTCCTCCTTTCTACTAAGGGCCACTTTACTTTGTTTCTCTCTTTTCTTATGACTACTCTTCGCCTTCTTTGTTCATCATTTTCCTTTTACTTCAATTTCCTTGAATTTTTGTGTAAGTCATTTTTTTGTTAAGTCCTTTCCTTTTTCTAAACATTTGTTTTCAAAACTTAGGTACATTTGGCATTTTCACTAGTACTTTGTGGTCCCAAACTTACTTTTGATGATTTTAACCACCCCTAACTTAGGCTTTTATCCTCATGTTGTATTTTTAAGTTCAAGGAAGGTATAGTTCACAGAGGGATAAATAGAAAGGTTCACGACTTGTAATGAGTTTGACAAAGAAAGGTTTAAAGGATCAAAACGGGTACTAGGGATTACAATTATACATGGGTAGGTTTTGTAGTCTAGAGTGGGTACCAAAATCATAAAGAGGGCCTAAGATCATTTATCCAACCAAATACAATCAAAATTAGTTTTGAAAGACTAATGGGGCAACTTTTAGATAACATAAGTAAATAAGAGATGAATGCAATATTCTCACCACACATGGCATGCAAAATTCGTTAAGGGAGCTCAAATATCCCTCTTGATGGAAACTATTATGGATCATTTATTACTAATCACAAGTCAAAATTTGTGAAACCACAAAGAGAGAAAAGGATTTGTTACAACATTACTCACGTCCATGCCCTTGATTTTTCAAAAATTTTGGATGGAGGGGTATTCTTGATTTTCCATAGCCCCATGCACAAATTTCTAACATATGGCGATAGCTACAACCAAAGACTTAGTCTCACATCTTGGCTTAATAATTGGCGAGATAACCATATGGCTACTCAGAATTTACCAATGGTGTATAAAGTGATCCTAATTTATAAAATGAAATGCTACAGGTTCTCAAACGTGCCTTGCATTCTCCAACATTCATGCTATGGGTACTCTGAATTCCCTTGCATTTATGCCTTAAACCTAAATATGGCGCTTTACCCTTGAGACTTTAATCGCTCAATATGTCATTGGGTAAAGCTAGTCAAGCATTAAAAAAATCAAAATAAAAGTAAATCAAAAGAATACTAAAAATAAGAGGGAATCATGATAATCCATAAAACAAATAATATCAAAAGCATCATCCCAAAACTATAGCATAAAAGAAAGAGTGTCTAGTATTAAGTCATCAAAACACCATGATTCCAAGGGCACCCCCAACTAGATAAAATACAGTGCCCCCACTGCATGCATACTAAAGTAAGAGTAAGAAGTGTCTCCTTAACTCCGCCTCAAGAGCTTCTCTCTATATCTGAATTTGTGCAGGCACCACCAATCTCATCAACTGGCCAATTAGCAAGGGCCTCATCTTCACTATCTATCTTTGAAGAAGGAAATTTCTCATTTATCTTGAGCACCTTAAAGATGCCTTTTACTCCCTTCCTTATCTTCTTGAAGAACTTATCTCTCTTATTCTCTCTTTGTACTATCTTCTCATGTGATTTCTTGAGGTCTTTGTGTGCTTCTGCTAAGGCTGAGTATGCTCTCTCTAGGATGGAAATGGTGTCTCCCTATTCCTGCTGCTCCTTAATGTACTTCTTATAGTCAGATTGCATTACATATGAATGATGGGCTGTAGAGGGCTCTCTCGTACCATGAGGTAATCTAGATACTAATTCTCTAACCACCCTCATTTGAACTGAAATATTATTGAGTGGATTTGCTGATGAGGGTTCGCATGCTGTTGGGTCCTGCTGAGCTGCTTTGTCAGAATCTATCTTTCTTTTATTTCTCTGGACCGAGGCACTCTCACCTATGAATTTGAGTGGACATATAATAGAGCTCGGGCTCACCTAAGTATCTGCAGCATACACCTCTACCTCTTCTCTCTTACAGAGTTTAGTGATAAGAGATGGGAAAAGTTGGTGCATACCTCCATGGGTCTGGTGAAAGCTTCATTCTTATAAGATAATCTCTCCCACATTAAGAGGGATGCCATATAATATGAAAGACATCATTAGAGCTCTCAAGTCGGTGATGTTGGTCATATGGGTGCAGGGTGATACTCGACTACATATGATGTTTAACAAAATTCTGGCCTCTTCTTTGAAGTCCTTCATTAAAATGTCTTTCTTGGTGATGGACCAAGGAAATTCTTTACCAGGGCATAAAATGTTGTCTATCAAGGATCCAGGTTCACATGCCCTTACGTGAAACTTCCCCATGTCGACATTTGGGAGCCCATACACCGCATTCAGTTGTTCTACTCTAAAATGTACCTTCTTACCTTGGATTATAATCACGGGGTTTGTGATAGGGACTATGCTGAGGTTCGCGTAGAACTCACGAACCCACATATCGTTGGCCTCACAGGGTTCTGGGGCAAAGTATATCCATCCAGTCGTAGTGAGTCTGGCGTGGAGTTCTGGGAGCTTCTCTTCCACCTTGTCTATGAGGATTCCCCTCTCAAGGAGTATCTTAGTCCTGTGAAAATCATCACAATAAAGTTGGCGGCATTGTGTGGTCATGAATCTGGTGTTGTTAAAGCCTTCCATCTTTGGGGCTGATGATCTATTAGCAATGTAACTTAGACCAATATTAGTCTTCTCATATGAAACACATGCTAGGTCAAACAAATAAGATAAAATGATATTACCATGAGGATTTCAGGGAAGCAAAAGGGTGTGCAGGAATGTTCAAAGTCTGCCATAACCTGCCCTCAGGTATAGCGATCGCGGAGTGATAACCGCGATCGTGGTTAAGAGATCGTTGTCATCAGGTCTGCGATTGCGGTACCTGAGACCAGGATTTGACAAACTCTGGAAAATACCTCAAACACAGTTTCACCCCCAATTTTTGCTTCAAGAAAGCAGGATAACGCTAATTATAAGACTAGAGTATGTGATCCCAACCCCAAAATTAAATAATTTGGACATGGAATTTGTAGAGGCTTTCAAGCTCACACATGGTGCACACTTCCACTTATGTGGTTCAAAGCTTAATTCCTGAGTACTCAAGACATCCCCATATAGTGTCTACACTATCTATAGCAGCGAATCATATAGCAATATAAATTTAGCATGAATGTGATAATACACAGATAACTTTAAGGTCTATATGCACAGAACACGATCAATTTATGATTTTTCATTCAAATTAAAGGAATTTAAACAACTTACCACATTAGTATATGCTATTGGAATGAGATGACCCTTGGTTATGCACAGTAGTGCCAAAAAAAAGACAATTTTGAGAGAAAGTAAGGAAGGGGCAGGGGAAAAGGGAGAAGTTTGATGGTCATTGAAACTGATATGATCGCGATCGCGGTCTTATTCACATGATCGTAGTTATGCAACCCCTGCAATTTTGTTGACACGGGCCGCAATTGCGGTAACTAAGACCAAATATTTGATCCCCTGCCTTTCTTGTTCAGTCCAAAATGCCAAATTCACACTTTCCTTCTTCAAATTCAATCAAAATCTCAATGAGCACCACCGTCTCAAGGCTTATACATGCATAAGAAAAATTATACTACCATGCATAATTAAAAGGATATGTTCTACTATTTGTGGCATGATGGGTTGCCTCCCACCGAGCGCTTAGTTTAAAGTCTTAGCAAGACGCCTTGTCCATTTCCTTTTGTGCTTCCACTTAGAAGATTTGAATCTCCATCCCAACTTTTGCATAATATGTAAGGAGAGACAGAGGGAAAAAAGATTTAGATCTTCCAAAAAGAGTCTTGGAAGAGGTGAAGTAATGCCAAGTAAGTTTTGGTCTCGCCATTTTGAAGATTTAAACCTTTTACCCATCTTTGAATCGTACTTTTGCTTTAGTTCGTTGGGCAACAGTGAGAATCTTGGAAAGCCACTAATTCAACATTGATCTTTAAGCTTCTTGGCCATCAAGATTGAGGTCTTAGTATACCCTTTTGGAAAGACAAACTCCGGGATGTAAGGAAATAATTCATTCTTACCATCATTCAATATTTGCTCGGATAGATTGATTTTCATCAACTCAACCGAAATTAATGTCGAGAAATGGTTAGAATGAGGTCTTTTCCCATATTTTAGCATTGTCTCAATTTTGGTATCCTCACCCCGAAATGGACTAGAGTCGACATAAGGAAGTTTCTTGGATTCTCCTTCCGACTCTAGTACCATTTCCTCCTTGTTGGCATCAACTCTCATGTTTGGCTTCGTCGGTTGGGAAATCATCGAGGATCAATATCACGCTCATTTATAAGATTAGGAATAGTTGTTGTTTTGAAGTATTAACTTCTATGCCCACATCTTTTATCTTCTTGAATTTTTCTCCAAATTCCTTGTGTATAATGGTTGCTTCCTCCTCCGCCGTTGTTGTCAATACATTGAAGCATTGCTTCAACACCACTACTTCCTATGCTTCGTTCCTTGCTTTTCTTCTCATAAAACCTATTAAAATCATAAGAAGAACTAGAAACTAGGTTAGCATAATGGGGGGAGGGGGCATTTAGGAAATCACTCCCATGTCCATCTCAACTACCACACAATAAACATCTATATTCCATATAGGATCGGGATGGTAGTTCCATCTCTTTCCTGGGAGTATAGTCATAATCTCTTTTGAAGTATTGTCCATCATAATATAGACATAGGCCATTAATATAGAGATTCCAAATACCAAAATCACATTTACCCGAAGATGCCATCTAGAAAAGTAAAATTGAAAATAAAAGTATACTTATAGAAGAAAATTATTAACAAAGAAAAATCTATGTTAAATATACCTACAAAGAAAAATCATAAACAAATATTTACAAGCTTGAATTCAAGTAAGTAACTATGATTGCAAACAAACTTAATACGTCAAATTGTTCCCCGGCAATGGCGCCATTTTTCGGTAATGCTCAACTTACACGTCAATTTGGGTGCAAAATGGTCGTTGTCAATATATTTACCTAACTTTGGAGTCGGGGTAGAATACACTAGGAACAATATGAGTGGCGATCAAATTAATGTGAAATGATAGTTACAAGTTAAATTCAAAAAAATGGTACAAAAAAATAAAATGGGGGAGGTGAGTTCCTACACTAATTTTTGTTTTTGGTATGTTCTTGATTAAATTTGGGGCTACGAATAATTATAGTTATAACAATTATGCACGGATCTTGGGATTATGCATTACTAAGGGAGTGACATGTGGGAGTAAGTCATCAACATAAATTTAGTAAGTCAAATATGGGTAGGTTTGGTTATCAAATTTGATGTTAATCTTTCAACAAAACACCAAACTTTCACCCATTGATCCATTCTAATACCTAATGGGTATGCACAACAATTACCAACCGCAACCTCAATCAAGGCATCCCTATTCCTAGGATGACATCTATGACATAGTCAACCTCACTTTTACCCTTATTTCTAAGATAGTGAGAATTTAGCAAACTACACACATAATTGTCTATCATTGCTTTGGACTCCACACCCCTCTTTCGAGGATGATGTAGATTCCTAATCTTCTCCCAAAACCCTTCTTTCAAAGATAGCCTTGGTTTTTCTAGAGCTTGAAGCTTTCACCAATCAAACCCATGTGGGTATTTTGAGATTTCACCCATCAAATCCCAACCAAACTAGCAAAGCAAAAATAGAACCCATAAACATGAACTACCAAATATATGCTAAAAATAACAACCCATACATACTTAAATCCCTATTCACACATAACCCCAAGAGGGGGATTTAGCTACACATAATATAAGTAAGCATAGATATACCCATAATCTCCATTGAATTAATTTGTGGTAGAGCTAAGCAAATGTAACTTCATACTTGGATCCTCCATAATATCAATAATAGAAGTGAGAAATTCTTCCACTTAGAAAGTCTCCAATCTTCCACTTGTTAAGTATTCCCGCCTGTCACATGGGTGACCCGGGTTCAATCCCCGACAACGGCGCCATTTTTAATAACGCTCAACTTACACGTTAATTTGGGTGCAAGGCGGTTGTTGTAAATATATTTACCCAACATTGGATTCGGGGTTAAATCCACGAGGAACAATGTGAGTGGCAATCAAATTAATTAGAAATGATAGTTAAAAGTTAAATTCAAACAAATGGTACAAAAAGATAAAAATGGGGGAGGTGAGTTCCTATACTAATGTTTCTTTTTGGGATTTTCTTGTATAAATTCGGGGCTACGAATAATTAGAGTTGTAATAATTATGCACTGATCTTGGTATTATGCATTGCTAAGGGAGTGACAAGTGGGAGTTAGTCACCAACATCAATTTAGTAAGTCAAATATGGGTAGGTTTGGTTATAGATTTTGATGCTAGTCTTTCAACAAAACACCAAACTTTCACCTACTGATCCTTTCGAATACCTAATGGGTGTGCTTAACAATTAGCAACCACAACCTCACTCAAGGAATCCCTATTTCTAGGATGACACCCATGGCATAGTCAACCTCACTTTCACCCTTATTTCTAAGATAGTGAGAATTTAGAAAACTACACACATAATTGTCTATCATTGCTTTGGCCTCCACATCTATCTTTCGAGGATAATATAGATTTTGAATCTTTACCTAAAACCCTTCTTTCAAAGATAGCCTTGGGTTTTCTAGACCTTGGAGCTTTCACCCACCAAACCTATGTAGGTATTTGGAGCTTTCACCCATCAAATCCCAACCAAACTAGCATAGCAATAATAGAAACCACAAACATGAACTACCAAATAGATGCTAACAATAACAACCCACACACACTTTAATCCCTATTTACACATAACCCCAAGAGGGAGATTTAGCTAAACCTAAGATAAATAAACATAGATATATCAATAATCTCCATTGAATTAATTTATGGTAGATCTAAGAGAATGTTACTTCAAACTTGGATCCTCCACCATATAAAAAATGGAAGTGAGAAAATCTTCCACTTGAAAAGTCTCCAATGTATTCTTCACCTAAATTTATACAATATTTTTTTCTCCAAAAATGGAGTCTACCAAACCCTAAGCTAATCTAGAAGAATATTTTGGGGAAGAAGGAATGTGATGGAATGAATGATACATCCTATTAGGGCTTGAGTGTTTTGTCAAATTGGGATTAGCACATGTAAATATAGTTTTTCCCTTGGTATGACATTTCTGCAAAGCACGATCGTGCAAGTCTGGGTGCGACAGTAGCTACGCGACCGTAATTGACTTTTGCGGTCACGGTTTATTGACCATCTTGACTAACCGCGACCACGGCCCATGGACTGCGACCGCGATTACAGAGGCTAGTTTACTGCAGGTCTTCAACTGCACTTTTTTTGCTCTCTTTTTATCATTTCAAGCTCAAATACACCTCTTTGTTTTTTCAACACCTGTACCTGCAATGAGTGGATATTAGTGCATTAAATCACAATTATGACTCATTTCTTATTTGAGACAAAGTAATGTGCACAAAAACTAAGTGTGAATAAGTGGTAAAATCACTACTCATCAAGATACTAAAGAGTTAGACTGACTTTATTGGCGAGCATATCTCCATCTCTATGAAGACACTGGACATTCCCTTAGTATATGGCATAGCTTGCCATACATAAAGAAAATATCTCTCCTATTCATACAAAGTAATGACCCAAGGCTACCCCTGGACATCACAAGGTGCTTAGGACTACTAGTAGCTCCTAAGCTAACCCATGATATCTACTAAGCACCACACCATGATAAACTAAACTTAAAGGATGAGCAAAAACTGAAAAGAAAACTTATAAACTAGGTTCAAATGTATGAACAATCTCAGCAAAACATTGTGAACTTAACATCATAAGGAAAACAAAGAATCTGACTTGTCTTAAAAATCCTCTAACTAAAACTGAAGAGCCACTAGGACAAACCCCAACTAAACCAAACTGAAAACATAAAGTCTGAACTGATAGTAATTGAACATCGGAAAGGAATCATTGGTTTGTCCCTAAAACCATAAGGATTCACCAACAGATGAAATGCATGAAGTGGTTATTATGGCTAATTGTATTGTTAGGGACGAATATCAGAACCTACATTATGAAATAATGTATCCATATAGACATATATATATGGTCAGTACTTCTAGAATGTACTAAGTATATGGGAGTGAATGAAGTTAGTAAAAATGATATGTTTAGTAAACTAAAAACATGCATGGTAAGTGTAAGTGGACTCACCACAATCATGAATAAAATTAAAAGCTAAAATAACATAAGCATGAATCATAAAACAACATCTGAATAAACCTTGTGAGTCATTACACATAGTTTCTAAAATCTTTACTTCTATGAACGATTCTTATAACTGACATAAACCATGTGATCTATCATGGAGTCCAATGTCTGACCCACGTTGAGAAGGATTGTTCCATACTTTGTCATTACTACAAAAATAAACTGGAGTGATCACTAAATAGATCCCATTTGGTCAAGGGAGATACTCTTTGGTGAGGCTTCTTGAACCTATGGTGGTACGTAGTTTTTGGGAAATGGGGTGAGCTCACCCCATATTCCCCTCTCGGTGTAAAATAATACTCCCAAAAACGTATATATACTTGTGCTTATAATTATGAAATTCACCTAAGTAGCATATAGGTTTGTAATCTAAAAAAATAATTATGCTTCTGTTGTGAAATATTTTTCTTAAATAACTAAGTAAATGTTATAAATTATTTGAGATCATAGGATTAAAACTGAAATTTAAATCATGAAGTGATAAACTGATATCTGAACTAACAAGTTTTAGTTGCTTGTAAACTTACTGAATCATGCTGAAAACCATGTAACAACGGACTTAATGTTGGAAGATGACTCTTGTTCTTTAACCTATGACCAAAGAAAAATGAGTTCGTCCCTCTTTTTCACATACACCGGAAGAAAGGGTTACGATAACAAACCCAATATATCAACTTTTTAAGCTTTATGTCAAAATAGTGACACTCATCTAGTAATACCAAACATGTGAGTAAAACATCAGTAAGTATGAATTCTTGTGTTAAATAGACATTAAATCACATAGAAATATCACAATTTCTAAAGCATGAAAATAGGTATGAACCCTAGATATCACTTCTTTAAATTCACATAAAATCTCAACTTTTGTACATAAGGATTAAAGGTAATCCTTTTTCAAACTCCACATGCTTGAACTTGGTGAATTCTCATTGAAAACAGCTTTAATTTAAGCCTTGAGAGATTAAGTTTTATAGAAGAACCCTTATTTGATGTTCATGAGAATTTTAAAGGATATAAATCACATAAATTTACATATAAGGTTGTGGAATTGTGTTTAATGTTGTTGTGAGATATATTTAGAAGTGCAAGACCAAAAATCACTCAAAAAAACTAAAGAGAAAACTTAGATCAGGCATCGCTATGACCTTGGTATCTTATGTCCTTATGTCACCACTCTAAGGGTGTGGGACGCCCTTAACCAGTTGGTCTGGCATTCCCTTATCACTCCAGGCCACTAGTTTTTGTGTTAGGGTGTGCCATGACTCTATGGAATGCCCTAATCGAGGACACTTACTACTTCAGGGTCCTAAATTGTCTCAAATTGTATTCCAAAAATTCCAAAATACTTCTCAATGGTCCCGTTAATATCCCTTATCATTATTCAACTCATATATCACATTAAAACATGAATAAACTATCAAAATAAAATCATTGAAATTTTAGGGTCTAATATTATCTCCCCCTTGGGATAATTTATTCTCAAATGAATGTTGGGATGGGGAAAGATCTATCTCATGGTTTTATTAGGTTGAATTATGAAGCTTATCTTATTTTGAAACTAAAACTATTTATCTCAAGTGTGAACTTACAACTGAAATGACTTATTATACATAAACTTAACACGATAAACTGATCTGAGTAAGGATGTCGATGAGTAGAATAGATTAGAAGGGAATTCTTACCTAAAGAGGACTCAAGGCTAAGAGAAAATTGATGAGGAAATCATTCTACCATGTCTACTCTATCTTCCTCTGTTGTTCTCTCAACTGATTGAATTCTCTATGAAACTTTCACTAAAGCCACTTCCTTATTCCTTATACTTCGAACTTGCCGATCAAGAATTTTAACTAAGATCTCCTCATAGGATAAAATATCCTTTACTCAAATACTCTCTAGGGGCAATACTATTTATGGGTCTCTAATTCACTTCTTCAACAAAGACTCATGGAAAACTGGAAGAACAACAACTAGTTCTAATGGAAGATCTAGCTCATACGCAATATCTACCGTCAGTGCTAGTCATTGTTCATCAAGTTTTCCATGTGTCTATGTTTAAGAAGTGTATTAAAGACCTATACCTAGCAGTTCCCCTCTAGAATATTAGAGAAAAGGATAGTTTTCCTATGATTAGATCCTGATTGAAATTCATGATCAGCAAGTTTGAAGGCTAAGAAATAAGGAAGTAGCTTCAGTGAAAGTTAAATGGAGAAACCAATCAGTTGAGGGAGAGACATAGAAAAACATAAGAAAACAATATGGGATAATATGGTCATCTATTTTATCTTTGCCCAGAGTCATATTGAGGTAAGAATTATCTTCTAATCTATTCTACTCACCGACTTCCTTACATATATCTGTTTACCCTATAAGGTTCATGTGTAATAAGTCATTTCAATTATAAGTTCAAGTTTGATATGAATATTTTCTATTTCAAAATAAGATAAGCTTCATATCTCGGCCTAAAAAATCCATGAGGTAGATCTTTCCATCCCAACCTTTATTCGAGGCTGAATGATCCCAAAGGGGAGTAAGTGTTAGAGAACAAAATTTCAATGATTTTATTTTGATAGGTTATTTATGTTTTAACATAATTTGTGAGTTGAATAAAATAATTGATATTAATAAGACCATTAGGAATTGCTTTGAAATTTTTGAAAAGTATTTTGGAATATTTTGGGACCCTAAAATAATAAGGGGTCGCGATTAGGGGTGCCATATAGGCATGGCATACCCTATACAAAACCAGTGTCTTGGCGTAATAAGGGCATACCACGTTTGTTGGTTGCATCATTAAGGGCATTCCACACCCTTGGTATGGTGCGATAAGGGTGTGTCACACCTAAGGTCACTATGACACATGATTTTAATTTTCTCTTTAGTTTTTTTAGGGTTTTTGGACTTTTACCTCCTAATATATTCCACAATATTAAACACGATTACCCACACTCATAAGTCAATATACGCAATTATCTTCTCCTAAATTCTCAAGAACACCAAATATGGATTCTTTACCAAAATTCAAGCTTTCTTCAAAGAAACTTCTCCAAGGTCATTTATGCAAGGTCTGAAAAAGGATTAATTCCATCTATATGCCCAATGTTTGAGTTTTTATGTGAATTTTAAAGATTGATGGCTAGGGTTCATACTCATTTTTCATGTTTCTAAAATTATGATGTTTCCATGTGATTTAAAGTCCATTTAGCACAAGAATTCATACTCGCTCATGTTTTACTCACATATTTGAATTACGAGATGAGTTTTAGTATTTTGACTTAAAGGTTTATAAGTTGAGAAATTTACATGAATTTTAGTATAATTTAGTCAGTTTACAAGCAACTTAGACTTGTAAGTTTAGATTTAAGTTTATCACATGATGATTCAGATTTTATTTTTGATACTATGATCTCTGATAAGTTGTGAAACTCATTCAGTTATTTAAGAACAAGATTTAACAATAGAAGCATAGTTATATTTTATATTATAAACCTATATTCTAGTTTAAGGTGAATTTCACAAGTATGAGCATAAGTATATATGTGTTTGGTGAGTAGTATTTAGCATCGAGAAGGTAATGTGGGTTCAGTGTGCCCTATTTACTAAAAATAATATACCATCATAGGTTTAAGGAGCCTCGCCAGAGAGTGACTCCCTCGCCCAAAAAGGCTCAGTTTAGTGATCACTCTAGTTTAGGTTATATATTGGTAGCAATGTATGGAACAACCCTCCTTAATGTGGGTCAGACGGTTGACTCTATACTAGCTCACATAGTTTATGTTGGTTATAACAATCTTCCACAGAAGTAAATATTTTAGAAACAAAGTAAAGATTTTAGAAACTAAGTGTAATAACTAAGTTTTATTTAGATGTTTTTTTATGATTCATGCTTATGTTATTTTAGCTTTTAGTTTTATTCGTGATCATGATAAGTCTATTTACACTTAGCTTACATGTTTTTAGTTTACAAAAAATATCAATTTTACTTATTGCATTTACACCCATATACTTAGCACGTTCCAAAAGTACTAAACACATATATGCATATGTGGCTATATTGTTTCACAACATAGGTTCTGGTGTTCGTCCACAGTAATATGATTATACATAATCACCATTTCTTGCATTCCATCACTTGTTGAGTACTCATGGTTTGAGTTCCAATCCTATGATAATTGTCATATGTTCAGTTACTATTAGTTTAGAATTTACGTTTTTAGTTTTGGTCAGCTGAGGTATGTCCCAGTGGATTTTCCAGTTTAGTTAGAGGCTTGTCAAGACTAGTCAGATTCTTTTTTCCCTTAGATCCTAATGAATTTCAGATGATGTTATGTTTACAATATTTTATTGTGATTTTTCATCCATTTTAATCTAGTTTATAATCTTTCTTTTAGTTTCTGCTCATGCTTTAAGTTTACTTTATCATGGTTTAGTGCTGAGTAGATATCATAGGTTAGCTTTTGGGCTACTAGTAGTCTTAAGCACCGTGTGACATACAGGGGGTAGCCTTGTGTTGTTACAAACTCACCTTTATGGTTCTTACTGTTTTTCTTGCATACTGAGTTGGTACGAACGCTACTCAAATTCCCTAGGACTTAGAGCCTTGTGCTCTATCCTAATTATATTGCCTGAACTTAGGCACTAGAGCACTATTAGAAGAGGGAGAAGGAGATAAAGATTTATGGTGGAAAAAAGAATCGTTTCCACCATTTAACCTCTATTGAGATAAATTGAAGCTACCTATTTTGGCCCTCTTTCTCTCATTTTCCTTCTCCTTGATTTTCTCTTCTTTAACTTGTTGAGAATAAACCATCATCCTGGAGATATTCAACTTCTTAACCAATATAGCAGTCCTATAATCTCTGACCATTTCCTCAGAAACACAAAATACAAACTTATTCATATGGGCCTTGGAGTCAGCAACCATAGCAGGAGCATACCTTTCCAACTAAGTAAACTTAAGATAATGCTCCTTCACACTTATGTTACCCTGCTTTAGATTTATGAATTCCTATACCTTGGCCTCTCTTATCTCAAGTGGGAAGAACCTATGTATAAATTCAATAAAAAACGTATCCCACTCCACTGTCCTGCATCTACACCTCTATCCTCCTTCTATTGCTTATACCAGGTGTAAGACACTCCTTACAGATGATAAGTATTTAATTCAGCACATTCAGATGAGTAACGCCCATGATCTCCATAACATTATGAATATTATCAAAGAACTTATACAAATCCTCTTCAGTTTTGGACCTAAAAAACAATAAAGGATGAATAAAGTGTCAAACTCTGGTTGCTGCTGCATTTACTGTTGGGTTGGTTGGTACCATAGTTGGCTTTTTATTCTGGTGGGTATGGACTGGCTATGGCTATGAAAGTAGCCTGAATTCATCATGGGAGACTTGTTCATTAAAAGGGTTTGCTGGAGCTGGTGGTGCTTCTTGTTGATTCTCAATTATGTTACCATTTCCACTCCCTCTTTTCTTTAGTTCTCTGTGGAGGAATATTCATAAACATGTAATGAAATAGTTAGAAGAAAGTTTTAATAGAGTTCATAATTCATCACATAATATGAACATAAAAGAAGTAAAACTTTTCATAAGACATTTCAGAGACTCTCACCCATAAGTGTCGCATGATTCACACCATGAATAAGACTCTATTTAATACAACTTTTAGAAATCCTAGGACACTTTAAACCTGGTGCTATGATACCCAATTTTTCATGACATGAGACTACCTCATGGTACCCCAAGCTAACCCATGACATGGAATAAAACTAAGAATAATAAAAAATAATTGATAAACCATTGTGCGGAAGATGAATTGAATAATAAAATAATAATTAAGAATAATGACAGTATATGAGTTCAAAACCACAATGTTGAACAACTAATTGTATGTCTGAAAGCCTCTGCTAGATGAGTTACTAGGACAAGCCCCCAGCTAACTCTAACTATCTGAAACTAAAATAAAACAAAATAAATTACTAATACTACCCTTAGAATAAAGATGAGTCACCAAAATACAATTTATGATATAGTACGAGATCATTCTAGGAATAATTTGGATGTTGAGCGCCAGAAGATATATTATGAGACAATATAGCACAAAAAAAGAATGTTATCAGCACTTTGAATATATTGAGTATGTGAGATAGGAAATAACTTATATAGGTTGAACATGATGCATGTAATATGGTAAACTGATGAAAGACCAAGTAATGTACATATGTTGTATAATATACTGAAAAATTGAATATAAGGTTAAGAAGAATCTGAATCCAAACTATGGGGTCTGGATTTTGGGAGATACTAATAATAGACATACCCATACCGAAGCTAATCGGGGTACAAACTTAACCCCAACTAGAAGGCTATTTGTACCTAGCCAAGGGTATGAACACTGACTGATGTGAATCCACTAAATTGATTTTTAAAAGGACTAAGGTATCAAGATTGGTCTGATGGATGACTCTTTACAACCTGTGGTGGCATCATACTTTTGGGACTTAGGTACTTCTACTATAGCTCTTAGCCTAGCTAATGGGTGACCCTTCATCCTTGCGTCTACTTAATGCTAAGAAGTACTCCTAACTGAATGACACAGCTCAAAGATAATATAATAATCTAAAGACTAAAAATAAATACATTATATGAAAGAATTCAAAAATATATAAGATGGAGGATTTATCCTCATAAATATATGCATGAAATCCTAGGTCATCGGGTGTTCAGAACCTGCCGTCTCTGAAGAATGCAACTATTATGCTAGTTTCATAATCTGAGTGAACTTAAGGAATTTAATAAAACAAGTCCAAAATTAAGTATTTCACAATTTAATTAGGGTTTTTTTATAGTTGACATTTAATGACACTAAAATTCATGGTAAAATATGGGTTACAACTCAATAATAATAAGGGACTGAGATATTAAGGAATTTGACAACATTTACAAACCCTAAATGGTGAAGAAGGAACTAGACTGGAGAATTGGGTTAATTTGGGAATCAATGGGTAAACGAAGACCCATTTATAAGATCCCATATTGACACGACCCGAACCAGGACCTTGTCGTAATGGGCATCCCAAGTCCAATCAGGAATGGAGACCACTGTCATTATCCAACTCAACCAACCAGCGTATATCCTGAGTCGAATAAACTTTGAACATATAACAAGATAGCGTTATTGTAAAATCTAGGACTCTGAGATAAACCTATGACTATTACCACCCAAATAAGCCCAACAGATTCTATTGAAGTAAGTTAAAGTTGGTTGGTGCCATATTATCTTGAGCAGCCGCTTTAGTAGCAAAGAGACCACTTTTGAGGTAGCTTCTTTAGTGGATTGGCACCACTTTAGAAACAGCCACTTAAACATATTTGTATTTCTTTAGTAGATCTTGGATAGTAAAGACTAGGTCGCTATAGCAGTTATGTATCAAGTTCACCCTATTAACTTCCAACTTATACGATATGTGTACTATCTCCATAATCTTACATTGTGAGATTAAAATCAGTGAGGGAATTATATTCTGGTCCTGGGTTAGTGTGGGGTCATATTGGTGGATGCTTTATCGTGGTATTCTCATAAGTTTTCATTCAAACTTTTGATTAAATATTTATTGTAGTTCATATATTTAGAGTTTTATTGGGACTAATCTAGGGCTTTTTGAGATTGAATTCTGCTAAATTTATGTGGCAAAGGATCCTTGAGCTGATAAGAATTTTGTGACAGTTTCAATTTCATGATTTTAAAAGCGGGCCTCACATTGGATTTTTAGCCTGATTTTTGACCCAGAGCATTTATACATAATATGGGTGTTTATTTTCTTTTCTTGATACATTGATTGTTATTTTTATAGCATGGCAGTACTTAGATACTTCTCAGAAAGAGAAAGCTCTAGTATAGAGTATTCGGTGAGCTTTTAGTTGCATCTAGGTAAGCTAGGCTTACCCTTTCTCTATATTGTGCTTAATTATGGTATAGTATACTATTTTTCTAGCTTTGGGTGGGTGTTTATGTCTTGGTGATTGGTTTAGTTGTTTATGACTTATTTAGCTGGTTAAGGCCCTATTTTGATAGAATTTGGGCTCATTTCTCCGTATTATAGTGCATTATAATTCTTTAGGACTAGAATGCTTATAGTACCTTGGGATGGGATTGGGAATCCTTAGACTATATTTGGGTAGGTCCTATCTTTGATTTTGGTATCGAGACCCTTAATGGACCCCACTACCTTGGTTAGATAGAATTTTTAAAATAAAGATCAATTAGGTTTAGTTGAACTCATGATGTCTCCCTTCGTCTATTACCTTGGGTTGGGGTTGACTTTAAATTTTTTATTCACTTTTTTAGCTTCTTTTCCCTGGGTAAGATAGTTCCTGACCCTTAATCACTTGGAACCTATTATGCCTTAGTGAAATTAATCACCCAAGATTGATATGTATAAATAAATGGAATGGAAATAGCCTTGAAACCCTTATACTTCCACTAGCTATTCCATGCTTAGGTCTCTCTCTCTGTCTGTCTCTCTCTCTATATATATATAATTTAATTCAGGTGTTGCATATTCTGTATTGCTATTACTATGAGTTTTGGTACGAGCCTAGCATTGGTTTATGATTATGTGTTACTCATGAAATCATGTGTTATAATTTTGGTTTACTACTTATGAATTTTGGTTTGATTTTGGCATCAGTCTATGACTATGATTTAGTGTTCTGGTGTTGATTATGGTTATTCTTAGGAGTTTTGACAGTTGTACTTGTTTTTGGTATGGGAGTTCTAGTGATTTTATATGGATTATATGGCCTTTTGTTACTATTCACTATTTTTTGTTCGAGTCTACCCTCTTGTTATTATCCACTAGTTTTGGTTCAAGCTCGGTATATACTTTCACTATAGATCTAGAATTGGAAAGTTATTTGAGATTTGTACGATTGAAGTTTATTTATGCTTCTTACCATAAATTTCCTTTTGTTTGCACTCACCAGGCTTATGGGGGTTCGATAGGGTTATTTGTCATCTTGTGTGTGCCTTCTAGGCTTACAAGGACCTAGTTAGGTTGTAGTTAGTCATTTGATTTTATTCTTGAGTTACTTACTTTCTTTATCACATTTCCTAGCATAGTTTTATAGTTACATTTCTACCCCGTTACTGATGAATTTAGCTTACCTTCTTGCATATTAATTATGCTTTTAATATAATTGTTCTTAGTTGGATAATAATGCCTACTGAGTACCCATTGTTTTGATACTCATACTGCACTTTTGTATTTTTTCCTTATGAAAATCCAAGTACAAGTCACTGGTGTTGACGTTATCCACAGGTCTTTCTATTGATCTGGAGATGGGTGAGCTCTCTAGAGTCTAGATTTAATCCTTCTTCGTCTATTGTAGTGATGGCCTTTTGTATTTCTATGACTAATGTGTATATATGTTCATTTTGAATATGGTCTAGTGCTCTTCTTTTGGTTATAGTGGCTCTTGTACCAACCTTACCAGGTTTTGGAATGGATTTATTTTGTTTATTTTTTCCTTTTTTCTCTTTTGTACAGTATGTTATGTCTGTATATCTTTTCTTCTTCCGTAGATATCATTATTATTATTATTGGCTTATTTTTTATTCTCCATTATCTTCCACTTGTTCGCCCATTACATATTGTTTTGGGTAATGGATTGGCTACCTATTAGTGAACTGAATTAGGTTCCAGCATAACCTGAGATATTAGGTCATGACATTAGTCCTGGTCCCTTCTTGGACATTGTGTGCCTCAACTCAAGTAAATCACCTAAGTTGAGGGTGTCTATTGTAGAGGCTCTTTAAAACTTTTGTTTTGGCCCTTGTCCATTCGTGGACATTATGCACCTCAACACAGGCAAATGACCTGAGTTGAGGGTGGCTACTATATAGGGGTATAAAATGAAAATACTAGTAATGAAAGAGGTAAAATGAGTGTGGCTTGTGTAAAAAGAAAACAAAGATTTGTGTTAAAAGAAAGACACATCTATAGTGGAAGAAAAGATTGAATAGATAAATAAATAATAATGGAAGAGGATCAATCAAAAGTGGAGTAAAAGTAGTGTAGTGTTAAGTAATGATGAGTCACTATTTCTAATTATACCATAAACGTCCTCCAAGCCTACAATACAAGCCTAAAGGTCATATAGTTATCCTAGTCTAACTGCCTTAAAACTAAAGCATAAGAAATAAGGGCAATCCTATGGTATTTTTCATGCACTGTTTAAAATTCATTTTAAGAGTGAGAAAATTTGTTCCAATCACAATTTTAATGAATTCTGTGTGTATGAGACTTCTTTGTGGAGAGGGCACTTGGAATTCACTTTTGATTGCTAACTGTTAGAGTAACTATCATTTGTGTATGCAAAGTTGTCCATTGATATCACAATGTCATCCTTAGATCCTCTTGAATCAAGATGATAAGTGATTTCATGCACACAAATTTTGCGATTAGAAAGATAAGGGGGTTGTAATTTTGAAATAAATTTTAAAAGAGCCTCATAACTATCGTAGTTCATCCAAAGTTGAGAACAAGAAAATGTTCTAGTTGAGGGTGTTAATGTGTTGGCATTTGATGTCATATTAGATGTTTTAAAACATGAATAAGTGCAAGTTTTTAAGCATTTTTCATTATATTTGATCATTTTATTATCTCATTTGCAAGAAAATATGCTAAGAAAATAAAGAGGGTGACTTGTGCTGAAAAGAGTGAATTGATGGAAATAAGATAGGCTGTCAACCCTATAATGGGCTATCACCTCAATTTTGTTGCTTAGATAGAATTAGGTGTAGGTGTTGGCTAGTCAACGACTAAGTTAATGAACAATCAGCCTCTCAATGAACCATTGCTCAACCATCACCTTTAAAAGAATTGCTCAGTGAATGACATGGAGGACAGAAAAACTAGCAGACCATCAGTACCTCGCTAGACCATCATTCAAACCATGTGGTGTAAGGAATATTCTATAAAATCTCAATAGATAGCAACAATGGGTAGGTGATGAACTGTCAACTAGGAAATGGTCCTTTGACTTATCAATGAAATGTAAGATGGTTTTTTCACTGATTTTAATTAGAGTTTTAAATGCATACACTGTAACTAGATACTATTAGGGTTATTATCATTATTTACCATCTTAGAGAGAAAACTCTTATAGTGTTTTTGTTACTTCATGGTATTTGATCATTTAAACTTTGTTTTTGAATACAATTGAAGTTTGGAATTTGTTTATGTAAATAAATGTCTTATCTTATGAATTTGATGACTTTGTTTTCTTTCAAATCTATGGGTGGCTAAACCCAACAACTAGGATTGTGGATTCCATAGTGAATCAACAACATTAGGGTCAATATTGATGCAGATTCATATCGTGAAAATATTTGTGTAGTTAATTCTTTCATCGTAATCATTTTATAATGATTACAAACATTATAACCTGCCTTAGGTTTAACTTTCTTTATTAAAAGAGTTTGAAACTAGGAAAACGAACTATTAAGAAGGATTTAGGGTTTGCATACCTCCTCTAATAGTTAGTGCTATAATAAGACTAGCCAACTTTGGAAAATTATTATATTTCACATTTTCATCAGTCTTAGTTCGAGTGAATATCATCTAAGTTGGTTGAGAAATATGTATTGAAGTAATCAACAACCCTACATGTTCTGCACTAGAAGAGCCTACTATCGTTAGCAGCTCGATTGTGTCATAAAACAATGGTGAACATAAATCTAGTTCTCTCTATTACTTGAATACATTTTTAAAAATTTCAGTATTTTTACTTGATCATATTTGATATTGGAATAATAAACGCTTTTACAAAACCTCACACTTGTGCAAATAATCAACTAGTAGTCAACATAACCGCAAAAGGCTTAGTTTTCACCTTATTCTATGTGGTGTTCAACCCCAACCTTAGTTTGATTTTATATTTTATAATGACCATTTTATAATTTTAGTTCAAGGTTTAATTTGGGGTTATCAGAGGCATAACATTTACAGTAATTATTATTAGTTTTCACAAATCATCACTATCCATAATATATAGTCAGTTAAAAAGATTTTAGTTTTAAAAATTATAGATGGTTGAAGTTGTATGTAAATTATGATATAATGATCATTTATTATTCGAGTAAGGCCAGTATAGTAGTGGGTTCCATAAGTAGAAAGTTGCTGAGTTTGAGTAGCCTTGTGTTGTTGCAGTAGAGGAACATCCTTTGTCCTTGATCATTCAGTCTTTGGCTAATAAATTTCTAAGATTAATAATTCTAAGATTTAAAAATTCTAGCATATGTATATTCTCAACTTAAATTATTGAAACATATGAAGGCTCATAGATTGAGGATGGGGAAATGATCTTGATTCAAGAAAAAAGTGTTAAAAGGTAAAGCAGTATAGGCTATTTTGGATCTAGGAGTGTTTAGAGGATCAAAGGTCGTGTTTGTATTCCTATAGTGGGTGATTTTACTAGATTGATTTATAGGAAGTTAATAGTTCCAATCATCCAATCCATTAAGGGGTACTGAAGATGCATTATGCCATAAAGCAATGGTACTATTGATTGTGTAGAATAAAAAAGGATATCATGAAGTATTTGTCCCGGTTCTTTAATTAGCAATAAATGAATTATGAACTTTAAAAACCAGGTGGTATGCCTTGTAGTATGTCTATACTTTTGTGAAAGAAAGAGTAGATAGTTATAGACTTCATATTAGGCTTTCCATATAATTTGAGGAAAGTTAATGTCATGTAGGTCATTGTTAATAGATTGACCAAGTCAAATCACTTTGTACTATTTTAGACTACTTATAATTTAGAGAAGTTAGCTATGCTACACATTTGAGAGATATTTCATTTTAATAGGGTTCCTATTATGAATTGGGCTACTCAGTTTATATCACATATCTAAATCTCAATGCAAAAGGAGTTGGGTACTAAAATTATCCTTAGCACAATATTTCATGGGTAGACTAATGGTCAGTAAGAAAGAAACTATTCAAATTCTCGAGAGCATAATACATGCATATGTGATGATTTTGGTGGTCCTCGGGATCAGTTTTATGGTTAACAGAGTATGCTAACAAAAATAATTACAATTTCAATTTGAGATGACTCGATTTAAGGTTTTGTATAGTAAGATATATATATCTCTAGTAGGTTGGTTTGATTTTTTTAAAGTCAGGATTTGGAAAAACTATTTTTTTTAGAGATTTCTTGGATACAGTGAAATTGATTCGAGAACTTCTTACATATCAGTGTATTCAATAAAGCTATGCAAATCAAAATATTCAAGACTTAGAATTCATGGTGAGAAATAAGGTGCTTTGAATGTATTATTAATGAAAGGTGTTACGAGGTTCGGAAGAAGGATAGGCTTAGTCTTAGGTTCATTGGCCCTTTTAAGGTGTTACAACATATTAGTGATATGGCTTATGAGTTAGATTTACCTCCACGCCTATCAAGTGTTCACCTTATTTCTTATGTCTATGTTGAAGAAGAATCACTTGGGTTTTTAGAATGAGCCTATAATTATTTTGAATAGAAAGATTTGAAAAATAAGGTAAACGAAGATAGCATTATAAAGGTGCAATGAAGATATCATCTAGTGAAAGAGGCCACTTGGGAGACCAAATGAGACATACAAAGCAAATATCTCGAGGTTTTAATCATTCATGTACATTCAACCTCTTTAAGTTTTAGGATGAACGTTCATATTAATAATGGATGATGTAATAATTCTTAAGGTTGTTTTGTAATTTTCTCCCTTTTTTCTATTGGATCCTTTCCATATATTTGGTTAGCTATTTGTGACTTATGGGGATAGATCACAAGATTTCTAAAGTGATCGAATGTGTATTGGTTGAGTTTTTAAGATTTGAAAGTTTGAAACTTTTAAAGTTTGGCCAAATTTAATAATTAAGGTTAGTAAGATTAATTTTGAGTTCTAGCAATTTCACTATATTTGTCGTATGATTTATGACATGGTTACAAGCTTGGATGATTCTTGAGGCATTCAAGGGAAATTTTGTATCTTTAGATAAATTTTTGGATATCTTAGATCTTAGAGTTAATCATGGTTAACATTTAGTGAAGTTGATATCAAATGAGTTATTTGATGATCCCGATAGATCTAGAATCTATTTTCTGATCAATTTGCACTATTTGTTTGTGCCTGCAGATTTTGAATGAGTTTTGGGTTCATTCTGAGTTTTTGTGTAACTTTTAAACTATTGTAAGTGGTACAATAGTCTTTCCTCATGATCACAAGAGGTCCACTATGTCAGAAAAGTATCAGGGTAGTGGTCCTACTTATTCATGGTTGGGTTACTACATTTGTGAAGGAAATCAATTTGGGCTGAGTTCAGGTCCGTCATCACGATCATGATGGGACTCCCACATTTGAGACCCTCTCTTTTTAGGTGAAACCTCCTCTCTGTAGGTCAATCTTCCCATTTAGTCATTTTACTTTATTCAAGCTTAATTGCATTCTTCCTCTTACCTGAACTAGTTGATAAATAAGCATCACGTCATTATTTTTTAAAAAAGTTCTTTAATAGAAAGCTACTTTTATGTTTGACTAATAAAGAACTTTTTTAAAATTCCTCATTCCCTTTTTTTTTAATTTAGTTAGTTTGGGATGAGCTCGATACATGGTTATTCGTGAAGGATAATAAGACTTGTATAAAACTATGATTTCGAGAGATCTTGAGCTCAAACAGAGGAGATTTATAGATATATTTTATGATTTCATCATATGAATAAGATTCTATCCTTCATTTTAGAACTTTCATCATTGATTTGTCATTAATTTCACTGAATTACACGTATTGTTAAAGGAATTTGGGATTTTTATCCTAAAGTTTAGAGAGAATGCAATTTGATGATCGATTTTGTAACACCCCAGATTTTTGCCTTTGAATTTTTTTTGAGTTTTAAGCTTACTTCTCAGAGTACAACTCACCTAACGAGTCGTAAGGTCTTCTTATAGGTTTCAAGACTCTAGTTGTAGGGTGATCATTAAGGACTGCCCATGTTTTTATTTAGACTACGACTGGATGCCATGAGTCTTAATGACTCTTTACAGGTCATAAGGTGTTTTTCATAGCAAAACCAAAGTAGATGCCAAATGTCACTGTTGTGGTTATGACTAGGACCCTACGAGTTATAAGGTCCATGTACGAGTCATACCCTAACTGTGAGGAGGCCCTATGTCTTTGTCAAAACTACGAGTCATGGCGAAGACTTGTAATCAGATGTCATGAGTCATGGCGTGACTCGTAGTCACTAGCAACAATTTTTCCTTTAATTGGGGGCACTTTGGCCATTTTCCTCTTTCCCCACTGTGACCCGTAACATAAAAAAACTTTAGGGTCTTATTATCACTCTAAAAAGAAATCAAAATACAGTGCTCTTCTCTCAAATTCCTTAAGGAAAGAACAAGGCTAGGGTTTCTCAAGGTTGATCATTTATGGCTCAGAGGTTGATTTCCCTCCATAATTCCTAATATTTTAAATCATGAATCTCTCCCCTTAAACTTATTTTACTTAAAGCATATGTTTGTATGATTATTCATGTGGATTTGAATATGGATTTTGATTTGGGTTGAGGGTTTTGGAATGATTGTTAATTAATTTGAATTCCCATGGTTTTAATGCAAGTATTCATGTTTTATTTATATATTTTAAAACCCATTGGAGGGTGCATGAGTATGGTGAATGGGATAGGGGTTTAGGCATTTTCTAATTTGATGATTTTATTTTTGAATTTGGTTTGGAACTTTTTTTCCCTCAACCCACTTGCGTAATTGGATTTGAAACATGGTTAATCACATAATTTGGCTTACTTCTCTAAACTATGGCATTGCATATATGGCTAAACAGATGAAAGGGGTTTTGAAGGCCTTTTTGGCCACACTTTTGATTTTAAACTTGATTAATGAACAAAAGAGGTCGTGGCATTTCCCCAATTTGATTTAATGAACAAAGGGGGTCGTGGCATTCCCCAAAGTTGATGAAATTGGTAAGGCATAAATATAAGCTTACAAGCGTAATGGTATGACGATACCTGTGGTTGATGCCTTAACGGTTAATTCCTTTTTTAAATGGATGAGCTATGTGAAAATTGTTTTAATTGGTTTTAAATGGGTTGTGTAGCTCATCACAAAGGTGGAGGTCTCGGGAGAGACCAATACTGGAAATCACATTTGCTGGCATGGGGGTCTTTATGACTGTGTGCATTAGTTCATACTTATATATATTTTGGATTGGCTGGGGTCGAGGAATTCCCTATCTCATTTTATGATTTTCCTGGTTTGTGCGGATAACACATACTGGGACCCTTTCAGTAGGGGGAGCTTAACCCATATAGCACATGGGTGCACTTAGGATGGTTAGAGCTACACAGTCAAGGTTAATGGTTTTAAATCTCAAGCTAAACCTTGTATTCTATATATATATATATATATACATATATATATATATGTATGTATGTGAACATGTACATTGAGTTTGGACTAGATTTTGAATTGGCATTATTTTATCCTTATCTTGAGTTACATGCTAGCACTCACCCAACTAACTATCTCCGGATTCTATATTCCCACACGATGAAGAGAATGGAGACATTTCTTCTTTCCATGTGCAGTTATAGATGATTCCTGTATAGCTCATGAGTTATCTTTAAAGTAGTGATCTTTTATTCTTTAGAAGGCACTCATTTCATGGTCTTTTCTCATTCATGCTTTGGAATATTCCTTTTGGACTCATTTTGGATATGGCCGGGGGCACGTCCCGACTTAGGTTGTTCTTGGTTATTAGAGGCATTATGGATTACTGTGGATTGTGATAGATGTTAAAGTTCTTAGATTTCTTTCGGAGCCAGTTGCTTAACTATCTTGTAATATGTTTGAAATTCATTCCCTGATATTTGTATTGTGTTCTGGTTGGCTAGGGTAAAAGGGATGCTCTCTAGTCCTCGACGGACTTGAGGTACCCGTCACCACCAGCCCATGGTTTTGTTCATGATAGATTTGAACTCCACGTTTATGTAATTTTAGATTTATGTTTCTTGTCTTATTGATAAATTAATTTTGAAGAAAATTTTTTAGTTTCGACATTGTGGCTTGTCGTTGACCTTTTGAGCTCAATTTTTTACCCAAATTTTTATATTACTGTGAGGATATTTGATGTGTGTCTATATATATATATATATATATATATATATATATATATATATATATGAGAGGTACAAAAAGAAAAGGTGGCCTTATGAGGGTTTGTGATACGTTTACTTGGACTTCAAGGTAGATTATGATTTACTCTTCGCATACTTAGGTTTGGTAGTAATTTATTGTATAAAACATGTTATAGATTAGGAGAAATGTAGAGTTCATAGTATTGGGTGAATCAAATTAATGTTGTAAAAGGCCAAAATGTAGAACTTAGTTGATGAATGTATTATGATTTTGTTATTCAGGTTGTTATTGTGAAATATGTGATTGCTATTAGCTAATAAATAGCCTATGACTTGAAAATCATATAATTATTGAGTTATAATTAATTTCATGAGTTATATCAGTCATGGAATATTGTGTGCTAGGACGATCATCTATTGAAGGTAATCTACTTAAATTGATGAAATATGGCAAAATGGTACAAATTGAAAGGAACATGTATCGTTGAAAAGGATTGTAGCACATGAAAATTGTTGTAAAAAGATACTTATATATAATTATTATATTTGAGATTTATTCTATTATTGTGGTTATGATACATATTCATTCTCATTGATCATCGAAATGGTACTATAAAATAACATTTTGAAAAAAAGATTATTGTTTTAGTCATGTTTATGTTTAGTCAAATTATTTAAGATGTCCCAATTTCTCACGATCCAAATCATGGATCGTCCAGACACCTACCCAACTCTTCACTTGATAGGAAAACCCTTACCACCCAACTTTTAATCATTGTAGAAAATATTGTTAAAACCTTAATCATTAGTAAATAATAAAACTTTCTTTTATGACAAAACACATTATAAGGTATATTGCGGAAATAAAATAACAATTTGCTGAAAACCTAATTTAATTTTGTACAGCACCACTAAGTAAATAGAAAGTTGACCCAATATATAGCATCCCTATAAGATAGGATGACATGAAATGCTAAAGAATAATCACCATTGTACCTATAGAAACTGCAACTGACTTGAAAAATGGCTATATCCCCAAATGGAGATATAGTAAGTGTAGTATTAGAAAACCACACGTACTGGTAGGTATCATCAGCTGACCAAAATTAGAAACATATAAAAACATATGTCAAATAAGAAGAAATCGTGACAAACATATGGACTTAATAACTGAACATACTTAAATTACTTCGACTTTCAAGCTTATCACCTTTCCTTTATTATAGCACTATTAATTTAACCTTAGAGCGTGACTATCTAACATAATACCAACAATCAACCTAAATCACATATCTTACACACTCAACTTGTTACAATAAATTTGAACCTCTCTTTCTCTCTCATTAATCCTCTTTCATGACAAGCCTTGTGATCTGAGGTGAATTTATGCACCTCAATGTTGTTACTAGATTATTTCGCCTTTTTTTAAGGACAACTTGTCTACTTAATATTTTAATTATGATATAAGTAATCATATACGTGTTTAAGTATGTTATTATAATGTTAAAGTTGTCTTTGAAAAAAGTTTGTACTTAAATTGGTCACTTAGAATTAAAACGAGAAAACAAGTGTTACTAGCTTGAGCTAGGTGTTCTTCTAGTTTATCGCGATGGATTATAATGATTATAATAAGTTTCTAATAGTATGATTGTGTAATTATGTATATAAAAACTTTCACATAGTGTTTAAAGTTAAATTGAATCAATCCAAGAGTCAAAAGTAAGGCAAAGATCAAAAGGGGCAAAACTAGTATTCTAAGCTTAAGTTTCTAGTTTGTTGTATTGGATGTTATGTTGTTTTGAGCTCTAATTTATTGTGTTTAATCATATATGATGATTTAATTGTTGATTATGATAATATATTAAGGATATAAATGCTTAAAACAAAGTTTAAACAACACAAAAATGCTTGGAATGGATCAACTAAAGCATAAGACGAGACTTGACGTGAATTGGACACCTAGGACGTCCAGGGCGCATCGTGGACCAAAGCAAGGTAAAAATGGTGCATGAAATACACCAGTAGATTCCTAATGGAACCAAAAAATTTGGTATCCATGATAAGGTCACGTATCACAGCTAGATGTGCCAAATTAACCCCGCGACGTGGCCTAGTGAAAAAAATGGCAGTTTTGTCCTCCGATAAATAAGACACTTGTATTTGATGTTAGACACCTTGGACGACTTTGAAACTTGGAGAGGGGCTGGAAAATACTTAAATTAGGATTTTTATTCTTTTAATTTAAATTTTTAATGGATTTTGTCTTTTATTCAATTATCTTTATTACGACTATGTCCATGAGTGGCTAAAAGCCCTATTCCAGGGTTAGGGGTAAGAACATGATTACTATTGCTTTGAATTGAGTTTGTTTGAATTTATTATCATTATTGGTTGTGTATTTATACTTTTTATCACTATTTTAAGTATTCTCAACCCTTAGAATACATATATTGTCGACCTTGTGAACTCAGGAGGGGGAATAGGAAGATTGAATGTAGGAATGAATAGAGCAAACTTTTTATTCTTTTATGATATAAGGAATTTGAATTAGAAACTAGGATAGGGATATACCTAGAAGACTTTCTTGGTTCACATGTAGTATGATAGCTTCATGCATCTAATTGGATTATTACATCCCCGCTCAATAATATAGTTGTAATGTCCAATATAGGTAGACGATTAGAGATTGGGAGACCATGATCATGCGATAAACCCTACGAATAAACAACAAAGATAAGTAATCTAAAGAATGAAGTTCAATAGAATATTATTATTGTTCGTAGTGATTTAACCTCGTGTTTTCATCCATAGATTGTCGGAAGACTTTACTTTTTCACATTACTTTAGTTTACTTTTAATTACAAACTTTCAAAACTATTTTGATTATATTTGAACTAGTATAATCTCAATAGTCGAACTAGAATTGAATAGTTATTTAACACAAGTCTCTGAGGGATCGATATTCGGATTTGTAAAAAGCCACTGTATTACTTGGTGAGACCACGTACACTTACGTGTGCGCTTGAGCACAATATGTTTTTGGCGTCGTTGACGAGGACTTGTAAATTGGCAACCATTTTAGTTTTATTTTTAGTTTTTTGATTTCTTTGGTGCTTTATGCTTCTTCTTGGTATTAAATTTGCAGGAAATAAGTTTACAGGCTAGTAAGCTGGCAAAGGATAAGGAATTAGTTAAACCAACCCCTGAACCTAAGCAACACTTCCACCAATTGTGGAGAGAAGCAGTCCTTCTCGACCACAACTCATAAATTCAAGAGGAACAAGACAAGCCTGCTCTCATGGTTGAAGATCATCTAGCCCACAGGACAGTTCGTGAAGTGGCAATCCCAATTTCGATAAATTTGACCTCCCTTTTCAAAACCGACTTTAAGAGGTAACTTTGATCTAAAATAGAACATGGTGCCACTTTTGATCAGAAGACGACAATTTATGGGAACTTTCACATAAAGATACACAAGTTCATCTGTGGAAATTTTTGGAGATCAGTGACACATCCATATGGGTGTGTCAATTGACTATATTAGGCTAACACTGTTCCTCTTTTCACTATTAACGAAAGCAAAGAAGTGGTTGAACGCTGAGCTGACAAGTTCAATCACTACATAGTATGACTTAGCCCAAAAATTCCTCATCCGATTCTTTCAATCTGGTAAGATTGCAAAAATGTGTAGTGAGATTGTGATCTTCAAATAGAGGATAGATGAGAACTTATATCATGCATGATAGAGGTTTAAATCTCTTCTTTGGAACTGTCCACATCATCTACAGTCCAATGAGGTACTAGCTCATACTTTTTTTGAGGCACTTGATCACAACACAAAAATTTTGATAGATTCAACTGCAGGTGTTCAAGTATTAGAGATGATGTATGATGAGTCATATACCTTATTGAACTAGATTGCATAAGGAAATCCTGAGTGGTATTCTAACTTAAGAAGTACTCAAAAGAAGGTGGAAGGTGTATTAGAGGTAGACCAATTTATCGCTATATCCGCTAAAATTATTGCATTACAAAATTAGTTGACTACGAAGTTTAGCAATATGAAGCTAGGTGTTACACAGCCTG
This sequence comes from Capsicum pubescens, assembly GCA_030864215.1. NCBI lineage: Eukaryota > Viridiplantae > Streptophyta > Magnoliopsida > Solanales > Solanaceae > Capsicum > Capsicum pubescens. The sequence continues at coordinate 197,832,807 of CM061547.1, read as the reverse complement.
CAGCCACAGTGAATGCAATTCATTAGAAACCTGCTTGGTGTGAAATTTGTAGTAACAATGGTCATGTTGTAACTATGTATGCTGCCAATCCTGAATCTCTGATGTTTTTTGGTAATGCTTAATGTCCAAATTATGGGAGTGCCTAAAATCAAAAGTGGAAGATTCAGCCACTAAATCATACATGGAACAACCAGCAATAGCAGTTTCTGCCACAACAAACCCAAGAGAATCAAGACTCCAATAGTAATATGGAAGAGATACTGAAATAGATTTTAGCTTATCAAACACAATTGGCAATGGATATGAAGAGTCAACAAGAAGATATGAATAATCCACAGATGGATACAAGGATCTTGGAGTTGCAGATAGGGAAATTGCAGAAGGCATAAAATACTAGGCCTTAAGGTAGTTTGCCAAGTGTTACTGAAAATCCTAAATTGGTTATGGAAATTACTTTAAGGAGTGGTAAAGAGCTACATAAAGAACCTTTGAATAAAACTAAGGAAGTAGAAGATGATTTGGTTCCTAAGTAGGTAGAGGATAAAGCTGCTAAAAGATTAAGGAAGTCTAAGTACTCAAAAACAAGAGTTGTTGAACAGGTGAATGAGAGACCACCACTACCTTTCCCACAGAAGTATATAAAGGCAAATAATGATGCATTCTTCAAAAAGTTCTTTGACACGTTCAAAGAGCTTCATGTTGACCTTCCTCTTTTAGATCTTTTGTAGGGAATGCCAAAGTACGCTAAGTACTTAAAGGATGTGGTCACTAATAAAGTTAAGTTGTAGGATGTTGAGACCGTAGCACTCTCTAAGGAGTGTAGTTATATGGTGATGTAGAAGATGACCAAGAAGCTTAAAGACCCTGGGAGATTCATTCTCCCTATTTAAATTTACAATAATGAAGTGGTCCATGAACTTAATTATTTAGGGGTGAGTATCAACTTGATGCCCTATCTTTATTTAACAAGTTGGGACTAAGAAAATTGAGACCGAGCACTGTGATACTTCAATTGGAAAACTGGACCATAGCCCATCCTGAAGGAATCATAGAGGATGTTCTCATCAAAGTTGGTAAGTTTATTATTCCTGTTGATTTTATTATTTTGGATTTTAAGGTAGATGAAAGGGTGTCAGTCATCTTGGGAAGTCCATTCTTGGCAACGGGAGGAGCACTAATAGATGTGAGAGAGGACACACTCATAATGAGGTTGGATGATGAATAAAAAGTTTTCAAAATGTACAACCGCTCAACACACTATACCACTACAAAGATTTATACATAATTATAGTGATTTAAGGGGATAAGTGTGGAGTGATGGAGTTGAGTCCACCAAAAATCTCTTCATACTCCTCATTGAGTAGCCTATGCCACAATCAAGCTAACCTAAAATGATGTAGATTGATGAACCTGAAAAGGACATTGTTGAGAAAGTTGTTGACCTTGAGAGTTCACAATCAAGATGCCAAAAATGAATAATAAGATGGATTCCTAGTGTGAGAAAGAGGAAGATGGAAAATAAAAGAGTCAAAAATAGTGTCGTGTCGTGACACTAAATCAGGCACTGCTTGGGAGGCATCCCAAGTTATGGTAGATTTTATTTTCAGTATTTTTAGTTTTTACTTCACTAGTTTTTGTTTTTGTTGAGTCACAAGTTGATGGAAATTCTGAGTACCAAAAACCTGAGCTAAGAAGCATGGCAAAGATGAAATGTGGGGTCCCCTGGACCCTCTTGATGTATAAAGATATTACTAGCTAGGCCTCATGGAGTATTTCTATCTATAATTTCAAGTACCCTTTGGGGACAAAGTAGATTTTTAAAAGTGGGGTGGAGAAATTCCCATTTTTAGGAGTAATTTTAAAATTTTTTTGTTAGGAATAAGTGTGGGATGTTCTTTTTAGTGATATATTTGATTACATAATGCAAGTGTTTGATTGTAAAAGCATGTTGCTTGGGTGAATTGTTATTTTTTAGTGTCCTAGGCTCATGATTATGACTCTTGTATTTGTTGGCTTAATGTTGAATTCTTGTTTGGTTGAGAATCTATGATGATCCCACTATAGTTGAGCATGTTCAATATATATGAGAGATATTTTTATATACCTTAGTGTGTTTGATGCTAGAACTTTCCTGGTGTGTGTGCAAAATGAAATAAAGATTGTGGGTTTAGGAGATGATATAGGCATTACTTTGATAGCCAAGTTTATACCTTTTTTTTACCTACCCTGGTGCATAATCCTAGTTAACCTCATTGAGCCTTTAACTTTTTCTTTGGAAGCCTCATATGTAGCCTAATCCCTTCTTTATAGACCTTAATTTTATCCAAAACTCCTAAGCACTTTAGTGTAAAATTAATTAAGTTAAGGAGTTGGAAATTCAAGTAAGATAAAGGTGAAATTGAAGCCCCAAAGTGATAGTTATTGGTGTGTACAGTTGCTATGTGTTGTTGTTGGGAGTTGAGGAATGAAAAGGATAAAAAAATTTTCAAAAAAAATAAGTTGTGAATAGAAAGTACTCCTACTATGTGTAAGCGAATGAGCTTAATGAGATTGGGGTAAAACAAAAAAATAGGGTAGACAAAAGTGGTATAATTTTGTTGTTGAAGGTGATTTTATTGTATAATGTGATATATTAAAGCTCTTAGGGAAGATAGTCACTATTACTAGACAGAGTAGATCCTACCCGTCCCTAAGCTTACATTACAACCCATAAAGACCTATTTGATCTTAAGCTTCAACATTATGATATTATTTGAGTACTACACTAAGGGAAAGCCTGTGGTTCAATCTTGTGTAACATGTGAATTCCTTGTGAGAGTGCGTGTAATTTGATTCTTGTACCCATTCTATGATAAATTGCTTTTTTTATGAATAATTATGGATAACTCACCTTTTTTTAGGAAACATATTTGATCAATTTGGGTGATTTATATGACATATGTGATCGAACAATATGTATGAGTTTTCCAACTAGGTGAGTAAATTCTTGAGGCAGGGATGTTTAGGAGTAATATTCTTGAACAGTCAATTGTGTATATAACATTCTTAGTATAGAAAGTTGTATTTTGTGTAGTCATTGTAGTACTAGATTGAATGTATTGATTTTATTAGAAGTTTGGAGTCACCTCAGCTTATGATTCTTAGAGTAAAAAGTTTTTCAAAGACGAACAAGGCTTTAAGTATGGGCTGATGATCTGAGGTGAATTTATGCACCTCAGTGTTGTTATCATAGCTTATTTAGCCTTGTTTTAAGGAAAAATTGTATTATGAATATGATAACTATGATATAAGTTAGCATCAAAGTGTTTAATTATGTTATTATAATGTTAAAGGTGTCTTTCAAACAAGGTTGTACTTCAATTGGCCACTTAGAATTAAAACGAGAAAACTAGTGTTACTAGCTTGAGCTAGGTGTTGTTCTAGTTGATCGCAATGGATTATAATGATTATAATGAGTTCCTAATGGTATTATTGTGTAATTATGTATTTAAAAAATTTATTATAGTATTTAAAGTGCAATTGAATCAAGCCAAGAGTAAAGACTAAGTAAAAGATAAAAAGGGGGCAAAACTAGTATTCTTAGCTTAAGTTTCTAGCTTGTCGTCTTGGATGTTGTGTTGTTTTGAGCTATAATTTGTTGTTTTCAATGCTATATAATTTTTTTGAGTTGACTATTATGATATATTAATTATATACAAGCTTTAAATCAATTTTAAACAACACAAAAAGGCTTGGAATAGATCAACAAAAGCATAAGATCAGACTTGACGTGAATTAGACACCTTGGATGTCCATGGCATGTCGCGGACCAAACAAGGGAAAAATGATGTGTTACATACACTATAGGATTCATAAGGGACCGATAACATTGGGTATCCATGATAAGGGAGAGTCGCGTAGCTAGAAGTGCAAAATTAATCCTGTAACGTGGCCTAGAGCAAAAATCGGAAGTTTGGTCCTCCTATAAGTAGGACACTTATATTTGATGTTAGACACCTTGGACGACATTGAAACTTGGAGAGGGTCTATAAAACACTAAAATTATGGTTCTACTTCTTTTACTTTAGATTTTTAATGGATTGTATCTTGTATTCAATTAGATTAATTATGGCTATGTGCATGAGTGGCTAAAAGCCCTATCACGGGGTTAAGGACAAGAACATGATTACTATTGATTTGAATTGAGTTTGTTTGAAATTATTCTCATAATTGGTTGGTTTTTATACTTTTTATCACTATTTTAAGGATTTGAGACCCTTATAATACATATATTGTCGACCTTGTGAACTTGGGAGGGGGAATAGGAAGATAGAACGTGGGGATGAATAAAGCAAGGTTTTTATTCTTTTATGAAATAAGGAATTTGAATTAGAAACTAGGATAGGTATATACCTTGAAGAGTTGCATGGTTAACATGTAGGATGATAGCTTCATGCATCTAATTGCATTATTACTTCCCCGCTCAATGATGTAGCTGTAATATCCAATATAGGTAGACGATTAGAGGTCGGGAGACCATGCTCATGCGATAAACCCTTCGAATCAACAACCAAGATAAGTAATCTAATGAATTAATTTTAATAGCGTAGTATGATTATTCATAGTGCTTTAACCCACAGTTTTCATCCATTGATTGTCCAAATACTTTACTTTTCCACATTACTTTAGTTTACTTTTAATTATAAACTTTCAAAACTCTTTTGGTTATGTTTTCACTGGTATAATCTCAATAGTCAAACTAGAATTGAATAATTTTTTAACACAAGTCTTTAAGGGATTGATTTTTGGCTTTATAAAAGGCCACTGTATTACTTGGTAAGACCACATACACTTGGGTGTGCGCTTGGAAGAAACACCTTGGTCCCTATTCTACTATCATAAACCATCAAGATTGTAACATCCAAGATAACTAATAAAACATCACCAACTTCACATTAAGGTACACTCTAATTTTATGACCTGAGACTACCTCATAATCATAACATGGTGCTTAGAATCACAAGTGACTCTAAGCTAACCTATTATCTAGCAAAACATTAAGAAATAGAGATAATAAATGATAAAAAACTTACGTGGAAGATGAACTGAATAAAATTTTAAATATTCAAAGGAAATCAAATCATCAACAAAAAAATGTGAGATCAAAAGTTGTACATTTAACTATAAGGCTGAAAAGCCTCTATGAAAATGAGTTACTGGGACAAGCCCCCATATAACTCCATCTGTCTGAAAAATGAGAACAACAAAGACAAAATTAAATGGAAAGATTACTCTGGTGCTCACATGATGAGGACTCACCAAAACTGTTATTGCTTATATGGGAAAAGATCGTACTAGATACGATTCAGATACTGAGGGTTAGGACCTATATTATAAGATAATATAGTGCAAAATAAAGTATGTGATTAGTACTTTTCATGTATTGAGTATGCCAGATAGGAAAATAATTAATATGGAATGGACATGGTACATGTAAATAATAACTAGTGCAAGACCAAGTAGTGAACATATGATGTAAAATGAACTAAATAAATGAATAAAAGTTCATTCAAGAATCTGAAATTTGAACTGTACACTATGGGCATTGGGAGTTACTAATAATTGACATAACCCAATATGAGCTCACTGGTTTCCAACCTGTAACCCTAGCTTGAAGGGTATTCAATACCTTACTAAGGGTACGAACACTGATTGATGTGGATCCATCAACTGATGTCCAAGATGACTAAGGTGCCAATATTGATATGATGGGTGACCCTTTAGAACCTATGGTGGCTCCATATTTCTAGTACTTAGGGACTTCTACTAAAGGTCTAATCCTAAGTGGCGGATAAGACTTCATCCCTGAATCCGCTCAGTGCTAAGTACCACTCCCAACTAAAAGAGACTGATAACTGCAATGCTCACTGATAGTAATAATCTGATGATTGGAATAAATTAAAAGCATTTGAAATATGTAAACTAGGAAATATATCATCTAAAGGTATATGAATGAAAATCTAGGTCATCGGGTGTTCATAACCTGCCATCTCTAAATTATACAATTATTATATAAATTTTGTAAGCAAAATGTAATTACAAAATTCACTGACTCGGGTTCAATAATCATCATACAATGTATCCAGGGTTTGGGATCATGATCAAGTAATAACATTGGAATTTATGCTAAAATGAGGATTATAACTAAATGACACCAAAACACTAACATATCAATGAATTTATCAGTATCCATAAACCCTAAATTACAGAAGAGAAGTGAGTTGGAGAGTTAAGTTAGTTTTTAGAATCAATGGGTGAAAGGTAACCCATTGATTATATCCCACATACCTTGAGATAATATCCCTAAAGAATTCTTTAAAGTTGGATTCCTGAAGAAGATGAACCCTAACTTGCCCTTAGAAAAGGGATCTCCTCTTTTCTCTTCTAAACTAAGTATTAGGTAATAATCTAAGTAATGAGAGCTTAGGGTCATAGGAATCCCACTAATGACCCTTAAAATTCCCAAAATGACGTAGTTTTTATGTTAAAAAGAGTGGGAAAAGATTGATATGCCCCTTAAAATTTCATAACAAAAAACTACAACGAGGAACATATGAAACTTTTCCATGATGGGTTGCTCTCATGGTTGGGAGATTGAGAGGATCTCTCTAAACATGATAAAATGAGCCTTAGTATGATCGTGGGATCTACCTATGCCCGTGTCTTGGTTTGTATATTTGCTAGTTAAATCAAGGGCATCTGTGGAACTCATGATTATGCCATGGGATCGTGGTTTCAAAGAATGATCATGGTTCTCTCTCCTGGAATGAGGGTTTACTTTGTCAACTTTTAGAAGTTGGGGTTATCTTAATCATACGATACTATTGTACATTCATAAGATGTAACCACGGTCATGGTATGGTTTCAAGGTATCTCACAACAAAGTAGTGTTTTACTGAAAAGGCCATAACTTTCTACTTAAATTTCAGGTTAAGATGAAACTAGAAGCATTCAAAAAGTAATTCAAACATATTGGTGGGTTTGGGGGATCAAAAATGCATCTAAATTTGGAAGTTATGATCATTTCAAAATGATCACTCCTTTAGGAATATATTGATAAAGTATGTTGGCTTGGTTAAAGGCTAGTGGATTCCTGTGGCCTGGGTAGAAGGTTAAATCACTTCTTATGTTGTTAAAACTCAATGATTTACCGTAAATGTACTTGAATCATGGTTCTAGGCTAGGCTTGGATTTTCCAAGGAACTACTATATCTTTCTCTTGGGGTCATTCATCCCCGAATAAAAACTGATTGAGCTGGAAGGTTAGGGGAAAAGAGTTGAAATTCACTATTTTCTTCACAACTTCTCATGATATTATTGGAATTCTTCTACACTTCTATACCTGAAATTCCTATATTGAGTTTTTAAGAGTTTAACACGGACATAGTACTATATCGGTAATTGAAACATGGGTTGATTCAGAATCATGGATGCATGTTATGGCATGGGAATAACTGGGTGACATAAAATAGAAATGATTACTTAATTAATTAATGTAAAATATTACCTTAAACTAGGACTGAGCTTGAAAGAAAAAATGGGTTTACTTGGTCATCTGCTCTACTTTCCAATTAGATCCCTGAACAGATTGATTTTTCCAAAGAACCTTTACCAATGTGACCTATATATTACTCAATTGTAATGACCCTCCAGGTTATTTTCAATATTTTTGCTCATTATTTTCTACTTAAATCTTTCCTATAGCTTGCCAAAGTCATTTCTGACTTGCTGGAACTAATAGTTCAGTTACTAGGCAATTCATTTGGTTTTTAGAGCTAATTTCCTATTTTGAAGTCTTCATTGTTTAAAATTGGCAATCAGATGAAAACTTCAGTTAAATAACCTCGTATTCAAATTCTAATAGTTCCAATAGCTCTGGAACATTAATTTTAGGCAAGGTGGGCCCTTGGTTCGAGTCTTGAGGCTCCCAAACCCATTTTGGGCTATTGGTTGGAAAATAAGAAAAATAGCACATGGGCGTGGGACCCATATTTTGTCAAAACATCCTCAAATGGAAATTTTTGACTATGACATTAAGTTGGAATGTCAAATTTGATAGTGATGTATAGTTTGATTGCATATTTGTGATTGTGGATAAAACTCGAGGGGTTAGTAGAAACTCAAAATAATTTCAATACTCAACTGGTGTTGGTAAACTACTTAAGAGATCATTGGGTCTCTTAAGTGACCTATCTTGCCTAGCAGGTATTTATAAATTGATCCCTTTGGAACTTAAGTGATGGCAACTTAAGTGGCCAAAGGTCTCTTAAGAGACAATGTGTAGTCTAGGCAAGTGTCGATAAAGCGACACTTGGTCGCATAAGAGACACTTGGAAACAGTAAAAATTCCCCACTTATCCTGATTTCTCCCATTTTCACCCATTTTAAAGAGTGTAGAACCCAAAAAAAGTGTGAAAACTTGGAAGAACAATTAGTGGGTGATATTGGAGTGTTCATAAGCTCGAATAACACATTTTTTCTCTAAATTCTTGGTAAGTTTCCATCAATTTCATGGATTAAATTCTCATAATTTCTCTAAAATCCCTACAATATTGGTGGGTTGATTGTAACATCATTAGAGCTTTAAATTCATCCATTCTTGAGGGTAAATATTCCTTGAGCATAGAGGAACGTATTATCAGTTTTGAAAGTGTGATCCTGTAAGTGGGCCCCAAATGTGATTTTTACATGATTTTGAACCCGATGCATAATAGTAAAATATGGGTATCATTGTTCTCATTTTTTATGAGTAGATTGTGATTTTGATATTGTGACATCTTATGAAAGATTCTCGAAAAGAGGAATCGATGATTTAACAAATTCTTCAGGCTTTTCTTCGACATCCAGGCAGGCTAGGTTTATCTTCTTCATAGATTGAGCTTATTCATAGTATAATTATTATATTATTCTAGATATGAGATGGGATTTAGGTATTTTAGGATTTAGGTATTTTAGGTATGATTGATATGATTGGTATTATTTGGACTATTTAGCCTATTAAGGAACCATAATTTAGGTAGAATTAACTTAGTTGATCATGTTTTAGGTAGAATTACTATCTTAGAGCTAAAAATGGTTGTTTAACATCTAGAAGTGAATTTAGATACCTTATCCTAGTTTGGTGTAGAAATTATGTTAAAATGAATTTTGGGGATTAGAAGTGGGCTCCTCCAACCCACACTAGGTCAACATTTGTATTCACTTTTGTATACTTCTATATGCTTGTTATACCCTTTAAAATGCTTATTTTTGGACTTTGAGGAGATTAGATGCTTAATGATTATTCTAGTTTGGTACTTGATAGTTAGTGATAATTCTAGGCAAAACCCGGTGATTTATTGATACTAAGTTATGATTCCAGTTCATCAATTGATTATGATATTTATGGCATGAGTTCCAGTTCAAGTTTGACAAATGATGATAATGTTAATGATGATATTGAGTTTTGGTTCAAGTATAGAATTGAGAGTTATGTATGATATGATATGATATGATATGATATGATATGATATGGATGGATTCATGGTTATAGCTTGATATTTGGTAAATTTATGGATCTTTGGTTGTTTAGTTTCCTTTGATTGCACCCTCTAGACTTATGAAGGGTCTTATTAGTTTATTTACCTTTCTGCACTTACTAGATTATAGGGGTCAGTCTTGTAGTATTAATTATGCTTTCTTTCATATTGTATTTGCTCTGGTTATTCATTTATTATGTTTCAGCTTATTTCTAAGTTTTTCCTTTTACCTTGATGTAGCTTATTTGTCTGGCATCTTTATGATATTTATATCATGATTTAACTCAGTCGGCTGATAATGCCTACTGAATACCTATGGTTTTGGTACTCATACTATACTTTTGTACCATTTTGGTGTCGATCAGAGTACTAATGGCCACCACTGATGTAACAATCTTGTTAAGTTGATTTTGTAGTTAGGGTGAGCTCTTAGAGTCGGAGTAACCCCTTTTTCCTTCTAATATCTATGTCTAGTCTTTCACTATTCAAGATGGATTTGTATTAGACTATTTTAGTACTTATGTTCATTTTGGTAGTAGCTTTTGTACCGACACTACTAGGTAGTGGCATGGTTGTTGATGTTTTATCTATATTTTAGACTATCATTATTTCCTTAATATTTCTAAGTATTTAATTGTTGATTTCCATATTTTAGGCCATTTTCCACCAAAATTATCCCATTACATATAGCTCCCAACTATGGTTACTTTACCCACTAGAGGGATAAAGTAGGTGTCATCATGACTCATAAATCAGGTCATTACGAATTGTTATCAGAGCCTATGTTCACCCATATTAATATTACAAGATCAAGCGTCTAGTAGAGTCCCTAGGATCAAAATAATAACTTACGTTTCTTATTTGGGAGGCTATAGGACATTCTTACTTATTTTGTGCTAGGAGTTTGAGTTGGTTTCTATGGAATTTCTTTGATTTTATTCTTTTACAGATGGCTAGGACATGTGCTAACACTCTATGAGACAAGGATCTTAAGCCCAAGACTAGGGATCTTATCACTTTTCATGGATGACCTAGAGGTTGTGGATAGACTAAAGATGTATCCCCAGATAGGGGCCAGAATATAGGGCCTTCACCAAACCCTATTCCTGATCCCGAGCCAGAGGTTCTTCCGTCCCAGCCAGTAGGGGTCCAAGGACCAGACCAGGCTCCACTAAGGTTTATTTCTTCTTAATTTCTAAAGGATGCGTAGGTTCAAATTTTGGTATTGGTTGGTAGTGCACCATCTAATAGTGCACAGTTTATAGATTAAAGTGGTACTGAGGCAGGGGCACAGTCGGTAGTTGTGGCTCCCATAATTAAGGTCCCTTCTATACTGGTGGTTTCTCAACTGGTAGTTGCTTAGCCAGTGGTTGCCTAGCCTGCTATGTTTGTTGAGAAGCAAAAGGTATTGGGTAGATTCTTGATATTGTCTCTATTTAGGTTTTCTGGTACACTGGGCGAGGATGCCTATGAGTTCATAACTGTTTGTGAGGATAGGCTCTATAATTTAGGCATAGCTGAGATTTGTTGTGTGGATTAAACTACTTTTAAGTTAGACTTGGAATCTAGCGCGACACTAGTGGAGAGTTCATCTTGATTTGAGGTTAGCTGGATCTCCCTCATTGATATGGACTTTGTTCTTTTTTATCTTCTTGGATAAGTAAATACCTCGTAGTCTTAGGGATCATTTGAGAGACCAATTCTCGAAGTCAGAGTAGAGCTTTATGACCATTGTGTAGTATCATGCTTGGTTACATGGGTTTGTTATGCATGTTACTTCTATACTTACAATTGAGTATGAAAGGGTTTGTTGTTTTGTTTGGGGATTGAGACTTCCTATTTGCATGTATTCATAGATTTTTGTTTCTATAGGTAGATTTTTTACTGAGGTTATTGATCATGCTCAGGTTATAAATGAGATGCATCATGAGGGCGAATGGGGCAGCGATAATAGTTCATGATATTAAGGTAGTTTTAGTGGAATTTGTAGTGGCTCACAGTTTAGAAGTAGTGTTTCTAAGCGAAGCTACCCTTCGTGTCAACCTTATAAGAATCAAGGTCAGTCTACTAGTCCCGTTCAAGCCACACTTCAAATTATCGATAGAGTTCAGTCTAGTTATAGTGATCATCCTGGCAAGATAAGTTGTTAGACTTCTAGGGATTCATCTACTTTTTATTCTAGTTGTGGTGATTATTTTGGGTCAACCGAATCTTCTAGTTTCGGTGCAGCACCTGGGGCTTGTTATGGTTATAGGGCTTTTGGCCATTTCTCGAATAGTGTCCTGGCTGTGGAGTGAAGGTTTTTTCAGCTCAGAGTGGTCCACCAATATGGTTAGTTCCTCCCCTATCTAAGGTGGTGTGAATGGTCTTTGGGGTGGTTCCTAGGGTGTTTGTGGAGGTTCTTAGGTAGGTAGCATAGGATATCTGTGTAATGACTTAATTTTTTTGGTGATTTATGTGAAATATTTAATTTTTTGTGATTTGACCATTTTACTCCGCCCTGTGGTTGTTTTGTGGTATTTTTGGAGTATTAGGGAAGGTTTGAATGGTTCCCAATGCATTTCAATGCAAATTATGTGAAATTATGGTTTTTGATGGCATGAAGAGCCTTATAGTAACTTTGGTCAACATTTTTTTATCTGTGTGTCGAATGTCAAAATGGATAGTGCCAGCAGATCTGGAATGTCAATTTTAGGGTGATAACATGGATGGTGTGGTTTTATGGCATTTATATCTCATTTCTACCGTTGGTTTGTAAAGTTGTGAAATTTGTGTTTCGGGGGTCAACTTGTGAAAAAAATGTCTTTTCAAAAAGGAAAAATAGCTCGGTGGACCCTTTTACTTTCTCTAGTTTGTAAAGTGGACAACTCTACTTAGACTTTTGTCATCTAAACCCTTCAAGTTAATAAAACCCAGCATTTTAAACCCTTTTGATGCATATGTGTCATTAAGTTGCTGATGTGGAAAGCGCGTGTTTGCACTTGGTTTTTTTAGCGCGTAAAATTAAAAAGAAATCATTTAAAATATTTAGTAATTTAAAAAATACTATTAATTTAAAAAAAAAAAACAAAGCCCTTTCTTCTTCAGTACTCCACTGCCGCCTATTTTGTCCCCACTTCTCTTCTCTTTAATTCATTCATGACGTTTTCTTCATTTCTCTTCATTTTCCTTTCTTTATTGGTGAACACTCTTTCATTTTCATCAATTGTAATTGACCCAAGAACTTTTAGAGTTTACGTTTAACACAATGCTAGACCTTTCAAATTTCCAACTCATGAACAGTGGTATGAGTCAACTCTTAGCTCTCTTTCTGCTAATTCCTATGAATTCGTAAGTGATAAGGATGGTGTTAATCGTATTATTCATACTTATAGTAATGTTTTTCATGGGTTTTCTATTATATTATTGACGTTGGATGCCAAGAACCTTGAGGATATTAATGGAGCTTTTGCTGTTATACCTGAACAAGTTTGGCATGTTCAAACAACGAGATCCCCTGAATTTCTTGGATTGACTAGTAGTGACAGTGCTCGGTTGCTGAAAGAAATCTGATTATGGTTCTGAAATTGTTATTGGAGTAATTGATACTGGGATCTGGCCTGAGAGGAAAATTTTCGATGATCGTTGTCTTATTCTGGTTCTGGCAAAGAGGAAAGGGGAATGTGTAGCTGGTAGGGATTTATCGGTGACTTCATGCAATTGAAAATTGATTGGAGGGAGGTATTTTTCAAGTGGGTATGAGGCTACGAATGGGAAAATGAATGAAACTATGGAGTTTCGATCTCTGAGAGATTCAAATAGTCATGAACTCATATAGCTTCTTCATCTCGAGATGGTATTTAACTACGTAGCAAAGAAGAAATCGTCTCCTATGTCATACAAAACAACTTCTAAGTATACATCAAAAAAGATTTAAAGATGAATTTCAAATTTGACGAAGTGATTTTGAAGTGAATTTATTTTCCACAGAGAAATTACCGGTTATAAGGAACTCCAGACATTAAATCTATCTCTGTAGGATTCTTCCCCATGTTTAATTTGATGAATTTGATGTGTAATTCAAATTTTTAATTTTTCTTTGTGTTTAATTTGATGAATTTGATGTTTAATTACTTAAAAATTTATTGTATTTGTGTATTTTAATTTAAAGTTAAAAATTTAAATTAATTGAAAAGGAATTTCAAATATTTGGAATGGGATTATTTTTTTTATAACTTGCAAAAGTTTTTTATTTAATTTTTTTAATAGTTAATTTCTTATGTGGTGTTTTAAAAATGACGTGGAATTTAATGCAGAATTTAAAATTGACGTGAAAATTTGCATGGCAGCTGACATGGCAGCAATTGTGTTGCACACACTGAAATAGGGTTTTAAAATGTTGAGTTTTATTGAGTTGAGGGATTTAGATGACAAAAATCTAAGTAGAAATGTTCACTTTACAAACTCGGACAAGTACAAGGGTCCACCGAGCTATTTTACTTTTCAAAAATAAGATATTCCATAGATTCCAAAACATCTAATTTAATAGGATAGTATAGTTTATTTGCATTCTCAAGATTTTTGATGAATTTTGAAGGGTCCGCGGAGACTTGGAATTCCCCAAGTCCCCAACTGGTGCACTATTTGGTAGGTGCACCTGTTTAAGCTACATTTTGGTCGCTTATGCGACCCAGATGAGAAGACAGATATCGCTTATGTGACTTCTGTGTGTCGTATGAGACTGTCACTTAAAGAACAACAGGGTACCTTATGCGACACCCGCTGATAGGCGAAGTATAACGTAAGAGATGCTATGATTACTTATGCGATGCCTTAGTTATTTAAATACCCCATTTTGATTTTTCACTATGTTGTAGACTTCGAGCTTGGGGTTTCGAGTGTTTGAGCAATCTCTACCATTTTTGAGCTTGGTTAAGCTCCAAATCCCTCTTTTAATTATTTTTCTTCGATTCTTATCAGTTAAACTTCGTTAAAACTTATATTCAAAGGTGAAATTTTGGGATTTTGACCCGAAAGGCCTAAAAATAGTATTCTTCAATTTAAACCCCAGTTTCAACTCATTTTCACTTAGGTTTTATTCTATGAGTTCCATTAATAATGAGAAATATATTTTTGGACAAGAATTCTAGTTTTACCCTTCTTTTTCAAAAACCCATTTCAAGGGTTCATTTTAATCCTGACTCAAAAGAATAGGTGATATAGGTACACACGAAGAGAACTAGGGTGCCAAATAACCTAGACGGTGCATGCAAATACTCTAAATGGAAGATAATTTTTTGGCCAATATGGCTACTATTTCCAGTGGGATTAACCCCTCAAGAGAATCAGTAATAAATAATAATGAAGATAATTAGTGTTTTAATTGTACGGGACCAAAATATTTTGATTTTTTAAAACCTAAATTGTACATGCATGATACTATTAGGGTTGTACCAAAACTAGTAGTTATAATGCATGGGGAACCTAGTGTTACGTGGAAATCATCTGAGGTGAGAAGTTTGATCATACAAGAGAATTTACAATCTAACATTATTGGTAAATCTCATATGGAAAACCTGATATTATAGAAATGCGAAAATCCATCCCAATGCAATATGGAATAAAAGGTGAATGTACATAAGAGTGATGGATGCACGATACATACTGATTAGATTGGGGTATTAGAGGACTATGTCCAATTGCTTTCAACATCAGTGTATTAAATTAAGGCCAAAGACATGTATTGGAAGATAAGAACTTTAAAATAGGATTCGTGGTTTGAGCCTGATATTGAAACTACAGCAGGCATAGCATGGATAACAATGCCTAATATTGCCACCAAATTTCCTTTCTAAGGAAGCAATTTTCTCTATTGCTTCTATAGTTGGAAAACCATTAACTATGGATATGGATACTAGGAATCAAATGAGGCCAAGTTGTACAAAGGTGAAAGTTAAAGTGGATCTAATTATAAACTACTTCATAGGGTGAAAATCAATGAGGAAAATGATACTATAGGGGAAATAAGGTCCAAATGGATTCAAATCCAATATAACTACATGCTAAGTATTGCAAAGAATGTTGTCTACAAGGACATGATGAAGAAAGCTGATTGAATATCATCCCGGGTTACATGATAAGGTACATGATAAAAAAGGAGAAACGAATAATGCATAAGAAAATGATAAAAGATAGAACGAAGATGTTAGGGGGTACTACTGAAAACATAAACAAACAGCAATGGCTACAAAGAAGAAATAAACACAGGAGGGATAGGTATGGTCATGTGGAGGAGAAAAATCAAGAAGGAATTGCTACATCAAACACTTTTGATGTATTAAATGAAGAGGACGGTGTTAAGAATAAGGAAAACTGGAATAAAGAAAAGAGGTAAAGCATAAAAGATTGGGCAAACAAGAGTTTTGGCATTTTAGAATTGGATGAGAAACCAACAAAGCAGAATATGAAAGTGAAAGGTAATGAACAAAATCCAGTAGATAAGTCCAGAATTGACAATCAGACAGAAAAGGGAAGGAAAAATCAAAGCAGGGAGAAGATCATACAAAGCAGAGAGCAATAATACAGCAACCAATTTCTGATAAATAAAACACAATAGAAGAACTTATGGTGTTGGAATAAGAGAAATATCATGAGGAGGGCATTATGTGAGAAGGAATTGTTACTTTGTTGATAGAAGTAGGGAATCAAATAGAGCTTTCAAATAAAAAGAAAGAAGACATGGATAAGGAAGATTTGGAGGATAATATAGAGATGTCATGTTAGAAGGTAATTTTTCTCCAAAGCAAATACAAGCATTAAGTGCAAAGCATGGAAAGCTGCATAGAAGGAGAAAAATTTCAAGCGGAAGTACAATGCAGACAAGGAGTTACACATTAAAATCAATATCAAAATAAATGCCTTGGTATGGAACGTTAGTTCAGTGAATATTCAGAAAGCATTTACAATATTGATAATATTACACAAACGACATCAATTTCGTTACATAGGTCTCATGGAACCATTTTAAGTAAGTTACAATATAAGTGAGTACAAAATAAGATTAGGAATGTAGCATGCAACAGTGAATTTATCAAGCAAAATATGGGCCTTTATGGACTCAGTAATGGAATATAGTGTGGTCAGAGATAAGGAACAACAACTTACTTTAAAATTGGAGAATTATCATGCTGGAATATCAGTGTTTGTTATGCTGATGTATGGAAAATGTAACCAGAATGAGAGATTAGCATTATGGGAATTATTGGGATATATGGATAATGGTATTCAATAATTATGACAAGTACGGGGTGAGTTCAATGTTATTAGAAATAATGAAGAAAAGCTTGGAGGACTACCAGCCACTGTAGCTGAGATTGAAGATTTTAATCACTGTATAAATATATGCAATTTAGATGAATGTGTTTATAAGGGCAGGAAATACACCTGGTGGAATGGAAGAACTGATGAGGAATGAATTTTTAAGATATTAGACAGGGTATTGTACAATGATAAGTTGCAGGATGTATTTCCTGTAATGGAGGTTGAACATTTGGTAAGAAGTAGTTCTAACCATGCTCCAATGTTAATACATTTTAGTAGCATAAGTGAGAAAATAGTCAAATCCTTCAGATTTCTTAATTTTTGGTTAAAAGAGGAATATTACATAGAGGTAATAAGGTTGAACTGGCAGGCTGAGATAGAGGGAAATCCTTTTATTATCTTTCATCAAAAATTGAAAAGGACAATTACTTTAACTGCATGGAGTAAATAGACATTTGGGAATATTTTTCAAGAGATATCTACCTACTATAGATGAGGTGATAAATGTAAGAGAGAAGCAATTTGACGAAGATCCTAAAGGGACCAATAGAGCAAGTTTAATAAAGGCACAAGCAGAGTTAAGTTTGCAGTTAATAAGGGAAGAAGATTTCTGGAGGAAGAAAGTAGGTTTTAAATGGTTCAAGGATGGACAAAAAAATACCAAATTTTTTCATACAGTAGTGAAAGGTAGAAGGTCCAAATTGAAGATTAGAAGAAGTCAGAATGAAGAAGGAATTTGACAGGAAGAACAGGATAAGATAGAAGAATCTACAACAAAATTCTTTTAGCAACATATTTCAAAATAGGAGGATTAAAAGGGTTTCTCAATGTTGGAGGAACTTCCTACAATAGTATCGGAAGCTCAAAATATTGAGTTAAAAAAAGTCCGAACCATAGGGGAAGTTAAAACAACAGTGATAGGATTGAATAGAAATAATGTTGGAGGTCCTGATGGAATGACTGAAGATTTTTATCGGGATGCATGGGATATTGTTGGTAAGGATCCTCATCAAATGATAATAGCTTTTTTTACAGGTATGAACTACCAAGATTCATTACACATACTAATTTGGTATTGTTACAAAAAAAGTTAGTAGTGAATACTTTTTTAGACATGATACCTATATCTCTTAGTAACTTTGTGAATGAAATCTTTTCTAGAATTATTCATGAAAGAATTAAGGGAATTCTACCTGATATTATTTCTGAAAAGACAAGATGTTTTTGTTCAAGGAAGCAGTATAGCTGAAAATATATTGGTCGTTAAAGAAATTATTATTGAAATAAGAAAAAGAGGAAACCTCTTAATTTGGTTATGAAGCTGGCATACTGAAAGCTTATGATAGGGTAGAGTGGTTGTTTCTTACAAAAGCTTTGAGAAAGATAGGATTTTTGGGAGAAATAATTGATATAGTGTTCAGAATGTTAAGAAATAGCTGGTCCTCTATATTGCTAAATAGGCAACCTGAAGGATTTTTTAAATCCTCTAGGGTACTGAAGTAAGGGGATCCTCTATCTCCGACTTTATTCATCTTAGCTATAGAGGTGTTATCTAGGAGTTTGAATTCTTTACTACTCATAAAAGAATTTAAACTTTTTGGTATGCATAGGGAAAGCTAAATATTAATCATCTGGCCTTTGCAAATGATATGATGATATTATGTAAGGCTAAAGTGGGTACTTTGCAGAAGATAACAAGAACATTGGATAAATATGAAAGTGTTTATGGATAGAATATCAATAAAGAGTACAAAAGTAATGGAAGAAGCAGCTACAAGGATTTTGAGACATGATTTTCCTTTTAATTACTTGAGATGTCCAATTTTTTACATGAAGAAAAAGAAGGACAACTATCAGCTGATAATGAATAGAATAAGTAACAAATTACAAGCTTAGAAGGGTAAATTACTGTTATTTAGAGGTAGAGTTATTTTAATCAAGCATGTAATGCAAAGTATTCTGATTCATTATCTTTCAGTTATAAATCCTCCCAAGAATGTGTTGAATACTATGCAAAAAACATTTGGTCAATTTTTCTGGAGTAGTACTATAGATGGAAGAGGAAGATACTAGGTGAAATGGAAGAATTTATGTTTGCCAGAGGAGGAAGGAGGTTTGGGGTTCTGATTATTGCAAGATGTATCCACTGCTCTCTTTTGTAAACTTTGTTGGAAGTTTAGGACTAGCAAATCTATTGGGAGTGACTTTATGCGTAATAAGTATTGTATAAAAGAGCATCCTAAATAGGTTATGTGAAAATTAGAAGGAGGACAGTCTCAAGTCTAGAAGAAAATATTATAAGCCAGAGATCTTATTGAGCATATTATTGTATAGAAAATAAGAAATGGGGATTCTCATTTATGACTTGACAACTAGACTAGATTGAGAGATATGTATTCCATTATGTAAGAAAATAAGGAGTGGGATGATATATATCAATTTGTTAAGGATTTGGTATTGAATGGAATATGGAATGAAGAGTTACTAAAGAACCTTTTTCCAAAAGATATTATGGCCCACATATTGTATAAAATAATTCTACATGAGTAGTCACAAGTAAAAGATAAAGACACTTGGAGTATTGATACAAAAGGCAAGTTTACAGTAAAGTTAGCCTGGCAATATGTGAGACAAAGAGATATGGTTAATGATTTTTGTAAGGAATTATGGATAAAAGGGTTACCATTTAAAATTGTATATTTATAGGGAGAATGTGGAAAGGAAAGGTCCCTATGGATGATAATATAAGAAGATGGGGGGTAGAGGGTCCTCCTGTACAAAAGACTATGTCTCATGTGTTCTTAAGATCCTATACTGCTAATAACACTTGATCCTATTTTTCTTATTTTGCAGGTATTAACATTCAGCGATTGATCCTAAGAGATATAATAATTACATGGTGGAATGTTGATGTAAAGTAGAGGGAGATGGTGTATTATAATTCATTACTAAGCATCATTCTTTGGGAATTATCGAAAAGAAGGAATAACTTGAAGCATGAAGGAAAAGATGTGACTGCACAAAGTCTAATTATTAATATTACAAGAAATATGAGGATATTACTGAAAGTAAGTAAGTAAAAGCTGGAATTCTCTTATAAATGTCCTAGACTATTAAAGGATTTTGAACAACTAAGGCATAGAGTTAAAGTTACTACTATTTTATAGGAGTTTCCAATTAAGGGATGGTGAACTGCGATATTGATGGAGCATCAAGGGGAAATTCGGGAAATAGTTCATTTGCTTTTTTTCTAAGGGATATGCATGGTGATTTACTGTATACAGAGGGATATATATTAGAAGACATAAACAACATGGAAGTAGAGGAAGTGGCAATATTACAAGTAGCTAAGCATTGCAAATAGTCAAAGAATGAGAAAATAGTTATTTAGATAAATTTATTATCAATGCAAAAAAGTCTAAACAAGGAATGGGATAGTCCATGGAGTGTAGCAGATAATGTACAAAAAATCTGGCAACTACTTTCAAGTAAGCAAGAACAATTTCAGCAAATTCTAAGAGAAGACAACCAATTAGTTGATTACTTTACTAATATTGCACTAGATCATGGGGAATTCACATTCATAATATTTAAATAGTTACATGCATCAGGCAAGAGAATTATTAATAGTGATAAATTGTAATGTCCTTATCTGAGACTATCACTATCAAAAGGGTGAAGGGGCTGGGATGGCTAAAGCTATGTTTTTCACAGAAATTATATTTATAACCCAATAAGGTATATAAAAGGGGAAAAGCTAATTAGCCTAAGTACAACAACCAACAAAAAAGGACTCTCAGCAATAGGGGGTTAGAAGGTTAGATCTTAACTTTAAGATCTTGAGAAACCTGTTACTTTCTAAATACTCGTGGTTCCTAGCATCCCAGTATCTCCATACTAACTATATCTATAGATTAAAGGGTCAGAGGTCAATTGAAATAGGTATACATAACTTAAACGGAAGGGGGAAAAAAGAAATCATCTCACTTGGAAGAGGTAGCAAGTCTCAATTGACTAGACCCATCGATTTAGCTCCAAAATCACAACACAATTCCATCCATTGGAGAACTCAACTGAAATGGTAGAAACAAAATAAAAAATATCAGAAAATCACAACAACAATCAAAAGAAAAGAGAAAGTTGAAGGAAAAGAAGATGAGGTACTTATTCAAGCTGGAAAAAGCTCCATTCACGATCGACCAAGGTACAGAGCATATTATCCAAAGATGTAAAAGAAGGAATTTCTTATTGACAAAGGGAAACATAGTGAGAGTGGGAGGATGAAAGTGAAGTTGAATACTAAGCTCATTTTGGAAACCCTACTTCATTTATATGTAACGTTGATATTTTATTTGTGTCGGGTAGGAGTCTTAGAAGTAGGACAAACCTTTTTTTTATTTTTTGGATATTTTTGGATGGGTTGGTCCATCTTTGTTATGTTTAATTATTAATAAAACCCAAAATTTAACCAAAAGAGGTGATATATGTATCGTTGGTTTTCTTTTGATGCATAGATTCTATATTTGTATGTTTTACTTAATTCCAGGTTTGTTCGTGAGGGGAAGGCTATGTGTAGAAGGTTTTTCAGTCAAGTTTTCACCATTTGAGGTAGGTCATCACTTAAATTTATTTAGATTGGGATGGACAGTTAATAATGGTACAAAATTATGTTAAGGGTATAGGAACCAATCAAGTAAAAGGTCTATCTTGATTTGTCGTGCCCACATGGGGACCTATATTATTGCTAATTAGTGGTTTTTGGACATTATTTGTTGTGTGATCGTGTGGGGTCTTATATGATATTATTGGCCTTGTGTATGTGAAATTAGTTGTATCTTGTTAGATGAAAAAGCCTAATGTGGTATCAATCGTATATTTTAGTGTATTTTACTATATTGGCTTATGGATTATTCTAGATTTCATGGATGGTTAGAATACTAAGAGGATATTTGGCTCACTTAGTAGGTATATCTATTGGTTGGATATAGAAATTCACGTTCTGGTTTTTTATGAGCATTACATCCTCATGTCATATACATTTATAAAATATTGGTACCACTATGGAAATACTAGAAATACTGGCTTTTCTGATAGAAAATGTTCCAACTTTAAAATCTTATACTAGTGGATATGTCGGAGAAAAGATACAAATATGATATTGGATGTGGATTACATATTGGTTGATGAACCCCCCATGGTCCTACCTCGAGAGAATAACTCGATAGGTGTATACTGAGGTGGTGCGATGTCCTCCTGTACTATCATCTTCATCATCATCAACATCATTGTATTTTACATTCCTTGTGCTTTGGGGGGTTGTATTATCTATCTTGATATGATATTTGTCTATGTGTATTACTTTCTAATTGCATGTATATGTAATATCCATATACTTATGCTTCCTTATTGTATTTATGTGTAGTATATGTGAATATTGTTGAACTATTAATGGAGATGGTATGGGATACCGTTTGGGACATATTTTGACTGCAGGTGACATGCCCATAGTGTATATTTTGTATGCTTTATTTTCTACTTTGTTCAGTCGGCCTATGATACCTACTGAGTATAAGTAGACCGTGATCACCCCTACAACGCCCTTTTGGTTAAGATTAAGGCATGAGTACACCTCAAGGCATTTGATTCAGGCTATACTTGGATCCCATTCAAGTTATCAGTTAATCTATGCATCTGAATTTGGATACTACCTTTTCTTATCTAGACTATGTCTTTATTTGTATTTAGAGATAGATATTCTCCTTTTTGGATATCTTATGTATCTTGACTTCGTGTTGTATTAGTTAGTGCTTATATGGTGACACCATGTTTTGGGGTATTGTATGGTATCTTGACTATGTGTTTTGACTTTTACTATATATATGTTGTTCGACTCTATTTTAGTAGTATTGCCTTAGGTTTGGTATTGATGTCTCATTTCATATCAGTTTGGGTAATAGGCTTACTTATCACGGCTTGCCATTTTGGGATGTGACAAATTGGTATCAGAGAATCCAGGTTCATTCATCTCAATAGTGTAAGAAATGGGTCTCTAATGGAGATTCATAGATCGGTACATAGACATTTGTATCTATCTTTGAAAGGCTATAAGATGTCTTTAGGAAACTTCCCTTATTTTATTCTAAATCATATTGATCTTTCATTTCTTGTTTTCTTAGTATTATTTCACTCTTTTTTGCATAGATGGTGAGGACTAGATCCAATGAGGCTAGAGATTTAGATCCATTATCTGAGGAGAAAGACCAGTTTAGAGGGTGGGTTTACGAGTATGGATCTTTCTATTGTACTGATATCTGCTTATGGTACTCCACAGACCCTGAGTGTGGTTTCTCCTTCAGTGCCAGTATCTGAGTATGGTACTTCGAGGTCAGGAGCTCAACTTTATGCTATGACGCCTCCTTGGATAGGTTTTCAACATCCAAATTTACTATGCCTCCTATTATTTCGAGTGTAGCTATGTCTTTTGAGGATCAGAAAAGGTTTGAGAGATTCACTCATTTTGGTCCTCCAAGGTTCAGTAGTGTTGTAAGCAAGGATGCCTATTAGTTCTTGATGGTCTACCGTGAGAAGTTTCATAACCTTCATTTTCTTGAGTCGAATGGGGCCGCTTATACAACTTACCAGTTTGGAGATGCAGCCAAAGAGTGTTGAAGATCACTTATTGGTTGTCAACCTCTTGGTTTGCCAAAAATGGCTTGGGATCAATTTGTAGAGGCCTTTTTAGATTGATTTGTGCCTTTCAGTTTGAGGGATCCAATGAAAGATGAGTTTGATTGCTTGGAGAAGGTCTTCATGACTCTTGTGGAGTATGAGTCATGATTCCATGCCTTATTTAGATATTCTTATGCCAGTATTGACATCGAGTCTCAGAGGATTCAAAAGTTCATTAAGGGGTTGGATGTTTCTCTTTAGCTTTCTACAACTTAGATGGTAGTGTATGAAGTGTAATTTTAGAATATTATGGATCGTTCTATGATGGCTGAGGCTATTCTTTGAGTAACTCATGGAGTAACAAAGAAAGTGCACTGTTAGGGTGAGTTTATAGGTCACATCAGAAATTCAAGAGGGGTGAATTAAAATTTTCTATGAGTCGACTAATGAGACTTCACAGTTGACTTTCTTGCAAATCAATATACATACAAAACAAATTAGATTTAAATAAATTGACAAGTAAGTAATTGAATTTAAAGTAAAGACATGAAGATTTATTTTGGTTTGGTACACCAATATGGTGCCTACTTCTAGTCCCCTTGGGTTTCAACATTTTTTTAGATCTTTGAAAGTCGGGCTCGAGTACAATGATGAGAAACAATTTTTGAAGACTTATTTTGTTCTTCAAATCTTTTGACACAGCTTTAGTTTGTATTCCAAATTCGACTCGATCATATTCTTTATATAACTATTTTAAACTAATAAGTACAAAGCTTAGTGAGACTAAGATTGAGACACTTTGAGATTCTTCCTGAAAGTTGCATGAGTGCTTCAATCATCAGTCCTCTCTTTATATTCTTCAGCAACTTTTCTTAATAAGGAAACCCAAGAGATTTTGTCCCAATCAAGAGTTTGAATTGATTCCTTGATTGAATAATGTTACTGTATAGTATGTCCATATCAGATAGGTCCATACACAGTACTTTATAGACTTTCATATTAGATACATTCGTGATCTTCATTCTTTTCACTCCTATGGCGATTGATGCTCTTTTCCCAAGTTTTGCTCCGTTCAGGCTGCTATTGGATGGTTGCTTTCTATTGCTAGATTTTATTGGAAGTATTGAATTGATTCTGCATGTCTGATACTGTTCTAAGTTTTTTTTCGGCCATCATGTTGTTGGATCATTTCTTCCTTTAGCAAGATATTCTTGGATATCTTGAATTGATTCCTTAGAGATTCTACATCTGTGGAGTATTTGATAACGCTCAATCTACAGCTCTCGTAGGAGTGTAAAGCGGTCGTTAGAAAATATAGAACCCAACCTGGGTTGGGTGTCGATCCCACAGGGAATAGCTTGGCCAACAAGTAAGCAAGATTACTAAACATTTGGTGCAAGTCTCGTAAAAAGGGGGGATTGTAATGTGTCACCAAAACAATTAAATAAAAGCTAAAAATAGCAAAGTAAAAGAGAAAGATTGTTACGTAAGTTGTGAACAATGAGAATTGAGGCCTTGGGGTTATGTCCGCCTTCTGAGGTATACGTCTCTATTGGCTATGAGTGTGTAGAATTCTGACATGCAACTGCTTATAGAGAATTGTATTCGATGGTAAATCCAGGCATCTTTCGACCTATTCGAGGATTATTTCACTTTAACTCTTTTGAGCTTAAAGCGTGTCTAACGGTACGAATTCTCCAAGAGGTTAGTCCAGTTACAGCACTAGCTTTTTAGTGGGGAATTTTAGGGGGTGACCCTACTACCTTGACATTATCTCTTTTCCAGACAAATAACCTTTCTTTCGAACAAGTTAAATGTTATACTGGCGTATTCTTGCGTTTGCAACCACAAATAATGTAGACTAAGATGAAGAGAATAATGATATAAGCAGTATACGTGTCTCGAACTCACAAACTCACAGCAATAGATAGTATCTCATACGGCTTCCATAACCCCAACAGAGAAGTTTAGTTACCCATGAATGCGAAGGAGATCACGATTGACATTGTTGTTATACCACAAGATTGAGTAATTTCGTGTAGCTTAGGTGGTAGGCGTGAGGTGTGAATTCCTAGGCAAAGTAACGATTCTCTTGTTGTGGAATTTAAGAATAGAAGAGTAGAAGAAGAAAAATAGAATTAATGGAAAGATTAGAAGAGTTGTAGAGTAATAGAATTGAATTGTAAGATGAGAAGTTATAAAATCTCTAGCATGATAGGGTATTTATAATACCCATATCCTAATCTTACCAGATAAATAAAATATCTAACCAAATCCTACTAGGCTAATGTAATACTTAACCCAATTGTACTAGGTTAATGTAACATTATCATAATCCAAATAAACTAATGAAATACATAACCCAATTGTACTAGGTTAATGTATCATTGTCCAAATCCAACTAAGTTACTGCAGATCCCCAAAATCTTCAAAAATGTTGTTTTAGCCCGGGACAGATTTTCCATTCAGCAGTTTTGGTCCTTAGGCGTGTAAACTCCCTTCCCTTCCTTCGTGAGCTTTCTTTTGCGTCAAGTAAGCCATAAAATGCTGAATTCTGCATCATTTATACCTGAAACTTTACTAATCATGTTCGTTAGCTCATTTACAGGAAAAAGGACTAAAAGTGCATGAAATATATACTTTGTTCTCAAAACTAGGCTAAAATATGGGCAAGATATATTGATATAGGCGTGTAAATTCGCCTATCATCAACACCCCACACTTGAAGCTTTGTTCGTCCTCGAACGAAATACCATGTCCTTCTAAACATCAACTTAGGGTTTCACAGCAACAACACAAAACATTTGTCAAGACAAGCACAACCATTATCAACCAAGAGTAGCTTTTCGATTATAGGTAGAAACAATTTAACCTCTAGCATAGACTCGTGATGGTGATCAACTCGCATGCAAACGTTAAGGTACAAGGAATCATATATAACTACCCAAAACTCATCAACCATGTGTGTCTCACACTATAGTACCCATAATCACTCACAAGTATAGCATATTTTTCAAACATGGGTATCAAAATGTCCTTGCTCTCACTCTCACAAAGAATTCATATGTAGCAACTGATGACCATAGGCTTTCCCTTAATGTAATACTCTACTAAATGTCAGAATGCTAAGCTTAGGATCAAGTAGGTCTTTTGATGGTTGTAATGTAGGCTAAGGGACGGGTAGGACTATTTTGGCCAGGAATAGTGACTAAGTTCCTAAGCGCTTTAATACATCACTTTGTATCATTGACACTTTTTTTTTCTTTCAACCTTTCTTTCTTTTATTCTACCACCCTTGTTCTCCTCTTTTGTTTTTCAATTTTAAGCACAACTCATTTTTCAACTTTCTTTTCCTTTTTCTTTTCACAACATACCTCTTATGATAGCACTTTTTTTTTCATAACACATTCAAGCACCATTACAATTTATAGCATCATACTCACCCAATTTCCTCTTATGTTGTCACATGACTTTTTCACTTTAAAGCACTTAGGAGTTTGGATCAAATTACGGTCTTGAAAAAAATGGATTAGGCTTACATACAAGGTTGTTAAAGAAAATAGGCTAAAGGCTCAAAAGGGTTTAACTAGGATGATGTCCATGGGTAGGTAAAACTGAAGGTAAACAAATATAGGTTGCCAAAGAAATGCCTAAATCATATCCTAAACTTACACTCCTTATTTTCGCTTTGCATACATACCAGGCAAGTTCTAGCATCAGCCACACACATAGAATATACGATTATCTCACACACACAAGGCACATGGTCGACTTTCTTGGAAGTAATATAGACTCTCGACCCAACAAGTGAAGGAATTGAACCACACAATATCACATAATGAGTCACAACTAGAGCCTAAACGTCTCAATAGTCACAATTGTAGCACATACTCTTGTTATAATCTCATGCTACCTATTAAAATAATTTCATGCGAAGCTAGAAAAAACAACAAAAACAAAAAACTAAAACATGAAAAAAAAAACAACAAAATAAACAAACATAGATGCGATAGAGAAGTATAGCATACGATACCGCCACCCCACACTTAAACGGGACACTTCCCTCAGTGGAAAATAAATACGAGGAACCTGGTTAGTCGGACTCTTCCTCAATGTTGGGGGTCATACCCCCTTCGCCGGAATCATCATAAGAGTCGTCGTCAGAGTTCTCCTCCTCGTCAGAGTTTGGCAAGCGTCGATCGTCATCAGTCGGCACATCATCATCTAGAGGTTCCTCAAAGTATACGCCCACTCCACACATCTCCCGTGAATGCATGTTCATGGGATAGTTGTGTTGAGGATGATTCTCCTTGGTCCTTTCTACCTCTCTTCTTGCCCTTTTGGGAAGTGGTAGACTTCTTCTTGCCTTGCCTCGCTTTAGGTGCCATTGTACCTGAGACTAGAAATAGTGTTAATGGAAGCACAATCTCAGTTGATACAATCTATAAACAAGCAGTAGGGGTACCACCCCACACTTAGTTTTGTTGACACAAATCAGTGAAGTGAAAGTGGTCGATTACTCAGATTTCGTCGACATACGTTTAAGGATTATATTCCAACAAGAAAATCATTAATGTATTACTACTTGCAGCCATTGCACTACTTTCATGTTAGATATAACAACACTACTACATAGGGGTTGTAACATGGTATGGATGTTTTCAACAATCGCAACCTCCTAAGTCGGTAGGCAACTATAAGGCTTATCCCGATGAACGGGATAGTCTAGCATGTAAGTATCCAAGTAACAAGATCATAACATGATATTCAATGTTCATCACCATAGCAATTCCACAAATCGTATAACAATGCTATTAAAACCAAATTCAAGTCGGAAACAAGTCAAGATTTTCCTACGTATATGTTTACTCACATGATTTTGTATCAACGATCAAAACATATGAACATCACTAATCAATCTTATACGATGTAGCAATTTATAATAGACATAGAAACGTAGTACTTACGAGAAATAAATGAAGAATAAGAGAGTACTTACTTTCTTGAAGCTTTTGGAGATGGTTTTGTGAATTGGAAGAGCAAAAAGAAAAATTTTGGGATGGTTTGGAGAGGGAATGCGGCGCCTTTAGGTTAATTTCTAGTGTGGTTATGTTTCAAGACTAAGTCCCCTTTATATAGGAAGAGAATGGTTCGGGTTTTGACCCATTTACAATCGGTTTTGGAGACAAAAATGCTACATATGCGGCGCATAATGCTTGACATAGTCATGGTATATGCGGCGCATAGTCTATGGCATTTAGGGACATATGCGCCGCATAGTCTATGGCATTTAGGGACATATGCTCCGCATAGTCTATGGCATATGAGATCCTGAGACCTAATGCCATAGCATAGGCGGCGCATAGTCAAAAGCATACTTAGGACTGGGCGGCGCATAGTGTATAGCACACTAGATTCCGAGACCTTAGGCTATAGGATAGGTTGTGTATCATTCGTGGCCTAGTTTTACCTAGGCCTAGCCTTCCTCGATGCCTAGTTTGGCATGGGAAATGCTCAATCCATAGCCTTATGCATCACTATTCCTAACTTACCAACTTTACCATACAATGCGTCCAAATCGTCAATTGAAATCAATCTCCTCGTTGAATACCTCTTGCACCTATTTTTTCTTAAAACCAAATGAAAACGATTAGTACGATGGGTTGCCTCCCACCAAGCGCCTTAGTTTTGGTCGTGGCACGACTCTTATTTTTGGATTTTCATTATCAAAAGCAAAACACCTACTAGAACGAAATGAAAAATGAAAAAACGATAAACGATAAATGATAAACGATGGGTTGCCTCCCATATAGCGCTTGATTTATTGTCGCGGCACGACATAGTTACCTCGAGTACTTAGACTTCGTCGAGATAGATGGTGGATCATTTTCTGAATGGATTCAGACGACAATGAGGCTTACTTGTAGGAGGGATACCAATTATATCATCAATAGTCCAACCCATAGCTCTCATGTATCTCTTCAGAGCAGAGATGAGAGCCTCTACGTGATGTTTACTTAAATCATCCGCACTCACCGGAAGTATATTTATACTTTCCAAGAATGCATACCTTAGATAATCGGGGAGCTCTTTCGATTCTAGCATTGGTGGCTCTTCAAGGGAAGTCTTCGCTGGTGGTGTGGGTCGATTTTTGAGATCAAGGTCCAGCTTCTTGGGAGCATAGCGATATGTCCCTAATCCTGATAGAGCACAAATAGCTTCTTTGCAATTTTCAGCATCCTTACTTTCTTCATTCATGAGCACAACTGCCAAAGGATCAGCAATAATTTGCTCTTCTTTAAGTAATTCTTCCGGATCATCAAAGAAAACATCAGCTATCGAAAATACACTCGGATCTTTGGGTTGCGTCATTGATTTGCAAACATCAAAGCGAACCACTTCGTCATTTATTCAGAATGAAATCTCATTAGCTCTCAAATCAATGAGCACACTTCCTGTAGCAAGGAAAGGGCGTCCCAAGATTATGGGAACCTCAGAGTCCGTTTCACAATCCAAAATAACAAAGTCTGCTGGAAAGATGAATGAAGAAACCTTTACCAAGACATCACATAGGATGCCAATAGGTCGTTCTACCGACCTATCTGCCATGACGAGCCTCATATTGGTTGGAGTAGGATCTCCTAACCCCAACTTCTTGTAGATCGATAATGGCATCAAATTGATGCTGGATCCTAAGTCACATAATGCTTTGGCAAAGTTCAAAGATCCGACGGTGCAAGGAATAGTGAAAGCTCCGGGGTCGGCCTTCTTCTGAACTATCGATCGGGTAGCAATTGCACTACAATGATGCACATCGTCTTTCAGCTCATAACTTGCTGCCCTCTTCTTTGTCAAAATATCCTTCATAAACTTCGCATACCCAGGCATTTGTTCAAGTGCCTCCACCAATGGAACATTAATGGTCAGCTGCTTTAACATAGTCATGAATTTGCTGAACTTAGTGTCATCCGCCACCTTCTTCAGTCTTTGGGGAAAAGGTGGTGGTGGGTATGGAAGTGTTCTCTCCATGGTTTTCTTCTTCTCTTGCTTCTGTTTTTCCATTTTTTCAGGCTGCACGTCACTGTACATGACGTCCTTGACGTCAGGACTGGTTGTTGCGGCATCTTCTCCTTTTGCGTTATCATCCATGTCCGCAACTTCGTCAACCACTTGCTTGCCTTTTGATGAAGGTTCCAGCACCTTACCACTTCTGGTAGTGATGGCCATGCATGACCCATCATTCCTTGGGTTTTGCACAGTATCGCTAGGTAAAGTGCCAGCCTTTCTTTGATTGAGTGCTGCTGAAAGTTGGCTCAATTGCTGCTCTATTTGCTTGATTGAAGTGGAATGAGAATCAACTAGTTGTATCATGGAGGACAATTCATTAATTACCTCAGTAACTCCCGCGCTCGTTGCTTCCACTCCTTTCAGTAGTTTAGCCATCATGTCTTCCATACTTCCAGAACTGGATGTGGTGGTGTCACGTCTTCCAGGGGGAACATATACACCACTTTTTTCATTGTTTTTTCTCCAACTACCTTGGTCCTTGTTTCCAGAATTATCATAATAGTTCCGACCTTGGTTTCCTTGGGTATTCCCACGGAAACCCCCCTAATTGTTCAAGTAGTTGGCTTCCTCTTCTGAATCAGATTCGTCTCTTCCTTTTAGCGCCACAGCTTTCACTTTTTCGGTCTTCCCTGATAATAAATGCTTTGTCAGAAGATCCACTTGCGTTTTTATGTGCGCTAAATCTTGATCACGTTCTTCTTGTCTTCTTCTTTGGTCTGTAGTCATGCCTATAGATAAAGTGGGGCTTGCTACCTCGGAATCCCTGGTATGCCAAGCTCTACTTTGTTTCGTCATGCGATCTAGCATATTGCTTGCTTGACCAAAGGTGAGGTCCATAAAAGATCCTCCAGCTGCGTTATCCACCACTGGCTTAGTTATTGAATTCAAGGCTCTATACAATATCTCTATGAGGTGAACATTAGTCATGTGATGGTTTGGGCATCTCGCTAGCTTTGTCTTGAACCTCTCCCATGTTTCATGAAGAGCTTCAGTGGGAAGCTGACGAAAGTTGCTGATTTCATCTCTCAATTGTGCCCTTTTGGAAGGCGGAAAGAATCTTTCTAGGAAAGCGTCTCTCAATTACCTCCAATTTGTAATTGAATTAGGAGTCAGCCCATTCAACCATAGTGTTGCCTCCCCAGACAGAGACAATGGAAATAGACGTAATCGAATTGCATTCTGACCAACACCAGGATTGTCAAAAGACTTGCATGTAGAAATAAAATTGATGAGATGCATATTCGGATCATCGCCTGCTAGTCCACCAAATAATCCCTTGAGTTGCAATAACTGAATCATGGTGCTTGTGATGTTGAACTTGGCTCCGGGCGCTAATGGTGGTGGAATTATAGCTCCAGTGGCTCCGGCACCATCAAGATCATCATCATCATCGTCGAAAGCTGGCTGCATAGGTTGGCGATCATGTCTATACCGATCTTGTCGACCTCTTCTGTTGGCAGGTGTTGCGATTTCAGCATCATGCCTTGGGTTTAGTAACTCGTCATCACCTAAATCCTCATTGTCAGGATTTGTTGCTCGTGCAGGGTTATCAATGTTCTGCTGTTGAACCTGGGCTGCGGCAAGGGCAGCCAATCTTGCTTGTTCCTGTTGAGCAGTCATCCTTGCGATTTCAGCTTGTGCTTCCATTCTACTAATGCGTTGTGGTTCAGGATTGATTGGTAATAACGGTTGACCAGAACTTCGAGTATGGGGCATGTACTAAAATAAAAACCTGCAGTAGATAAAAACAAAAACTAAACATAAAAGTACGAGAATCTTTGACCAAAAGGTCTATTAATTATCACGAACTTAATTGACACTTGTATTCCCCGGCAACGGCGCCAATTTTTGATAACGCTCAATCTACAGCTCTCGTAGGAGTGTAAAGCGGTCGTTAGCAAATATAGAACCCAACCTGGGTTGGGTGTCGATCCCACAGGGAATAGCTTGGCCAACAAGTAAGCAAGATTACTAAACTTTTGGTGCAAGTCTCGTAAAAAGGGGGGATTGTAATGTGTCACCAAAACAATTAAATAAAAGCTGAAAATAGCAAAGTAAAAGAGAAAGATTGTTACGTAAGTTGTGAACAATGAGAATTGAGGAGTTGGGGTTATGTCCGCCTTCTGAGGTATACGTCTCTATTAGCTATGAGTGTGTAGAATTCTGACATGGAACTGCTTATAGAGAATTGTATTCGATGGTAAATCCAGGCGTCTTTCGACCTATTCGAGGATTATTTCACTTTAACTCTTTCGAGCTTAAAGCGTGTCTAACGGTACGAATTCTCCAAGAGGTTAGTACAGTTACGACACTAGCTTTTTAGTGGGGAATTTTAGGGGGTGACCCTACTACCTTGACATTATCTCTTTTCCAGACAAATAACCTTTCTTTCGAACAAGTTAAATGTTATACTAGCGTATTCTTGCGTTTGCAACCACAAAGAATGTAGACTAAGATAAAGAGAATAATGATATAAGCAGTATACGTGTCTCGAACTCACAAACTCACAGCAATAGATAGTATCTCATACGGCTTCCATAACCCCAACAGAGAAGTTTAGTTACCCATAAATGCGAAGGAGATCACGATTGACATTGTTGTTAAACCACAAGATTGAGTAATTTCGTGTATCTTAGGTGGTAGGCGTGAGGCGTGAATTCCTAGGCAAAGTAACGATTCTCTTGTTGTGGAATTTAAGAATAGAAGAGTAGAAGAAGAAAAATAGAATTAATGGAAAGATTAGAAGAGTTGTAGAGTAATAGAATTGAATTGTAAGATGAGAAGTTATAAAATTTCTAGCATGATAGGGTATTTATAATACCCATATCCTAATCCTACTAGATAAATAAAATATCTAACCAAATCCTACTAGGCTAATGTAATACTTAACCCAATTGTACTAGGTTAATGTAACATTATCATAATCCAAATAAACTAATGAAATACATAACCCAATTGTACTAGGTTAATGTATCATTGTCCAAATCCAACTAAGTTACTGCAGATCCCCAAAGTCTTCAGAAATGTTGTTTTAGCCCGAGACAGATTTTCCATTCAGCAGTTTTGGTCCTTAGGCGTGTAAACTCCCTTCCCTTCCTTCGTGAGCTTTCTTTTGCGTCAAGTAAGCCATAAAATGCTGAATTCTGCATCATTTGTACCTGAAACTTTACTAATCATGTTCGTTAGCTCATTTACTGGAAAAAGGACTAAAAGTGCATGAAATATATACTTTGTTCTCAAAACTAGGCTAAAATATGGGCAAGATATATTGATATAGGCGTGTAAATTCGCCTATCATCAGTATCTTCAGTATCTTCTCCTTCCATCATTAGAGATCTTCAATATCCTACAAATTTTTACTCATTAGTTTGTCCGTATTAAAATATAGAACATAAATATAGAAGGCTAACAATATCCACATTTTTGATAATGACAAACAAGCATTAAACATCAGTTGACTTTCCTGTCTGCCACAGTAGTCAGATTGTTCCCCTGACTTGTAAACACTTCTGATGTTCCTTTGTTTTTTGAGCATCAGTCGACTCTTATCCTATGATAGTCGCCTTTCTTCCCCTGACTTTAAGTGCTTCTAATGTTCTAGTCTTTCTCCCCCTTTTGGAATAATAAAAAAGAACCACAGGGTAGTGAAAGAATAGTAGACATATATCAGAGAATTAATCTAATTAATTAACAAATACTAGGAAAAATACAAAAAGTGTGGCAGATAGTGTGTTAAAAGTCATCTTACAACCCAATAAAAACAAAGGATAGGACCCCTTTTTAAATAAAAAGTCATCATTCACCGCTTAGCCAGAAAGTATGTTAGGGTATTGTGCATATTATGGAAGAATTTTTCATACGATCTTTCAACATTTTTAAAGAAGGAGGAGTAAAGAGTTCTGAACGAAAATGACAAGATCATTATTGGAGGAGTGGAATTGGGTCTTAAGGTAGTCTATACGGGTGAACACTCGAGTAAACAAGTTGATACCCTCCTATTTGAACCCGTCAAGAGACAACCGGACTACGTCTATATCTGTGTTAGTCCTCTTCCCAAGGTCCAGAATTTTGGAAGTTGACTCCTACAGCAGCATGGCACCTTCCTCAACAGCTTTGAAGTGGTATTTGATTTCCTCCAGTTCCTTCAACACAATAATCATGGGGTTATAAATAGACTTGTTTACCTTAGAGAGGTTGGACTTTGCCCGAGAAGAATCCTTCTTTTACCACTCATTATCAATCAAAGCATAGCCCATACTGGCAAAAGTTTTGGAATCATAAGTGGCAACAACTTCCATTGGGGGGTAAGTAGAGAGATCAATACAGTGATACAAGAAAATTTGAGTAATTAGCAGGCCATATGGTAAGTTGGTAGAGGCATGAACATCCGCTGCACTCTCTAGCATATACTCATGGATCCAGGTTTCCCAATTGATTTTGTGTTTCTTAACTAGACAATACAGAACAAATACATCACAACAGGTAATATTACTAAGGGATCCCATTCTTGGAATTAGTGAGGTAGCGATTATGTGGGATATGATGTGATACTTGAAACACAGGGACAAAGGACCAAAAGTAGACGATGTTGTGTCTGGGTCAGACAGGATTCTTCTTGCTTTTTCAAAACTTACCTCAAAGTCTTCGATATATGTATCATTCATGAAAGATATCACACCATAGAATTTTGTATCAAAACCTTCTTGATAGAAAATTATTTAGGATAATTCTTGTGCTAAGCACAAGAGTTTCAAGTTCACCACTATCAGCATAGAGGTGTAGATTCACATAGAACATGGTGGAATCCTCATAAACCAAAAGTCAACAGAGACAGAAGACCAAGGACAAATCTTTAAACTTAAAGAAGTGACTGACATAACAGAAGGAGTCTTTTAACTGACAGATATTGATTACACAATTGGGTACAATGGATCAGTTTTTTAAGACAGAGATTTTTCTTTCTGTGAGCATGTCCAAAATTTGTGCATGTCCTCAGGAGGAAAGGAGTTTTGAGATGAGATTTGAGGTTTCATGGCAGATGGGGCTAGGATGGAAGTGGGATGATTCCTTTTGATGAGAATAGACAAATGAGAATCTAACAAGGATTTGTTAGGGGACTCAAAAAGTAGAAAAGGGTTGTCAGAGAGAGCTTTAGGAAAGGATATGGAAACATTGGCCATGGAATGAGTTTTGGTCATAGGAGAGGATTGGAATTGAATTTTAAAGGGACAAAGAGGGATAAGAGAGTATGGATAAGTAAATAAATAGAAAGAGGGAGATGTAGGCGACTGTTGGAAAAGATAATAGAGGGGAAGGCGAAGAGGTGTAAATTGAGAAGATGACTGATGGAAGTGAAAAGACAACAGAAGGAGTTGTTGGGAAGGTAAACGGGTGAAGAAGCGGCAGGGGTGGCGTGAATACCGGTGAAAAATAATGATGGCTTCCCTTTTTGAAAACTAATTTTTTCGTTCAAAAACTAACGATAAAATTGGAACAATAAAAAAGATTTTTTTGCCCAAAATTAAAACTCATAATTCATTAATATTAAGAATAGTAAGTCTTTCTCTAAGGTAACAAAATCTTTCTTCTAACAAGGGTTTTGTGAAAATATATGACAGTTGATTTTCACAGTCAAAAAATATTAAAGAAAAGTCTTCATTTTCTGCATGATCTCAAATAAAATGATTCTTAATATCAATGTGTTCGGACCTAGAATGATGCAAAGTATATTTAGACAAACTAATAGCACTGGTGTTATCACACATTATGGAAAAAAATTCAAAAGATAAATTAAAATCAAGTAGTTGATACATAATCCATAAAATTTGAGTACCATAACTTCCAACGGCTATGTATTCAGCTTCAGTTGTTGAAACAGCAACTAAAGTTTGCTTAATGCTATGCCATGAAATCAGGGCATCACCAAGAATTTGACACATTCCACCAATGCTTTTTCTATTACTTCTATCACCTACAAAGTCAACGTCTGAATATCCAATTAAATTAAAATAGGAAGAGCAAGGACACCATTATCCAATGTCTTGAGTTCCTACGGGATATCGGATGATTCTTCTGACTGCAGTTAGATAAGACTCTTTGGGAGTCAACTGGAACCTATCAAACTTACATGCACTGAACATGATGTCCGGTTGACTGGCGATCTAATAGAGTAGTGATCCAATCATTCCCCTGTACATATTTTCATCAATATTTTCTCCAGACGAGTCTGAATCAATACTTGTCGATGGATTCATTGGATTTCCATAGGCCTTTCCTTTTTTCATACCAAATTTTTTTATGAATTCCTTTATGTACTTTGCTTGACTGATGAAGGTACCTTTTGGAGTTCGTTTAATTTGTCTTCCCAAGAAGAATGTAAGCTCTCCCATGAGGCTCATTTCAAATTTTCCTTTCATCATATTTGTAAAATTCTCACAAAGAGATATGTTAGGACTACCAAAAATGATATCATCAACGTAAATTTGTAAAATAAAAAAATTTGAATCAAACTTCTGTATGTACAGAGTTGTATCAATTTTACCTCTGTGAAAATTTTTATCTAGTAAGAAAGTACTCAATCTCTCATAATAAGCCTTTGGAGCTTGTTTGAGATCGTAGAGTGCTTTCCAAAATTTTAAAACATGTTTTGGACAAGATGGACTTTCAAAATCAGGGGGTTGTTTTACAAAAATTTCTTCATGAATAAAATCATTTAGAAGGCATTTTTGACATACATTTGATATAACTTACAATATTTGAAATTAGCAAAAGCTAATAAAACTCAAATTGATTCTAATCTTGCCATAGGGGCAATGGTTCATTATAATCAATACCTTCTTGTTGGGAGTAGCCTTGAGCTACAAGTCTAGCTTTGTTTCTAATAACCTTACCTTCTTCATTCAATTTGTTTATGTAGACCCATCTAGTTCTACTTAGTGAGCATCTCTTGGGTTTTTCGACCTGAGTCCAAACTTGATTTCATCAAAACTGTTCCAATTCTTCCTTCATAGCTTTTACCCAGGACTCATCCTTGAAGGACTCATCGGTCTTTTTTGGTTCAATTTAAGATACAAAGGGAACAGACGCTTATTTTCTTAATGATTCTATTGTTTGCATCCTATCATATGGATTTTCGATGATAAATTCATTTGGATAGCTAGCATAATGTTTCCATTCTCTTGGAACACTTAGTTTGACTATTTTAATTGTGGGAGTCAACTCTGGAAGGAGTATAGTCGACTCATCTTGTGATGGCTCAGAGGTTAAGCTATCATTGGCTCCAGATTGTAGATCACTTACCTATTCTTCATCATTACTAAAACTCAGAGGAGGTTGATTAGTTTCATCAAATACAATATTCAAATATTCTTCAACACATATGTTCATTTATTATAAGCTCTTTAAGAATGACTGGTGGGAGAATACCCAAGAAAAACACCTCGTCACTTCATGGATTGAATTTTCCTAAGCTATTCTTACCGTTGTTGTGGATGAAATAATTGAATCCAAAATGATAAAAGTAGCCATTGTTAGGCTATTTCTATCTCTACATTTCATAGGGCATTTTCTTTAGAATAGGTCAGATGAGGCATCTATTGATGATGTGACATATTGTGCTTACTTTCTTTGCCTAAAAGTGATTTGGGAGATTGTGTTCCAACAACATGGTCCTAGAAGTTTCCTAGAGAGATCTATTCTTTTGCTCCACCACACCATTTTGTTGAGGGGATTGAGGTGATGAGATATTGTGAGAGTATCCATTGAGAGAACAGTACTCCTCCAAAGCCTTATTTTTAAATTTTTCTCCATGATCACTATGAACATAGGTTATGATATGTCCATATTCTCTCTATACTTTTCTACAAAATATGTCAAATTTTCTAAAAGCCTCATATTTATGAGAAAGAAACATTACCCAAGTAAAACAAGAATAGTTGTCAATGATGACAAAGACATATCTTTTTCCACCAATACTTGCGGTCTTAGTGGGAACAAATAGATCTATGTGGTTTTTTTTAAAGGGTTTTGTAGAAGACACAATGTCTGACTTTTAATAATGTTCGGGTCATTTCACCCAATTGACAAGCATCACAGATATGATCCATTTCAAACTTGAGATTTTGGTAGACCTCTCACCAGTTCCAATCTGGACAGTTTCTCAATGGTATTCATACTAGAATTCCCAAGTATTTTATGCCACAACCAAACATCATTGGTTTGCATAGTAAGATAGGTTAAAGTAGCAAAGTCAGGACTATTTAAGAAATAAATATTATCAACGCATTCACCATTGAGAGAGATGTCTCTTTTGTCGTATTTGATGGAGCAACTCTTAGCTTTGAAGGAGACTTTAAATCCGATGTCACACATGTGACTGATTCTAAGTAAGTTATGTTTGAGACTGTCTACTAGATATACTTCAGCAAATTCACATGAGGGCCTGAGCTTTATTGAGCCGACTCCGATGACGTTGCCTCAAGTGTTGTCACCAAATCTGATTGATCCCCCATCTATTTTCTTTAGAGCATAAAAATTTTCATTTTTTTCAGTCATGTGTCTGGAACATCAGCTAACAATGACCCATATTCCTTTCTTATAGCTCTTGCGGGCATGTTTCTTCAAAATGAGAAAATTAATTTTATATAGGTACCCAAGTGGTCTTGGGTCCTTGCGGGTTAGATGTTCTTCCTTTAGGCTTCCAAATCCACACACTTTTTAGTTTTTTCCTACAACTATATGATTTGTGCCCTTTCTATTTACAGATATAACAGATAGGTCCTCGAGAGAAGAAAGAGGCCTTGGATGATTTAAATGATTTTGATAAGGAACTTTAGCTAGTTTTAAAAGAATTCGATCTCATAAAACTGTGACTTGGTGATTTATTAATGCTATTTAATTGTATTTTTACGTCATCAAGCTCTTTTTGAAATAAGTCAATCCTATTTGACATGCTTTGATTTCTACTTGATAGTTTCTTCGTTCCACTTCAAGTTATTATTTAAGTCGATCTTCCCAACTTTTCTTCTATTGGGTGAGTTTATTATATTCTTTTATAACTTTTTGAAGCTCTTTGATTCACATATATAAATTAGATTTAAGAATATTATAATTATGATAATCGTGTGGTCTTACCTCGCTAAATTCTTCTTTTGCCATGAAGCATGTTGGCTGGTTTTATTTCTTTTTCAGTTTCATCTTCATCACTCCAAGCTCCAAAATTTTGATTCTTTCTAGATGATATTCTCCTTAATTCTAGATAGTTTTTTTTAAATGGTCAGGCCTTCTACAGTGATAACAACGATCATCATTTTTAGTGGAATCATTATTTTTGGCTTCTTAAGATCTTTGTTGTCTCGTCTCATGATCTCCCTTACTCCATGATTTATGAGAGTCATTTCTTTGCTATTTTTTTCTTCTAGAATGTCCTCTTCTTTAATTGGTATGACATTTAAGGCTACTGGTTTCTTCTTTTCCTCCTTGTGGCACCTATTGATATAATTTTATTCATATGCAATGAGATTACCTCATAGTTGATCATATGTCATGTTGTGAAGATCTCTATCTTTTAGAATAGTAGCCTTGGTTTCCCAAACTTTTAAGAGTCTACTGGCCACCTTTTGGACTTGCAAGCTATGTGGATAGATCATCCCCAATGATTTTAGCTCGCATAAAATTTTATTGAATCTGGCTAATATCATTTTAATGTTTTCATTTTCTTGTATTTTGAACAACTCATATTCATTGACTAGGGCGGCCATCTTTAACTTTTTGACTTTGGTGGTTCCTTCATAGGTTACCTTCAATTTGTCCTACATTTTTTTTTCAATCTTACAGGTTGATATCTTATCATATTCTTCTCCACTAACTGCACAAAGAAGTAAACTTATAGCTCGTGCATTAGTTTGGATTACCTCTTGTTGTTCTTTTATGACCTCAAAGCTCTCAAGGTCTTCTATATTGGTACTGCTTGATTCTTTATCTTTGTCCTTTTGCTTCTCCTTTAGTCTTGGAATTGTCTTTGGTCTCTTCTTAATGACAACCTAGGCTTGGAAGTCATTTGATTGGACATAGATCCTGAATTTATTCTTTCAGTAAGAGTAGTGTTGTCTATTAAAGTATAGTGGTTTTGTGGAGGAATGACCATCTTAAAGAAGAGCACCAGGAATATGATAGTTTTCCATATGATCTTTGCTCATATGTGGTTAAGCGACACTGTTGGTGAGACCTTCTTTGATACCAATGGAAATTCAAGATAGGGGTGAATTAAAATTCTTGATGTGCTGACTAATGAGACTTCACAGTCGACTTTCCTGCAAATCAGTATACTTAAAAAAAATATATTAGGATTAAATAAATAGACAAGTTAATAATTGACTTTATAGTAAAGACACGAAGATTTATCCTAGTTCAAAACACCAATGTGGTGCCTACTTCCAGTCCCCTTGGGTTTCAATATTTCCTTAGATCTTTCAAACTAAGGCTCAAGTATAATGATGAGAAACAAGTTTTGAAGACTTATTTTGTTCTTCAGATCTTGTGACACAGGTTCAGTTTGATTACAAAGTCGACTCGATCCTATTCTTTATATAACTATTGTAAACTAATAAGTACAAAGCTTTATGAGACTTAGATTGAGACACTTTGAGATTCTTCTTGAAA
Source organism: Capsicum pubescens (assembly GCA_030864215.1). Classification (NCBI taxonomy): domain Eukaryota; kingdom Viridiplantae; phylum Streptophyta; class Magnoliopsida; order Solanales; family Solanaceae; genus Capsicum; species Capsicum pubescens. Next base: position 197,791,555 of record CM061547.1, on the reverse strand, counting down.
ATTGTGCAAGTGCTTTGATCTTCAGTCCTCTCTTTATATTTTTAGCTTCTTTTCTTTGTAAGGAAAGCCAAGAGATTTTATTCCAATCAAGGATTTGAATTGATTCCTTAATTGAGGAATGTTATTGTATAGTATGTCTATATCAGCTATGTCCATACACGGTACTTTGTACATGTTTGTATTAGATACATCCATGATTTTTTTCCTTTTTCTAGGGTGATTGATGATCTATTCCTAAGTTTTTCTCCGGTTAGGCTGTTGTTGGATGGTTGCTTTCCTTTGTGAGATTTTCTTAAAATTCTTGAATTGATTCTGTATGATTGATATTGTTCCAAGTTTAGTGTCGACCATTATGATGTTTGATGATTGATTTATTTAGCAAGATAGTCTTGGATATCTTGAGTTGATTTCTTAGAGATTCTGCATCTTTGGAGTTTTTTTAGTAGCTTCTCTTTTCAATATTAGAGATTTTTAATATCCTGTAAATATTTACTCATTAGTTTTTCATTATTAAAATATAGAACATATATATACAAGGATAACAATATCTCTCAAGTTAGAGATTCTAGAGGTTTCCACGAGTACCATAGTAGAATAGTGCAGGTAGTCTTGTAGAGTTTAGGTAGTAGGTCTTCTAGTTCTACAGCTATAGGTAGTCATCCTAGTTCAGTCGGACCACCCTTCTATTGAGTTGGGCCATAGGGTTTTCTATATATGTAATAAGATTAGTCATTTGGTTAGGGACTATCTCTATTATGTCCTTAGAGCTACTTCTATATCTATTGTGAGAGATAGAGGTTCTACTAGGGGTGCTAGAGGTAGATTTAGTGGTGCCCATAGTGAGGGAATACCCACTCAAGTAGTGGATGTGGTCAGTTCTATATTATACCCGCTAGGACATAGGTAGAGGCTTCTAATGGTGTCATCACAAGTATAATCCTTATTTTTTCAGTTCTTCATTTATTTTATTTGATTCAGCATTAACTTTATCCTATATGTCTACATATTTTTCTTTGAGTTTTGATCTTTCTTGTGAGCCTTTTTCTATACCTATTCATGTATCTACCTTAGTAGGATACTCTTTAGCGGTGAATCGAGTGTATCAATCCTATTTCATGAATTTTGTTAGGCGTGAGACTTTGGTATATGTCCTAGTCTTAGATATGGTTAACTTTGACATCATCTTTAGTATGGATTGTTTATCTCTTTATAATATTGTATTAGATTAGTGTGGTAAGATTGTGACTTTAGCTTCATCAGGTGTGCCAAGGATAGTTTAGAAGGGTGCACCTTATTTGATTCCCCAAAGAGTTATATCTTTCATTTGGGGTTATTCCTTGGTTGAGAAGGGGTGATTGTCTTATTTGTCTTATATTCGTGATACTATGTTGCTTTACCTCCTTTTTAGGATACTATTTATGTTATCCATGAATTCTTAGATGTTTTCCTTAGGGATGTGTCTTATATGCCTCTAGATCATGACATTTACTTTACTATTGATGTTGAGTCATGCACCAAGACAATTTTTATTCCTCTTTATAGGATGACCCTAATAGAGTTAAAGGAATTAAAGGATCAGTTGCAAGATTATTAGATAAGGGATTTATTTGACCTAGTGTATCACCTTGGGGTGAGCCTATCTTGTTTATGAAGAAAAAGGATTAGTCGATGCATATGTGTGATTATAGATAGTTAAACAAAAGTGATGGTTAAGAATAAGTATTCTCTTCCTCGTATTAATGATTTGTTTGACCAACTTTATGGTGTTTTAGTGTTTTGGAAGATTGATTTGAGGTTTAGATATTGCCGGTTGAGGATTAGATCTTCAAATATCCCAAAGATAGCTTTCTGGACTCAATACGGTCATTATGAGTTCATGGCCATCTCCTTCGTGTTGACCAATGCCCCAGCCACATTCATGGAGTTGAAGAATTAGGTATTTTGACTATTTTTGACTCTTTTGTCATTGTATTTATAGATGATATCTTTATTTATTCCATGAGTATGGATGATCATGCAGAGCATTTGTGTATTGTGCTCTCGAGATTGAGGGATGAGAAGTTGTATGCTAAGTTCTCTAAGTGTGAGTTTATGTTGTAGTTTGTCTCTTTCTTAGGTCATGTGGTGACTAAAGATGGTATTATGGTCCATCCAGCCAAGATTGCAGTAGTTCATAATTGGATAGGCCTACTTCTCCTATCGAGATTTGGAGTTTTGTTGGTTTAACAAGTTACTGTCGGTGTTTTATTAAGGGTTTTTCATCTATTGTAGCTTAAGGATTTATTGACTTTAGCTCCTATATTGACCCTGCCCAAGGAGGGTGTAGGTTTTACCATTTTCTGTTATGCTTCTAGTTTTAGGTTAGCTATTGTGTTGATGTGGGAGGGAAGGGCGATTGCTTAAACTTTTCATCAGTTGGAGCCTAGTAAGAGGAATTTCTCTACCAGTGATTTGGAATTGTGTGCAATTGGTTTTCCTTGAAGTTGTGGAGGCACTACGTGTATAAAGTCTATTGTGTGATTTTCTCAGATCATTGTAGCCTTCAGTATTTCTTAACCAAGTAAAATCTTAACATGAGGTAGCATTGTTGGGTTGAGTAACTTAAGGATTATGACTTGACTATTCATTATCATCCAAAAAAGGATAGTGTAGTTGCATATGTCTTGAGCCGAAAGTCGACTAGCATAGGAAGTTTGACACATCTTTTGACTGAGGAGAGGCCTTTGGCCTTATAGGTGTAGTCTTTGGCTAACCAGATGGTTAGGCTCAATATTTCGATGTCTAGGTATGTTTTGGAATTCATAGAGGCTAGGTTTACCTTGTTTGAGCTGATTCAGGCTTTAGTTTGATGATGTTGTGTTGAGAGTGATTCTATTGAGAGGTCATGCTAAGAAATCCTTGCTTGATCCAGATGGTGTCTTGAGGATTAGTGACTGAGTTCTTATTTCGAGAGTGGTTGATTAGATTAGATTAATTTTGGAAGAGTCTCATTGTTCCAGGTATTCTACTCATCCAGGAGTGACTAAGATATATCTGATAGTGTCTGGGTCATTATGGCTCAGTTGACCAAATCTACTTATTTCATTCTGGTTTAGGTTTCTTTCAATGTTGACAGGTTGGCTCATATTTATATTCGTGAGATTGTTCATCTTCACAGTGTTCTAGTGTCTATCATCTTAGATCAAGGTTCAGTGTTCACATCCCACTTTTTGTAGACCTTATAGAAAGAGTTGGGTACTCGAGTTAAACCCCTAGATTAATTGTCAGTGATAGAGAACTATTTATGTTTTGTAGGATATTCTCTACACTTACATCATGGACTTTGGTGATCAGTGAGAGAAATACCTAGCTTTCACAGAGTTTGCATATAATAATAGTTATCGCTCTAATATTGAGGTAGCTTCATTCAAGGCATTGTATGGTAGGTTTTGTCGCTCTCTATTTGGTTGGTTTAAAGTTTTTGTGATTATACCTTGAGGTACGGACATGCGTTCTGAGTCATTAGAGAGACTGTGGATCATTCAAGATAGACTTTGAGTGGCTCAGAGTAGGCAGAAGTGCTATGTGGATTGTAGAATTTGTGCCTTGAGATTTAGTATTAGTGATCAAGTTTTCCTTTTTGTGTCACCTATGAAAGGCGTGAAGAGGTTTGAGAAAAGGGGAAAGCTTAGCTAGGTATATTGGGCCATTTGAGATTCTTTGGACTATTGGCGATGTGGCTTAGGAGTTAGCTTTACCCCTAGATTTATCAGTCATCCATCATGTTTTTTATGTTTCCATGCTTTGCCGTTACATTTCAGATGAGTCTCATGTCATTCAATGGGATTCTATTTTATTATATTAGAGGTTATCTTATGTTGAGGAGCCCATCTCTATTTTAGCCAAAGATGTTAGGTAATTGCATTCTAGTGATATTCCAGTGGTTAAGGTCTAGTGGGGTCAATGACCTGCAGATGAGGCTACTGGAGAGGTCGAGTCTGATATTTGTAGTAGTTATCCCCAGTTTTTTTCCATCTTAGGTATTTTTTTTGCCTTTAGTTTGAGGATGAACTAGAGTGGTGATGATGTAACAACTTGATTTTTTTGGTGATTTATGTAAAATATTTAATTATTTATGATTTGACCATTTTACCGCCTCCATGATTTGTTTGTGGTAGTTTTGATGTGTGGGGATGATTAGCATAATTTTCAATATATTTCAATGTGAATTATGTGAAATTATAGTTTTTGGTGGCTTGAAAATCATTGTAGTTGACTTCGGTCAACATTTATTGATTTGTGCATCGAATGACAAAATAGATTGCGTCAGTAAATTTAGAATATCAATTTTAGGTTGGTAACATGGTTTGGTATTGTGACATTTATCTCATTTCGACACTTGATTCAGAGAGATGTGAAATTTGGGTTTCGAGGGTCAACTTTGAGAAAATGACATTTTTTCAAAAATCTAATATTGCCATTAAATTTGGAGCATCGAATTTGATAGGGTAGCATAGTTTGTTTGCATTATTGGGATTCCGAATGAATCTCGAAGGATTTCAAAAGACTAAGAATTCTCTAAATCTCCAATTGGTGCACCACCCAGCTAGTGCACCTGTTTAAGTGGCCTAGCTGAGCAGTAAGATGTCGCTTACGGGAATTTTGTGTCGCGTATGCTCCTATCACTTAAGCGACAACAAGGTCACTTACACAATACTCGCTGACAGGTGAAGTATTGCGTAAGCAACACCTGGTCTCTTAAGCGACTCGGTGATCGCTTGAACAGTGCCTGGGTCATTTAAATACTCTATTTTGTGATTTTTCACCATTTTTAAGACTTGGATCTTTGCGTTTGGAGTTTTTGAGCAATTTCTACCATTTTTCATCTTGGGCAAGCTCTAAATCCCTATTTCAATTACTTTTCTTCAATTCTTATCATTTAAACTTTGTTAAAACTTGGATTGAAAGGTGAAATTTGGGGATTTTGTCCTGTAAATCCTAAAAATAGTATTTATTTGACTTCAACACCCAATTTCAACCCGTTTTCACTTAAGTTTTCTTCTATGAGTTCTTTAATCATGAGAAATATATTTTTTGATAAAAATTTCTATTTTATCCTTCTTTATCAATAACCCGTTTTGGGGGTCCATTTTTTACCCTAACTTAAAAAATAGGGGATATGAGTATCGTTGGTTTTCTTTTGATGCATAGATTCTTTATTTGTATGTTTTTGTTAATTTTGAGTCTGTTCGTAAGGGAAAGGCTCCCCGTAGAAGGTTGTGTAATCTAGTTTTTGGCATTCGAGGTAGGTTATGGCTTAACTTTCTTCAAATTGGGCTAGACAGTTAATATTGGTAAAAAATCATGTTAAGGGTATGGGAACCAATCAAGAAAAAGGATTATGTTATTGTGTCATGCTCGCATGAGGGCCTATATTGTTTCTAATTGGTGGTTTTGGGACATTATGTGCTATGTGTATTCGTGTTGGGTCTTATATTATATTGTTGGCCTTATGTATGTAAAATTGGTTGTTTTTTGTTAGATGAAAATTCCAAATATGGTATAAATTGGTGTATTTTACGCTATTGGCATATGGATTATGTTGGATTTCATAGATGTTTGGAATATTAAGTGGATTTTTGGCTCACTAGGTAGGTATATAGATTGATCAGATATGGAAATTCTCATTCTGGTTAGTAGTAAGAATTACATCCTTATATCATATAAATTAATGAAATATTGGTACCACCCAAGAAATACTGAAAACACTAGATATTTCTAATAGAAAATATGATATCTTTGAAACCATCTATTGATGGATGTTTTGGTGAAGATATATTTATATGTGGTATTTGATATGGATTGTATATGGGTTGACGAACCCTCTGTAGGTCATACCTCAGGAGCACAGCTCTGTAGGTGTATATAGAGGTTGTGAGATGGGCTTGTTCATTATTATCATTATCATTATCATTGCATTTTACATACCTTATGCTCTTTTTGTGTTGTATTATGTTCCTTGATATGAGCTTTGTCTATGTGTATTACTTACTCATTGCTAGTATGTGTGATATCTGTATACTTGTACTTCATTGTCGTATCTGTGTGTAGCATATATAAATATTGTAGAACTATTAGTGGAGATGGCATGGGCTATAATTTGGGACATTTCCTGATTGCAAGTGACATGCCCATAGTGTGTATTTTATATGCTTTATTTTCTACATACCCAGTCAACCTGTGATACCTATTGAGGACAAGTGGACCATATTCACCCCTGTTGCGCCCTTTCAATGCAGATCAAGGTACGAGTATTCCTTATGGCAGTTGATTCAGGCAATATTGGAGCCCATTCGAGATAGCAGTTGATCTATGTATTCAGAGTTGGCTACTACCTTTTCTTATCTAGACTATATCATTATTTGTATTCAGAGAAAGAGATGCTCCTTTTTGGATATCATATGTATTTTGACTTCGAGTTTTATTAGTTAGTCCTTACACTCTGACATAAGGTTTTTGGGTATTGTATGGCATCTTGACTATATATTTTGGCTTTTACTTTATGTGTGTGGTTGAAATCTGTTCTAGGAATCTTACCTTGGGTTTGGTATTGATTTCTTATATCATCTAGGGTGATTAGCTTACTTGTCAAGGCTCATTGTGACAAGTGTCCTCATGCCCCTTTGTTTTTTGGTTGTGACAATTTTTCAGGAGCCCATCCAAGTGTCGGGTGTGGTTAGTTGTATATTGTACCTACTAGACCTAAGACCGAGTCTTCAGATGTTGTTATCACAGGTATAATCTTAGTGTGACACCAGTCAGCTTTTGCTTTTTTGATCTGTGATCCACTTATTCTTATGTATTTGCTTACTATGCCCCAGGTTTAGAGATATCTTAGGATTTATTTTTGTTCCATTATACGTATCCACTCTCATGGGTGATTTTTTAATAGTGGATTGGGTTTATAGATCATGTGTTGTGACTGTTCGGGAATTTGATACTCAAACGGATCTTATTGTGTTAGATATAGTGGATTTTGATGTGATTCTAGGCATGGAATGGTTATCCCACTATCAAGCAATCTAGATTATTTTTCCAAGAACATTACCTTAGACATGCCTGACATGCCCCCGGTTGTGTGGCAGGGAGCTATTAGTCATGAGTCAACGGGGACTATTTCTTATATTCGGGCAAAGAGACTTATTTTGAGGGGTTTTGAGTTTTATCTCTCTTATATTCATGATATTAGTGTAGAGAGTCTGTTGCTTGACTCTTTTACAATAGTTCATGAGTTTCTTGATGTTTTACCAACCGATCTACCTAGTCTTCCTCCTGAGTCTGATGTTGTGTTTGTTATTGATCTTGAGTTGAACACACAACCTATTTCTGTGGCACATTATCATATGGCTTCTGCCAAGTTTAAGAAGCTGAATTGTCAGCTTCAGGATCTTCATGGTAAGGGTTTCATCATACTTAGTGTGTCTCCTAGGGGAGCTCTTGTCTTATTCATGAAGAATAAAAATGGTTCAATGTGTAAGTGTATTGAGTATAGGCAGCTAAATAAGGTGGCAGTGAAGAACCATTATCCTATACCTCACATTAGTGATTTGTTTTACAAGCTTCAGGGAGTTGCAGTATTCTCTATGATTGACTTAATGTCTATTTACTATCAGTTGAGGATTTGGGACAAGGATATCCCAAAGACAGCCTTTAGGACTAGGTATAGTCATTATGAGTTCCTAGTGATGTCTTTTGGGTTGACTAGCACCCCGGCCGCATTTATGGATTTGATGAACCATGTGTTCAAGACTTATTTGGATTCTTTAGTGATTGTATTAATTGATGATATACTTGTGTATTCAAGGATTAGAGAGGATCGTATGTAGCATTTGAGAATTGTGCTCCAGATTATGAGAGATCATACGATTTTTTCAGAATTATCTAAGGGTGAGTTCTGTCTTGAGTCGGTGACATTCCGCGGGTATGTGTAGTCTAAGGATTGGATTATGGTGGACCCAACAAAGATTAAAGCTATTCATGATTGGTTCAGGGCTACATCTCCATCTTAGATTCGTAGCTTCATTTGCTTGGCCGGTTATAATAGGTGGTTCATTGAGAGTTTTCCTACTATTGTAGAACCGATGAGAAAATTGACTCGAAAAGAGGTTCTATTCTGATGGTCGGAGGCGTGTGAGTCAGGCTTTGGAATGCTCAATAGATTTCTTACTTCATCTCCTATGTTGGCTCTTTCTTCAAGGGTGAGGGATTCATCGTATACTATGATACTTCTGGTGTTGGTTTGGGTTATATGTTGATCCATTGGGGTGACATTATTGCATATGTGTCGAGGCAGTTGAAGGTACACGAGTGCAACTATCCTACTCATGACTTGGAGTTGGTGGAGGTATTTTTTGCACTTAAGATTTGGAGATATTATCATTATGGCATGCCTTATGAGATCTTCACAGATCATCGTAATCTTCAACTTCTTATAACCGAGAGAGAGCTTAATTATAAGTAGAGTAGATGGATAGAGTTTCTTAAGGAATATGACATCTCTATTTTGTATCATCCAGGCAAGGAAAATGTGGTAACAGACGCCTTGAGCCGGAAGGCGGTGAATACGGGTATCTTGGCTTCTATTTTATTTTCTTAGAGGTCGTTGACAGAGGACATCCAGTCCTTACTAACTTGAAGGTACAAGTTGATATTTTTGACCCTAGAAATATTCTTGCTTATGTTGAGGTGAGGTCTTTGCTATTTGAGTAAATTTGGAGTCTTCAGTTTAACGATATGAGGCTTTGAATCATATGTGATCAGGTGTTGAGGGGTGAGTTTGAGAGGGCTACAATAGATTCTGAGGGTGTTTTATGATTTGATAGTTGCATTTGTGCTTCGAGGGTTGATGACTTGATTCAGTCGGTCTTGCGTGAGGCTCAAAACTCTAGATATTCTATTCACCCGAGTACAACTAAGATGTATAAAGATTTGAGGCAACATTGTTGGTGGATTCATATGAAGAAAGATGTGCAAACTTTGTAGCTCGTTGCCTATGTTTCCATAAAGTGAAGGCCAAGCATCAAAGACCTTGTGGCTTGATTCAGAAGTTGCCTATTCCCGAGAGAAAGAGGGAGCGGATTACCATGGACTTTGTTATTTTCCTACCTTGAACTTCTCATGGTTTTGATGGTATTTGGGTCAATATGGATCGGTTGACCAAGTTGGAACTTGTCATTCCTATTCAGGTGTCCTTTAGTATCGAGAGGTTAACCCGTATCAATATTTGTGAGAGATTTTGTATGCATGGTGTGCATATATCTATCATTCTAGACTGGGGTTCAGTGCTCACTTCTAGTTTTTGGAGAGATTTTTGGCATAAGTTGGGTACTCAGGTGGATCTTAATACTGCCTTCCATGCTCGGACTGATGGGCAAACGGAGCTGACTATTCAGGTTCTCTAGAATATGCTCTGAGCCTATGTTATGGATTTTGGAGGCTAGAGGGAGCAACACTTAGCTTTGGCTGAGTTTGTGTATATTAATAGCTACTATTCGAGTATTGATATGGCACCATTTAAAGTTTTTAATGGTAGGCAATGTCGTTCATTGATTGGTTGGTTTGAGACCTCTGAGATTAGACCTTGTGGTGCTAACGTGCTTCAGGAGTTGTTGGATAGAGTCAGGATAATTCAGGATACATTGAGGGCATCTCAGAGTAGGAAAAAGGCTTATGTAGATCATAGACTTTGTGCCTTGAGATTTGGAGTTATTGACCGAGTATTTCTCCGTGTATCGCCCATAAAAGGTGTGATGAGGTTCGGGAGAAAAGCCAAGCTCAACCCTAAATATATTAGGCCATTTTAGATTCTTTGCACAGTTGATCAGGTGTCTTATGGCTTACCCTTAACCCAAGATTTTGCTATTGTACATCTGGTTTTCTATGTTTCTATGTTGCTGTGATAAATTCCCAAATCTCATGTGCTTAGATGGGTCTCAGTTCAAATGGATGAGTGGCTGACATTCGTGAAGGATTTGGTGCTCATATTAGCCAGTGATGTCAAGTGGTTGTGCGCTAGAGAGATTCCAGTAGTTAAGGTTCAGTGGAGGCACCGCCTAGTTGAGGAGGCTACTTTGGAGATCAACAGCGAGATGCGAACCCATTATCCTCATCTTTTTTAGGCTTGAGGCACATTCTAATCCTTTACTTTCATGGACGAAAGTTCTTTTAGTAGTGGATATTGTAATGACCCTCCAGGTTATTTCCTATAGTTCCACTCATTTTTTCTATTTAGAGATTTACTATAGTTGCCCCACATCATATATGACTTGCTGGAACTGACAGTTCAGTTATCGGGCAGTTCATCTAGTTTTTGAGCCAATTCCCTATTTTCAAGACGTCGCTAGTTAATATTGGTAACTGGGCAGAAACTACAGTCAAACAACCTCATATGCCATTTCTAACAATTCCAATAGCTTTGAAACGTCAATTTTAGGCTAAGTAAACCCTTGGTCCAGGTCCTGAGGCTTCCAAACTCATTATGGGCTATTGATCGAAAGTTAAGATAAATGGCACATTGGTATGGGTCCCACTTTTCATAGAAACAACCTTGGCTGAAAATTTGATTACGCCATTGAGTCCGAAGGTCGAATTTTATATGGCAACATAGTTCGTTTGTGTATATGGGATTTTGGATGAATCCCGAGAGTTCGGTGGAGACTCAAAATAATTACAAGTTTCAGATGGTGCTGGAGGATCGCTTAAGCGCCCATTGGGTAACTTAAGCGAAGGCCGCATAAGCAGCAAGACGATCGCCTAAGGTACCTAGCTTGTCCAGTAGGTATCGCTTAAGCGATGCCTTTGCACTTAAGTGATGACCACTTAAGAGGCAAAAGGTCGCTTCAGAGACAATGCATAGTCTAGGCACGTGTCGATTAAGAGACACCTGGACACTTAGGAACACTATAAATTCTCCACTTAGCTTGATTTAGCTCATTTTCCACCCATTACCCATATCAAAGAATGTAGAACCCTAAGAAGTGCAAAAACTCTGGAGAGCTATTAGTGGGTGATTTTGGAGTGTTCGTATGCTCGAATAACACATTTCTTCCTTGAAATCTTTGTAAGTTCCATCCATTTCATGTATTAAATTCTCATAGTTTCCCAAAAAATACTAGAATATTGATGGGTTAATTGTTGAGTCATTAGAGCTCGGAATTCACCTATTCTAAGGATAAATGTTCCCTTATCATAAATGAATGTATTATCGATTTTGAAAGTGCAATTCTGCAAGTAGAATTCACGTGTGATTTTTACGTGATTTTGGATTCAAAGCACAATAGTACAATATGGGTATCATTGTTCTCATTTTGATAGCGTGACACATCTTGTGGAAGATTCTCTGAAAGAGAAATAGACGGTTTAGAGGATTCTTTGGGTTTTCTTCAGCGTCTAGGTAGGCTAGATTTACCTTCTTCATAGAATGAGCTAATTAGTTGTATAATTATGATATTATTCTAGATATGAGATGGGATTTATGTATAGAGTTATGATTGATGTAATTGGTATTATTAGGATTGTTTATCCTATTAAGGAACCACAATTTAGGTGGAATTGACTTAGTTGCTCATGATTTGGGTAGAATTGCTATCTTAGGGCTAAAAGTTGTTTTCTTAACATCTAGAAGTGAATTTAGATACCTTAGCCTAGTCTTGGGTAGAATTTGCCTTAGAATGGAATTTGGGGATTAGAAGTGAGACCCTCCGGTTATGTGAAGTAAAAGAAGAAAGGGTCGCCGATTACTACAAAGAACCTAATGGATCTGATGTGAAGTAAAAAAAATACAATGATGACCCCTCCCCCCCTAGGTAAGATTTGTGTTATCTTTTATAGAATTCTATACGCATGTTATACCCTTCAAAATGCTTATTTTGGGACTTTGAGAAAATTAGATGCTTAATTATTATGCTAGTTTGGTAATTTGGAGTTGGTACTAATTCCGTGCAAAATCTGGTAGTTTATTGATATTGAATTCTAGTTGATGTCCGTTAATTGATGATGATATTGATGGCATAAGTTTCGATTAAAGTCTAGCAAATGATTCTAATATTGATGATGATATTAAGTTTTGGTTCAAGTCTAACATTAAGAGTTATGTATGACACGATACGGTATGGATGAAGTCATGGTTATAGCAAGATATTGGGTAAATTTATGGATCTTTGGTTATTTACTTTCCTTTAATTGCACCCTTCGTCTTATGGGGGCCTGCATTGGGTTATTTACCTTTCCTCACTAATTAGCTTATGGGTTCCAGTCTTGTCTCGTATTATAATTGTTCCATTTATTCATTTACAGCGTTGGAGCTTATTTCCAGGTTTGCCCATTTACCTTGACTTGGCTTATTTATCTTGAATTTTTGTTGTATTATAGCATTATTTAACTCAATTGTCCAATCATCCCTACTTAATACCCATGGTTTTGATACTCATACTAAACTTCTTTACCTTTTGGTGTAGATTGAGTACTAGAAGCCTTCGCTTATGTGGCAATAATGCTGAGTTGATTTTTTAGATAGGGTGAGCTCTCAGAGTCGAATTTTCCCCTTTTTCCTTCTATTATCTATTTGTAGTCTTTCACTATTCGAGAAAAAATTGTATTTGACTATTTTAGTGCTTATGTTCCTTTTTAGTAGCTCTTGTACCGACACTACTAGGTCGTGGGATGGTTATTGATGTTTTATATATCTTTTAGGTGTCATCATGATTCGTAAATCGGATCGTGACATCAACCTACAAACCTGACGATCAAGGATTTCCACAAAAACCTCTTCGTAAGGGAGACTATTTTTCACGCCCACACTTTCTAAGGGCACTAAAGAAATGGAATCACAAATGGACATCTTTAACGAGGAATCATGAAGGACTGGATGCACCACTTCTAAGTCCACCGTTAAATCTAACTCGTAGGTCATCTTGCTAAAACAACCTATAACCACATAAGACCAACAAAATAGGGACTGAACTTTCCTTGCTTACTAAACCTTTTCAACTCTTTCATAGGTGAAAGTTTCAAGTAGATAAAATCACTAATGGCAAACTCATGTTACCTCCTCCTCACATTTGTCTACGACGTCTGATGAATCTAAGCTATTCTCAACCTTTCTCTAATCAGCTGAACTTTCTCCATAGTCTCCTAGACTATTCCGTCCCTATCAATGTATCTTCACAAACTTCAAACCAACCAATAGGATATCTACACCTCCTACCATAAAGTGCCTCAAACGATGCAATCTAAATAGTAGAGTGATAGTTATGTTTATACGTAAACTCGATAAAAGGTAGATGATCATCCCAACTAACCTTGAAATCAATCATACATGCTCTCAATATGTCCTCTAAGGTCTGAATAGTCCTCTTTGTCTGACCATCAGTTTGTAGATGAAGGATGTACTAAGATGAACTTTGGTACCAAGACCCTTCTGGAAATCCTTCAAAAACTAAGCGGAATTAAGTACCTCTATCTAAAATGATAGCCAAGGGGACTCCATGTAATCTCACCAACTCCTTTAGGTAGAGTTCAACATAGACCTAGACTAAATAAAAAGTGTTAACTAGCAAGAAATGGTCTGAGTTATTCATCTTGTCCATATTATCCCAAATATAATCATATTGTTGATGAGTATGAGGCAAACCTATGATAAAGTACGTGTTCATTATCTCCAATTTCCAAGTAGGATTACTGATGTCCTAAAGCATGTCACAAGGTCTTTTGTCCTCAGCCTTAACCGGCTGGCAATTTGGGAACTTAGCTACAAATTTTGTGAAATCCTTATTCATACCATTTCACTAATAGACTTCCCACACATCACAATAAATCTTAGTGGCTGTTGGATGAATAGAAAAACAAAAACCATGAGTCTTCACTAGTATCCTCTATCTTAGTTCATCTATATCCGAAACACAAAGTCAGACCTGATAGCGAAGAACACCATCTCCCCCTTGGGAGAAAACCTTAACCTTCTGACTTTGGACCACTGCTTTCAACTTAAGAAAAATAAGATATCTATCTTTCTTTTCCTTAACCTCAGCTACCAAAGAGGATTCCAAACCATTCGGGACAAAAATATTACCTTTGGTTGATTCAACCAATCGAAACCTTGAGAGCTAGTTCTTTCTTCTCATTCTCTACATGAGAAAACACCCTATAGATAATATTCTAGGGGCATCGGCTACCATATTAGCCTTACCCGGATGGTACAAAATACTCATATCATAATATTTTAGCAATTCTATCCATCTTCTTTTATGGAGATTCAAATCTTTCTAATTGTACACATACTGAAGACTTTTGTGATCGATGAACACATCGACATAAACCCATAGAGGTAATGTCTCTAAATCTGTAAGGAAAAAACACTACTTCTAACTCTTGATCATGAGTAGGGTAATTCTTTTTATGAAGATTGAGCTATCTTGAGGCATATGCCATAACCTTGCCCCACTACATCAACACACAACCAAGTCCAAGAATAAACAACAAAACCATCTGAGTTCGTCGGTAGAGTTAAAATTGGAGTGGTTGTAATCCAGTCTTCAACTCCTAACAACTTTTCTCGCAAGAATTGGACCACTGAAATTTGACTTTTTTCTAGGTCAACCTAGAGATGGGATATACAGTAGAGGAAAATTCCTTGACAAACCATCTGTAGTAGTCGACTAAACCTAAAAAACTCCTGATATCTACTGGAGAGATGGGTCTAGGCTAGTTTCTTACTACTCTGGTCTTTTGAGGATCAACCTGAATTCCTTATCAAAAAATAATATTATTAAGGAATGTTAGTGAGTTAATCAAGAATTCACATTTGTTGTGCTTGGGGAATAGTTGGCGAACCTTAACAGTCTGTAAGACAATCCTCAAATGATTTGTGTGTTCATCCTCACTCCGAGAATAAACGAGGATGTCATCTATAAAGATTATAACGAACATGTCCAAGTAATGTTGTACACCCTATTCATTAGGGCCATAAAAGTTATAGGATCATTCGTTATCCAAAAGACATAACAACAAGTTTAAAGTAACCATACCGAGTTATGAAGGTTGTCTTTATAATGTCCCATTCTCTGACTCTGAGCTGATGATTGTTTGATCTAAAGTCTATCATAGAGAAGAAACATGCACCCTGAATTTCATTGAACAAGTAATCAATCCTAGAGATGAGATACTTATTTTATATTGTGAGCTTATTCAGCTAACGGTATTTGATGAACATTCTACGAAAATCATCTTTCTTGCACACGAAAAGAATTGGAGCACCCCAAGGAGAGACATTAGGCCTAATAAAACCCTTGTCTAGGAGGATCTTTAATTGATCCTTCAAATCTGTAAGCTAGGTTGGAGACATTCTATAAGGTGGAATTGAAGTAGGTTGGGTATCTAAAAGAAGATCTATTTCGAAGTCAATTTCCCATTATGGAGGAAATTTGAGTAGGTCTTCTGGAAATATTTTTGGGAATTTTTTTACCACTTTAATAGACCTAAGAGTTGGCGTTTTTTATTTTGAATCCTTATAACAAATAAGATAATAGATACACCTTTTGAAGAGCAACTTTCTAGATTTAAGGTAAGAGATGAACCATCCCACATGCGCTGAGGTACTACCCTTCAACTCTAGAACTGGTTCATTTGGAAGTTTGAAGTGGGCTAATCTTTTCGTACAATCAATTGAGGCATAGGAAGACTGTAATGAAATCCATACCAAGAATGACATTTAAATCTACCATGTCTAACTCGACGAGATCAACTGAGGTGACTTTTTAGGAAACTGTAATTGGGAAATTTCTTATACCGATTTAGCTATGACTGAGTCACCAATTGGAGTAAAGACTGTGAATGATTTTGAAAGAATTTTTGGACAAACATCAAAGTCTACTGCTATATAGGGAGTTATGAAAGAAAGTGTAGCTCTAAGACCTAATAATACATAAACATGAATAAATAAAACCTATAACGTACCCGTGAATACATTAGAAGAACCCTCCTGATCCTGTCGAGTTTGGGCATAAAAACTGTTTTGATAGTGTCCGCCAATTGCACAAGATACGACACCCTCCTGAGTTGAGGGACCTGATGAAACTATTCAAGAGTTAGAATAACTTTGCTAACGGGCATCCTTACCCATATGGGAAGCCACTGGACATTTCCTACGCCTTTCCTGGATTGCCACACCCAAAACAACCATTACTATCAGCCATACACTCATCCTTCTAGTTCCTAACACATATTTTGCATACTGGATTGGTACGAGCACTGCAAAACTACCCTGGGACTTAGAGACTATTGCCTTATCTCAACTACACACACTACCCTGGGACTTAGATCCTAGTACCTTATCTGTATGATCTTTCCTAAACTTGAGCATTGGGGTGCGAGCAGAATGTCGGGATGGATTTGAAGATTTCTAGTAGAACTGAGAACAATTTCCACCATCTACCCTTTGCTGAGAGAAGTTGAATCTACCAATTCTGACGCTCTTACTCTCTCTTTCCTTCTCCTTAACCTTTCCCTTATCTATCTGCTGATGATTAACCATCAATCTAGATATATCCAACTCTTTCACCAACATAGCAACCTGTACTCTTTAAATACATCCTCAAGAATACCAAACAAAAACTTGCTCATGTGGGCCCTAGATCAGAATCGAGGTTGGAGCATACCTTGCCAACTACATAAATTTAAGGGAATACTCTTTCACACTCATGCTACCCTGCTTCAAATTTATGAGTTCCTACACTTTGTCCTCTCTTTGCTCAAGAGGGAAGAAGCTATCCAAAAATACAACCACAAACTCATCTCATTCTATTGGTTCTATATTTGCGCCCTTTTCTGCTTTTCACTTTTTGTACTAGGTGTGAGCTACTCGTTACAGTTGATAGGCAGCCAGGCCAGCACTCTCAGTTTGATAACACCGATAATCTCTATAAATTTTTGAAATTGTCCACAAACTCTATGGATTCTCCTAAAACTTGGATCCAAATAACACTAGGGATTCATCCAAGTAAATTCTTGGACTCTTTTCATTACCACATTCACTTTCGGGATGGCTAGTGCCACGATAGGTTGGTTATTTTGGGTGGCCATGAACTGGGCTATGGTTGTAAAGGCAGCTCTGAATTCAGCAAGCAGACTTGTTCAATGAGAGGTTTTTCTAGAGCTTGTAGGGCTTGTTGATTCTCTACATTACTCTCATTTCCAGTCCTTCTTCCATGTTACAACCCAAATATAAGGGTCATGATGGCACTTATTGCGGCTAATCCTTGAGAAGCAAGCCAATCACTCAAACTGGTACAAAATGATAAAATAACACTGAAATCCATAGGCAAGACTTCTAGAACAAAGTCAAACCATACATATACAATAATAACAGAAATTTGAATATCAAAACAATACCATACACCATTCCAAAACATGGTGTCATAGTGTAGGATCCATCTACATACAAATCAAAGTTGAAAATACATCTGATAAACCAAAAAAAAGAACACAAGTCTGGATCCAAATACAAATAATACATAAGCTAGATAGTATAGGGTAGGAGGTCGACTATAGAAGTATAGAGCGGCCACTACCTCGAATGTATCAAATCACCGCCCGAACTCAGCTGCCGCACGACATACTTGTACTTAGATCTGCACCAAAAGGCATAGTATGGAGGAGTACAGTCCATTTTTACTCAGCAAGTATTATAGGCCGACTAAGAAAAGTAGAAAATAAGGTATATAAATACACACTATGAGAACGTCGCCGACAGATAGAAAATATCACAAATGGTAGCTCACACCATCTCCTCTATCAGTACTAAGTATATCACATAACCTAGATACAAATAATAAATGAATTATAAAATAGATATACATCAAGTCAAACAAGAAAGCACAATATTGAAGATGCACAATGTATGATGTGATATGCCTGAGGTTATTGCATAACCTCTGTATACACCTACCGAGCATTGTTCTCAAGGTAGTACCCATGGGGGGTTTGCAACCCATATACAATCTCAATAACCAATTGTTCTCAAGGTAGTACCCATGGGAGGTTTGCAACCCATATACAATCTCAATAACCAATACAAATCTTAATATTGATATCTCTTATTCGACTCGTGAACTATGGCATATGGTTTTTGAAGGTGTCATATTTCTGGTAGAAAAACTAGTATTTCCATAGTGGTACCAATGCTTCATGAATATATGTATGATATAAAATATAGTGCTCACAACCAAACCAAAATGAGAATCTAAAATCCAACTGATATACACGTATATGAGCCAAAAATCCACTCAGTAGGACAATCATCCATGATCCAATATATGGCATGTACCATTAGAGTGAAATATGCAAGTAATATATAATTGATACCACATAAACCCCAACTTAGGCATTTCTACAAGAAAGAAACCACTGAATGTATACACAAAGCCAACAATATCCTATAAGACCACTACATAAGCCACACATAACAATTATTGTCTTAAACTATAATGCCCCGATTCCCATGAACCGGAATGCCACACGGTGCTCGTGACCCCAAGGGACCACAAGTTAACCCTTCACTGATATCCATATCTGTTCACTGCATAATATAATACTATAAATACGGAAACTGGCTACATCTATCCATAAGGTTCAAACATCTAAATATACAGTCCTGAAAACTAAATATCAATACATCTGTCTGAAAAGCCTCTACACTGTCTGAACTGTGGAGTTGAAGGGTAAATTCCCCAACTAACTCCGTATACTAAAATCATCAAAACACTGAAATAGAATATCCTCGGATGATAAGGACTCACTGCTGCACCCACTGCTACAAGATCTGACAGCTAAATATACAATGAATCTCGCTCTTCTGAACCTATGGTGGGGAAAACACCATAGCGCGAATACGTCAGTACAAAGAATGTACTGAGTATGCAAGGATAGGGTAAGGTGAAATATAAGGCTTATGCATAAACATAACAATCTGAATAATATGTATTCGCTGGAATAAACATATATAGAAACTCTGCAGTTACCAATTTTGAAACATGTCTGATCAAAAATACACACATGGATGCATAAAGTACAATTGAAATCATCATGACACCGAGTGTTACATTTTGAACACTGACACCCGAAAATAATAATACTGACAATAAGATACTGAGTATCTGCTACTAGAGATGACATCTGTAATTATCCATACTGAGAAATCGGATAACTGATATTACTGATATTTGATATTCAAATTCACCAACTCTGGAACACTGAACAACTGAATTTGAGATCAACCCTTATCTAGCAGAAAGTCTCTATACTCAATGATAATGTTAATGGGTAAATAAGTTCGAGAGCAACCCCCATCTCGAAGGAAGTCTCTCTACTCAATGATAATGATAATGGGTAAATAAGTTCGAGAGCAACCTTCATCTCACAGGAAGTCTCTCTACTCAATAATAATGATAGCAATACTAGGAGGCCTGTATCTGACAGCCTCAACTTCTGCACATTAACTGAGTTCTTTTTTTTTACTGTTACTGAATCTATGGGAGTGATCATTTAACCGACATGCCCCACCTACCACAAGTGTGATCCAACCTGTACCCCAGCTGGAAGGGTGTCAATACCGCGCCACCAGTAAAGACAACTTCATAGGACCCTCTACTATCAGGACCTCAAACGAGAATGGTGGGACTCTCTACTCGCAGGACAACCACGTCATCTAACCCTCCACTCACAGGATAGATGTCTCAACCTACGCTGGCGACATAGTTCTGGAGCATAAGGATTTCTACCAGGAATCAAACCCTCTACTCGCAGGAATGTTCCCATCCTTAGCTCGCTCGGTGCTGAATCCTACTCCCAACTGAATGACACTTAACCGGTTCTTAACTGTACTCAACTGAACTGAATTTGTTCTCACATTATGATACTTTATCAATATGATAGATTTCGGTTGATTCCGTTCTCTGACGGAGTATTTCTAAATGCCACTTACTTTTAAGATAAGCTTACTATCTCACAAAATGTACAGAGGTCTATAACGGAGTCAATTGATATGTAAGATTTCAAAGCTTTATGGCCCGAGTATTCGATAAAGAATGATTTCCGAGATTACTGAGTTTTCCCTAAGTTTTAAAACTAACCAGGAGTTTATTGTTCATCACTCGATTGAGATTACCGTGAAACTGACTCGGCTCTAGACCAGCAGACTCTTTTCGACATACGTACTCCCAGCACACAATAGCATAAAGTAACACAGGATAGATAACTCATACACAACATGCCCATAGGCCATCATATGCAACACATAATTGAGGACTTCAAACATAGAAAATCAAATGGCCTCATTTCTTCATATAAGCATCCAATCGAACACGTAGGGAGTATGCTTTGGGTGCATAGTAAATACTACGCACAAAGATCATAGTTACCTCAATAATTCATCATGGCATTCCATCATACACCCACAACGCACCACAAATTCAAGGAAATTAACTATCCATAGGAACAAAGCATGAATTTATCTTTTAAGACCTAATGAACCACAATGCATAGTTTTCTATTCTCTTAAATATTTTGTCTAACATATGGTAGACATAAGTTAAGCATATGGATATGGCATGAAATCATAATTTGGATAAC
The DNA here is from genome assembly GCA_030864215.1 of Capsicum pubescens. Classification (NCBI taxonomy): domain Eukaryota; kingdom Viridiplantae; phylum Streptophyta; class Magnoliopsida; order Solanales; family Solanaceae; genus Capsicum; species Capsicum pubescens. The sequence continues at coordinate 197,770,894 of CM061547.1, read as the reverse complement.
AAACATGTCAAATACTTAATTCTTCTTCACATAGGAATTTTAGCAATCACCTTACATGCACCATTTAGGGCATAGGTTTAATGATCAATTTCATGCACCACAACACCATCATCCTTCAACTTCAACATCCATATTTCTCAATTCATAATCCAACTCACATTTAGCAAATTATTTGACATATCAATCAATGGTAGGGATATATAATTTCCAATAACAATTATCAAGTCATAACAAGGAAATAATGGAATAATAGTATAAATCAAGGCTTAACAATTTAAATCATCATATATTCATAATCAATTAATTTTGGACCTATTATGTTATAAAAACAAAATCTCTAGTCTCTTAGGTATTTTCACAAACACCTTACATGCACTTCTTAGGCATAGGTGGATTCATCAAGATTACAAGTATTCAATCACCCATTTCATATATTTATATATCACACACCACCATAGTTTCCACAAACATACGAAGATCCCTTCTTGGATATCATCAACTTCAACAACATAATCACCATCCATCACACAAATACTACACACATATACTTCAACCAACACACATAATCATCCCACACATATATCACAACCATCATGTGAATACTACACACATACACAATGAAAATTTAAAAAGTATAATCATATATATATATACACATGTATCTTGAGCCTTTGAAAAAGGATTTCTGGGCTCTATGGATGAAAGGAGCCCATAGATAAACACTTGCATACCTTAGACTCCGTAGATGAAAGAGATTGATGGAAGGAATTCTTGAATCAAAGCCTTCAATTAATTTCCCCCAATTCAAAACCCTAACCCTAAATTGATATATATATATATATATATATAAGAGAAATGAGAGGAAAATAATACAAGTTCTCAGCTGAATGGGGTATTTATAGAGGTTTAAAAGAGTGGTGAAAGACCAAAATGCCCCTAAGAAACAAATAAAACCCGAATCTGTCCATGGGGGACTGTTTTGATAGGCTGAAGTAGATCGACCATAATGTTTTACTCCAATATCCAAATTGAATGAAACCAATTTCATTAGAAACAGGACTCTCAGAGATTTCCGTTGATATATAGTAGCTCACCCAAATCATAATGTACAAGTAGTTATGGTCGTTTGAAATTGACCGAAAAATTCGCTTTTAATAGGTTGAACTAGATTGACCATAACTTTTTGCTCCGATAGACAAATTGGATGAAACCAAGTTCATTGGAAAGAGGACTCGCAGATATTTCCGTTGATATATAGTAGATCACCCAGATCATTATGTACAAGGAGTTATGATCGTTTAAATTTGGAGCAAAAATACGCCTGGCCTCAGTACTTTTTTCTGCACGTTTTACTGTTCACTACTATTCATGGTTCGATCGGAATGTTCATAACTCATCGCTCGGGTGTCCGTTTTGGATGATACACATATCATTGGAAAGCGTATTCAATACCCTACGCAATGGTGGGTCACAATCTCAGAAATTCTGCATATAAAATTTATAATTCATTCTAAAAGATAGGACCCAATACGTTTACGCACAAAATTTCGACGAAAAATTTTCTGGGGTATTACATCATCTCCCCCTTGGAAACAGTCTTCCTCGAATGTGAAGTCCAGATCAAGAACACTAATCGACTGGGTTTATTCAAGACAGCAACACATCTCAAAACATAACCACATGACTGAAGCAACCAATACTCTGCGTACTTTCACTAGTCATGCACATCTATCGCATAAAATATTCAACAACCCACTCATGGGTAAATTTTCACAACACACATGCATCTCAGATGCACAGAATTATAACCCAACCAATCTCTTTAATACATATTCAAACATTCCCACAATTCGAGTTCCTTTTTATTGAACGTGCATATTAAATAAGAATATACCTAATATACCAAATTCTCGAAAGCATAACTAGAAATGCAACGAACGATGAGGTTAACATCATAGAAAGAGCATGGACATACAATTATTATAACATTATGGGGTACCTCCCCCTTGGGACCCAAGGTCCCTCTAGACATATTTCACTGAAATAAGAATGGGTCGGGAACTGTCTCCCTTTACTGCTTTTCCATACCTACTGGCACCACTACCAGATTCTGAGGGCCTGACTTGTCACTTTCTCTATCATCCTCCTCTCAGCTTTAAGTCATCGTCAGACACTTTTGAACACTTGGCTAAACCCCGAAATGAACTACAACCAATGTACTCTAGAGTCTGAGGCACAACGGTGCACAAAATGATAACTTAATTCATCCAGAAAGACTACACCTGAAAACATAAATTCAATACCAATGCTACTTCTTGGAATACAACTCTTATCTTTCCTTAGTCTCTACAATCATCATCATATACATACACTTTTTTCAACACCTACTTGTCTCACTAAACACATTATCTGCTTCGATTTCTTCATAGGCTACTAATACCACATTCACATCTTAATACTTAGTTTGGAGTCCACAAACTTACATTCTTCAAAGATTCAAGCTTAGCTTCTAAAACATAACATGAATATCCACAAATCTTTAATAAACATACTATTCTCATTCTAGACTTCAAATATCACATCTCTTAAACTTATACTTCTCCACACCATGAGAATCACAGCTATATCTCTATCAATCAACACATATAATTCCCAACTTCCACACTTAGATTCTTACATATATATTTTCAAGCCTATTCATTCACCATATAAACAGCTAACCCCATAAGGCATACTCTGCTCACTTTAGAGAACACTGTCCCGAAACTATCTGTGGGGATCGCAAGAGAAAGTTCTATCTGAAAGACTTTGGCTTCACTACTTCTGTACCTTAAGAGTAAGGTAAATCTGACATAAGTAGATCATTACAAGAGTCTACATAACTCTCTTGGAAAATCTTGCTATAGCACGATCTAGATCATGAAAGAACGGAAACTCTTCTAAACATCCCATAGCCTCCCGTACATGATTGTGGCGCGCAACACACTCTTGTACAAGACTCTACTAGATGCAGCTTTTCAGACTCCCTAGGACACTGTTGAACCTTAGACTCTGATACCAAGATTTTTAACGCCTCGATTCCCATGAACCGGAACGTCATACGGTGCTCGTGACCTCGAGGGACCACAAGCTAACCCTTCACTGATATCCGTATCTGTTCACTGCATAATATAATACGATAAATATGGAAACTGGCTAAATCTGTCCATAAGGTTCAAACATCTAATTATACAGTACTGAAAACTAAATATCAATACATCTGTCTGAAAAGCCTCTACACTGTCTGAACTGTGAAGTTGAAGGAACAACTCCCCAACTAACTCCATCTACTAAAATCATCAAAACACTGAAATAGAATATCCTCGGATGATGAGGACTCGCTGCTGCACCCACTGCTACAAGATCTGACAGCTAAATATACTCTGAATCTCGCTCTTCTGAACCTATGGTGGGGAAAACACCATAACGTGAATACGTCAGTACAAAGAATGTACCGAGTAAGCAAGGATAGGGTAAGGTGAAATATAAGGCTTATGCATAAACATAACAATCTGAATAATATGTATTCGCTGGAATAAACATACATAGAAACTCTACAGTTACCAATTTTGAAACATGTCTGATCAACAATACACACATGGATGCATAAAGTACAACTGAAATCATCATGACACCGAATGTTACATTTTGAACACTGACACCCGAAAATAATAATACTGACAATAAGTTATTGAGTATCTGAAGCAACTAGAGCTAACATCTGTACTTATCCATACTGAGAAATTGGATAACTGATATTACTGATATTTGATATTCAAATTAACCAACTCTGGAACACTGAACAACTAAATTTGAGATCAAACCTCATCTAGAAGGAAGTCTCTATACTCAATGATAATGATAATGGGTAAATAAGTTCGAGAGCAACCCTCATCTCGCAGGAAGTCTCTCTACTCAATGATAATGATAATGGGTAAATAAGTTCGAGAGCAACCCTCATCTCGCAGGAAGTCTCTCAACTCAATGATAATGATAATAGGTAAATAAGTTCGAGAGCAACCCTCATCTCGTAGGAAGTATCTCTACTCAATGATAATGATAGCAATACTGGGAGGCCTGTATCTGACAGCCTCAACTTCTACACATTAACTGAGTTTTTTTTTTAAACTGTTACTGAATCTGTGGGAGTGATCATTTAACCGACATGCCCCACCTACCACAAGTGTGATCCAACCTGTACCCCTTCTGGAAGGGTGTCAATACCGCGCCACCAGTAAAGACAACTTCATATGACCCTCTACTATCAGGACCTCAAACGAGAATGGTGGGACCCTCTACTCGCAGGACAACCACCTCCTCTAACCCTCCACTCGCAGGATAGATGTCTCAACCTACGCTGGCGACGTAGTTCTGGAGCATAAGGATTTGTACCAAGAATCAAACCCTCTACTCGAAGGAATGTTCCCATCCTTAGCTCGCTCGGTGCTGAATCCTACTCCCAACTGAATGACACTTATCCGGTTCTTAACTGTACTCAACTGAACTGAATCTGTTCTCACATTATGATACTTTATCAATATGATAGATTTCGGTTGATTCCGTTCTCTGACGGAGTATTTCTAAATGCCACTTACTTTTAAGATAAGCTTACTATCTCACAAAATCTACAGAGGTCTGTAACGGAGTGAATTGATATGTAAGATTTCAGAGCTTCATGGCCCGAGTATTCGATACAGAATGATTTTCGAGATTACTGAGTTTTCCCCAAGTTTTGAAACTAACCGGGAGTTCATTGTTCATTGCTCGATTGAGATTACCGTGAAATTTACTCGGCTCTAGACCAGCAGACTATTTCGGGCATACGTACCCCCATCACACAATAGCATAAAGTAACACAAGATAGATAACTCATACACAACATGCCCATAGGCCATCATACGCAACACATAATTGAGGACTTCACACTTAGCAAATCAAATGGCCTCATTTCTTCATATAAGCATCCAATCGAACACGTGGGGAGCATGCTTTGGGTCCACAGAAAATACTACGCACAAACATCATAGTTACCTTAACAATTCATCATGGCATTCCATCATACACCCACAACGCACCACAAATTCAAGAAAATCAACTATCCATAGGAACAAAGCATGAATTTATGTTTTAAGACCTAATGAACCACAATGCATAGTTTCCTATTCTCTTAAATATTTTGTCTAACATATGGTAGACATAAGTTAAGCATATGAATATGGCATGAAATCATAATTTGGATAACAAACATGTCAAATACTTAATTCTTCTTCACATAGGAATTTTAGCAATCACCTTACATGCACCATTTAGGGCATAGGTTTAATGCTCAATTTCATGCACCACAACACCATCATCCTTCAACGTCAACATCCACATTTCTCAATTCAAAATCCAACTCACATTTAGAAAATATTTGACATATCAATCAATAGTAGGGATATATAATTCCCAATAACAATTATCAAGTCATTAGAAGGAAATAATGGAATAATAGTATAAATCAAGGCTTAACAATTTAAATCATCATATATTCATAATCAATTAATTTTGGACCTATTATGTTATAAAAATAAAATCTCTAGTCTCTTAGGTATTTTCACAAACACCTTATATGCACTTCTTAGGTATAGGTGGATTCTTCAATATTACAAGTATTCAATCACCCATTTCATATATTTATACATCACACACCACCATAGTTTCCACAAACATACAAAGATCCCTTCTTGGATATCATCAACTTCAACAACATAATCACCATCCATCACACAAATACTACACACATATACTTCAACCAACACACATAATCATCCCACACATATATCACAACCATCATGTGAATACTACACACATACACAATGAAAAATTAAAAATATAATCATATATATATATATATACACATGTATCTTAAGCCTTTGAAAAAGGATTTTTGTGCTCTATGGACAAAAGTAGACCATAGATAAACACTTGCATACCTTAGACTCCATAGCCGGAAGAGATTGACAGAAGGAATTCTTGAATCAAAGCCTCCAATTAATTTCCCCCAATTCAAAACCCTAACCCTAACTTGATATATATATATATATATATACATACATATAAGAGAAATGAGAGGAAAATAATATAAGTTCTCAGCTGAATGGGGTATTTATAGAGGTTTAAAAGAGTGGTGAAAGACCAAAATGCCCCTAAGAAACAAATAAAACCCGAATCTGTCCATGGGGGACTGTTTTGATAGGTTGAAGTAGATCGACCATAACATTTTACTCCAATATCCAAATATAATGAAACCAATTTCATTAGAAATAGGACTCTCAGAGATTTCCGTTGATATATAGTAGCTCACCCAAATCATTATGTACAAGGAGTTATGGTCGTTTGAAGTTGACCCAAAAAATCGCTTTTGATAGGCTGAACTAGATTGACCATAACATTTTGCTCCGATAGACAAATTGGATGAAACCAAGTTCATTAGAAAGAGGACTCGTAGAGATTTCCTTTGATATATAGTAGATCGCCCAGATCATTATGTACAAGGAGTTATGATCAGTTAAAGTTGGAGCAAAAATACGCCTGGCCTCAGTACTTTTTCCTGCATGTTTTATTGTTCACTACTTTTCATGGTTCAATTGGAATGTTGATAACTCATCGCCCGGGTGTCCGTTTTGGATGATCCACATATCGTTGGAAAGATTATTTGATACTCTACGCAATGGTGGGTTAAAATCCCAGAAATTCCTCTCAGAAAATTTATAATTCATTCTAAAAGATAGGACCCAATCGTTTACGCACAAAATTTCGACAAAAAATTTTCCGGGGTATTACATAAACCACGAATAACAAAACGTACGACCCAACATAGGCATACAATAGTAATAACACTACTTCTATGATCCATCCGCATACCCATAGAATTCTTTTATATAATATTAACTACCAAACCCTGTCTGAAGAAAGTTAAGACATAACTTACCTTGGATGAAGAAATTCTAAACCTAAAACCCTTTATGTGGAGCTTTTTATCTCTAGAACAGCCTCAAAATCGGCTTAAACATACAAATATAGAATCTATACATTAAAAGAAATCTAACAATACCCATATTTCCTATTTTTGAGTCGGGGTCAAAATGGACCCCCAAAATAGGTTTTCTAAACATAAAGGTAAAATTGGATTTTTTATTTATAGAAACTTTACACGTGATTAAAGGAAGCCATAATAGAAAACCCAAGTGAAAATGGGTAGAAATTTGGGTTTATGCCAAAATTTCAAATTTCACTTTTAAGATGACGATTAAATCTTCTCAGACTCGGTAGCAATACTGGAAATAGAATACATTCATAAAAATATGTCCCATACTCTGTAATAGTCATAGATCCCTACTCCAAGTGATCAAACTCATCTCTCATCTAATCTCTCAAACTATGTAGCACAAACATGTCCAACAAAGCCTCAACAAACTAATCCCAAGTCATCTCTGGCAAACCCAGAGGTATGAAACTAACAAGTGGCTTCCACAAATTTATGGTTATATCTCTCAACTAGTGGGTAGTGTAAGCAACCCCATGCAATTCAAGTGATCTAAGCTTATACGATTTCTGTCAATAATCAATCAAGAACTCATAGGCAACCTCACCCACAGCACCACTAAATTTGTGTGGACCCAAGTGAGTGAATCTCTCAAAACTCTTTTGATCCTCATAAGACATAATTGTACCCATAACAGTAGGAGGCATAGAGAAACTGTTGGATGAGATCCCACCTGAGGGGGTAACATTAATTAAGGATAAACTTTTGATCTCTGAATTCCATACTCTGATACTGGCATAGAAGGTGGAACAACACTCAGAGTCTATGGAGTACTATAAGCATATATCGGTACCACTGGAGGAACCATATTTAAAATTGGAGGAACACCATAGGCAGACTCTGGCACAGATTGAGATACATCACTTAAAATTAGAGGTACACCAAGTACAATCAAAGGAACACCCTCAAAATGAGTCAGCAAATGAGCCAATAACCCCTCCAAGATTAAGGTAAAAGAACTCTATGGAACTTGAGTAGGTCCCATATTTCTAGCATGCTCAACCTGAGGCTTAGAGGAGATCTCCTAGTACTATCTCTAGAAAGGGCAGATCCTTATACCCATCCTCTAACTTGGGCCTATCCATGACCCATAACACTCTCTTTAGTTTGGCCTCTCTCCTCAAATAATTGCTCATCATCCCTAGCATCATAGGATCTAGTCCTTACCATCTATGTAGAAAAAGAGTCAAACATGATTAAGAACACAGGGTATGAAGATCCATATGATAAGAAATAGAATAAGGAAGTTTCCTTAAGATATCTTATATCATCTCGAAGATAGACATGTACGTCTACATATTGATTTGTGAGACTTTACTAGACACTCTAGTCTTACACTAATGAGACCAATAAACCTGGTGGCTCAGATACTAATTTATCACAGCCTAAGAACTAAAGGTTATGATGGCACTTATCGCGGCTAAGACTTTCCAAGTAAGATAATAACCCAAATTTATATTAAATATGAAAACAATACCCAAATCCCAAGGCAAGACTTTTTGAACAAAATTAAACCATACATATGCAATAAGAGCAAAAGTCTGAATGTCAAAATAATAGCATATTTTCTTTCCACATTTATTTACATATTCATGCAATTATGAAGGACTACTTACCTATCGGGTAATATGGATAGGTGTCACCATCGTCTTAGATTTCACAACCCAAAATTAGGGTTGTGATAGAACCTACCCTACACTCTATAATAGAGAAGTCTAAGACCATCCCAGCGCGGATGCAAAATTATAATAATATTAAAAAAAAAAATCACATAAATAGGATACCACCAACCTAAAATCTCTATCAAAATCCAAAAGAGAAACTCCAGTTTTGTTCCTATCCCTAAAATCAATACTTCCATGCACATTGTTATAATGTGATATAGTAGACTAAATATGGCCATTGAAATATTCTCCAATGTAAAACATCTCATTGTGAAATATTTGTAATGACCCAAATCATTACTACTCTAAATTAGGAGGTAAAGTTTATACCTAGTCCTTCCTTTAGAAATTTTTGAGGAATTTAGGGCTAGATTAGGGTTGGATAATTTTTAAGGGTACTAGTCTAAGAAAATGACATTAATATGAATATCAGGGGTGATGTTTGCTTTATTTTTTAGTTAGATAATGTATTTAAAAAGTTGTAGAAACTTCTTCCATTTAAATGAAGTTATGAAAATTCAATTATAGAGTTTACCATGGAGGGGTTGTTTCACAATATCATATTTTGAGGAATGTGTTATGAAATTGACAAAAATAGGGAGAGATCCCAAGTTTTTTCTCATGACTACTACAGCAAAAAAGGGTACCCCTATAGTGGTAAACTTAACAGTGTTGAGAACCACTGCAGCGTTAACTTTAATGTTGCAGTAATATGCCATATTTTGACAATTTAAACCCAAAAAAGAAATATTATTTCCCACTTTACATAAGAGATCTCAAGGAAAGGTAATTTTCTATATAATTTAAAAAATTTCATCTTTGGAGGTAAGTTTATTATATTCCAAACTTGAATTACTTCTTATAATCTCTATAAATCATTAGGAAATTTGCTCATGGTGGAATTTGGGGTTTGACGCTAATTTGTGAAATTAATGTGAAATCATGGCAATGAGTATATAATCAATAGATAATAATCCTAGGATGTTAAAAACAACTAGTGGGAGTACAATCTTAGTTTTTCATGCTAAATGAAATAGAGTTCATGAGTTTTAAAGGGAGAAAATCCTAAGATAATGAATTAAGAAAAATTTATGATGAAAAGTTTTTAATTATTAATACCTAGTGGTTAAAAAGGATGAATTTCTTGAAATGAGTGTCATCTTATTGTTATGGATGAGGAACAAGTTGAAAGAAAAAGAAAAAACAAGATTATAGACTAAAACTAATTTTGATCAAGGAACTGAGGTAGATTACAATTTATTGTAGCAATTAGAAATACTTGACTTTGTGCTTATGTTTAATTAAGTATTTGTGGTGAACTTTGATATCTACTTATGTGTATTGACTGCATTGTATCTTCATGCATATTGATGTTGTTGAGATGATTACGATAATGAAACACAACTCATGATTTTCACGATGTTGTTGATGATACTATTGGAATCATGATGTTCATGATAATGATAGTGATGGTTATTAGATTGAGAAGGGAGAGGGATGATGCACACATCTTAAATTTATACATTCATTCATGTGCATTGAATGTTGGTTATAATCTTGTGTTGAGATATAACTTGTTGTTATAATGGCTAAGTGTAAACATGTGTAATGCAAGCATTTTATTCTTTTTATGTGAAGTGTTATAAATGTGTTGATATCTCTAATTATGGGTTTGGTGATGATTGTTATTGCTCAAATTTGATTAACTAATTTATATATTATTGAGTTTAATAGACCTATGATTCCTACTAGTACTTGTTAATGTACTAATGCTACTTGTGCTCTTTTTTCTTATTGAGTGCAGTGTGTGCTTTGACATTTAAGACTAGACCTCAACTTTAGCCAGAAGTACAAGATTTTAAATTGAGTATGAGCATCATGATCGGGCAACCTTTCGATCTTCATATCATTTTTTATGTCTCTTATTTGGGATAAGATATTCTTTCATTATTTCCTTATTCTTAATGATCATTTAGTTTTTAAGACTTGATTTTTGTTAGATGTTCTTGTACAGTGACTTTAGGTCCTGAAGAAGATGTAACAAAAAGAGATTTTTGCACTCTATTAGTTTATTGATGTTGATGTCAATTTGGTAGTTTATTTTTTATGTAATAAAGCTCGATTAGAACTTATTTGTAAAATGAGGTTAATATAAGGTTGATGTGAAAGTTGTTTTCACATAAATTACTCCTCTTAGAAAGTATAAAGCAATCGTTGGTCAAATATAGAACCCAACAAGGTTGGGGTCGAACCTATGAGGAATAGTTCAGAAATCTATCATGATCTTGCTAATGTAATTGGAAATTGCAAAAGTAAAAGGTCTGGTTTTTGTAAAAATAAGAGTAAAGTAACAATGTTGGGTAATTAGGGTTGTTGTAAATATAAGACAATAACTAGGACTGTGTTTCCCCTGACTTCATAACTCTGCAGACTTATCGTGCTAGTCAAATTATCTCGGTGCCTTGAAAGAAAAATATAACAAGTTATGTATTACCAAAACATCTCTCAACCTTGGTTTGGGTGAATTTAACTAATATCTTCTCAATGTCAAAGTGTTGCATTATTAACCCTTATTTTAGATCTCTGATAACTATCTCCTCTCAGTCTTAAGTTAATTATATGAAGATTTGTAGCTTCAAATTTTTATTGTGATTTCTTTTCCTAATAGCTACCTCTCTCTCTCTATTAATTATCAAATACAGACAAGTTACTAATGTTTACAACCATCAAGAAAGCAATCAAAATGAATGAAATTCCAATACATGGAAGAAAACCAATTTAGAATGACTTTGCACTTCCTCTGCTTTGTTAATCCATCAGGGTTCCCACAAATATAATTAAGGGGTTTATCTACTCATGATTGTAAGAACACACATAGATTGCATAGATTAAATCATATGAATAAACTTATGATGAATAATAATGAAAATCCAAAATCATGAATTAATACCAAAAACAATGATTCCAAGATCAATAATGTATATTAGAACTCAAAACAATGTATAAAGTGTATCAACCGATAACAAAACATCCAATGGGTCTTTAAAGATACATCAGAAAACTTATCTTAAATAAAGTAGGAAACTTGAATCGGCTCTAACTTATGACTTTACTTATGGGTTGTACGAAATTTCTACGGGGAGTAAGAAGGCTTGTGGGAATCAGAGGAATCTTCAGGTTGAAGATCACCTACCCACTGTAAATCCCCATACTTTTCCCTAGTGCAGTTCAGCTTATAGTATATGCATAAGAGGCTTAGAACCTGAAAATTTAACTAAGTGTTGGGGACTTTGTCTTATTTTTGGATTATTAACTTTGAGGATTCTTAAAGTGGATTTTACGACTCCAAGACATAAGTTTTTGAGTTAATTCATGTTCAGAGGTATAAGGAGCATGTCTTGGGTAAGTTTTAAATTTTTCGAATGATGATTGGGTCGTGATTGGTTTTCGATTTCCAGCAGCTCAACGCAATTTTGGCGCATCGTGGTGGTATAGAGATGGGCCTATACCACAATATGGTGATCCTTCAATTGGCGTCCCAGTTATGAATTTAATCCCTGAGGGCCAATCTTGTCTTTTCCCTATCGACCCAATTCATAAAAACACAAGATTAAACTTCAGTTAGGGCATTATTTGCCCTAATTGTCCAAATTACTCTCAAATACAAACCCACTCCTTCCCCAAGTTTATCAAAATCAATCCCCTTCCTTTATAGAAAACCAAGAATTTGTGTTTCTCAACCCAAGAATATTAAACAAAACTTTCAAGATTGTGTTTCCCTTTCAAGTTTAAAGGTCTAAGGTATATGAGATGTTCATCCGTGGGCTATTTCCACCCATGGAGTACAAGAATCTATCTTTATGTTTTAGATTATAAAATTACAGTTCATGTTGAATTATCTCTATGGAGTTTTATGAATTTTGGTTATACATTATATTACAATTGTTTTTTTCGAGGGACTTAGCCCTTACACGTTGGAATAATGATTTTTTAATGTTAAATCCTTGATTCAAGGTTTTTAGTATTGAAGATATGTTATTATTACATATTTTAAACCATTCTCGTTCTTTAATTCATGACCCTCGTGTGTTTGATGAAATGACTAAGTGTTGAATTTGGTACAATGATTCCCTTGTATGGTTTCAAAGCTTTTATGTGTTTCTATTGTGATTCTATTGTCCTGGAGGGTTATAAACACCCGTTACTTAGTTGTTCATATAGTTTCAGTATTTTTAAAGTGGTTTCAAATAAACCATTAGCCTTGTCATTTAGTTAGTATCACGATCAGTTGTTAGCTCAGTTTAGTCCAGTAGTCAGTGTCATTCAGTTGGGAGTAGGATTCAGCACCGAGTTAACCCAGGGATGGGGGAATTCCAACCAGGTTAGGGTTTGACCCTTAGTAGTAATTCCTAAGTTACAGAAATTTGTAGCTAGCGTAGGTTGAGATGTCTTCTGCAAGTTTAGGGTTGACACATATCTCATGGGTAGTCCTGCCAAATTAGGGTGACTCTTTCATCCTTTGAGACACCAGTTTAGTAGATCCTTACAGCCATTATTAGTACCCATGGCATGATACTGACACCCTTCCAACCGAGGTTACAGGTTAGACCCTGATTGGCTCATATTGGGGCATGTTGGTCAGATGATACCTCCCATAGTCTCGGAATAGTATTCAGTATACTCTCAGTTCAGTTTTTCTTGAGTATAACATACAGTTTATCATTTATTTAGTTATCAGATTATAGTATTTTAGTTTACTGACTATTTCAGAACATATTATATGTTTGGTCATATATTCTCAGATTTTATAGCTTTTCACGCATTTACATTTAGTTATCTTATGTTAATCAGTCAGTCTTTACTTTAAGCACACAAACCTATGTATTCTAGCCTAACCTGATCTCATATGCCAGTACATTCAAAGTATTGAACGCATGCATTTTCTTTGCACTATGATGTTTAATATTATAGGTTTGCACACTCAGTTTCCCGATCGTACTTAGATAGTCCATCTAGTCAGCAGCAACAGCAGTAGTGAGTCCTCATGTTTTGAGGACCTTTCATGTTATTTTAGTCTTTTCGTATTTCATTTTAGTTAGACAGTTTGGAGTTAGTTGGGGCATGTCCTATCAACTCTCTTTTCAGTTAGTTTAGAGGCTTTCAGTCATTTCTAATAGTCAGATAGTTTGTCAGTCTTATCAGTCAGATTTTAAGTATTTTATGATATGTTTTAGACTTATGGATTCAAATTTATTGTTTTCAATATTTAAACCTTGTGACGTATTCAGTTGATTTCCACACATGCCTATTATTATTAGTTTTACTCAGTTCTCACAGCAAGTACTAGCTCATGGGTTAGCTTATGGTCACTTATGACCGTAAGTACCGTTGTCGCAACTGGGGGTAGCCTCGGTTCATGACAAAACTTAGTATCAGAGCCAGGTTTTATAGTGTCCTAGGTTGTTTGAAATCCGCGTGGAGTAGAGTCTTATGCATAGGTGTGAAGCGTGCCACACTTATGGACAAGAGGCTACAAGACATTTTAGGGGAAAAAATGTTTCCCTTCTTTCAATATTCATGTCGTGCGAAAGATCATGAGCTCTATTTAAACTCTTTTTCTAATTCATTCTTCCTTCCATTTATAGAAAATTCCTTCCAAAAAAGAATAAGGAAAGAAGAAATGGGAATCAACCCGCACCTCCACTTGTTCAGGAAGATCCCCTGAATGAGCATGTCTCTCACGCTAAATTCAAAGTTGTCTTCACTACCTTAGCTTACTGATTAGAATATCAGAACAACCAGTAGGCTTATGTCCCAGCCAATCCAGTGGCTAATATAGCTGCAGCTAGGATTCGAGACTTTACCCGAATTAACCCTTGTTTGTTTTGGGGATCCAAGTCTGATGAGGACCCCTAGGAATTTATTGATATGGTTCAGAAGGTGACTAATATTATGGATGTCATATCTAGTGAGAGTGCAGAGTTGGTTGCTTACTAGTTACAGGAAGTACCTCACACATGGTATAAGTAGTGAAAAGGGAATAGAGGAGCAGATGTAGGGCCTATAGAATAGGAGGAATTTCCCATGTCCTTCTTAGAAAGGTTCTTCCCTTTGGAGTTTAGGGAATATAAGGTGCAGGAGTTTATAAATTTAAAATAGGTTAGTATGAGCGTGAAGGAGTATTCGCTTAAGTTTACTCAGTTGTCCAGGTATGCTCCTAATATGGTGTCTGATAATAGGTCTAGAATGAGTAAGTTTGTATCTGGTGTAGCTGATAGTGTGGTCAAGAAGTGTAGGACTACTATGTTGATTAAGGATATGGACTTGTCTAGGATTATGGTTTATGCTCAGTAGATTGAGGAGAAGGTTAAAGAGAAGGAAAGAGAGAACAAGAGGGCTAGGATAGGTAGCTTTAATTTTTCCCAGCCAAGGTTGAAGGGTGGTAACCATCCTCAATTCATTATAAATCTTTATTCCCAGCTCCATCTTAAGCTAGTATGATAGTGCCAAAGTTTAGAAATAATAATAGGGATAGAGCGTCAGGCTCAAAGTCCCAAGGTAGTGTAAACAGTAGTCGTACTAATCCCCTTTGCCAGAAATATGGTAGAAAGCATCTAAGCATGTTTAGGGATAGTAGTGATGTGTTTTTTGGGTATTGAAAGCCAGGACACAAAATCAGAGAATGTCCTAAAGTTGGTCCACTAAGTCAGCACATTCGTCCTTCAGCTCCATCAGGTCGTCCAACTCAGCAGGGTGCTATATCCAGTGCCACCAGTGGATAGTGCCAGAATAGGATATATGCACTACAGTCCCTACAAGATCAGTAAAGTTCTCTTGATATAGTTACAGGTACGTTGCAGGTCTTTTATCTTCATATTTATACTTTGTTAGACCCCGAAGCTTCACTTTTTTTTGTAACCCCTTATATACATGTTAATTTCGGTGTTGTCTCTAAAATTTAGTAGAGACTTTCTTAGTGTCTACCTCAGTGGGTAAATCTATCATAGCCAGGCGGGTACTGTATCCCAAAAAATCACTTCAGTAGACCTTATAGAGTTAGAGATGACTGATTTTGATGTCATTCTCAAAATGGATTGGCTCCACTCATGTTATGCTTCAATTGATTATAGAAATAGAGTCATTCATTTTTAGTTTCCAAGAGAACCAATTCTTTAATGGAGGGGTAGCACTTCAGCACTTAGGGATCAGATTGTTTCATATCTTAGAGCAAGAAAAATAATATCCAAGAGGTGTATTTACCATCTCGTTCGAATCAAAGACTCTAATTATGAGACTCTCGATCTTGAGTCAATTTTAGTATTGAGGGAATTTCCAGAGGTGTTCCATGAAGGTCTTCCCAGAGTTCATCCCAAAAGGTAAATTGACTTCGAAATAGACCTTCTTCCAAATACCCAGCCTATCTTTATTCTTCCCTACAAAATTGCTCCAACTGAGCTTAGGGAGTTAAAAGAAAAGTTGAAAGATCTCCTAGATAAGGGATTCATCAGGACCAGTATCTCTCCGTGGGGCGCTCTAATCCTTTTCGTGTGAAAGAAAGATAGTTTCCTTAGAATGTGCATCGATTACTGTTAGTTAAACAAAGTCATCAATCAAGAATAAGTACCTACATCCTAGAATTGATGACTTTTTCAAAAAACTTTAAGGTACCAGTTATTTCTCTAAGATAGACCTCAAATATGGCTATCATCATCTCAGATTCAGAGAATGTACCATTCTAAAAATAGTTTTCAGAACTCGATATGGTTACTTCAAATTTCTAGTTATGTCTTTTGGACTAACGAATGCCTCAGCAGCCTTCATGGATTTGATGAATAAAGTGTTCAAGGAGTACTTGGACATGTTCATCATGGTCTTCATTGATCACATTTCTGTCTACTCCCGTAGTGAAAATGATTATGCAGACCACCTCAGAATTGTATTGCAGACTCTTAGAGCCCATCAGTTGTTCGTCAAATTTAGCAAGTGCGAGTTTTGGCTAAGATCAGTAGCTTTCCTTGGCCATATTATTACCGATGATAGAACTAGTGTTGACCCTCAAAATACTAAAGCAGTAAAAAACTGGCCCAGACCCATGTCTCCATTAGTTATCAGTAGTTTCTTAGGTTTGGCTAGCTATTACAGGTAGTTTGTTGAAAGATTTTTATCTATCACATCCCTCATGTCTCGATTGACTCAGAAGAAAGTCAAGTTTCAGTTGTCAGATTCTTATGATAAGAGTTTTTAGGAGTTGAAAACTCGACTCACTTTAGCCCCAATTTTGACTTTGCCAGATAGTTATGATGGGTTTGTTGTTTACTGTGATGCTTCCAGAGTTGGACTTGATTGTGTGTTGATGCATAAAGGTAAGGTCATAGACTATGCCTTTAGACAACTTAAACCTCATGAAAAGAACTACCTTACCTATGATCTTGGGTTAGAAGCAATTGTATTTTCCTTGAAAATTTAGAGGGATTATCTTTATGGGTTCATGTTTATGTGTTCACTGATCACAGAAGTTTGCAGTATATGTTCTCACAAAAAGATTTAAATCTTCATCAGATAAGGTGGTTAGAATTATTGAAAGATTATGATATAAGTGTGTTTTATCATCCAGGAAAGGCCAATGTAGTGGCAAACGCCCTTCGTAGATTTTCTATGGGTAGTGTTACTCATGTTGAGAATAATAAGAAGAAGTTAGTTCAGGAGGTTCATCAGCTTTTTAGATTAGGCATTCGGTTGTTGGGTTTAGCTGAAGGTAGTGTTTGGGTTTAGAATAGCTCAGAATCGTCATTGGTTGCCAAAGTAAAGGAGAAACAGGCAAGGGATCCCAGGTTAGGTAAGTTAAAGGGATCTGTTAGAGATCAGAGAGTAGACATTTTCTTCCAAGGGGAGATAGTGTGTTACGATATTAGGGTAGACTGTGTTTGTCGTGTGTATATGGTTTTAGAAAATGAATCCTTGCAAAATTGCATGGAGTGCGTTACTCTATTCACCCAGAAGCCAATAAGATGTACCCTGATTTGCAAGAAATCTATTGGTGGAGCGGTATGAAGAGGGATATTGCAGAGTTTTTAGTAAAGTATCCTAATTTACAACAGGTTAAATTTGAGCACTAGAGGTCTAGTGGCATAATGCAGGAGTTTAGCATTCCCACTTGGAAGTGCCAAGAGCTGAACATGGATTTTTTGTCAGAGTTGCCACGTTCGCATCGTCAGTATGACTCAATAAGGGTTATTGTAGATAGAATGACCAAATCAGCCCATTTTTTGCTAGTTCATACTTCCTATACAGCCGAGGATTAGTCCAAATTCTATATTAGAAAGTTGTTCAGGTTGCATAGAGTCCCAATGTCTATCTTTTTAGATAGAGGTACTCATTTTACCTCTCACTTTTGGAAACCATTTTTGGAGGGTCTTGGTACCCAAGTTCACCTTAGTACAGCTTTTCATCCTCAGACAGACGGCCAGGTAGAGAGGACCATTCAGACCCTAGAGGAAATATTGAAGGCGTGTGTTCTTGATTTCAAGGAAAGCTTGGATGATCACTTACCTTTGATCAAGTTTATCTACAATAACAATTATCACTCTAGTATTCAGATGTCTCTATTTGAGTCTCTTTATAGGAGGAGATGTAGTCTCCTATTAGTTGGTTTGAGGCAAGTGAAACTGCTTTGATAAGACCTGATTCATTGTTTGATGCAATAGAGAAAGTTTAGTTAATCAGAGAGAGGATCAAGACATCCCAAAGCCGTCAAAAATCCTATGCAAATATGCGTAGGAGAGATCTTGAGTTTACAGTTGGGGATTTGGTATATTTGAAAATCTCTACCATGAAGAGAGTAAAGAGGTTCGGCAAGAAGGGGAAGCTTAGTCCATAATATGTTGGCCCTTACAGAATCTTGAGCCATTTTGGAAAGGTATCTTATGAGCTTGAGTTTCCTGCAAATTTTGCATTAGTGCATCTAGTGTTCCATATGTCTTTGTTCAGGAAGTGTATTGGTTATTCAGTAGTAGTAGTTACGTTAGAGGCTACAGTTGTTCAAGATAGCCTTTCTTATGAAGAAATTCCAGTTAAGATTCTTGATCAACAGATTCATAGACTGAGGAATAAAGGAGTTCCCTTGGTCAAAGTTCTTTGGCGGAATCAGTCCGTTGGGGGAGCCACTATGGAAGCAGAAGTAGATATGAGTACTAAGTACCCTTATCTTTTCTCTGCAAACTCAGACTCGTCATAAGGTAACAGTTTTCCTTAGATTATCACATTTACATTCTCAATTCCACCCATATAATCATCTTCATGTCATCGCATTTATTCATGAACCAGTTCAGTCATGCATGTTCAGTAGATAATCTTAGTTCCTTAGTATTCTCAGCTTAATCAGTCTCATTCAAGTATGAATGTTCTCAAGGGGGAGATATTGTAATGCCTTATACTTTTCCCTAGTTCAGTTCAGCTCATAGTGCATGCATAAGAGGCTTAGAACCAGAACATTTAACTAAGTTTTGGGGACTTAGTCTTATTTTTGGCCTCATAAATTCAAGTATTTTTAAAGTGGATTTCTTAACCCTGAGACATAAGTTTTTGAGTTAATTCATGTTCAGAGGTGTAAGGAGCATGTCTCGAATAAGTTTTAGATATTTTGGACGACACTTGGTCCATGTTTGGATTTCGATTTCCAATAGCTCAACGCAATTATGGCGCGTCGTGGTGGTATAGCAATGAGGCCTATACTGTATTACAGTGATCCTTCCATCGGTGTTCCAGTTATGAATTTAATCCTTGAGGGGTAATCATGTCTTTTCCCCACTGACCCAATTCGTAAAAATATGGGATTAAATTTTAGATAGGGCATTATTTGCCCTAATTCTCTAAATTACTCTCAAATATAAACCCACTTATTTCCCAAGTTCATCAAATTTAATCCCCTTTCTTCCAATAAAACCAAGAATTTGTGTTTCCCAATCCAAGAACATTCAATAAATCTTTCAAGATTGTGTTTCCCTTTCAAGTTTAGGGGTCTAAGGTATGTGAGATGTTCATCCATGGGCCATTTCCACCCATGGAGTACAACAATCCATCTTTATGTTTTAAATTATGAAATTACATGTTCATGTTGAACTATCTCCATGATGTTTTATGAATTGTGGTTATACATTATGTTGCAATTGTTTTTTTTAGGGACTTAGCCCTTACATGTTGGAATGATGATATTTTAATTTTAAATCCTTGTTTCATGGGTTTTAGTATTAAAGCTATGTTATTGTTACACATTTTAAACCATTTCCATGATTTAATTCATGACCTTCATGAGTTTGATAAAATGCCTAAGTGTTGAATTTGGAACAACGATTCCTTTGTATGGTTTCAAAGCTTTCATGTGTTTCTATTGTGATTGCATTGAGTCCTGGAGGGTTGTGAACACCCTTTACTTATCTGTTCACATAGTTTCAGTATTTTCAAAATATTTTCAGATAAACCATGAGCCTTATCATTCAGTTAGTATTACGATCAGTTGTTGGCTCAGTTAAGTTCAGTTTATTCCAGCAGTCAATTCCATTCAATTGGGAGTAGGATTTAGCACCGAGCGAACCCAGGGATGGGGGCATTCCTAACAGGTTACGGTTTGACCCTTAGTAGCAATCCCTGAGTTATAGAACTATGTAACCAGTGTAGGTTGAGATGTCTTCCTACCAGTTTAGGGTTGACACATATCTCATGAGTACTCCTTCCAAATTAGGGTGACTCTTTAGTCCTTCGAGACACTAGTTTAATGGATCCACACAACCATTGTTAGTACCTGTGGCACGGTACTAAAACCCTTCTAACTGGGGTTACAGGTTGGACCCCAATTAGCTCAAATTAGGGCATGTCGGTTAGATGACACCTCCCACAGTCTCAGTATAGTATTTAGTATACACTTAGTTTAGTTTGTCTTGACCATAGCATAGAGTTTATCAGTTATTTAGTTATCAGTTTTCAGTATTTCAGTTTATAGACTATTTCAGAACATGTTATATACTTGGTCATATATTCTCAGATTTTACCATTTTTTGAAATTCAAGGGGGTGAATTGAAATTTTCTTTTGTGAGTCAATTACTGACTCACCATAGTTCACTCGCATTAAAATAAAAAATACTACTCAAACAAATTAAACTTAAGAAGTTAAACACGTAAATATTAAAGCATAAAGTAAACAACTCAAAGATTTATCCTAGTTCAGCACCCCAATCCAGTGCTTATGTCCAGTCCCCTTAGGTTTCAAGTTTCCTTTAGTTCGTTGAACGTTTGGTTTGAGTACAATGATAGGAAATAAGTTTTGGAGACTTATTTTGTTCTTCATATCTTGAGACACGACATTAGCTGATGTTACAAAGATGACTCGATACAACTCCTTATTTAACAATTGTAAACTAACATTACAGAGCTTTGTGAGACTAAGAATAAGATACTTTGAATTTTCTCCTTGAAGTTTCATAAGGAATGTCTGTCTTTGGTCTTCACTTTTTATAGTCTTCGATTGTTACCCTTCATAAGGAAACCAAAGTGATTTCATCTCAATCAAGGATATGAATTGATTCCTTGATTGAGGTATGTAGCCATGTATAATATCCATATCTGATATGTCCATATACGTCTTTGAATCACGTTCATATCATATATGTCCGTGATCTATATTTCCTTTTTGATTTTGATATCTTGCCGATGCACTTATGATCTTTTCTCCTTGATTGATTCGTTCTGCCGTGAATCTAGTGATTGCAATTATGATTGTACGAGGTTTGATCTTTCTTCTATTTCCTTGATTCTTTATTGATCTTCTTTCCATGCCGAGGTCCTCTATATCATTATGTCATATTTTTCGTAATATTTGGGACCATGATGCTTCTTCTATTTGCCTTCTCATGATTTATTTTACTTGGATATTACTAAGATATGGTGGATGTCTTTCCATTCTTGATTTCCTTCTATTTTTGAAGTCAACTTCCTTTATCTTTCCATTATTACCAGCAGCAGAGATACACTTGTGAGTTTGTCATTATTAAAACATAAACTTGGGAGCTCAATAATCTTTCCTTTTTGATAATGACAACAAGAGTAAACATCATTTAACTTCAGTGTTTGTTGGCTTTCTCCCCCTGGCTTTTGTAAGTATTAGCTAACATTTGAGCTTGTTCTTCCCCCCCCCCAGAGTGGTAGGCTAGTAGGCTGCTCTGATGTTTTTATCTTTCTCCCCCTTTGACATAATCAAAAAATATACAGGCAACAAATAATAGTGAAATGAACAAATAAAAAGGATTCTAAATGTCATGAATGCTAATGATACCAAGCCTTTTTCATAGAAAGAAAAATCTTTCTTCTAACAGAGGTTTTGTAAATATATTTGCTAGTTGATTTTCAGAGTCAACAAAGTTAGGGAAAAAGTCACTATTTTCAACATGATCTCGAATGAAATGATGCTTGATATCAATATGCTAAGCCCTGGAGTGATGCACAATGTACTTAGATAGGCCGATGGCACTTATGTTATCACACATAATAGGAACAGATTCAAAAGCTAAGTCAAAGTCATGAAGTTGATGCATAATCCAAAGAATTTGAGTGCCACATCTTCCGATAACTATGTATTTAGATTTTGTGGTTGAGAGAGTGACAGAAGTCTATTTCCTACTGTGCCAGGAGATAAGAGCATCACCAATAATTTGACATGTTCTTCTGGTGCTTTTTTGTCACTTTTGACTTCTGCAAAATTAGCATCTAAATATCCAATTAAATTAAAATAATAAGAGCAGGGATACTATTTAATGAGGTCTTGTGTTCTTATTAGATATGGAATGACTCATTTGACGACAATGAGATGAGATTCTTTAGGAATCGACTAGAATCTAGTGCATTTATATACGCTGAACATAATATCTGGCCGAATTGCAGTTAAGTAGAGTAGAGAACCGATCCTCCCATGATACATTTTTTTATCAACATTTTTTCTGATTAAATATGAATTATTTCTTGTAGATTGACTCATGGGTGTTCCATAGTCCTTTCCCTTCTCCATGCCAAACTTATTGATGAGTTCTTTCGTGTATTTGTCTTGACTTATGAAGGTTCCCTTGGGAGTTTGCTTGATTTGTAGTCCCAGAAAGAATGTGAGAATGCCCATAAGACTCATTTTGAATTTTTCTTTTATCAAATTAGAAAAAAATTTACACATGGAGAGGTTAGAACTACCAAAAATGATATTTTCAACGTAAACTTGCACAATGAGGAGATTTGAATCGAGATTTTGACTGAACAAGGTTGTGTCAATTTTACCCCTTTGGAAATAATTATTTAGTAGAAAAGTACTCAGTCTCTCAGACCAAGATTTTAGGGCTTATTTAAGGCCGTAGAGTGCTTTTGATAACTTGAGAAAGTGATTTGGAAATGAGGGATCTTCAAATACAGGGGGTTGTTTAACGAAAGCTTCCTTATGAACAAAGACTTTTAAGAAAGCACTTCTTACATCCATTTGATATAATTTAAAATATTTAAATGCGACAAAAGTTAGTAAAATTCATATTGACTCTAACCTAGCCACAGAGGCAGGTTTTGTCATAATAATACCTTCTTGGTGAGAGTAGCCTTGAGTTATGAGCCTGGCTTTATTTATGGTAACTTTGCCTTCTTCATTTACCTTGTTTTTGTAGACCCATCTGGTTCTAATTACTGAGCAGTTTCTTATTTTTTTAACTGGTGTCCAAACTTGATTTCGATTAAATTATTCTAGTTCTTCCTTCATAGCTTCAACACATTTTCATCATTGAGAGATTCATCAATTTTCTTTGGTTAGATTTTAGACACGAGGGAACGGATTCTTATCTCCTTAATGATGCTCTGGTTTGCACTTTATCTTTTGGATTTTCGATGATGAGTTTATTTGGAAGGGTGTCATCCTGCTTCAACTCTTTTGAGATGTTTGGCCTCCCTGTCTCTGCTGTAGGAGTCGACTTTTTTGGGGGTGTAGTTGACTTATCTTAAGATAGATCTGGAGTTGTGTAGAGATCCTCTCCAGTCTGTACATTACCTACCTGTTATTCATCAATGCTTATACTCGTAGTGCGGTGGTTAGATTCATCAAAGACAATGTTCATGGAATTCTCAACAACCAAAGTTCTTTTATTAAAGGCCCTGTAAGCACAACTAGTGGGAGAGTACCCAAGAAAAATACCTTTGCCACTTCGTCCATCGAATTTTCCTAGGGTATTCTTACCATTATTATGTAAAATATTTGTAATCGAAGAGATAGAAGTAGACGATGTTGGGATTCTTTCCTCTCTAGAGTTCATAAGGTGTTTTCTTCAAAATAGGTCGATCAGGAACCTGTTGATGATATAACATATTGTACTAACATCTTTTTCCCAAAAGTGATTTGGGAGATTGTATTCTAATAGCATTGTTCTGGTGGTTTCCAGTAGGGACCAATTATTTTGTTCTACAACACCGGTTTGTTGGAGAGATCATGATGAAGAGAAGTTCTGAGGGTATCCATTTTGAGCATAATATTCTTCAAATGCCTTATTTTAAAATTCTCCTCCATGATCACTGTGAATTTAGGTGATAAGGTGCCCAGCTTTTCTCTGTATTTTTCTGCGAAAAATCTCAAAATTTGTGAAAGCTTCATGTTTATGTACAAGAAACATAACCCAGGTAAATCATGAGTAATCATCAACTATGAAAAAACATATCTTTTTCCACCAATGCTTGTAGTTTTGGTGGGACCAAATAGATCCATGTGGATTTTTTGGAGAGGCCTGGTAGTAAAGACAATGTCCTTGGATTTGAAAGATGTTCTAGTATGTTTACCTAGTTAGCAGGCATCACACATGTGATCCTTTTCAAACTTGAGTTTTGGCAGACCTTTCACCAAATCAAGCCTAGACAGTTTCTTAATAATGTGCATACTGGTATGCCCGAGCTTCCTGTGCCACAAACAAGTGTCATTGGCTTACACAGTGTGGCAGGTAAGGGTGTCAAAGTTAGGACTATTTAAAACATAAATTTTATCAATGCGTTCACCGTTAAGGGAGATATTTCTTTTGTCGTGTTTAATTGAGCAGCTTTCATCTTTGATGAGAACCCCAAACCGAGCATCACATAGTTGAGTAATGTTGAGTAGGTTGTGTTTAAGACCGTGTACTAGTTATACTTTGGTGAGTTTGCATGATGAGGTGAGACTTACTGAGACGACTTCAATGACATTGCCTCTGGTATTGTCACCGAATCTAACTGACCCCCTATCCACTTTCTTTAAGGAAGAAAAGTTTTCCTTCTTTCCATTCATATGCCTGGAATATCTGCTATCAATGACCCATATTCCTTTTTTGTAGCTCTTGTGAATCTGTTCCTCACTAGGTCTACCTGTTGCCATAAAGCACATGTTTGCAGCCTCTATTTCTTCTTTAGTTTCATCTTCATCGCTCCATCCCCAAAATTTTAATTCTTTCTAGACGATCGTCTTCTTAATTCTGGACAGTTTTGTTAGAAATGTCTAGGTCTTCCACAGTGGTAACAGATATCATCATTTCTAGTGAAGTCATTATTTTTACCTCCCTAGGATCTTTGATGTCTCTATCTTATGATTTGTTTTACCCTACATTTGATGAGGACCATTTTTTCGCTATTAATATTTTCAAGAATGTCCTCCTCTCCAGTTGGAGTAGTATTGAAGGCTACTATTTTCTTTCTTCCATCCTTGTGAAACCTGTTGATATAGTTTTTGTCATATGAAATAAAGTTACCTCGTAGTCCATGATATGCCATGTTGTGAAGATTTCCATCTTTCAAGATGGCATCCTTGATTTTCCAAGTTTTGGGATACTTTGGACCAGCTTCTAGACTTGCAGCTATGAGGATAGATCATCCCTAGTGACTTCAGTTCGCACACTATTTTGATGAATCTGGAGAACATTACTTTAATATCCTCATTTTCCTCCATATTAGATAATTCATATTCATTCACAAGAGCAGCAATCTTTGACTTCTTAACTTTGGTGGTTCCTTCATAGGTTACCTCCAGTTTTTCCCACATTTCTTTTGTTGTCTCACAAATTGAGATCTTGTTCTATTCTTCTCCTCTAACTACACACAAAAGCAAACTTATAGCACGTGCATTAGCTTGGATTGCCTCCTGTTGTTCTTTGGTAATAGCAAAATTTTCAAGATCTTCAATATCAATACTACTGGATTCTTTATCCTTGTCCTGTTGTTTTTTCTTAAGCCTTGGAATTAGCTTAGGACCCTTTTTGATGACAACCCAGTCTTGGTAGTCATTTGATTTGACAAAGATGGTGAATCTGTTTTTCTAGTATGAGTAGTGTTGTCCATTGAAGTATGGTGATCTTATGGAGGAGTGACCATCCTGAAGAAGAGCATCGGGAATTTGGTAATTGACTATTTGATCTTTGCTCACTTGCAGTTAAGAAATTCTATCTGTGAGACCTTCTCTAATACCAATTGAATTTAAAGAGGGGGTGAATTAAAATTTTCTTCTGTGAGTCAACTACTGACTTACCACAGCTGACTCAACTTAAATAGTTAAGCACGTAAATAATTAAGCATAAAGTAAAATACACTAAGATTTATCCTCGTTTGGCACACCAATCCAGTGCTTACGTCCAGTCCCCCTTGATTTTCAAGTTTTCTTATGATCATTGAAGGTTTAGTTTGAGTACAATGATAGAAAATAAGTCCTGAATACTTAGTTTTCTCTTCAGATCATGTAACACAACTTTAATTTATGTTACAAAGATGACTCGATCCTACTCTTTATATAACAATTCTAAAGTAACGTTACAGAGCTTTGTGGGACTAAGAATGAGACACTTTGAATTTTCTCCTTGAAGTTGCGTGAGGAATGTCTGTCTTTGGTCTTCACCTTTTATAGTCTTCGACTGCTACCTTTCATAAGAAAACTCAAGGGATTTATTCTTAATCAAGGATATGAATTGATTCCTTGATTGAGGGATGTAGCCGTGTATAATGTCCATATACGGCTATGAATCATTTCCATATCAGATATGTCCATGATCTATATTTTCTTTTTGATTTTGATGCCTTGCCAATGCACTTGTGATCTTTTCTCCTTAATTGATTTATTTTGTCGTGAATCTGAGGATTGCAACTATGATTGTGGAAGGTTTGATCCTTCTTCTATTTTTGTAATGCTTGATTGATCTGCTTTCCATGTTGATGTCCTCCATATAATTATGTCCTGATTTTCTATGATATTTGGGACTATGATGTTCCATTTATTTGCCTTCTCATGGTTGATTTTACTTTGATGTTACTTGGATACGATGGATGTCTTTCCATTCTTGATGTCCTTCTATTTCTGAAGTTGGCTTCCTTTATCTTTCCATTATTACCAGCTGCAGAGATACACTTGTGAGTTCGTCATTATTAAACATAAACTTGTGAGCTCAACACTTTTGACGCATTTACATTCAATTATCTCATGCTAATCAGTCAATCTTTACTTCTTGCATATAAACCCATGCATTCTAGCCTAACCACATCTCATATACCAGTACATTTAACGTACTGATCGCATACATTTTCTTTGTACTATGATGTTTAATATCATAGGTTCGGACACTTAGTTTCCCGATCGCACTTAGACAGTCCAGCTAGTCAGCAACAGCAATAATGGGGAGTCCTTATGTTTTGAGGACCTGTTATGTTATTTTAGATTTTTCGTATTCCATTTCAGTTAGATAGTTTGGAGTAGTTGGGGTCTATCCCATCAACTTTCTTTTTAGTCAGTTTAAAGGCTTTGAGACATTTTAGACAGCCAAATAGTTTGTCAGTCTTATCAGTCAGATTTTCAGTATTTTTGGATATGTTTCAGACTTATGGATTCAGATGTATTGTTTTTAGTATTTAAGCCTTGTGGCGTATTCCGTTGATTTCTGCACATTCCTTTTATTATCAGTTTTACTCAGTGCTCACAATAGGTACAAGCTTATGGGTTATATTGTGGTCACTTGTGACCGTAAGCACCATTGTCGCAACTAGAGGGTAGCCTCGGGTCGTGACACTTACGAGGGCAACCCTATGGTCCATAGGTGGTACCTATGCCTTATAGGAAGGGGAATAGGACTCAGACTTCAGCAAAAACTCTCAGAACTTTGGCTTATCAACCTATAGGCCCATAGGTAGGGCTCGTAGGTAGCCTTCTCTACTCATTTTCATCCCTTTTTCTCATTTTTGGCTCCAAACTCTGTTTTCCTGCAAAATAAACACAAAAGCACATCACATCTAATAAGAATACCTAAGTAATTGCATAATTTCCTTGTTTTAAGCATCAAAAGATCCATGAAACCATGGAACATCAACAATCTCAACTTAGAACATTTGCATGTCCTCAAGCAACTAGCACATAACAGACAAAAACAATGTTTAACTAAAGGAAACCAAAGGCACCTACAACAATCTACTCGTTTTAGCTCAAATTTCTTAACCCCTCCTTGTCACAACTTTCAAGACCACTATGTGAATCCATGAAGTATAATAGTATGACACAACAGGAATCAAGTGATGGAACTAGATTAACAACAAACAACCAAGCATATGTACAATTGACACTACCCGAACAAATAAGTATCTAACAACACAACCGATGTACCCTCACAATAAGGAAGTACCAACTCTCACAGTATATTCATACAATGTCAATACAGGGACTACTTCAAATAGTCATTCTCTTAAAATAAGTTCAAACAATGTGCATAAAATACCATAGGCTTGCCCTTATTTTATATATATAAGTTTTTTGAACTGTTGGACTGAGATCACTATAGGACTTTTCTAGGATTGTAATGTAGGCTTAGGCGTAGGTATGGTACAAATGGGATATAGTGACTCACCCTTTTTGACACTATACTTACATTATTGGATCCATTACTTAATCATGCTTGTTTTATTCTCTTTTTTCTCCTTTATTTCTTATTTGGATTGGGTGTAGTTTTCCTTCATTCTTTGCACTTATTCACATTTTTTCCTTAACCGCTCTTGGCAAATGCTTCTTTTTTAATTTCTTTCTCTTTCATTTTTCTCTCTTTTTTTTCTTTCTTTTCACATTTTTCTACCACAGCCAACTCTACTTTCTTTTCTTTTATTCAACACCCTTCTTCATACCCATTTTCAACTATGCACCCCTATGCTGCCCAACCTCAACTTAGGCAATTTTCCTGAGTTGAGGTACACAGTGTCCAAGGAGAGACCAGGGAAAAAACTAGTTCATTGTAATTAAATGAGAAGGTGAAAAGGAGAAAATGTAAAAATAGGTAAATTTAGGCTCAAATTAGGGATCAATGGATATTTATTCTCATTTGGTTGGTCTTTTAGTCTAAAAGTGGACTTATTCAAACATGAGCTATGATCATGTCCCAATCAACTATACTACCACCTAGGAAAGACTAATCAGGCAAGTTATGGATTAAATGCACAAAGTGAACTAGGTAAATGCCTCACACACACATGGTACATGGTTATATTATAAACTACTACCTATCAAATTCATGCAACGCTAAGCTTTGATTATTTTGTTCCTAATACTAATGCCATAACAAGATTCAATAATGGTCACACATATATTCGAAATACACAGTTCACAAAAACTTTAGGAAGGGTATCATATTTTCCAAACACTTATAAACACAATACAAAACATGTCGACCACATTTAGGTTCATATTTTTCTTCTAATTAAATAATAACAAACTATATCACTACCAATACCATATTCTACACATGATGTGCCTACTATAATAACACACTCTGAAAAAAGATACACGACAACAAAAACCCCAAGAGGGCATCTAGACCGACAAGTAATCCTACTCCCATCAAATAAGTATCCTTTGTCCCTATTGCACTAGGCCACTATAAATCAAGAGAGTTAGGAACATAACTGTGGCACCTTAGGTGTGTAGATATTATGTCTATCACAAATAACAATAATTATAACAAATGTAGAAATCACATGACACCTTGGGTTGCCTCCCAAGCAGCGCTTGATTTAACATCACGTCACGACATGGTGACCTTGATTACTTAGAATTTATTAAGGTATCGATATGGTTTGGCCTCCAGGGTCATCAATACTATTTATTACCAAAACCACCATTATTTTATTTGGCTGCTTCATAGTTCTGCAAATACTAAGTGTGACTTCCTCATTATTCTGCTTGAAATTAAGCTCCACTCTCTCTATATCCACCAATTCTCTACCTGTTGCTAAAAATAATCTCCTCAAAATTATGGGCATCTCAAAATGAACCTCATAATCTAAGATAACAAAGTCAATAGAAAAGATGAAGTTATCCACTTTGACTAAAACATCAAACAATATGCCCATGGGTTTTTTCACTCTACCATCTTCCATCAATAACTGCATCGACATTAGTTCAGGGTGTCTCAAGCCCAGTTGTTTGAACACTGCCAGCATCATCAAGTTAATGCTTTCACCTAAGTCACAAAAAACCCTCACAAAACTAGATGAGCCAAATGTATAAGAAATTGTGAAGGTACTAGCATCGCCTTTCTTTCTCACAAGATATCGAGATGTAATTACACTATAATTATTCAAACCACCAACATCCTCATAGCTAACAATTTACTTCTTTTGTCACAAAATCCTTCATAAATTTGGCATGCCCGACATTTATTTTAGATCTTTAAGAAGAGAGATATTCGCATTCAACTCCTTAAGCATAGAAATAAACTTCTTATACATCCCTTTTTGGCTTTTTGCTTCAATCATTAGGGAAACTATGAAGGAGGTCAGGAAATGTGCTTCAATGGTGGTGTAAATTCCTTACCCTTTCTTGTGTTTTTAACTTCTTTTTCTATAACTATAGGCTACTGGGATGCCTTATCATTCATCACCAACTATTTACTTTTATTTTTGTCTGCATCATCAATGACTTCATCAACAGACGGTCATAGGTGGATTAATAGTGGTCATTCCACTATGAGTAGTAATAGCTAAACAATGATTGTCATTCTTTAGATTTTGAATAGTATTTGATGAAAGAGTGCCCAGTTGATGTTGATTTAATGTAGTTGACATCTACCCAAATTGTTGCTCAAGCTACTAAATCGTGGTAGAATATGATTTTACTTTTTAGCTCAACCCTAAAATGTTTGCCTTAATCTCCTTTAGTCAACTCTCTTGGCTCTCGGAACCCTTCACTAGCTTAGTAAGAAATACTTCCATTCTAGAGTTAGCATCATGATTCCTCGGTGGAACGTAAAGATAACTCTTCTCCTTATAATCATCCTTTCTTCTTCAGTCACCATCACGCTCTTAGATCTTGTACCTATATCTTTCTCCATAGTAGTTCTGACCTTGATTCCCTTACCTTTAGTTCCAAATATCCTAAATAGACCCTTGTACTTGGCTCAGAGACCCTCTATCTCTCTATCAAGTAATTCTCTTTCTTTTTAGAGTCAGACTTTCGTGTCTAAAAGATTTTTCTCATGCTCCCACTAGATTCTCCTTTTCTACTTGGATATTCGCAGATTGCTTAGTGAGCAACCAATAGCAGTCCTCAGTTGTCCTACCTCTTGATCCATTGTCTCATCTAGGGGTCTCTTCTCATTAGAAGCACCAAAATCATAAGTATCGGGTGACCTATTTGCCTTCCGAGCATGCCACCCTCGATTGGATTTAGTGATTTAGTCAAAGATTTCTATATCCTACTCTATATGAAGACTCATGAAAGCTCCACCAAAAATAGTATCATCCATAACCTTAGTATTAGCATTGAAGGCTCTATAGAATATCACTAAAAAGTTTCTCCCTGAAATTCTATGATCGAGAATATTTATCAGCTTCTTCTTAAACCTCAACCATGTCTCGTATAGTAACTCTAATTGTAATTATGTGAAATTATAAATCTTATACTTCAACTATGGAATTCTAGAAGGTTGGAAAAATTGGTCTAATAATTGTGTCCTTAACTTATTTCAAGTGGTAATGGACCTATGAGGCAGTTATCCTAACCATAACATCACTTCACTTGTAAGAGAGAATGGGAACAACCTAAGTCATAGATCTTTCTGACTTACCCTCGATAAATTATATGAAATGCAAATACCAATGAAGTTCATAATATATATGTTTGCATCTTTTGTAGGCATACTATTAAACATACGTTTCCGATTAATCAACTTTATTATTACACTCATAATGTCAAATTTCATTCCTTAGGGCAACTGTGCTGGAATGATAGCTCTTGTCTCAATTGGTTTAACATTACCAAAATATTCTTCTAAATTGTCATAGACTGCCAAGTACTGATAAGAGAGTGGTTGAATTCTATTTCTTCTAAGCCTATCCCTATTGAGTGTTGCTCGATGATCTTCTTCCTCATATCTAGTCATTTCTTCAGCACATTGGGAAAGTGCCAACCTCATATTTTCTTTGACTATTAACCGAATAGTGGTTTTCATGGTAGTTTCTTAAATGCCATAAGGATGTGGCTAATATAATGTATTTGGATCATCATGAATCCCTTTATGTTGGGCTCCATGCTCATACTCTTTTTCTCTCTATCATATGATTCTGTCTCAAGGTCCATTCAAGCTCAAAATCAAATGGAATCAGGGGATTACCTTGACTTCTAGGACTAGGCATACACTGAGGTATGCCCTAGAATTAACAGAAAACCAATAGCTAACAAACTCAATCAATCTATCTGTAATCATATTCCCTGGAAATGGCACTAAAATTTAAAGTCTACCAAATAATCTCCTAGAAAGTATAAAGTGGTCACTAGTCCAATATAGAACCTAACAAGGTTTGGGTCGATCCAATGAGAAATAGGTCATAAATTTATCACGACCTTGCTAATATAATTGGAAATTGCAAAAAGTAAATGGGAGGTTTTTGTAACATTAAGAGTAAAGTAACAACATTGGGCAATTTGTGTTGATATCAATATGAGACGATCACTAGGATTGTGCTCCCCCTGACTTTGTAACTCCATAGACTTATCATGTTTGACAAACTATCTCGGTGTCTTCCATAAAAAATCTAACAAGTTATGTATTACCTAACCATCTATTGACTTTCATTTTCGTGAATTTCACTCATCTTCTCTCGATCTAAGAGTGTATCATTACTAAAACTTGTTCTGATCTCATATTAACTATCTCCTCTCGGTCTTAAGTTAATTAGATGAAGGTTGGTAGCTTCAAATTATTATTATCATTTATTTTTCCTAATATCCACCTCTCTCTCAAGTAAGTAGGGAATACTGGAAAGTTACTAATGTTTGCAAGTGTTAAGAAAGTAATCAAAATGAAAGAAATACCAATACAAGCAAAAACACCAATTTAGAATGACTTTGCACTTTCTCTACTTTGTTAATCCATCAGGATTCTGACAACCCTAATTATGAGTTTTAGATACTTATAATTGTAATAAAACAAATTTATTCCATAGACTAAAGCATATTAATGAACTTGCGAAGAATAATAATGAAAACCCAAAATCACAAATTAATATCAAACCCTAAAACCACAAACAATGATTCCAAGATCAAAAATGAATCTCAAAAATCAAAATAATGTAAAAAGTGTATAAAGTGCATCAACTTATAATAAAATATACAATGGGTCCTTATAGATACATCATAAAACCTATCTTAAAAAAAGTAAGAAACTTGAGTCGACACCAACCTATGACCCCACTTACGGGCTGTAGGTTATACCTATAGGGTTTAGGTAGGCTCCTGGGAATTCTATGAATCTTTAGGTTGCAGATCACTTACCTACAAGGGCAACCTATGGTCTGTAGGTGGTACCTATTTTTCATAAGTAGGGGCATGGAAATTAGACTTCAGCAACAACTCTCAGAACTTTGGATCATCAACCTACGGACCCGTAGGTACAACCTATGGACCCGTAGGTACAACCTATGGACCATAGGTAGGGCTCGGAGGTAGATTTCTCAGCTCGTTTCATCCCTTTTGTTATTCTTGGATTGAAATCTATTTTCCTATAAATTAAACACAAAAGCAGATCACATATAATAAGAATACCTAAGTACTTTCACAATTTCCTTATTTTAAGCATTGAAAGTGCCATGAAACAATGGCACATCAAAATTAACACTTGAGTTAGTGAGCATTGAGTTTAGTATAAATCACCCACCATGGGTTAGGGTGGGTTCTAATCAAGACTATTTGGGTTGTGACAAAGATGGTATCAAAGCACTGGGTTCGTAGATCTTGTCATACAAGAATAGGTCTGCTAGTCTCTTATAGAATGGTACGGAGATGTCTGTACTTTTCTTTGGGAGGCTATATGGCTTTAGGAAAAGAGTACCTTTATTTCTTTATTTTATGTTATTAATTGACTTTAATTTGTATCTGGTGATCCTAAATTGTATCTAACTATCTATTCTTATTCATATATGGTGAATACTCAATCTATAAGATCACCAATAGATACACATATAGCAGCACCAACAGCAATATCTGCACCGGTCATTAGAGCTGATGTTTGAGGAAGTCCTCAAGTTAGGGGTAGAGATAGAAGTAGAGGACGAAAGGAAACACTTGTTAAGGGTGGATACTAAGAATCTTAAGGTCTAAAAATATAGAGATCATTGTCCATTTTATCACAATAAGATGCCCCAGACCTTGTTCAAAACAAAAAAAGTGATAATTGAGGAGGAAGAGATGGTAGACCTAAAGAATGTGGTGCCAACAACAAATGGTATATCCCCATGAATTTGTATATGGAATTGATTTAGTAGGTTCTGGGATTGCTAACTATCTTGGTTGGAATTGGCCGCACCCAAGTTGTTTTGTCTTTCCCGCCAGCCTTACAATATGTCGATACTCTAGCACCAAGAATAGATGAAGGGTCTAATATACGGGTGTATTCCCAATAGGTACTCAGTTTAATCATGACTAATAATGAACATGTACGATTCTGCAAGTTCATAAAAATAATACCCCCAGTATTATAGGGTACAGCGTCGAGGATTAATTGAATTTTTAATAGATTTTCATAAGTGTCTACACAAAATGGGTATTGTTAAAAGGTATGGTATAGAGTTTGTTTAATTTTAGCTATAGGCTAAAGCCAAGAAATGGTGGAGGTCATTTTTAAAATATAGGGTTGCCTTACCTTCACTTGGGTATAATTTTAGAATCTATTCCTTGCAAAATATGTTCCCCCCACTTATCGTGATCAGATAAGGATAAGTTCTTCAATTTGGAGTAGGGTAACATATTTTTGGTGACCTACAAGTTGAAGTTTCATGCGTATCCTAATATGGACTATGATAGATCACTTTGGAGACAAAGCGAATTAGGTGTTTCATGAAGGATTTGAATTTTGGGATTTAGTTGGTTACTTTATCTATGTTAGCATCTGGTAAGCCCTTTTAAGAGATTGTTCAGTTTTCTAAGAAGATTGAGGAACTTGAGAAATAGGAAGAGGTAAAAGTAGAAAAGAAGAAGCCCTAGACTTCAGTCCAATTTAGCAGTATTTTCTCAAAGGGGCATGGTTTTTCTAATTCTTACAATTCATTCATGCTTGTATTCATAGGGAGACCATATGAGGGTAATTATCAGCTTTCCCGAACAAGCAGCTACACACCTTCATCTTCTTCAGTTTAGAGGATTTCTTTGGGTATTAGGTGTAATAAGTATTGGGATTTGGTCCACATAAGAAGGTATTGTCCTAATTTTTTATCTGATAAGTTATGGTGGTGGAGGAAATAGTAGTGGTTGTCCATAAATTTGATATTGTGGCAAGGAAAAAAGAAAGGTACTGTCAAGACAACCAAGGTGGAGGATATATTGGTAGAACTGGTGCTCATGATAGTAGAGGTGGCGGTCAAGTTGGTGATAAGGCTCATCTTTATGTTGTTCTAGCTCATCTTATAGAATAAGCTTCTGATGTTGTGATCATAGGTTCTATTTTTGTTTGTGATAATATGGCTTAGTATTGTTTGATCCTAGTTCCACTTTCTCTTATATGTCTATGAATTAACATATGTTGGGACTTAGACCATGAATATCTTGATACTTTTATGTATCTGTCCATACTAGTTGGCATGTCTAAATATTTTGATCAGGTATATTGTGTGTGTCTTGTGAGATTTATAGTGATTAAGA
Organism: Capsicum pubescens; assembly: GCA_030864215.1. NCBI lineage: Eukaryota > Viridiplantae > Streptophyta > Magnoliopsida > Solanales > Solanaceae > Capsicum > Capsicum pubescens. Next base: position 197,734,928 of record CM061547.1, on the reverse strand, counting down.
CCTTGGCATGCCAAGTGATTCTAGACATAAAGAAATTTGATATTATTTTAGAGATGAGTTAGTTTCCCCTATTATTCCACTCTTGATTTTTATACTAAAATTGTTATTAATAATGCCCGAGATGAAGAAGTTAGAGCTGGAGATACTTTTAAGAGCACTCCTCTGAGTATTATGTCTGTTATTCATGCCCAAAAATTAGTAAAGAAAGGGTGTAGGGCATTTTTAGCCTATAATCAGGAAGATAAATCAGTAGTTTATCCCATAGCTTCAGCCCCAATTGTTTGTGAATTCTTAGAAGTGTATCCTAAAGACCTTTTGAGTAAGACTCCATACTAGGAGTTTGACTTTTGTACATATTTAGAGCCCAAAACTTGACCAATCTCTACCCCCACCTTATTGTATGGCACAAGTAGAGCTGAAAGAGTTGAAATTATAGTTACAAGAATTGTTAGAAAAGGGATTTATTTGTCCAAGTGTTTCTCCTTGGGGTGCACCTATGTAATTTATGAAAAGAGAAGGATACTAGCATGAGGATGTATATAGACTATCGCTAGTAGAATAAGGTGACCATTCTCAACAAATATCTTTTATCTAAATAATTGACTTGATTGACCAATTGTAGGGAGCTCAATGTTCTCCAAAATATATTTGAGATCAAGCTATCACCAAATTAAAATTAGGGAGGAGGATATCCCAAACACTATTTCTTGAACTCGATACGGTAACTATAAGTTTATAGTTATGTGGTTTAGCTTAACCAATGCCCCAGCGGCCATTATGAGTTTAATGAATGGGTTTTAAATTCATTTTTGGATTCATTCATTATTGTTTCTGCTGATGACATGTTGGTTTACCTTGACAGTAAAGAAAAACATAAAGCTCATTTGCGTACAGTACTAGGGTTACTTAAGGATAAGAAACTATATGCTAAATATTCTAAGTATGACTTTTGGTTGTCTTCAGTATCCTTTTTAGGGCACATGGTTTTTAAAAAGGGGGTTTTGAAAAAACTATAGAAGGTCAAAGATAAAAATTAGGGTACACCAACAAACGTGCTAGAGATTTGTTGCTTTGTGGAGTTAGCCATTTATTATCATTGATTTTTCAAGGGTTTTTCTTCTACTGCTTCACATATGACCTGCCTTACTTAGAAGAAAGTCTCATTTGTATGGTATTACAAGTATGCAGAAAGTTTTCAAGAACTCAAACCCTTGTAAACCTCAGCCCCAATTCTCACCTAACATATTAAAAGTAAGTATCTCATTATACATCATGATACCTCACGATTGGGTTTAGGTTCTATTTTGATGCAGAGCCAAAATATAATTACTTATTCTTTGAGGCAGCTAAAACCTTATAAGAAAAACTATCCCATATATGACATGGAATTAGAATATTTTGTATTTGATTTGAATATTTGGAGAAAATACCTCTATGGAGTAAACTGTGAAGTTTTCATAGACCACCACAACTTACAACATATGCTTACTCAGAAAGACCTAAATCTGAGACAAAGAAGATGGATAGAGCTAATCAAAGACTATGACATCTCTATTCTATATCACTCAAGTAAGTCCAATATGGTGGTAGGTAGTCTGAGTCAAAAACTCATAGATATGGGAAGCTTATCATGTTTATAAAAGTCCAAGCACCCATTGGCGAGAGAGGTATAATCTTTGGCTAACGATTTTTTGAGATTGTAAGAGACCAGTGAGGGAAGAATATTAGCACATGCAAAAGTAAGGTCCACATTATTTGAGAAAGTAAAAAGTTAGAAGTTTGAATAAAAGAATCTGAGAAACCTCAGAGAAAAAATATTGTATGGTTAGGCTAGAGAAGCCTTCCTACATGATGAAAGGTTTTGAGAATTTGAGGATGTTTGTATCTACCCCGAGTGGGCAATCTAATTTCAACTATTCATGAAGAGTCTCAAAACTCTAAGTACTCTATACATCCTGGTGCCACTAAGATATATACACATTATTGGTGGCGAATAATGAAGCGTGACATGATAGATTTTGTAACCAAGTGTCAAAAATGGCAATAGGTCGAATATAAATATCTGAAGCCTGGTGGTACCTTCCAAAGAATTCCAATTCCATAATCAAAGTGGAAAGGATAACATGGATTTTGTATTTGGTATCCCTAAGACCTTGAGGAAGGGCAACTCTATATAGGTCATTATTGATCGATTTGACTAAGTTGGCTTATTTATTCCTATAAAAATGGATTATAATGCAGCTAAGCTAACCGAAATTTATGTGAAGGCTATTATAAGGATACATAGGGTACTACTTTTAATTATGTCAGACAGAGGTACCTAGTTTACTTTTAATTTTTGAAGGAACTCCAGTCAGAGTTGGGTTGTAATTTAGACTTAAGTATAGCTTTCCATCCATAAAATGATGGTCAGTCAAAGTGAAATACCTAATTGCTTGAGGATATGTTTTGGGATTACGTTATGGGCATGTGGGTTAGTGGTATTAATACTTACCATCATGTGAATTTTCATACAACAATAGCTACCGCTCTAGTATTAATATGGCCTATTTTAATTCCTTACTTGGTAGAAGGTGCAGGTCTCTAATTGTGTGGTTTAATGCATCTAAAGTAAGGCCTTGGGAACTTACATGGTCAAAGATTCTATGGAAAAAGTGAGTTTTATATTGAAATAACTCATAGGGGCTCACAACTGATAGAAAGATTATGCAGACAACAAGGTGAGAGATGTGAAGTTTGAAAAGAAGCAGAGAGTACTCTTAAAAAGTTCACCCATAAAGTGTGTAATTTGGTTTGGATAGAAGTGCATATTGAGTCTTAGGTATAGTGGACCCTTTCGAGTTTTGAAGAGAGTGGGTTCAGTATTGTACAAGTTGGACTTGCCTTCTAATATGTCTGGAGTTCACTTAGAATTCCATATTTTTATGTTAGGGATGTATCACGAGGATGGTGACTACATCACGCGTTGGAATCTTCAGTTGTTTGATAAAGAGTTATCTTATGAATAGGAACAAATTTCCATATTGAGAGGAGATATGAGAAAGTCGAGGAATAGGATCATTCTGTGTGTAAAGGTTTAATGGAGAAACCATAATATTGAGAAGGTAACTTGGGAGATAGAGGCAGACATGTGCAAGAGATATCTGCACTTATTCATTGACCCATGTATTATTTCATTCCCTTGCTTAGATATGTTATATTGGGATAAAATTCATTCAGGGATTAATGAGTGTTAAACTGGTATCTAATGTAATGAACCAAATCACTGTTATGCTGAATTAGGAGGTAAAATTTGGACCTAGTCATTCCCTAAGAAATTTTTAAGAAATTCAAGGCTTGTCTAGGGTTGGTCAATTTTTGAGGGTGTACAAGTATAAGAAAATTTAGCACTAATGCAAGTGTTTATGGTTATGTTTGATTTAATCTTTAGATAGATACCGATTGTAGTAACTTCCATCACTTAAAATGGAGTTATATAACTCTGGTTATATATTTTATTAAGAAAGAGTTGGTTTGCGATGTCATATTTTGAGGAATATGTTGTGAAATAGAAAAATTAGAGAGAGGTCCTAAACTTTTCTCTGGACCACTATACTGGAAAACAAAATTGTTGCAGTAGAAAAGGGTACCGTTGTAGCAGTAACCTTGATGGTGTCACAAATTGTTGCAACTATAACACGCAATATTTGGATAGTTTTAAACCCAAAAAAAAAATTCCATTCCCTATTTTCTATAAAATTTGAGAGAGCTTAAGGGAATGCGACTTTCTACAAAATTTAAAGGTTTTATCTTTGAAGGTAAGTTTATTATATAATAAACTTGAATTACTTCTTAAAATCTCTAAAAAATCATTAGAAATTTGTTCATCGTAGAATTTGGGTTTTAATCCTAATTTGTGAAATTGATGTAAAATCATGGGAATGAGTATAAAATTAGTAGACTATGAGCCTAGGGTGTTAGAAAATACTAATGGAAGTATAATCGTTTGTTCAAGATAAATGAAGTAGGTTTCATGAGATTTAAAGAGAGGAAAATCCTAAGATGATAAATTAAGGAAGATTTATGGTTAAAAGCTGTTAATTATATCTCTAGTTGTTAAAAAGGATGAATTAATTAAAGTGAGTGTGTCAACTTGTAGTTATAGATCAAGAACAAGTTGAAAGGGAAAGAAAAGTAAAGCTTGTGGCATAGAGGTAATTTTTAGCAAGGAATCAAGGTATGTCACGGTTTATTGTAGCAATTAGTCTTACTTGACTATGTTTTTATGCGTGAATTAAGTATTTATGATAGATTTTGAGCACTACTTATGATTATTGAATGCATTGCGTATTCATACATATTGATGTTGTTGGGATGATGATGATAAACAACTCATGATGTTCATGAGATTGTGGATGATGTTATAGGAATCATGATATTCATGATAATGATAATGATGTTGATAAGAATGATAAGAAAAAGGGATGATACATATATCTTGAATTCATACATTCATTCATATGCATTGAATATTGGTTATAATCTTGTGTTATGATATAACTTGTTGTTGAAAATGGTTAAGTGTAAACATGTGTAATGCAAGCATGTTATGCTTTATATGTAAAGTGTTATAATTGTGTTGGGGTATCTAATTAAGGGTTTTGTTATGATCGTTGTTGCTCATATTTGATTCGTTAATCTGTATATTTTTTAGTTTAGTTGGCCTATGATGCCTATTAGTAGATGTTGATGTACTAATGCTACATGTGCTTTTCTTTTGGCTTAGTGTAAAGAGTGTTCTAGCATCTAAGACTAGACCTCAACTTTAGCCAACAATCTAGATTTTGAATTAAGTGTGAGTGTCACGACCCAATCTAGAAGTGAGTGGCAACCACCCCATTCTCCGGTGGGAGAACCAATTACCCTGAAAACATTAACCAACACTTAAAGAAAATAAAGGGACTATCCAAAAAAAGGGATTATCCCATTAATAATTCGAAAGGATATTAAAGTCTAAAACAAAATGAAAAAGAAATGTAGAATATTGTACATAGTTAACACCCATCCCAAGTATCCAAAAGTCAATGTACCAAAATACTAAAGATTGTCAAGAGGGGGATTGTCACGACCCAAAACTAAGCGTAATAATGGCAGTTGTCGCAGGAAGCCTTGACAAGTAAGCCAATCACCCAATATGATATGACATAAGAAAAATAACACCAAAACCAAAGGTAAGGATTCTAGAATGAAGTTGAACCAATCATATATAGTAATAGCAGAAAAATACATATCAATGATGCCATACATTAGCCCAAACTTTACTGTTATGGTGTAAGAATGAGGCCATACATCAGCCCAAACTTTGGTATCACGGTGAAAGAACGAACTAAGTACATCTCGAAGTGAAAATATACAACTGATAGTCCAAAAAGGAACATAATATGTCTCAAAATCCAAAACAAGACTTAGACTAGATAAGAAAAGGTAGGAGATCGACTCTGGAAGCATAGACCGACCGCTACCTCAAAAATATTCCAGGCACCATAGGAAATCAGCTACCATGTGATGCACTCATAGCTAGATCTACACCAAAATAACATAGTAGAAATCAGCATGGTCCCTATGTACTAAGTAGGTATCATAGGCTAATCGAGCAAAGTAGAAAATATTGTTTAGAAAATACACACTATAGGCACATCACCTACAATCAGAAAATGACTCAAATGGTAGCCCACACAGTCCCCACTAATAGTTTTAAAATATACACATATACCAAATTACAAGTATGAGAAAGAAGCACAAATAGATAGACATCAAATCTAGCATGAAAATACAACACAGAATGTGCACAATGTATGTAATGCATTAAAGATGATGATGATGATGATGATGATGATGTGATATGTCTTAGGTTGTCGCACAACCTCCATATACACCTACAGAGCTCAACTCTCGAGGTAGGACCCATGCAGGATTCGCAACCCATAGACAATCAAATAACTAGTACCAATATTAATTCAATATCTATAACTCCTCTCTGGAATGTGTTCTTCGGCAGAGGGTTTTAAAAGATGTCACATTTTTTTCCAGAAAAACCTATATTTCCACAGTGGTACCAATGCCTCATTAATGTATAGGATATGAGGATGTAATGCTCATAATTAACAAGCATGAGAATTTCAAAATCAAACCAGTATACCATGTAAATGAGCAAACAATCCACTCAATAAGCCAACCATCCATGATTCAATATAATTCATATACCAGTAGAGTAAGATATATAATAATATGTCATTGATACCACATAAATTCCAAATTTGACAATTTTCACCAAGAAGAAAACAACTAAATATATAAATACCAAGCCAACATCATCATATAAGATCCCACACGGTCACATAAAGCAAATAATGTCTCAAAATCACCAAATAACAACAACATAGGCCCCCACACGAGCACAATATAGTAATAAAGCTATTTCCATGACTAGTACCCATACCCATAACATGCTTCTATATCAGTATTAATTATGCAGCCCAGTTTGAAGAAAGTTAAGTCGTAACATACCTTGAATGAAGAAAATCATGTCCTAAAGCATTCAACATGGAGCCTTACCCTCACCAATGGACTCAAAATCAACTAGAACATACAAATATAGAATCTATGTGTCAAAACAAAGCCACCAATTGCCTATTTTTGAGTCAGGGTCAAAATGAACCCCCGAAATAGATTTTTTAAAAAGAAGGGCAGAATCAAAATTTCAGTTCATAAATACATTGCCCATGATTAAAGGAGCCTCAGAAGAAAACCCAAGTAAAAATGGGTTGAAATTAGGGTTTAGATCGAAGAAATACTAATTTGGGCCTTCTTGGCTAAAATCCAAAAATTCCACTGTTGAAATCAAGTTTTAACAAGCGTTAGATGACAGAAAATGAAGAAAAATGATTTAAAGAGTATTTGAAGCTTACCTAAGCTTGAGAATGGAAGAAATTTCCCAAAAACTCTAAAACCCGAAGATCTAGGTACCAAAAATGGTGGAGAAATCAAAAGATGAATATATATATATATGGGTACCAGGTGCCGATAGAGCGGGCCCTGGGCTAATTTAGCGGTAAACTCTAAAGTTCATAGGTGACTGCTAAAGTAGTATCCTCGCTTAGGTGGCAGGCCACTAAAGCGGTAATACCAAGCTGGCAGGGTCTCTAAAGTTAAAGCGTCCTCCACTAAAGTTCCCAATGGGCCGCTTTAGCTGTCACAGCAGCTTTTATTGCACTAGCTGGAGACTTTGAAAAATTCCAAGTCTTTGCAAACCCTCGAGATTCATTTGAAACCCCAAGAACTCAAATGAACTGCGCTACTAACAGAGACATCAAATTTCAAAAAAAAATCTTTATTTTTAAAAAATTAACCCCAAGACCTAATTTTACAAATTTCCAAACTAAGGGTCAAAATAAGATACCAAAGCCATAAAATCACACAAACCAAAACTTAACATTTCGAATCTACTGATGTGGCCCATTTTCCATCTGACGCACAGAATGATAAATGTTGATCTAAGTCAACTATAAAGCCTTTTTACCTTTAAAAACCATAAACTAGCACAAAACACACCAATATGCATTGGAAACCTTGCCAATCATACACATGCCCCAGAAACATCACAAAGCTACCATGGAGAGGGGTAAAATGGTCGAATCAAATCGAAATGAATAATTCACAAAAAAATCAAGTTATTACATCACCATCACTAAGAATCTAGTTCGTCCTCAAACTATAAGTAAAGGAAATACCTAAATTAGAAAATCGGGGGTAACTACCATGTATATCAAAATTGACCTCTAAAGTATCCTTATCTACAAATTGATGCCTCCCCTAGACCTTAACCACTGAAATATCTCTAAGATGCAATCGGCTAAAATCCCTGGGTAGAATGGTGATAGGATCCTTAATAAAAGATAACCTCTCATCTAACAGCACCTAATCCCAATGAATGACGTGTAACTTATCCAAAATATAATGTTGAAGCACAGAAACCTGAAATGTTGGATGAACAGCTGACAAATATGGGGGCAATGCAAACTTGTAAGCCACATCCTCAATAGTTCGAAGAATCTCAAATGGTCTAATATACTTGGGCTAAGCTTTCCCCTCTTCCCAAACCTCATTACGACCTTTATAGGCAACACACATAGGAAGACTCGATCACCAACGGTAAATCTCATGGCATAAAGTCTACGATCCTATTAGCACTTCTACCTACTCTAACCCACTCAAAGTCTATCATGAATGACCCAAACTCTATCCAAAGACTCATGAAGCAAGTTCAAACCTCGAGGTCTAATCTTAGAAACCTCAAAAACCAACTGGAAAGTGACAACGCCTACCATATAAAGCCTCAAATGGAGCCATCTAATATTGTAATAATAGTTATTAATATACGCAAACTCTGCATAGCTAGATGTTGCCCCACTAAGATCCAAAGTCCATAACATAAGCGCAAAGCGTATCCACCACTATCTAAAAAGTCCAATCCTAGTGACCATTAGTCTGGGGTGAAAAGTAGTGCTAATATCAACCCGAGTACCCAACCCCTCCTGAAAAATCTTTCAAATGTTAGATATGAACACTGAACCTCTATTTGATATGATAGACACTGGTACACCATAAAGACAAACTATCTCACAGATATAGATATGAACCAACTACTCAGCACTAAAATAAATCTAAATAGGAACAAAATGAACCAATTTGGTCAATTGATCCTTGATGACCACTATCAGAACCACAAAAAGTACAATTCAACCCCGTCACAAAGTCCATAGTGATTCATTCTCATTTTTACTTAGGAATGGGTAACCTCTAAAGAAAACCACCATGCCTCAAATGCTCGGCATTCACCTACTGGTAAAATAAGCAATGAGCTACAAAATCTGTTGCATCCTTCCTCAAACCACCCCACTAGTAGTATTATCTAAAATTATGATACATCTTAGTCACTCCCGAATGAATGGAACACCAAGAACAATAAGCCTCTTCAATTATCAACCTCAACCTATCACTCTCTCTCAGCATACATACTCGACCTTTAATCCTAAAAACACCATCTGGATTAAGAGAGGATTTCTTTGCCTCACCACTCAACACCTTATCCTGAATCACTCTCAACCCAACATCATCAATCTAATGAACCCAAATCTACTCTATCAAGGAAGTCCTAGCCTTCACAAATTCCAAAACATGCCCAGGTGTTGAAATATAAAGACTATCCATATAGTTAGCCAAAGGATGAACCTCCAAGGACAATGGCCACTCTTGGGCCATAAGATGTGCCAAGCTACCGATACTAGTCGACTTCCAACTTAAGGCATCCGTAACCACATTAGCCTTGCCTGGATGATAGAGAATAGTAAGGTCATAGTCCTTAAGAAACTCAAGACATTAACATTGCCTCATATTAAGATCTCACTAGGTAAAGAAATACCGAAGGCTACAATGATCTAAGAAGATCTCACAACAAACTCCATACAAGTAGTGCCTCCACAACTTCAAATCAAAAACAATAGTGCACAACTCCAAATGATGGGTAGGGTAATTCTTCTCATGGGGCTTTAACTAATGAAAAGCATATGCAATCACCTTATGCTCTTGCATCAGTACAACACCTAACCCAACACCTGAAGCATCACAAAGATGGCAAAACCCATGCCACCTTAGGCAAAGTCAAGATAGGAGTTAATGTCAACAAATCCTTGAGCTTTTGTAAACTTGCATCATAAGCCCTAGAACATTAAAAGGAATCTTTTGTTAAGTAAACTTGGTCAATGGAACCGTAATAGATATAAAACCCACAAAAAAAACACTGATAGTAACCTACCAAACTAATAAAACTCTAAATCTTTGTAGGAGAAGTAGGCCTACCCTAATCACGATTCATTGCAATCTTGTCCGGATCGACCATAATACCATCCTTGGTGACCACATGACCTAAGAAAGAAATAGACTCCAACTAAAACTCACACTGGGAAAATTTAGCATACAACTTTGCATCAATCAATCCCTGAAGTACAATCTGAAAATTCTCCTCATGATCTGCCTCACTCTAGGAATATACCAAGATATTATCTATAAATACAATGACAAAAGAGTTGATATATGATCAAAATACCTAGTTCATTAACTCCATGAATACGTATAGGGCACTGGTCAACCCGAAGGACATGACTAAGAACTCATAATGACCATATCAAGTCTAAAAAGTTATTTTCAGAATATCTAAATCTTTAATCCCCAATAGTTGATATATGAACCTTAAATCAATCTTTGAAAGCATCAAGCACCTGAAGTTGATCAAAAAAATCCTTAATATGAGGAAGTGGATATTTATTCTTAACCGTCACCTTATTTAGCTGTCAATAATCAATACATATATGTATAGAACCATCTTTTTTCTTCACAAATAAGACAGATGCATCCCAAGGTGATAAACTAGGTCGGATAAATCCTTTATCCAAAAACTTTTGTAATTGATCCTTTAATCTCTTCAACTCTGTTGGGTCCATACTAAAAAGAAATAGATATGAGCTTCGTTCCCAGCTCAACATCAGCAGTGAAGTCAATATCACGATCCAGAGGCATACTAGGCAAGTCTGTAAAGAAAACATCCATGAACTCGTGGATAATATAAAAAGAATCCAAAGGAGGCAGGGAATATATACTAGTATCACGAATATGGGCTAGATAAGACAAACACCTCTTTTCTATCAAATAATAAGCCTGAAGAAAAGATATAACTCTCTTGGGACCCAAATGAGGCACACCCTTCCAAGCTATCCTTGGTACTCCTGACAGAGCTAAAGTCATAGTCTTAGTATAATAGTCTAGGATTGCATAATAAGAAGCTAACCAATCCATACATAATATGACATTAAAACCTACCATGTCTTGAACAGTTAGATCTACCCAAGTCTCGCGGCCCGTAAAAGTCACAACACAAGATCAGTGCACCTAATCCACCACTAAAGAGTCTCTTGTAAGGGTAGATACACTGATAGGCATGACAAGAGCCTCACTAGTAGGATCAAAACCCAAAGAAAAACATGTAGACACATAGGAGAGATCTGACCCAAAATCAAATAATATAGATGAAAACCTAAAACAAACAAGGATGATTCCTTTGATAACAGTATTAGAAACCTCCACCTCTAGTCTGGCGGGTATAGCATAAAACTATTTATGTTTATACCTGACTGAGTAGCCCTGCGACCACCACCACAAAAACCACTACATCCGCCTTGTACACCTTTAGTAGAGCCTCTACATCTTACTACCAATATAGGAGTAGGCCTGAAAACACTGCGGGGACAATCCTTGGACAAATGTCCAACCTTATCACACACAAAGCAAACGTTGCAGCCCAACTCAATAGGGGGAGTTACGGCTGAGTAAGAACGACCACACGAAGTTGCTGAACCAGAAGACCCACTACCGAAAACCTTAAAAGTTGTCTTCACAGGTTTTTCATGATACCTATGAAAGCCTCTAGAATCACTACCTCAAGGAGTATGACTACTGAACCCACCCTAATAATGCACCCTCTTGGAACCTACCTAAGATGCTCGAAGAATAGACTCTGTCACCTTTGCATGATCCACTATACACTAAAATGATGCCCCTGACACTACCATCTAGGCAGTAGCTAGCTGAAGTGAAATATTCAACCCCTTCACAAATATCCAAATTTTCTCAAACTTAATGGCAATACTGGCATAAGAATATCTAGACAAGGCATGGAAATATGCCTTTTACTCTACAATAATCATGGATCCATTCTCCATGTGATTAAACTCATCTCTCATCTGATCCCTTAGATTGAAAGGAACAAACCTATTCAAAAAAATCTCAGAAAATTGATCCCAAGTCATCTTTAGGTAACCCAGAGGTATACAACTAACAAGTGACCTCAACCAATGCCTGGTTTTATCTCTAATCTAGTAAGTAATGTAAGCAATCCTAGCGACTCAAGCAATCTAAGATTATACAACTTTTTATGACAATACATCAAGGACTCATAGCAATCCTTTCCCATCACACCACTAAACCTGGGTTGACCCTAATAATTAGATTTTCCAAACCTCTTCTGATCCTCAAAAGACATAACTATATTATTCATAATAGGAGATACAGTGAATCTAGCAAGCTAAGATCCCACTGAAGGAGGAAACATAGATAAAGGTTGAACCCCTGATCTCAGAATACCATACTCGCATACCAGCATAAAAGGAGGAACAACACTTAGAGTCTGTGGAGTACCATACACAGATATTGGTACCACTAGAGGATCCACACTCAAAATTAAAGGAACACCATAGGCAGACTCTGGTACAGATGGGGATACAATTCTCAGAGCTGGATAACACAGGTATACTTAAAGGAATAACCTCCAAATAAGATAGTAAGTGAATCAATTGTCCCTCTAAAATTGGGTAGAAGAGATCTGTGGAACCTGAGTAGGCCTAAAGTATCAATCTTGCTCAGCCTAAGGCTCACGGAAGATCCCTCTAGTACTACCTCTATATGAGGCAAATTCTCGTGCTTATCCTCTATGTTGATCCTGTCCACGACCCACAAATTGCCTCATAGAGTAGGCTCTCTTCTTAGATAATGGCTTCGCATATCTAGCCTCACAGGATCTAGTCCTCACCATCTACAAAAAAAAAATGGAACACAATTTAGAATACAGGGTATGGAAAAATTTAGATTATATGGAATAAAATAAGGGAAGTTTTATAAAGATATCTTATAGCCTCGTAAAGATTGATATGGGGGTATACATAATGATCTATGATAATCTACTAGACATCATGTTCTTACACTAATGATATCAATAAACCTGTCTACTTTGATACAAATTTGTGATGACCCAAAACAAAGGGTCATGATTGCACTTATTATGGCAAGCCTTGACAAGTAATGCAATCACCCAAACTGTTCTGAAATGAGAAAAACAATACCAAAACCTAAGGTAAGGCTTCTAAAATTAATCCAAACCACTCATATACAGTAATAGCAGAAAAATACATAATAATGATGCCATAAATTACCCTAAAATTTAGTGTCACAGTGTAAGACCAACTAAGTACATCTTAAAGTCAAAATATATAACTGATAGTCCAAAAAAGAATATAATTTATCTCTAAATATGAAACAAGACATAAACTAGATAAGAATAAGTACGAGGTCATCTCTGGAAACATAGATTGACCTCTACCTCAAGATACTCTAAGCACCACTTGAGATCAGCGACCGTGAGGTGTAATCATACCAGAATAGGAACTAAAAGGGCACAGTAGGAATGAGTACAGTATACTATACTTAATATGTATCATAGGCCAATTGAGTAAAGTAGAAACTAAAGTATATAAAATACACACTATGAGCACGTCACCTGTAAATAGAAATATCCCAAATGGTATCCCACACCATCTTCATAAATAGTTTTAAAATATAAACTTATACCAAAATACAAGTATGGGGAAGAAGTAAAAATAGATAGACATCAAATCAAGTAAGAAAATACAGAACAAAATATGTACAATGTATGTAATACAATAAAGATGATAATGATGTGACATGTTCGGGTTGTCGCATAACCTCTGTATATACCTATCGAGATCAGCTCCTTAGGTAGGACCCATAGGGGTTTGCAACCCATATACAATCCAATAACCAATACCAATACCAATCCAATATCTATAACTCCTCTCCGACACATGTTCTTTGGCAGGGGATTTTTAAAGCTATAGTTTTTCTATTAGAAAAAAACAATATTTCCACAGTGGGTACCAATGCCTCATGAATGTATATGATATGAGGATATAATGCTCACAAGAAACCAGCATGACAATTTTAAAATCTAACAATAATACTAAGTACATTAGCCAAAAATCCAATCAAAAAGCTAGCCATCCAAGATCCAATATAACCCATTTACCAATAGAGTAAGATATATAATATTATGCTATAAATACCATATAAATCCCAACTTAGACAATTTCCACCAAGCAAAAACAACCAAACATATAAATACCAAGCCAACATCATCATATAAGACCCCACATGATCACACATAGCAAATAATATCTCAAAACCACCAAATAACAACAACATAAGCCCCTATACGGGCACAAAATAGTAATAAAGCCATTTCCATGATTAGTACCCATACCCATAACATGATTTTATATCAGTATTAACTACACATCCCAATTTGATGAATGTTAAGAGATAACCTATCTTAAATGAAGAAAACTCGGTCCAAAAGCTTCCAATATGGAGCCTTTTCCTCACAAACGGATTTGAAATCAACAAAAACATAAAAATATAGAATTTATGCATCAAATGAAAACCAATGATACTCATATTACCTATTTCTAAGTTAGGGTCCATTTATTTCTTAATTAGGGTCAAAATGAACCCCAAAATGGGTTTTTAAATAAAAAGGTAAAACTGGAGTTTTAGTTCATAAATGCATTTCACATGATTAAACAAATCCATAGAAGAAACCCCAAGTGAAAATGGGTTGAAATTGGGATTTAAATTGAAGAAATACTAATTTGGGCCTTCCTGGCAAAAATCCCCAAATTCAACTTTTGAAATTGAGTTTTAACAAGATTTAGATGATAAGAAATGAAGAAAAATGATTGCAATGGGGATTTTGAGCTTACCTAAGCTTGAAAATAGAAGAAATCGCCCAAAAACTCAAAAACTCAAAGCTTCAAGTACCAAAAATGGTGGAAGATTGAGAAAATAATATATATATAGGTACTAAGTGACACTATAGTGGGCCTTTGGCTACTACATCGGTCATCACTAAAGCACCTAGGTGATCGCTAAAGTAGTACCCCCCACTTAGGTGGTAGGCTGCTAAGCAGGAAACCCGATGCTAAAGTGCCTTACACTTTAGGAGCACACGCTGAGCTGGCAAAGTCGCTATAGTGCCACATGGCCGCTAAAGAGCCCTCTACTAAAGCGCCCAAAGGGACACTGTAGCAGTTACACCAGCTTTTACTTGGAAATATTCAAAGTCTTCGCGGACCCCTCGAGATTCATTCAAAATCTAAGAATGCAAGCGAACTATGCTACCCTACCAAATTCAATGCTTCGGACTCAATAGCGACATCAAATTTTTGAAAAAAAATCATTTTTACAAAATTGACCCCCAAGACCTGATTTCACAACTTTCCAAATAAAGGGTCGAAATAAGATACCAAAGCCGTAAAATCACACCAACCATGTTACCAATCTAAAATTGATGTCCAAATCTACTTGTGTAAAAGCCTAATGCATTTTGATGCATTTTGTGTGATCATTAAACTCACACAAAATGTATCAAAATACATTAGGAACCATGCCAATCATCCCCACGCACTAGAAACATCACAAAGCAACCACAGAGAGAGGTAAAATGGTCAAATCACATGGAAATGAATGATTCACGAAAAAATTAATTCATTATGGGATGCAACCCCAAAACTAACAAAAATTGCATAAGTCCAAAATAAGGGACCATAATATCAAGAAGGATTCATACTCGCCTAGAAGATGTTGCTTACTCTTGAATCCAAATCACGTGCTAGAATCTTAACTGGGGTATTGCAGGAGTCATCTGAATATATATGTTGCACAGAACAAAAGTAAGAGTAAGTTTATTATCAGTACACATTAAAAAATAGTGTACTGGTTAGGTCATTTGGCTAACCCAAGATGAGATATATGAACACTTAACCATAACTCAGTACAAAAAATTAGTACATGCTTATCTCTACTATACCTTAATACAATAAGTAGCACTCAGAATAATTTTAGTAACCTTAGAACAACTCAAAAAATGTCAAAAAGATATGACAGTCAACTCAAGTCAAACCACCAAAATACAATGATATATATATATACAATTCTTTATTCTCTTAGGAAATCATCAAACTAACATGTACCTTATACATACATGACAAAGGTCTTATGATCGCCCACTAGTTTTGGCTTGTAGAGGACAAGTTTCATCCATGTACTAAATCCCAGACACAAGTGTATTCCAACCTTATTTCACTAATATCTCGTGATAATGTCCAAATATTGAAACATTTAATAATCAACAGTAGAATATAAGGAAAATCACATAACTCGATGATAACAACCAACACTTGTAATATCCACAAGTTTTACATGTAATTTTAATGAAATATGATTACACTTAAAAAGCATGCATCAATAAGCAATACTAGAAAACAACTAAAACACATATAACACAAATTGAATTAAACTATGGAACCATCACCTACCTTAATTCAAGCTGGTATAACTCAACTTTGCTTAAATCATGCCTTTTCGTGCAATTTCCACTTGATTTAGATCTACAAATACATACAAAACACATATTCAATACAATGAACTACAACAAGGGGATTATAACACATTCCCAACTCCTAAATCCAAGTTCATGATCATTCCCTCCCTATTCTAAGGCTTTCTACCATAATTCACTTAAAACTACCAAATTCATAGATAAGTAAGTGAATTAACAACATTCAAGGGTAATTTAATGATCATTAACTAAAACCCAATGATTGTATACCTAATTTACATGATTTCACCAAAAATCCACTTATGATAAGCCTTAACCTTCCCCAAAATACTTAAACTATCAATTATAGGGGTAGATTATCAATTTACTATTTAACGGGGATGAATTGCTTACCATATTGTAAAACTCCTTATTAATCTTAAATCAATTCAGCTCACAATTGTATGTTAAGGTGTCCAAGCATTGGAATTTTCACTAAGTATTGAGGACTTAGTCATTTTCAAGGCCCCTAAACTTTGATGATTTTATTTTTATCCTTTACAACCTCGAGACATTGATTTTTGAGTTGATTCATGAATGAGGTTATTCAAAGTACGTCTCGAGTGAGTTTTGGGATTTTTGGATGAGGTTTGGGACATGTTTGGATGACCAAAATAGTGCAGCAATTCTTTTGGGCCATGATACGTTACTCTCTCCCATAATGAGGAGCTCTGTGATGCATTTCCCTCTCTAGTAAAGTAAGCTCTATGGCGTGTTGCTCTCTCCAGTGGAGTAAGCTCGATGGTGCATGGATCTATCCCGCATAGTTCTTTTGATTAAGTTCCTAAGGGGAATTTGAGTCATTTTCCTCACCCTATTTTATCCATAACATGAATTGGGACTTCTAAAAGGGCATTATTTTCCTATTTTACCCAAATTGCTCTCAAGAAACCCTCTTTCTTCCTCAAGAAAAATTCAAGCTTCATTCTCAAGAAATCAAGAGGTTCAAGCTTTCAATCCAAGAAATCTTCAAAAATTCAGTTGTTAAGGTATGTGAGATGTTCATCCATGGGTATCTTTCACCCATGGAGCCCAAAAACCCTCCTTTGGTTTAATTCATGAGTTTATACATGTTCAAGGAGAAACAAATCCATTAATCCTTTGTCAATTCAATTACAAGTTATGTTTTCAAGTGTTTCCAAGTGGAATGAGTCATATCATGCTTTGAGTGTTGCAATTTCCATGTCGTGTTCAAGTGAATTTCTTGTTAAACCCCTAATTTATGAATTTAACCATGTATCACATTGTTTTCCTTATGTTTAAGACATTCCCATGTTCTTGTTCATGATTTTCACATGTTTAATGAAATGTCCATGCTTTTGGGTTTAAACCATAATCCCATACTATAGTTTTTAAGATTTATTATCATAATTTATGGTCATTTAGTGCTGGCAGGTTATGAACACCGGATACCTATGTGTTTTACATTATTTCCATTTTTCAAGTAATAATTCAGTTAGACCATGGTTTTAATATCTTATTCAGAACACCATGATTATATTGAGCATTTTCAATTTATATGTCATAATTACCTTACAATCCATATGCTCTATTATTTTTAGAATACCATGACCTGAGCTTATTAGTTATCAGTTATCAGTGTTGTAATACCCCAAAGATTTCGAGCTAATTTCGTCCCAAGAAGGCCTAGTATTAGCTTCTAAAGTGAGTGATAATTATTCCATGAGGAATTTTTAAGATTTTCACTTTCTGTCATGTGGAAAATCTAATAAGCTTTCCATTAATATATGATTCGCTTAAATTCGATAACCGGGTAAGAAGTTATGACTATTTTAAGTTCCCATCGTAAAACAGGGCCATATTAGTCAGTGGCGCGCCGCGCCACAAGAGGAAATGGAATTTGGTAATTTCTAGTAGGTGTCCTCAATTATGGCGTATCGCGCCAACACTTAAATTCAGAATTGTCCTTTTTCCAGTGTCTCAGCGCGATTTCCCCCACATCGCGCCAAAGTTCCAGGTCACCAAGGAAGGGGCAACGTGATGGCTCCGTATTGCGCAATCCCTCAATTTTCTAATTGTCGAATTCCAGTGAAACAGTATGATAGCACCACGTAGCGCCAAGGGTTCAATTCGAGAAATTTTTACTGAAATTACAAGATGCATCCAGGGTTAAAAGTGTTAATTTCCCACCCCTATTTAAGCCCTTTAACATGTGATTCAGCCACTTTTCTCCTAAAACACACTCTCTTCTCTCAAGTTTCTCTAAATAACAAGCCCTAGGGTTTTTATAGAAGGTTCAATTCCAAGGTAATTCATCATCAAATTTTAAGAATCTCTCCATCAATCTTCACAAAATCATGAACTAAGGTATGCGTAGTATTTATCCACGGATCCCTTTCATTCGTGGAGTCCAAGAATCATGTTTTAAATAACCTATTTTGAATTTTTTTTATGATTTGATCATGTTCATGTTGATAGTTGTTATTTATGTTGCAAGATGGTGTCTCAATGACTTTTCATGAAGCATGTGAGTTTGTTGATTGAAAACCTATGAGTTTGGGTAGTTTTAGATTCTTGAATTAATGATTTCACCTATGCTATAAAGTGTGCATGTAAGGTGTTTGATAAAATTCCTATAATGATAGAATCGCGTTCCTTATGACTCTATAGTATCTAAATGACAAGTCCATGCTAACCCTTATGATGCAACACAATTTCCATACTCTTGTTGTGTATTGACTTTTATGTTATGCAACATTCATGATATTGAAATCATGAAAGTATGTACATGTTATATGCATTCCCTTCCATGATAAAGACTATGATAACCATGTAAAGCATGAAATCCCTTATTTATGGCATTATGAATTATGAACTCTATTCCTATGATCAAGAAGTATTATAGATTGTTGGTGTAGGTCATGTATTCAGGAATGTCATGCCTTGTCAGTTTCCTTCTATCGAGTCCTAGGGGTACTTGTACCCAAAATATTATTTGTGTACCTAGAGCCATGTCATAATTCCATGATACTCTCAGTCAAGCCATGATCCTTTGACTTCAGACAGTCTTATGACTCAGGAAATATCCATGATCTCATAAACTCAGTCAGTTGTCAGATATCAATAATATTCCATCAGTCATCGGAATTCAGTAACTCAGTTCATGTTCAGTTTCGTAAATCATGTTCAGTATCCATTCAGATGGGAGTAGAATTTAGCACCGAGTGAACCTAAAGATGGAGACACACACTATCAGAAGAGGGTGTGATCCTTAGCAGTCATCCTTGCATTCTAGAACTATGTAGCCAGCATAGGTTGAGACATCAACACTATCGATGAGGGTTGATGAGGTGGATAAGCACTGTCAGATAAGGGCCCCATCATTCTCATAAAGGGACACTATCATATGAAGGTCGCCCATAGCTTTTCCTTACCAGTGGTGTGGTATTGACACCCTTCTAATTGGGGTTATAGATTGGACCCCATCTCATCCATAATAGCGTATCAGGGGTATTTCAGTTAAATACTACCTCCAACAGTTTTAGTATCAGTCTTAATAAAAGAACTCAGATAGTTTTTCAGATTTTAGGACTGTCAGTTATAGTTAACTCAGTCACAGTACGGAACTCAGATAGTTACATCAGATTTAGGACTGTCATGGGGGTGCAAAAGGTGACAGACATCATGGGGGTGACTACTGTTGAGAGTGCTGAGCTACATGCATATTAGTTGCAGTATGTAGCTCATACTTGGTTCAAACAGTGGAAATCAGAAAGGTCAGATGATGCAGGTCCTATAGAGTGGGAGGAGTTTGTCACTGCATTCTTAGACAGATTCTTTCCCCAAGAGCTTAGAAAAGTTAAGGTGATAGAGTTCATCAACCTCAGGTGGGGAAATATGATGGTGAAAGAGTATTCTATAAAGTTTACTCAATTAGCCAGATATGCCCCTCATATGGTTCAGACGGTAGAGACAAGATGAGTAAGTTTGCTTCAGGGGTAAATGATAGTGTGGTTAATGAGTACAAATCCACCATTCTAAATATTGACATGACTTTAGCCAGACTTATGACCCTTACTCAGCAGATAGAGGAGCAGAAGATTAAGCAGAGGGAAAAGCAAAATAAGAAAGCTAGGACAGATAGCTTCAATTTTAGTCAGCCTAAATCAGAAGGAGAAAATCGTTCTCAGTTTTATCCTAAGTCATCGGTTCCATCTCCTACTTTAGATAATGCTTTATCTCCTAAGTTCAGAGATAGAGTGCCAGGCTCTAAGTCTCAGGCCAGTGTCAGCAATGCCCGAACTAATCCCCTTTGTCAGACTTGTGGTAAGAACCATAAGGGTGCTTGCAGAGCTGATAGCAATGGTTGTTTCGGTTTTGTCAAGCCAAGCCACAGAGTTAGAGACTTCCCTCAGTCAGGTTACTAGAGTCATCTCCATACTTCAGCCCAGTCTGGTCTCTCGAATCAGTCGGGTGCCACCATCAGTGCTACTAGAAGGTAACGCCCAAATAGACTATATGCTCTTCAGGCCCGATAAGATCAGGAAAATTCTCCTTATATAGTTACTGGTACATTACAGATCTTTCATGTGAATGTTTACGCTTTTCTAGATCCAGGATCTTCCTTGTCTTTTGTGACTCCCTATTTAGCAGTTGATTTCGGAATCAGTCCTGAAATTCTAGCAAAGCTTTTCTCAGTCTTTACCCAAGTGGAAAAAACCATCATAGCCCGGCGGGTATACAGGAATTTCCCGATTATGATATTTCAGAAAGTCACTTTAGCAGACTTAGTTGAATTAGAGATGACTGATTTTGATGTCATTTTCGGCATGGATTGGCTTCATTCCTGCTATGCCACAGTTGACTGTAGAAACAGAATAGTCCAGTTTTAGTTTCCAAATGAACTCATCCTTGAGTGGAAGGTCAGTGTATCCGCTTTCAAGGGTCAGCTTGTTTCCTACCTTCGGGCAAGGAAAATGATATCTAAAAGATGTTTCTATCATTTTGTTTGAGTTAAGGACACTAGTTCCGAAACTCCCAGTCTTGAATCAGTCCCAGTAGAGAATGAATATTTAGATGTCTTTCCCAAAGATCTTCCAGGAATTTCTCCCGAAAGGGAAATAGACTTTGGCATTAATATTCTTCCAGATACTCAGCCTATCTCTATTTTGCCATATAGAATGTCACCAGCAGAACTCACAGAATTGAAAGAACAGTTGAAGGATCTCTTAGATAAGGGATTCATCAGACCCAGCATTTCCGTATGGGGTGCACCAGTCTTATTCATGCACAAGAAATATGGTTATCTCAGAATGTACATTGATCACCGTTAACTCAATAAGGTCACAGTCAAAAACAAGTATCCTCTTCCTAGAATCGATGACTTGTTTAACCAACTTCAGGGTGCCAGTTATTTCTCAAAGACAGACCTCAGATTCGGCTATCATCAGCTCAGAATTAGAGAATGTGACATCCCAAAAATAGCTTTCATACTCGGTATGGTCACTTTGAATTTTTAGTTATGTCATTTGGTCTTACCAATGCTTCAACAGCTTTCATGGACTTGATGAACCATGTGTTCAAGCACTACTTGGACATGTTCTTCATAGTCTTCATAGATGATATTTTGGTCTATTCCCGCACTGAGAGAGATCATGCAAACCATCTCAGAATAGCACTTCAGACTCTCAGAGATCATCAGTTATTCAAAAAATTTAGTAAGTGTAAATTTTGGCTAAGGGCAGTAGTATTACTTGGTCATATCATTTTTGGTGATGGCATTAGGGTAGATCCTTAAAATACCGAAGCGGTAAGAAACTGGCCACGCCCTGTTTCTCCATCAGATATCAGGAGTTTCATGGGTTTGGCTGGCTATTACAGATGGTTTGTTGAAGGATTTTCATCCATTGCATCCCCTATGTACAGATTGACTCAGAATAAAGTCAAGTTCCAGTGGTCAGATCCTTGCGAGAAGAGTTTTCAGGAGTTGAAGACTCGACTTACCTCAACCCCAGTCGTAGCTCTTCCAGATGGTTCAGATGGGTTTGTGTTGTATTGTGATGCATCTAGAGTAGGTTTGGGATGTGTCCTCATGCAACATGGTAAGTCCATAGCCTACGACTCCAGATATCTTAAACCCCATGAGAGGAATTATCCTACTCATGATCTTGAGTTAACAGTCATAGTCTTTTCCTTGAAGATTTGGAGACATTATCTCTATGGAGTACATGTAGATGTCTTCACAGATCACAAGAGTTTTCAGTATGCCATTTCTTAAAAGGATCTTAATCCTTATCAGAGAAGGTGGTTATATCTCTTAGAAGATTATGACATGAGTATCCTTTATCATCCGGGCAAGGCCAACGTAGTGGCTGACGCTCTTCGTAGGTTGTCCATGGGTAGTGGTTCTCATGTTGAGGATAGTAATAAGAAGTTTCTCAAGAAGTACACCAGCTTACTAGACTAGGCGTTCACTTAGTCGATTCTTCATAGGGTGGTGTATGTGTTCAGAGTAGTTCAGAATCCTTTCAAGTTTCCAAGGTGAAAAAAAAGCAAGATAGGGATCCCAGCCTTTTCAAGTTAAAAGAGTCAGTTCAGGATCAGAAAATAGAGGTTTTCTCCCAAGGGGGACATGGTATTCTTCATAGTTAGGGTCATCATTGTGTTCCAGACATAGATGACATAAGGCAGAAAATTGTTGCAGAAACGCATGGTGCGCACTACTCTATTCATCCAGGGGCCACAAACATGTTCCACGACTTGCGGGAGATCTATAGGTGGAGCGAGATGAAAAGAGATGTTGCAAAATTTGTGGCTAAGTACTCTACATGTCAGCAGGTTAAGATAGAGCATCAGAAGCCTAGAGGGTCCATGCAGGAGTTCAGTATTCCTACCTGGAAGTGAGAAGTTGTGAACATGGACTTCGTGATGAGTTTGCCTCAAACTCGTCATCAGCATAATTCAGTTTGGGTCATTGTAGACAGAATGACCGAATTATCTCATTTCCTTCCAGTTCATACCTCTTATTCAGCCGAGGATTATGCCAAACTCTATATCAGGGAGTTGGTCAGATTACATGGTGTTCTATTATCTATTATCTCAGACAGAGGTACCCAGTTCACCTCTCATTTCTGGAAAGAGTTACAAAAGGGTCTCGGTACCCAAATTCATCTCAGTACAGCCTTTCATCCTTAGACAGAGGGTCAAGCAGAAAGGACCATTCAGACTTTAGAACATATGCTAAGGGCATGTGTAATTGATTTCAAGGAAAGTTGGGATGACCATTTGACTTTGATTGAGTTTGCATACCACAACAGCTATCATTCCAATATCTAGATGGCTCCATTCGAAGCTCTCTATGGTAGGAGATGTAGATCTCCGATTGGTTGGTTTGAAGTTAGTGAGGCCTTAGTCATAGGTCCTGACTTAGTATTCGATGCCTTAGAAAAATTCCAGTTAATCAGAGAAAGACTCTGGGCTGCTCAGAGCTGACAGAAGTCTTATGTAGATATTCGTAGAAAAGATCTCGAGTTTGAGGTTGGTGATCATGTCTATCTAAAGATTTCTCCCATGAAGGGAGTGAAGAGAGTTGGCAAGAAGGGAAAGATCAGTCCCCGATATGTCGGTCCCTTCAAGATTCTCATTCATTTCGGCAAGGTAGATTATGAGCTGGAATTGCCTTCAGATCTAGCCTGAGTTCACCCATTCTTCCATGTCTCTTTTCTCAAGAAGTATATAGGTGATCTAGAAGTCATAGTCCCTATTCAAAACATTAATGTTCAGAACAGTCTCTCTTATGAAGAGATTTCAGTTGAAATCTTAGACTATCAAACTCGTAGATTGAGGAACAAAGAAGTCCCTCTAGTTAAAGTTCTTTGGAGATATCAGTTCGTCGAGGGAGATACTTGGGAAGAAAAAGCAGACATGCGTACCAAGTATCCTCACCTCTTCTCTGCCAACTCACATCAAGCTCAAGGTAACAGTTCTACTTAATCTTACTTAGTTTCATTATAAGTGTTCATTACGAACTTGGTATTCAATTTATGTTCATGTTCCCAGTATAAACTTGGTATCAAGTACCACTGCATATTCATTCATGCATTCATGTATCAGCTCAGTTATATAATTATGCATCAGAAATGCATTCTCATTGTGAGAAACTTAGTTCCTCAGAACATTCAGTCATGCATTCATAAATCATTTACACATGCATTAGATATGCATGTTCAGTATGTTATGTTAAGCTTGTCAGTCATGAGATCATGTTCCAGTTATTCATGTTCAGTTCATGTTTAGCTTATTATTTCCACTCTCAGTCAGTCTCATTCGAGGACGAATGTTCTCAAGAGGGAGATATTGTAATACCTCAAAGATTTCTAGTCATGTGGAGAATCCAATAAGCTTACCATCAATATATGATTTGCTTAAATCCGATAATCGGGTAAGAAGTTATGACTATTTCAAGTTCCCATCGTATAACAGCACCGTATTAGTCAGTGGAGTGCCGCGCCATAAGAGGAAATGGCATTTGGCAATTTCCAGTAGGTGTCCGCAATTATGGCACATCACGCCAGCACTTAAATTGAGAATTGTTCTTTTTCCAATGTCTCAGCGTGATTTCCCCCGCATCACGCCAAGGTTCCAGATCACGAAGGAATGGGCAACGTGATGTCTCCGCGTCATGCCATCCCTAAGTTTCCTAATTTTCAAATTCTAGTGACAGGGCGTGATAGCACCGTGTCGTGCCAGGGGTTCAATTCGGGAAATTTTTACTGAATTTGCAATATGCGTCCAGGGCTAAAAGGGTCAATTTCCCACCCCTATTTAAGCCCTTTAACACGTGATTCAGCCACTTTTCACCCAAAGTAAACTCTCTTCTCTCAAGTTTCTCTTAAGAACAAGCCCTGGGGTTTCATAGAAGGTTCAATTTCAAGGGAATTCATCATCAAATTTCAAGAATCTCTCCGTCAATCTTCACGAAATCACGAACTAAGGATGCGTAGTGTTCATCCACGGATCCCTTTTATTCGTGGCGTCCAAGAATCATATTTTAAATAACCTATTGTGATTTTCTTTTTGTGATTTGATCATGTTCATGTTGATAGTTGTTATTTTTGTTTCAAGATGGTGTCTCGATTACTTTTCATGAAGCATGTGAGTTTGTTGATTGAAACCTATGAGTTTGGGTAGTTTTAGATTCTTAAATTGATGATTTAACCTATGCTATAAAGTGCGCATGTAAGGTATTTGATAAAATTCCTAGAATGATAGAATCATGTTCCTTATGACTCAATAGTATCTAAATGACAAGTCCATGCTAACCTTTATGATGCAACACGATTTCCATGCTCTTGTTGTGTATTGACTTTTGTGTTATACAACATTTATGCTATTGAAATCATGCAAGTATGTACATGTTATATGCATTCCCTTCCATGATCAAGACTATCATAACCAAGTGAAGCATGAAATCCCTTATTTATGGCATTATGAATTATGAACTCTATTCCTATGATCAAGAAGAATTATGGATTATTGGTGTTGGTCATGTATTCAGGAATGTCATTCCTTGTCAGTTTCCTTCTATCGAGTCCTGGGGGTACTTGTACCTGAAATATTAGTTGTGTACCTAGAGCCATGTCATGTTTCCACGATACTCTACGTCAAGCCATGATCCTTTGACTTCAGATCGTCTTATGACTCAGGAAATCTCCATGATCTCATGAACTCAGTTAGTTGTCACATAACAATAATATTCCGTCAGTTATCAAAATTCAGTAACTCAGTCCATGTTCAGTTCAGTAAATCATATTCAGTGTCCATTCATATGGGAGTAGAAATTAGCACTGAGTGAACCCAAGGATGGGGACACACACTATCAGAAGAAGGTGTAATCCTTAGCAGTCATCCTTACATTCCAGAACTATGTAGCCAGCATAGGTTAAGACATCAACACTGTTGATGAGGGTTGATGAGGTGGATAAGCACTGTCAGATAAGGGCCCCACCATTCTCGTATAGGGGACACTAGCAGATAAGGGTCGCCCACAGCTTGTCCTTTCCAGTGGCGCGGTATTGACACCCTTCGAATTAGGGTTACAGATTGGTCCCCATCTCAGCCATAATGGCGTATAAGGGGCATGTCGGTTAAATACTACCTCCCACAGTTTCAGTATCAGTCTCAGTAAAATAAGTCAAATAGTTTTTTAGATTTCAGGACTGTTAGATACAGTCAACTCAGTCACAGTACGGAACTCAGATAGTTCCATCAGATTTAGGACTGTCAGACACAGTCACTCATGTTATCAGTTATATCAGTTATCAGAACTCCACTATCAGTCATGCTAGATGTCTATAAATTCATGTTATCAATATATAGATTCAGTTATCATGTTCTCATAATCTCAGTTACTATGTATTCATGTGTGCACTCCCACGTTCATATTAGTCAGTCAGTTATTATCATTCATGCATGTAATCCCCATGTATTCATCTTACCTCACATGTATACTAAGTATATTCTTTTGTACTGACGTATTTGCGCTATGGTGCTTTCTTTTTATATTACACCATTAGTTCAGAAACACGACTCCCAGATCAGCAGCAGCAGTAGCATTCCTGGATTCAGAGTTTTAGCAGTGAGTCCTCATTCTTTGAGGACGTGATCTTATTTTTTATATATCAATTCAATTTTTAGTTGAAGGAGTTAGTTGGGGACATGTCCCATCAACTCCTTAGTCAGAAAGTTAGAGCCTTTCAAACGACTACCATAGTTTTCATGTTTTTTAGACTTTAGTATTTCATTTTTGTTTTGGTATCGAGATACCACTCTATGTCAGACATTATTGTTATTATTTAGTTATGTTCAGTATTGAACCTTACGGCCTGTCAGTACATGTTTTTGCATTTTCATGTTATATTATGTTGTGTACAGGTACAGATATCAGTCATGGGTTAACTTGTGGTCCTTCAGGGTCATGAGCACCGTATAGCATTCTGTTTCAGAAAATTGGGGTGTTATAAACTTGGTATCAGAGCCTAAGGTTCAATAGAGTCCTAGGAAGTCTGAAATACGCATCTAGTGGAGTCTTATGCATGGGTGTGTTTCACACCAAATTTATGTGCAATAGGCTATGATATGTTTAGGAATAGTTTCCCTTCTTTCGGTATTCATGGTGTGCCAGTGAGCATAATCACAAGTCAATCTCTCAGTCTAATCTGCTTCTTCTCTTTATTTCAGAATATGCCTCCTAAGAGAAGAAATCAGTCAGCCCCTCAGCCCGAAGAACCATTGGGCGATCATGTTTCTCATGCGGAGTTTAGGACCGCATTTACCACTCTTGCTCAGTCAGTAGCTGCCCATAATAAGCAATCACCTGTCGTTCCGGCCAACCCAGTGGCCAAATCAGCGGCAGCTTGGATTCAGGACTTCACCCAATGAATCCTCCATCCTTATATGGGTCTAAAGTAGATGAGGACCCTCAGATATTCCTAGATCAGGTGAAAAAGGTGACAGACATGATGGGGGTTACTACTATTGAGAGCGTTGAACTAGCTGCATATCAGTTGCAGGATGTGGCTCATACTTGGTTCAAACAGTGGAAATCAAAAAGATCAGATGATGTCGGTCCTATAGAGTGGGAGAAGTTTATCACTGCATTCTTAGATAGATTCTTTCCCCAAGATCTTAGAGAAGCTAAGGTGCTAGAGTTCATTAACCTAAAGTAGGGAAATTTGTTGGTGAAGGAGTATTCTCTAAATTTTACTCAATTAGCCAGATATGCCCCTCATGTGGTTGCAGACGGCAGATCCAAGATGAGTAAGTTCTCTTCAGGGGTAAATGATAGGATGGTTAATGAGTGCAGATCCGCCATGCTAAATAGTGACATCACTTTACCCAGACTTATGACCCATGCTCAGCAGATGGAGGAGTAGAAGATTAAGCAGAGGGAAAAGCAGAATAAAAAGGCTAGGACAGGTAGCTTCAATTTTAGTCATCCTAAATCAAAAGGGTAAAACCGTTCTCAGTTTCATCCTAAGTCATCGGTTCCAGCTTCTTCTTCATCCAGTGCTCCATCTTCTAAGTTCAGAGATAGAGTGTTAGGCTCTAAGTATTAGGGCAGTGTCTGCAATGCCCGAACTAATCCCCTTTGTTAAACTTGTGGTAAGAACCACAAGGGTGCTTGCAGAGCTGGCAGCAATGGTTATTTTAGTTCTGACAATCCACGCCACAGAGTCAGAGACTGCCCTCAGTCAGGTTATTAGAGTAATCTCCGCTCCTCAGCTCTATTCGGTTGCCCAAATCAGTAGGGTGCCACCACTAGTGCTACTAGCGGGCAACGCCCAAATAGACTATATGCTCTTCAGACTCAACAAGATCAAGAAAATTTACCTAATGTAGTTACTGGTAAATTACAGATCTTTCTTGTGCATGTTTACTCTTTGCTAGTTCCAGGAGTTTCCTTGTCTTTTGTTACTCCCTGTATAGCAGTTGATATTGGAATTAGTACCAAAATTCTAATAGAGCCCTTCTCAGTCTCTAACCCAATGGTAAAAACCATCACAGCCCAATGGGTATACAGGAACTGCCCGATTATGATATTTCAGAAAGTCACTTCAGTAGACTTAGTCGAATTAGAGATGACTAATTTTGATGTCATTCTCAGCATGGATTGGCTTCATTCCTGCTATGCCACAGTAAACTTGAGAAATAGAATAGTCCAGTTTCAGTTTCCAAATGAACCCATCCTTGAGTGGAAAGTTAGTGTATCCGCTTTCAAGGGTCAGCTTGTTTCCTACCTTCGGGCTATGAAAATGATATTTAAAGGATGTTTCTATCATTTTGTTTAAGTTATGGACACTAGTTCCGAAACTCCCAGCTTTGAATCAATCCCAGTAGTGAATGAATATTTAGATGTCTTTCCCGAAGATCTTCCAGGAATTCCTCCCGAAAGGGAAATAGACTTCGGCATTGATCTTCTTCTAGTTACTTAGACTATCTCTATTCTTCCATACAGAATGGCACCAGTAGAACTTAGAGAATTGAAAGAATATTTGAAGGATCTCTTAGATAAGGGATTCATCAGACCCAGCATTTCCCCGTGGG
This sequence comes from Capsicum pubescens, assembly GCA_030864215.1. NCBI lineage: Eukaryota > Viridiplantae > Streptophyta > Magnoliopsida > Solanales > Solanaceae > Capsicum > Capsicum pubescens. Next base: position 197,705,485 of record CM061547.1, on the reverse strand, counting down.
GTGCACTAGTCTTATTCGTGCGCAAGAAAGACGGTTCTCTCAGAATGTGCATTGATTACCGTCAACTCAATAAGGTCATAGTCCAAAACAAGTATCCTCTTCCCAGAATAGATGATTTTTTTGACAAACTTTAGGGTGCCAGTTATTTCTCTAAGATAGACCTCAGATCCGGCTCTCATTAGCTCAGAGTTAAAAAATGTGACATCCCAAAAATAACTTTTCGTACTTGGTATGGTCACTTCAAATTTTTAGTTATGTCCTTTGGTCTTACCAATGCCCCAGCATCTTTCATAGACTTGATGAACCTCATTTTCAAGCAGTACTTAGACATGTTCATCATAGTCTTCATAGTGATATTCTGGTCTATTCCCTCACTAAGAGAGATCATGCAGACCATCTCAGAATAGCACTTCAGACTCTCAGAGATCATCAGTTATTCGACAAATTTAGTAAGCGCGAATTTTGGCTAAGGTCAGTAGCATTCCTTGGTCATATCATTTTCGGTGATGGTATTAGGGTAGATCCTCAAAAGACCGAAGCGGTAAGAAAATGGCCTCGCCCTATTTCTCCATCAGATATCATTAGTTTCTTGGGTTTGGTTGTATATTACAGATGATTTGTTGAAGTATTTTAATCCATTACATCCCCTATGTCCAGATTGACTCAGAATAAAGTCAAGTTCCAGTGATCTGATCCTTGCGAGAAGAGTTTTCAGGAGTTGAAGACTTGACTTACCTCATCCCCAGTCTTAGCTCTTCCAGATGGTTCAGATGGGTTCAAGGTGTATTGTGATGCATCAAAAGTAGGTTTGGGGTTTGTCCTCATGTAGCATGGTAAGGTCATAGCCAATGTCTCTAGACCGCTTAAACCCCATGATAGGAAATATCCTACTCATGATCTTGAGTTAGCAGTTGTAGTCTTTGCCTTGAAGATTCGGAGGCATTATCTCTATGGAGTTCATGTAGATGTCTTCACAGAACACATGACTCTTCAGTATGTCTTTTCTCAAAAAGATCTCAATCTTCGTCAGAAAGGTGGTTAGAGGTCTTGAAAGATTATGTCATGAGTGTCCTTTATCATCCGAGCAAGGCCAACATAATGGCCTATTCTCTCAGTAGGCTATCCATGGCTAGTTTTTCTCATGTTGAGGATAGTAAGAAGACGTTACCTCAAGAAGTACACCATCTTTCTAGACTAGGCATTCGCTTAGTCGATTCTTCAGAGGGTGGTGTATTTGTTCAAAGTAGTTCAGAATTATCTCAAGTTTCTAAGGTGAAAAAAAAAGCGAGATAGGGATCCCAGCCTTGTCAAGATAAAAGAGTTAGTTCAAGATTAGAAAATAGAGGTTTTCTCCCAAGGGGGACATGGTGTTCTTCATAGTTAGGGTCGTCTTTGTGTTCCAGACATAGATGACATAAGGCAGCAAATTGTTACAGAAGCGCATGGCGCGCTACTCTATTCATCCAGGGGCCACAAACATATGCCGTAACTTGCGGGAATCTATAGGTGGAGCGGGATAAAAAGAGATATTGCAAAATTTGTGGCTAAGTGCTCTACATGTCAGCAGGTTAAGATAGAGCATCAGAAGCCTAGAGGGTCCATGAAGGATTTCAGTATTCCTACCTAGAAGTGAGAAGTTGTGAACATGGACTTCGTGATGAGTTTGCCACGAACTCATCATCAGCATGATTCAGTTTAGGTCATTGTAGATAGAATGACCGAATCAGCTTATTTCCTTCCAGTTCATAACTCTTATTGAGCCGAGGATTATGCCAAACTCTATATCAGGGAGTTGGTCAGATTACACCGTGTTCTATTATATATTATCTCAAACAGAGGTACCCAGTTCACCTTTTATTTTTGGAAAGAGTTACAAAAGTGTCTCGGCACCCAAATTCATCTTAGTACAACCTTCCATCCTCTGACAGACGGTCTAGAAGAAAGGACCATTCAGACTTTAGAAGATATGCTAAGGGCGTGTACAATTGATTTCAAGGGAAGTTGGCATGACCACTTGCCTTTGATTGAGTTTGCATACAACAACATCTATCATTCTAATATTTAGATGGCTCCATTCAAAGCTCTTTATGGTAGGATATGTAGATCTCTGATTGGTTGGTTTGAAGTTAGTGAGGCCTCAGTCATAGGTCCTGACTTAGTATTCGATGCCTTAAACAAAGTCCAGTTAATCAGAGAAAGACTCTAGGCTGCTCAAAGCCGACAGAAGTCTTATACAGATGTTCATAGAAAAGATCTCGAGTTTGAGGTTGGTGATCATGTCTATCTAAAGATCTCTCCCATGAAGGGAGTGAAGAGATTCGGCAAGTAGGGAAAGCTCAGTCCCCGATATGTCGGTCCCTTCAAGATTCTTAGTCGTTTCAGCAAGGTAGCTTATGAGCTCAAATTGCCTAAAGATATAGCCTCAGTTCACCCAATCTTCCATGTCTCTTTGATCAAGAAGTGTATAGGTGATCCACCAGTCGTAGTCCCTATTCAGAGCATTGATGTTCAGAATAGTTTCTTTTATGAATAGATTCTAAACGAAATCTTAGACTATCAGACTCGTAGATTGAGGAACAAACAAATCCCTCTAGTTAAAGTTCTTTGGAAAAATCAATCCGTCGAGGGATCTACTTGGGAAGCAGAAGCAAGCATGCATACTAAGTATGCTCACCTCTTCTCCGCCAACTCAGATCAAGCTCAAGGTAACAATTCTCCTTAAACTTACTTAGTTTTATGATAAGTGTTCATCACGAACATGGTATTCAGTTTCATGCTCATGTTCCCAATAATTGGTATCAAGTACCTTTGCATATTCAGTCATGCATTCATGTATCAGATCAGTTATATAATTATGCATCAGAAATCCATTCTCATTGTGAGAAACTTAGTTCCTCAAAATATTCAGTCATGCATTCATGAATTAGTTAAACATGCATCAGTTATGCATATTCAGTATGCTATGTTCATCTTGTTAGTCATGAGATCATGTTCAGTTATTCATGTTCTGTTCATGTTCTGCTTATTATTTCCCCTCTCAGTCAGTCTCATTCCAGGACAAAAGTTCTAAAGGGGGAGATATTGTAATACCCCAACTATTTCAAGCAAATTTCATCCCAAGAATGCCTAGTATTATCTTATAAAGTGAATGATAATTATTCCATGAGAAATTTTCAAGATTTTGACTTTTTTTCATGTGAAAAATCTAATAAGATTTCCATCGATATGTGATTCGCTTAAATCCGATAACCGGGTAAGAAGTTATGACTATTTCAAGTTCCCATTATAAAGCAGTACCATATTAGTTAGTGGCGTGCCGTGACACAAGAGGAAATGGCATTTTGCAATTTCCAGTAGGTGTCCGTGATTATAGCGCATCACACCGGCACTCAAATAGACAATTGTCCTTTTTCCAGAGTCTCAACGCGATTTTCCCCGCGTCGCGCCAAAGTTCCAGGTCACGAAGGAAGGGACAACGTGATGGCTCCGCATTGTGGATTCCCTAAGTTTCCCAATTGTCAAATTCCAGTGACACGGCGCGATAGCGCCGCGTCGTGTTAGGGGTTCAATTCGGGAAATTTTTACTGATATTACAAGATGCGTCCAGGGTTAAAAGGGTCAATTTCACACCCCTATTTAAGACCTTTACCACGTGATTCAACCATTTTTCACCCAAAATACACTCTCTTATCTCAAGTTTCAGTCAAGAACAAGCCCTAGGATTTTCATAGAAGGTTCAATTCCAAGGGAATTCATCGTCAAATTTCAAGAATCTCTCCGTCAATCTTCACAAAATCACGAACTAAGGTATGTGTAGTGTTCATCCATGGATTCCTTTCATTTGTGGAGTCCAAGAATCATGTTTTAAATAACCTATTGTGATTTTCTTGTTGTGATTTGATCATGTTCATGTTTATAGTTGTTATTTATGTTTCAAAATGGTGTCTCGATGACTTTCCATGAAGCATGTGAGTTTGTTGATTGAAAACCTATGAGTTTGGGTAGTTTTAGATTCTTAAATTGATCATTTCACCTATGCTATAAAGTGTGCATGTAAGGTGTTTGTTAAAATAACTAGAATGATAGAATCATGTTCCTTATGACTCAATAGTATCTAAATGACAAGTCCATGCTAACCCTTATGATGCAACACAATTTCCATGCTCTTATTGTGTATTGACCTTTGTGTTATGAAATGTTCATGATGTTGAAATCATGCAATAATATACATGTTATATGCATTCCCTTCCATGATCAAGACTATGATAACCATGTGAAGCATGAAATCCCTTATTTATGGCATTATGAATTATGAACTCTATTCCTATCATCATGAAGTATTACGGATTGTTGGTGTTGGTCATTATTCAGGAATGTCATACCTTGTCAGTTTCCTTCTATCGAGTACTGGGGGTACTTGTACCCGAAACATTAGTTGTGTACCTAGAGCCATTTCATATTTCCACGATACTCTCAGTCAAGCCATGTTCCTTAGACTTCAGATAGTCTTATGACTCAGGAAATCTCCATGATCTCATGAACTCAGTCAGTTGTCACATATCAGTAATATTTCATCAGTCATTAGAATTCAGTAACTCAGTCCATGTTTAGTTCAGTAAATCATGTTCAGTGTCCATTCAGATGGGAGTAGAAATTAGCACCGAGTGAACCCAAGGATGGGAACACACACTATCAGATGAGGGTGTGATCCTTAGCAGTGATCCTTGCATTCCAGAACTATGTAGACAGCATAAGTTGAGACATCAACACTGTCGATGAGGTTTGATGAGGTGGATAAGCACTGTCAGATAAAGTCCCCACCATTCTCGTACAGGGGACACTATCAGATGAGGGTCGCACACAGCTTGTTCTTACCAATGGTGCAGTATTGACACCCTTCCAATTGGGGTTACAGATTGAACCCTATCTCATCCATAATGGGGTATCAGGGGCATGTCAGTTAAATAGTACCTCCCACAGTTTCAGTATCAGTCTCAGTAAAAGAACTCAGATAGTTCTTCAGATTTTAGGACTGTCAGATATAATCAACTCAGTCACAGTACAGAACTCAGATAGTTCCATCAGATTTAGGACTGTCAGACACAGTCACTCATGTTATCAGTTATATCAGTTATTAGAACTCCAGTATCAGTCAGGCTAGATTTCAGTAAATTCCTATCATCAGTATATAGATTCAGTTATCATGTTCTCACGATCTCTGTTACTATGTATTTTTGTGTGCACTCCCACGTTCATATTAGTCAGTCAGTTATTTTCATTCATGCATGTAAGCCCCATGTATTTATCCTACCTCATATATATACTCAGTACATTCTTTTGTACTGACACATTTGTTCTATACATCTTTCTTTTTATGTTACTCCATAGGTTCAGCGACACGACTCCCCAATCAGCAGTAGCAGTAGCATTCCAGGGTTCAGAGTTTTAACAGTGAGTCATCATTCTCCGAGGATGTGATCTTATTTTTTTCATATCAGTTCAGTTTTCAGTTGACGGAGTTAGTTGGTGACATGTCCCATCAACTCCTTAGTCAGATAGTTAGAGGATTTCAGCCGACTATCGTAGTTTTTATATTTTTTCAAACTTCAGTATTTCAATTTTGTTTTGTTATCGAGATACCACTCTATGTCAGACGTTATTATTATTATTCAGTTATGTTCAGTATTGAAACTTATGGCTTCTCAGTGCATGTTTTCGCATTTTTATGTCATATTATACTGTGTACAGGTACAGATATCAATCATGGGTTAGCTTGTGGTCTTTCGGGGCCATGAGCACCGTGTAGCATTCTGGTTCAGCAAATCGGGGCGTTACAACTGCATACACCAGCTAGTGTCTCATTGTCTTTTAGTTGGGAGTAGTATTTAGCATCGAGTGAGAAGTATGGTTTTAGCGTATCATACTTCCCCAGAAACTACGTGCCACCATAGGTTTATGTTTAGGGGCTTCGCCAGAGAGTATTTCCCTTTGTCCAAAATGGGCTCAAATTAGTGATCATACTAGTTCAGGTTCTACTCCAATACCAAACGGTCCAAAGATGGCTCAAAACAGCCCACAAAATGTCGCAAAAGAGTCCACTAGAGCTAGGCACAAAATGGCAACAAGAAAGCAAAATTAACTTAAGAGATAATGGATAAATAACTTGACATAAAAAGAATATGTAAGATAGAAACTAAAGAGTATATTAAAATCAAAACCCCCTACAAACATGTAAGCTAACACCAAGTTCTTACATTGATACAAGAGGGACTTTACCTTCTCTAACCACCAACGTATCAAGCCAACAATCCAACACGAGTGATTCTACACACAAGTTGTAACCTAGTTTTGGTTTTGTGCCTTCAAAGGGAGAGGACTTGTGTTTCTTTGTGTTTTATGACTTACAACATCATCAAAAAACTAACTAATGAGACCCTAAAAGGTTCTATATATAGTGTATTACAAAATAAAGTATAAAATGACCAAAAGACCCCTCAACGAGTGGGGAGCCCATCAAGTGTATGGTGTGGAATATTTTGGTGCCCTTTTAAGCCCTCCTGACAATGTCTTAGCTCGGGTGGACTCTTAACATACACATACACCTCCATCATCGTGGTCGTGCTTGTATCATCCTCCCTTCTTGAAAAGGATTTGACCTCAAATCCCAACCTTGCAAAATTAAAGAAGAGATAAACAAGCACACATCCTTATGGCATTAGGTTTAGGGTTAGCAAAATAAACACATCAACATATCATGACGAGGTGTGACAAACTTGAAGTCTATCCAAGGGTCCTTTGTGTTGAACATGAAAAGCTTAGTACAAATGGCACAAAAGAAGTGACTAGGATAAACACTAAGAAATAAAGAACATAGGTCGAGACTACTCCTACCATACTCAAAGATGGCACCGGGATCAAATGGTAGAAGTAACCAAGGACCTAGGTCTCGGCCACTCTCACTTTCCCCTAAGGTGTCGTCCTCAAAATTAGGCACACCCTCTAGATCACTAGTTCAAATATCATGAGCACCAAGGAGGTAGAGAAAAGTGTCACACAATCCAACTTCAACTATGGTCTCCGTATGCATGTACCCACTAGTTTCAAGTCCATCAACACTAGTATGCTTAACAAAGGAAACACATAAAGAAGTAAATAGAATTTCTAAGCATGCATCATATTCTCTTTCAAGAGAGTAATCCACATATAGATATAAATCACCTTGGGCAGCAAAGGGATCACACACAAAAACATTATCACAAGAAAAATCACATTTTAGGTTTTCTAAACATTCAAGCGATTCAAGGCCATCTTCACCCGATTGACTATTCTTTTCCAAGACTACACAGTCCCTACCCTTATGAGTAATCTCATATTCCAAGAAGAGATTTATGTCTTAAGGAGGAATTTTGTCACACCATAGTAGGTTAACATATAGGATATAGCCTTCAAGACAAGTCATACCATCATTCTCACATCTAGGTTCATTACAAGTGAATTTACCATCTTAAAACAAGATATTATGCCTAAATAAAGTAGAATCTACCCTAGGGGGAGATTTAGAATACATACATTTACTCTCTAAAGGACAACCATCAAGTTCCAAAGAAGTTTCAAACGCATGATCATCCCGATGAGCAAGACAAATATTAGATTCCTTACCATAATACAAGCTCTCAGATTCACTCCTATTTTCAATTACATGATTTCTATGAGAAAATCTATCAATAGGGCATTCATCATACATCATGCTCAAAGAATCATTCCCTTCTATACTAGGAAAAATTGTAACTACATCCATTTGGCTATTACTAGCCACATCATAACATTCTAAGTTCATAGAAGTGTAGGGGATAGCCTTTTAACTTATAGCTCACTTTAGCTACAACTGTCATCTTGACATATGTACGGACAGACCACATGCAACCTTTAGCCTACCATATGATCCAACCTTTCATTTTCCATAGCCAAGTATGGGGAAATAGTGTCAAGGTGGGCCAAAATGGCACTTGTAACATCATTGCCCAGGGTTGGAGAGGTTGAAACCGCGGGTTCCATTGAAATTGTACCTACAAACAAAACAAACTCATGAAACAAAAAAAATATATAACTAGTTTAGAAACTCCTCACCATACTCTCTCTCACGTCTTGACCGTCTCACTCTTGGTTTCATGAGTGTTGTAAGTCGGCTTGTAGTTTGCGATGAGTTGAGGGGTGGGTCTACTCCTTGGTCGGAATGGATTCCTTTCTTAAAGATTCAAGAAAGTAATTTCCGAATATGAACCAAAAAATACTGAAATTCAAAAGAATTAAAATCACAAAAAGTAACACTAACACGAAGAAATGTATTCAAAAACTAATTTACAACTTAGTAGGTAGTTACTAGTTACCAATTAGTACAAAGATCAACAAAAAAAGAAATTAACAATCAACCAAAAGAAACTAAGAATCCAAGATTTTGAGCCCTAAGTTTTGGTATTGTACAGAAATTGGTGATGTGGCGGTCTACGATTGGTTGCGATTTTTGAAAGGTTCTTATTTTTCCAACTTTGAAATTTTGGTTTAGTTTTCAATTCTTGAAGAAGTGTATTTCGGACTTAGGGAAGAAAAAATCAATATTGGATCTATTTTTTCACATTCAAAAGGTTTTACTTGTCTTACACCTTTTGGGCAAGACACTTTTTTGAAGGGTTGGTGGCCCTTTCCTCTTTTGGACACCTAGAAAAGTGTTTTTTTCCTCTTTTGGTACCAAGTCTTTTATAGATCTTTTTGTCCCCCTTCCCTTTTGGTATGTCTGTGGGATTTGTTTTTATGACTAACAAAGGGTTCACTTCTTTATACTTGGCTTTTGGATCAAACAACACTATTGAAGAACCTTTTTGCAACTAGACATGAAGATGGTCTATAACAACAAGAACTTTCAATGGAAGTTTGAAAACCTAGCCTCACGTTGAACCTCCAACAATCAACAACACCTTTTTCAAGATTAATAACCCACAAAAAATACCAACAACATGATTTCAAACCATACCTTCAAGTTTCGGCCCATACAACAACACCAACAATGTTCAAATTCTTGAACCCGTCAACAACAATACCATACAAACGTTGAAGCTCCCTAGGATCTAGAGTCAAGGTGTTAGAGAAGAAGAAAACTAACACAATAAATACTCAAAACAAGCAAAATACAAATAGATCTAGACACACAACATTCTACCAAGACAACACAACAATAAGGACTCACTTCTCGGCCAAGAACACCAACACGTAGAACACTTTGTTTAAAATTTTCTATCAAATGAGCCCAAGATTGGTCTTGTGGGAACAAAACCGATCTTATATTTGATACCAAATAATGCCAAACGGTCCAAAGATGGATCAAAACAGCCCACAAAATGTCAAAAAAATCCACTAGAACTAGGCACAAAACGGCAACAAGAAAGCAAAAGTAACTTATGAGATAATGAATAAATAACTTGACATAAATAGAGCATATAAGATAGAAACTAAAGAGTATATTAAACTCAAAAACACCTAAAAACATGTAAACTAACACCAAGTTCTTCCATTGACACAAGAGGGACTTTACCTCCTCTAAACACCAACGTATCAAGCCAACAATCCAACATGAGTGATTCCACACTCAAGTTGAAACCTAGTTTCGGTTTTGTGCCTTCAAAGGGAGAGGAATTGTGTTTCTTTGTGTCTTATGACTTACCACATCATCAAAAAACTAACTAATTAAATCCTACAAGGTTCTATATATAGTGTATTACAAAATAAATTTTAAAATGACCAAAAGGCCCCTCAAAGAGTGGGGCCCCATCAAGTGTATGGAGTGGACTATTTTGGTGCCCTTTTAAGCCCTCCTTTCACACTTTAACAATGTATTAGCTCAGACGGACTCTTGTAAAACTCATACACCATCATTATTGTGGCCTTGTTTGTATCATACTCCAATGGAAAGGATAGAATAGCCCTCCTTAATATGGGTTAGACATTGGACTCTATGATAGCTCACATGGTTTATGTCAGTTACATGATAGCTCCCACAGTTTTAGTCTGTATTTTAGTATATTTCATTCCAAGTTTTCTTGACGAAGTGTATAGATCAGAATTATAGTTATTCAGTGATGCAGATTTTAGTCTATTAGTTTACAGATTATTTCAGAAATATGTTTATGCTTTGTCTTGCATTCTCAAAGTTTACATGTTTATGCATTTATGCTTAGTTATTTTATGTATATCTGCCAATCCTTATATCATATACTAGTACATTTAAATTATTGATTGCATACTCTTCTTTGTGCTATGTTGTCTTTTAACATAAGTTTGAATGCTCGGTTTCCCGACTGCTTCTAGACAACTTAGCATATTCAGCAGCAGTAGTGGTGAGTCCTTATATAGTGAGGACATAATCTATTTATTTTAGTTATTTTAGTATTTTTATATGCTCAATCAATTGGAGTTAGTGAGGATTTGTCCCATCAACTCTTTAGTCAGTTTAGAGGCTTTTAGACCTTAGTTAGGTAGGTAAGAAGGAACTTTAGTATTGTAAGTTATTATTAGATATTTTAGGCATGTTTTAATTCATATTTCAGTATCTAGTTTTACAATATTTTATCAAATTATTTTCCACATATGTTATATCAGTGCTTATAGTAGGTACCAGCTCATGGGTTAGCTTGTGGTCACCTGTAACCGTAAGCACCATTGTTGTAACTAGTAGGTAGCCTCGGGTTATGAAAAAACTTGGTAAAAGAGCCTAAGGTTTTAAAGGGTCATAGAGATTCTGAAATCTGCATTGAGTAGTGTATTGTGCATAGGTGTGAAGTGCGTCACACTTATGGACAAGAGGCTATAAAATATTTTAGGAAAGTTTCCCTTCTTTCAGTGTTCGTGTCATGCGGATGAGAATGAGATCTATTTAAACTCTCTTTTATAACTCATCCTTCATTCCATCTACATAGTATGCCTCCTAGAAGAAACAACAGAAGAAGAAATGAGGATCGGCCTGTGCCCCTACCTATTGAAGATCCCCTAAATGAGCATGTTTCTCATGCCAAATTTAAGGTTGATTTCACTAATTTAGCCCATTCAGTAGCTGCTCAGAACAACCAGCAAGATATATCCCCAGCCAATCCAGTGGAAAATATGGCTGCAGTTAGGATTTGGGATTTCACTCGGATGAATCCTCCTTTGTTTTCGAGATCTAAGTTTGAAGAGGATCTGCAGGAGTTTATTGACATGGTTCATAAGGTGATATATATTATGGGTACAACTTCGAGTGAGAGTGAAAAGTTGGTTGCATATTAGTTGCAAGATATAGCTCACACCTGGTTTAAGCAGTGAAAGAAGGATCGACGTATGGAGATAGGGCCTATTGAGTGGGAGGAGTTTGCCATGACCTTCTTAGATAGGTTCTTTCCATTAGAATTAAAGAAATCTATGGTTAAGGAATTCCTTAATTTAAAGCAGGGTAATATGAGTTTGAAGGAGTACTCGCTTAAGTCCACTCAGTTGGTGAGGTATTCTTTTACTAGGGTAGCAGATAATAGGTCTAGAATGAGTAAGTTTGTCTCTGGTGTAGCTGATAGTGTGGTCAAGAAGTGTAGGACCGCTATTTTGATTAATGAGATAGACTTATCTAGATGTATGGTTTATACACAGCAGATCAAGGATGAGAAGCATAAGGAGAGGGAGAGAGAATAAAAGGGGCAGAACATGTAGCTTTAATTTTTCTCAGCCAAGGTCTGGAGGTGGTAACCATCCTCAGTTTCATCAGAAATTTTCAGCCCTATCTCCATATTTAGCTAGTGCACCAATGCCTAAGTTCAGGAAAGACAGTTGGGATAGAGTATCAAGCTTTAAGTCTCAGGGTAGTGTGAACAGCAGTCATACCACTCCATTCTGTGGGAAGTGTGGCAGGAATCATCAGGGTGTGTGTAGAGCCAGCAGTAATGTATGTTTTAGATATGGTAAACTAGGCCACAGGGTCATGGATTGTCTTCAGGCTATGCAGCGGGGTCAGTCAAATTGTCCTTTAGCTCCAGTGAGTCTCCCGACTCAGCAGAGCGATACTTCCAGTGCCACCAGTGGACTGAGCGAGAATAGACTGTATTCTCTCCAGACTTTGGTATGACCAAGAAAGTTCTCTTTATATGATTACAGGTACGTTATAAGTCTTTCATCATCATGTTTATTCTTTATTAGACCCCGAAGCTTCACTTTCTTTTGTGACTCCTTATATAGCAATTTCAATGTCAGTCCCAAAAAATTAGCAGAACCTTTCTGAGTGTCTACCCCTGTGGGTAAATCCGTCATAACCAGATGGGTATATAAAAATTGTCCGATCATCATGTTTTAAAAAGTCACCTCAATTGATCTTGTGGAGTTAGAAATGACCGATTTCGACATCATTCTTGGCATAGATTGGCTCCACTCATGTTATGCTTCAGTTGGTTGCAAAAATAGGATCATTCAGTTTTATTTTCCCAATGAACCAGTCATTGAATTGAGGGGTAGTACTTTAATGCTTAGGGGTCAGATTGTTTCTTATCTTAAGGCAAGAAGGATGACATCTAAGGGGTGCATGTACCATCATGTTTGAGTCAAAGACTAGTTCTCTGACTCCAAGTCTCGAGTTAGTTTTAGTAGTAAAGGAATTTCCATATATGTTCCCTGAAGATCTTCCCAAAGTTCCTCCCAAAAGGGAAATTAACTTTAGAATAGATATCCTTCCAAATACCCAGCCTATATCTATTCCACCCTACAGAATGGCTCCAGCTAAACTTAGGAAATTGAAAAAGCAGTTAAATATCTCTTAGATGAGGGTTTCATCAGGACCAGTGTTTCTCTATGGGATATTCCAGTCTTGTTCGTGCATAAGAAAGATGGTTCTCTTAGAATGTGCATTGATTATCATCAGTTGAACAGTCACAATCAAGAATAAGTATCTGCCCCCCAAAATTGATGACTTGTTCGACCAACTTTAGGGTGCCAGTTATTAATCTAAGATAGATCTTAGATCTAGCTATCATTAGCTTAGAGTCAAAGAATGTGACATTCTGAAGACAGCTTTCAGAACTCGATATGGTCACTTTAAATTCCTAGTTATGTCTTTTGGACTAGCGAATCCCCCTGCAGCTTTCATAGACCTGATAAACAGGGTTTTCAAACAGTACTTAGATATATTTTTCATTATCTTCATTAATGATATCCTTGTTTATTCTCGTAGTGAGAATGATCATGCAGACTATATGAGAATTGTGTTGCAGACCCTTAGAGCTCATCAGTTGTTCACCAATTTCAGTAAGTGTAAATTTTGGCTAAGATCATTAGCTTTCCTTGGCCATATTTTTTCCAGTGATGGCATTAGAGTTGACCCTCAAAAGACTAAAGTAGTAAGAAACTGGCCTAGACCAATCACTCCATCAAATATTTAGAGTTTCTTGGGTTTAGTTGGCTATTACAAATGATTTGTTGAAGGGTTTTCTACTATTGCATCCCCCATGTATCGATTGACTCAGAAGAAAGTCAAATTTTAGTGGCCAGATTATTGTGAGAAGAGTTTTAATGAATTGAAGACTCAACTCACATCCGCCCCAGTCTTGACTCTGCAGATGGTTCAGATGGATTTGTAGTTTACTGTGATGCTTCCAAAGTTGGTCTTGGTTGCGTTTTGATGTAGAGGGGAAAGTTCATAGCCTATGCCTCTAGATAGATTAAACCCCATGAATAGAATTATCTTACCCACGATCTTGAGTTGGAAGTCGTTGTTTTTGCCTTGAAAATTTGGAGGCATTATATTTACGAGGTTAATATTGATGTGTTCAGTGACCATAAGAGTTTACAGTACATGTTCATACAGAAAGATTTGATCCTTCATTAGAGAAGGTGGCTCGATTTGTTAAAAGATTATGATATAAGTGTGTTGTAATGTTTAGGCAAGGACAATGTTCTGGAAGATGCCCTTGGCTGGTTGTCTATAAGTAGTGTTGCTCACGTTGAGGAGGATAAGAAGAAGTTAGTTTAGGAGGTTCATCAGCATGCTAGATTAGGTGCTTGGTTGGTTGATTCAGCTGAAGGTAGCATATGGGTTTAGGATGGTTTGGAATCTTCTTGGTTGCCAAAGTAAAAGAAAATCAAAATAGGGATCCTAGTTTGGTCATGTTAAAGAAGGCGGTTACAGATCATAAAGTAGAGGTTTTCTCCCAAGGAGGAGATAGTGTGCTTTATTATCAGGGCAGGTTATGTGTTCCGTGTGTTGATAATTTTAGACAGTGAATACTTATAGAAGCGCATGGTGCGTACGATACCTATCTATCCAGGAGCCACTAAGATGTACCATGATTTATGAGAAATTTATTGCTGGAGTGGTATAAAGAAGGACATCGCAGAGTTTGTGGCTAAGTGCCCAAATTGTCAGTAGGTCAAGGTTGAGCACCAAAGGCCTAGTGGTGCATTTCAAGAGTTTAGCATCCCCACTTAGAAGTGGGAAGTGGTGAACATGGATTTTGTGACAGGGTTGCCTCATACGCGTTATTGATATGATTCAGTTTGGGTCATTATGGATAAAATGACCAAGCCAGCTTATTTCTTGCCAATTCATATGTCGTATTCAGCCGAGGATTATACTAGACTCTATCTCAGAGAGTTATTTAAATTGCATGGGGTTCTGTTGTCTATCATTTCAAATAGAGGTACTTAGTTTACCTCTCACTTTTGGAAGCTTTCCAGAAGGGTCTTGGCACCCAAGTTCATCTCAGTATAGCTTTTTATCCTCAAATAGATGGTCAGGTAGAGAGGACCATTCAAACCTTAGAGGACATGTTGAGGGAATGTATTATTGACTTTAAAGGTAGTTGGGATGACCACTAACCTTTGATTGAGTTTGCTTATAAAAACAATTATCAATCCAGTATTCAGATGGCTTTGTTTGAGGCTTTCTATGAAAAGAGATATAGGTCTCTTTTTGGTTGGTTTAAAGTAGGTGAGCCTACAATGATAGGTCCGTATTCAGTGTTTGAGGCGATGGAGAAGGTTCAGTTGATTCGAGGGAGGCTAAAGACAGCCCAAAGCCATCAGAAATCTTATGCAAATGTAAGGAGAAGAGATCTTGAGTTTGAGGTTGGTGATTTGGTCTATTTGAAAATTTTTCCTATGAAAGGAGTGAAGATATTTGGCAAGAAGGGGAATCTCATTCCCTACTATGTTGGTCCATATAGGATCTTGAGTTATTTTAGAAAGGTAGCTTATGAGCTAGAATTGCCTGCACATTTAGCATCAGTACATCCAATATTTTATGTTTCTTTATTAAAGAAGTGTATTGGTGATTCAGTTGTCATTTTTCCTTTAGAATATATGGGTGTTAAGGATAGACTTTCCTATGAAGAAGTCCCAGTTGCGATCCTTGATCGTCAAATCCATAGACTAAGAAACAAAGAAGTTTCCTTGGTTAAAGTTCTTTGGAGAAATCAGTCTGTTGAGGGTGCCACTTGGGAAGTAGAAGCAGATGTGCGAACCAAGTACCCTCATCTTTTCTCCGCAAACCCACATCCAACTTGAGGTAACGACTTTCCTTAGATTGACTCTTTTCCATTCTCAGTTTCAGCTATGTAACCAATCCTATGTCACTGCATGCATTTATGAAATTAGTTTAGTTCAAGTATCATGTTTCAGACTCAGTTATGTAATCATGTTTCAAGTCATGCATGTTCAGTATATGATCTCAATTTCCTCAGTATTTTCAGCTAAACTAGTCTCATTCTAGGATGAATGTTCCCAAGGGGGAGATATTATAATACCCCATATTAATCCTAGCTCAATTCAGCTCACAACTGCATGTTAAGGGGTCCAAGCCTTGGAATTTTCACTAAGTGTTGAGGACTTAGTCATTCTCAATACCCCTAAACTTTGATGATTTTATTTTTAACTTTCCCAACCTCGGGACGTTGATTTTTGAGTTGATTCATGATCGGGGTTGTTCAAAGTATGACTCGGGTGAGTTTTGGGATGTTTTGATGAGGTTTCAGACATGTTTGGATGGCTAAGATAGTGCAGCAATGCTTTTGGGCCATGAAGCGTTGCTCTCTCCCACAATGAGGATCTCCATGATGCATTGCTCTCTCCAGTAGAGTAAGCTCTACGACGCGTGGCTCTGTACCGCACTGTGCTTTTGATTAAGTTCCCAAAGGACATTTGAGTCATTTCTCTCTCCCTATTTTGTCCATAACATAAATTGGGACTTCCAAAAGGACATTATTTGCCTGTTTAACCCAAATTTCTCTCAAGAAACCCTCCTTCTTCCCTAAGAAAAATTCAAGCTTCATTCTCAAGAAATCAAGAGGTTCAAGCTTTTAATCTAAGAAACCTTCAAGAATTCAGTTGTTAAGGTATGTGAGATGTTCATCCATGGGTCCCTTTTACCTATGGAGCTCAAAAATCCTCCTTTAGTTTAATTTATGAGTTTATACATGTTCAAGGAGAAATAAATCCATGAATCCCTTGTCAATTTAACTACAAGTTATGTTTTTAAGTGTTTCCAAGTGGAATGAGTCATCATGCTTTAAGTGTTGCAATTTTCATGTCATATTCAAGGGAATTCCATGTTAAACCCCTAATTTATGAATTTTTTCAAGTAGCGTATTATTTTCATTATGTTTAAGACATTCCCATGTTCAAGTTCATGATTTTCACATGTTTAATGAAATGTCCATGCTTTTGGGTTTGAACCGTGATCCCATATTATAGATTTTAAGCTTTGGTATCGTAATTTATGGTCATAATTACGATAATCAGGTTATGAACACCCGATACCTATGTGTTTTACATAATTTCCATTTTTCAAGTAACAAGTTAGTCAGACCATGGTTTTAATATCATATTCAGAACACCATAATCATGTTGATCATTTTCAATTTATATGTCATAATTACCTTAGAATCCGTATGCACTATTATTTTCAGAATACCATGACCTGATCTTCTCAATTATTAGTTATCAGTGCATTCACCAGTTAGTATCTCAGTGTCTTTCAGTTGGGAGTAGGATTTAGCACCGAGTGGGAAGTGTGGGTTTAGCGCATCCTACTTCCCCAAAAATTACGTTCCACCGTAGGTTTATGTTTAGGGACCTCTCCAGAAAGTGTTTCTCCTTTCCCAAAATGGGATTAGCTTAATAATCACACCAGTTCAGGTTATACTATGATGTAAGGAAAGAACAACCCTCCTCAACATAGGTCACACGTTGGACTCCATGATAGCTCACATGGTTTATGTCAGTTACATGATAGCTCCCACAGTTTCAGTCAGTACTTTAGTATATCTCAGTCCAGGTTTTCTTGACCAAGTGTACAAATTAGACTTACAGTTATTTAGTGATACAGATTTTAGTCTTTTAGTTTACAGATTATTTCAGAAACATGTTCATGCTTGGTCTTGCATTCTCAGAGTTTACATATTCATGCATTTATGTTCAGTTATTTTATATATATCAGCCATTACTTATCTCATATTCCAGTACATTCAAAGTACTAATCACGTACTCTTCTTTGCGTTATATTGTCTTATAACATAGGGTCAGATGCTCAGTTTCTCGACTGCTCTTAGACAACTCAGCGTATTCAGCAGCAGTAGTGGTAAGTCTTTATCTATCAAGGACATAATCTGTTTATTTTAATTATTTTAGTATTTTCATATTCTCAGTCAGTTGGAGTCAGTTGGGGATCTGTCCCATCAGCTCTTTCGTCAGTTTAGAGGCTTTCAGACACTTAGTTAGATATTCAGTCAGTCATTTCAGTATTGTTAGTTGTTATCAGAAATTTTAGCCATGTTTTAATTTGTATTTTAGTATCCAGTTTTATAGTATTTTATCAACTTATTTTCCTCATTGGTTATATCAGTGCTATTATATTTAGTGCTTACAGCAGGTACTAGCTCATGGGTTAGCTTGTGGTTGCTTGAGATCGAAAGAACCGTTGTCACGACTAGAGGATAGCCTCAAGTCGTGACACATAACAATGAAAAGGGGACAAATACACTCCCAAATTATGATAAATGGTACGTACTCTCTATCATATTTTTGGTACACATATGCCCCTAACATTAATGAAATGGTACGTATATGCCCCTCACGCAATAGTAGTGGTATGTATGTACCCAAGGTCTGAAAGAGGGTATATACATATCAATTATCATTTTTCAAGGATATATTTGTCCGATCTCTACTTTAATATTTTATCCCAAATAATTAACCCAAATTCACTACCAACCTAGAAAACCCATCGAACCTACCCCATTTCAAACCAACTCGACCTGACTTTAATTTTTTGTTCCAAACTCGATTCCCTTTATTTTTATCTTAAAAATGAACCTTGATTAAATTGTAGTGATTGGTCGCTTGTCCTAGTTAATTGGTGTTTACAGGTTTAAGGGAGTAGATATTAGGTCAGAGATGGCTGGAGTTAGTGGTGCGGCGATGGTTCACCATGGGGTATTTTTGATTTGATGGAGACTGTAACTATGAGGTATTGATCGGTGGTAGGTAGTGTTTTCCTGATGAAATTTCACTAGAAATTAAAACATAAGGAGTTCAATTTATTTGGTGTTCTTTTTTGGGTGTTATGGTTTAATGGTTTTTCTTTGAAATTGGTAGTAGTAGGTGTTACTATATTGTTTGTGGATATTGCTACTAGGTGGGAAAAATATGTCTGTTATATAGGTGTTTGTTGGGGGTACCGGGTCGAATAATGGGTTTGGGTTAATTATTTAGTATAAATAAGCAAAACAATAAAGGGACAAATATACCCCCAAACTATGATAAATGATACATATATACCTTCTGTCATACTTTGGGTACACATATGCCTGTACCTTTAATGTGAGGGGCATATATATACCATTTCATCAACAGTAGGGGTATATGTGTACCCAAGTATGACGAAGGGTATATACATACCATTTATCATAGTTCGAGCATATATTTGTCCTTTTTCCACCTTAACAAAGAAGAATGATGAAAAATTAAGTATTTTCAACCAAATCATCACTATTGTAGCCCCCAATCACTTTTTAGAAGAAAGACCTATTTTTGGGGTGTTTTGGAATAAAATAGTGATTTATGCTACAATCGAGGCATTGCTATAGCAACATATGTATAGCAGTATTGCTATAGCGACATAATTACTATAACGGCCCTTGACCGTATTGACCGATCGCTATAGCATAATTTATTCTGCTTTAGCGATTTGCACGTCGCTATAGTGACACTGAAAAGGTAGAAGTCCACTTTTCTCCAAAATTCCCCTTTTTCATAACACACCTTAAATCCAAGACATCATGAACAATCCCCTTTACATCAAGATCAATTTTAGAAGTTCTACTCGCCCAAATTTAATTTTGAAAAGTCCTGCGAGTTCCTTATCGCCCTAGCTAACTATAAATTAATATTAATACTTCCATATTTACCCAATCCACTCTTAGATTGATCTAGACCACACCTTGTTCATATTTTATCTAAGACTTTCCTAGCTTGAAATTATAACTTCAAATTAGAGGAAAATCTTAACTCAAATTTTTAAATGAGAGACTTACCCTAACAACAGAGAGGATCATTAATCATCACCAAATAATAAAATAAAAAAATAGTCTAAAATAAGGAATGATTAGAGTACCTACATTCTCAAACAAATGAGGATACTTTTTATCTTAGGTAGATTTATGCACCTAAGTGTCATAATCTACATATGTTTGGCCTAATTTTGAAACTTCTTATGTGTGTAATGAGTTGTTTACGATATAATTGAGCATATATATGTTAAAATATATGTTTATAGTGTTTAAGGTATGCACAAAATAAGTTTAGAATCAAATTGATTACATAGAGTTTAGACTAGGAAACTAGTGTTACTAGCTTGCGCTATGTATTGTTCTAGTGTATCGCGATGGACTCTATTGTGTTGTGTGCACTAATTCGTGGTGTTTGATTTTATATAAGGTCGTGTAGGATTTTATTATCAAGTATTAGGATCAAAACAAATCATAAATTATATTGTAAATTCCACCACAAACTGTGGAATGCAAAGACAAATGGAAGGAGTAAACCATGATGATAGCTGGATTTTCTGAGCACAAGAGTTTGTCACGTATTTGAACCTCAAAGATAAGGGTGTGACACACCCCAAGAGATGAAAAATATGTCCAAAATAGTGTGAATACATTATTAGGGAATTCCACACCTCTGATCATACCAATGCAAGAGCGTGACACGTCCAAAGGCCCAAAATGGGCAACTTTACTCATAATGTAAAAAGGACACTTGGCTTCTGTTTAAACACCTTGTAAGAATTTTAAGGCTATAAATACACTTGATTAGGCTTAAATTATGTTTATTTTCATTCGATGTAAGACCATGAGTGGCTAAACATCCTCTTATAGGGTTAAAGTCAAGAACATAAATACTTATGCTTTGAATTGAGTTTGTTTAAGATGATTATCATGTTTCATTGTTAATATATCCTTTTTATTACTATTATATGGATTCAAAACCCTTAGTATAAATCCATATTTCTATTGTAATCCCATACGGAGAAACAAGAGATTAGATCATAGGTATATCGAGTGGGATCTTATACGTTTAAGGAATTAAAGTTAGGATTTGTGTTTAGGATAGGAATATACCTAATTCTACCCATTGGGTTCATATAATATATGATATATAATTGCATTTAAATTAGGTCTTGCATCCCCGTTCAATGGTGTAGTTATAAGGCTAAGTTAAATAGATGATTAGACGTTCGAAAGACTATAATCACGTTATCTACCTTGTGAATCAACTCAAGATAATTAACTAAACCAATGAGATTTTATACCTTGGTAGGAATTTTATAAGTGCCTTGACCCTGGGTTTCTCCCATTATTATCTCCAACACTTTATAATTTCAAATTATTTATGGTTACTTTGAATTCTCAATTCTCAAATATTATTGATTACACTCGCACGTGTTTAATCTCGGTAGTAAATCTAAAATTATATTTTTGTTAAAACAATTCCCTGTGGGTTTGACATCCGACTTGAAGTTCTACTTTATTACTTGTACAACTGCGTACACTTTCATGTGTGTTAGGATCCAACACTTGTCCTTCATGTCCTTTTTAGTTTCCTAAGTGTCTTCTACAATTGAAAAATATTTCCATTAAGCCATGATTGAATGAACGTCTTTCTTCCTTAACTTATGAATATTTCAATCAAGAATTACCACAGGTTCTTCCTTATAAATCAAATCCTTACCTAATAAGATTATGTCCCACTTAATAATATAATCTTCTTTCCCATCATATCTTTTGAGACTAGACACATGGAACACCGAATAAACTCCTGAAAACCTTAGAAGCAATGCTAGCCTATATGTAATCATACAACACTCTCAAGAACCTCAAAAGGACCAATATACTGAGGCTGAGCTTGCCCTTCTTACCAAACCTCATGACTCTGCTCATAGAGGACACTTTAAGCAAAAGTTGTTCACCAACCTTGAATTTTATATCTCTTACCTTATGGTCTACATACTCTTTTTGTTTACTTTAGGCATCTAACAACTTGGTTTGATTGAACCTTGTATTTTTTTCAGCCATCTTTACTAAGTCAGTGCCTAAGTGTTTCACAACTTCAGTCTCAAATCACTCAATAAGTGACCTAAATTTTCTTCCATAGAGTGCCTTAAATATTTTCATATCATTTTAGGAGTGATAATGATTGTTGTATGAAAACTCACACAATGGTGGGAATTGGTGCCAGTGACCACCAAAATTAATCACGCAGGCTCTCAACATGTACTCTATCATATGTACCATCCTCTCTAACTACTCGTCAGTTTGAGGATGAAAGATTGTTCTAAAGGTGATCTTGGTGCCCAACTCCTCATGCAATATGTCCCAAAACATAGAATTATAAGTTGTATTCCATAAAAAATAATGGTAAGGGGAACCCTATAAAGCCTTACTATCTCCTCAATGTAGATTTTAGCTAGTTACTTAAAGTTGTAGTCCACCCAAACTAACAAGATATGAGCTAATTTTGTCAATCAACCTACTATGACCCATATAGAATCATATATCCCCAAGGACTTAGGAAGACCCATCACAAAATCCATAGCAATATTCTCCCACTTCCATACAAGTATCATTCTCTGAAGCAACCTCAAAGGCCTTTGATGCTCGTAATTTACCAATTCACAGTTGAGATACTTAGATACATTCTCCACTGTGTCTCTCTTCATTCCAAGATCCCAATAGATTTGCCTCAAGTTATGGTACATTTTAGTTTCACCCGAATGAATAGAATAACATAAACCATGGTATTTCAAAGTCATATCATGAATCAAGTCGTCAACCTGAGGAATACATATCTTTCCCTTAAACCACAATACCCCACTTGCATTAAAAGCGGCATACATCATCTTACCATACACCACCTTATTCTAGAGTGTATTCAAAATGGGTTTTGACATGCTTAGATTCGTACTTCTTTAGTCATATCAAGACTATGACTTCGGACTTTATCGATATAGATGTTATTTGACTTTCAATGTTTTAATTACTCTTTGAATTAAGTTAGGGTTTCCATAACCATATAGTTGGTACATTCCTTGATATTACTACTGGTTGAAGTATTATGACTTACATGGATTCATGCATAGGTGACTACCTCCATAGATGATTTCTTTTAGTAATTGATTGAGTGGATCGGTGTGGTATTTTCCTTGGGGTTCAATATTTGGGTTAAAGTCCCTTGTCTTTGGCATTATAGACTTATTGTGACCTTAGAGTGGTATAGGTTGTGTTTTTCATTTTCATGTGCCATCTTCACTTTATATTATTATTTTTATTGTTATTGTTTTGGCCTTGAATGATTCTTGCATAATAGACAACTTGACCGGTGTTATCTAGTTAATGTTTCCCTTCTTGTAATTCTTATCCATTAGGCTTAGAGCCTTGGTTAGTTGGTCCTCCTTTTTGTTAGAAAGGTAAGGTCAGTTATTGAGTGGGTTATGAAAGTGAAGGCAGGTTTTTACCTTCATGGCCTTGTTGTGGTACTAGAGTTAGCAATTCGATTCTATGACTCATTCCTGATATTGAAAAGTCTAAGGCTTATTTTTCTAGTTTGTGGGGTTCATCTCTCAATGATATATGCTTATGGGTATTCCTTGCAATAGATTGAGTATTGGATTGACAAGATTTGGGCTAAGGTTTTATTCATCAAAGTTGCTTGAATTTTAGCTAATATTAGTATTCTTTCTATCCTTGGGGTGTTCTCAATTATTCCTTGATGTACTCTGCCCTTCAGAAGATGTGAATTTTGTTGCCTATATCTTCGCCGATGGTTTTCCTAGTTGTGGTTATGTTCTTGAAACACCTCAGGTGGTGGTCACTAGAAAATTCTGAGTTCTAAGCTTACTGCCCTGACTACGACATTGTTTGTGAGTCATAAGGAGTCATTGCGGTTCATAAGACCCAATCGTAATCTACCTAGTGAGAATTTTTTAAGTCACTATTTTGACCACGACTACCATGTTATGAGTCATAAGGACTCTAAACGATTCATATAGTCCGTAAGGAATCTAGTGTGATGCCCAAAGTGTTATGTCTTGAGTATGACTAAGATGTAACGAGTCATATGGGCTCCTTATGAGTCATAAGTGCCTTTCCATAACCAAACTAGTGTTGGTGGTCCGGGATACTTTCCAGACTATTATTGAGGGGAAATGAGTTGTAGAGTGACCCTATGAGTCATAACGTCACCCGTAATGATTGGCAACTTATTTTATAGATTTTTAATGAGAGTATTTTAGACATTTCCCTCTTATTCCAATAATAACTCATGACCTATAAACATACTTGGGACCCTATTTTCATCCATAATACACATCAAATACACTCTCTTCTCTCTCAAATCCTTTCAAGTATCAATACTTAAGGTTTCCAAGAAGTGGGTCATATAGAGCTTCAAGGGTTGAATTCCCTCCATAATTCTAGGTATTTCAGGCATGTGACTCTACCATTAAACCGTTTATCTAATGTATGAATTTACATGATTAATTATATGAATTTGAAATTAAAGTTTTGATATAGTTGAGGGCTTTGACATGAATGGTTCTTAAATTGATTTCCCCTAGTTTATTATGTATTATTCAGGCTTTGTTGACGGTTTTGAACTTATGGGTGCATGGGATTGGTGAATAATCAAAAGGGAATTATTTTCCCTAATTGTGATGAATTTTCCTTTGACATATAGTTTTTGAAATTGAGTTCCCTCAACCTAAATGTGAAATTGATAATGA
This sequence comes from Capsicum pubescens, assembly GCA_030864215.1. Lineage (NCBI taxonomy): Eukaryota > Viridiplantae > Streptophyta > Magnoliopsida > Solanales > Solanaceae > Capsicum > Capsicum pubescens. The sequence goes on along the minus strand of CM061547.1, from coordinate 197,681,151 downwards.
TACATGGCTTTGTCACATGTTTGACTTGCTCACTTGAACTAATGCATTGGCACAAAAGGTTAATGAACCATGGTATGATTTTATTAAACTTTTAGGTATATGGATCTCCCATGTAAATATTAATTAAACCTATGGAGTCATGAATTTCCCCCGTGTGATGGTTAATGCATCGTGGTATGATAATAAACTAACAAATAAGGTTGATATGATGATACCAACGGGATGCCTAAATGTATAATCGATTCAGTAAATTAGGAATGTGTGTTAAATATTTTAATTGGGCTTAAAACACTGGTTGTGTAGTTAGGCTGTGAAAATACAGGTCCCAAGGAACCAATACCGAAAATTGCTAGCTGGCATGGGGGTCTAAATAATCTGCTGGGTTGAGTCCCCCTCATTATTATCATATGATTGGGAGGTTCGAGTCCCCCATCAGGCATATGACATATGATTATCCTCTATTTTATATGACTATATGCACTACAGCCCTTCCAGCTGGGGAGAGCTGGGCCCATATAGCTCGTAGGTGCCTTGATTATGATGGTTATGCTACACAATTCAGGTTTAAATTTTAAAAGTTTATGCTAAGCCTTGTTTTGTACCCCTATATGTGATATATATATATATATATATTTGCATTTGATGATATGCATTAGATTTGACTGAGTTTGAATTATTACTTATAGAATTATCTTATCCCTTATCCCTAAAATACATGCTACCGCTCCAACCGCTAACCATCTCTAAATATTGTATCCCCATGCGATGCAAGCGCCAGAAATCTTCTACCTTATATGTGCAGTGGTCAGGTGTTCGTGATAGTTTGTGAGTCGACTTGAAGTGGTGAGCTTACATTCTTCAAAAGACTTACATTTCATGTTTTGGTTTCTTATGTCTTAGACTCTGTTTCAGACTTGTTTTTGGCTATGGTCGGAGGTATCTCCTGACACTTTATTGGTATTCAATTTTGGTAAAGGCTTTGTGGGTACTGTAGACTTGGGTGTTGTGTTGGTAGTTGGTATTGGTTATCGATATTGGTATGTGGTTATTGATACAACTTAGAATCTTTGAACTTATGTTACTCTATCTTGTAATATGTTTGGACTTTAGTCCATGTTATTGTGTGTTGTGTTTTGTTAACCATAAAATGGGGGTAGTCTCAGGTCATCAATGGACTTGAGATGCCTATAACGTCCAAGCCCTAGTTTGGGTTGTGACAAATTTAGTATCAGAGCCTATGTTTATAGTCAATTGGATTTTTATAAAGTTGTGTCGAGTAGAGTATCTTTTATGGGTGTGTAGCACACCACACTTATATGGGAGAGGCTATGATGTATTTTGGAATATTTCCCTTTCTTGTTATTCTATTTTGAGCTATAGAGTCTAAGATCTTGAAATCTCTTCTAATTCTTGTATGCTTTTTTTTCAGATCATGCCTCCCAAAAGATCTAATATTCGTGGAAACTCTTTTGTCCTGTCTGAGGACAATGTGAATCGAGATCATCCTACTTCTGGGGCACACACCTAGTCTGGGGTACCTGTTTCTGATTCCCCCCGTGGAGTTCTACCGATATCTACTCATCCTGCTCTAGAGGGTGTCACTCATGATCAGTCTACTAAGGGAGATATTACAAATGCTGAGTTCTATTACTCCATTCATCTGTAACCCATTTGGTGACATCTCAGTCACAATAGTCAGGTCCTGCTGGTATTGTTGTGAGTTCTTCTGAGGCCACTAGAGTTGGCCAGTTTATGAGGTTGTACCCTTCGACTTTCACTGGTACTAAGGTTAAAGAGGATTCCTTAGGGTTCATAGATGAAATGGAAAATATATTTTGAGTGATGCATGCTACCGACGTAGAGGGTGTGGAGTTTATCTCTTATTAGTTGAAGGATATGGCGTATCAGTAGTATAAGAAGTGGGATCAGTCTAGGGGTGATAATGCTGAGTCAGCTTTGTGGGATGATGTTTTGGGTGCCTTTATTGATTGTTTTTTTTTCTCAGCAGTTGAGAAAGGCAAAAGTTGAGTAGTTCATAAATATAAAGCAAGGTAGGATGATGGTAAAGGAGTATGCCTTAAAGTTTAGTGTCTAGCATGAGTGCTAGAATGAGGAAATTTTCTTCTGGATTATCCCATACGTTGATTCTAGAGAGCAAGGCTGCCTTGTTGAACAAGGACATAGACATATCTACACTTGTGGTATATATGTAACAAGTCAAAAAGGAAAAGAAGAAGCAAGATAAGATTGAGGAAAGAAGAGTAAGAGATTTAGACATTCATAGCACGATGGACGCCAGCAGCAGAGTGCTAAAGATGGTAGGAAATGGTCTAAAAAGAATTAGGGGAGTCCTAACTTCTATTCAATGGCTAGTGATCCTTACCCAAAGTCATCTGGTGATCAATATTTTTAGAGTGATGATGGTTCTAGGGTACAAAGTGCCTAATCTTAGGCCAATGGGGCCCAGTCAGCACCATCATATCCTCCTTATAGATTTTGTAGTCAGTTACGCTATGGTCAGTGTAAGAAGGAAAGGAATCGGTGCTTTAGTTTTGGTCAGATTGGTCATATGCAGCGGTATTTTCCTTTAAAGGTTGCTTCTTGGTAAAACAAGGTTCCTATTTCTACTTCATCATCTTCTACCCCAATGGGTGCCACTTTTGGCTTCGACACTAGTCAGAACTATTTCTCTGCTCTTACTACCCGTTAGGAGTTTGAGGCATCTCCCAATGTCTTTATTGATATATTAAACCTCTTCTCTTGTGATGTGTATTTCTTTATTGATCTAGGGTCTACTCTTTCTTATGTGACCCTATTTATGGCTGTATATTTTGGTTTTAGTCTCGAATGTATTTCAGACCTTTTTTTTACTTCTACCTCGGTGGGTGACTATATGGTTGCTAGAAGAGTATATAGGGGTTGTGTGGTAAATGTTTGTGGTAGGGAAACTTTGGTAGATTTAATTGAATTAGACATGGTTGATTTTGATATCATCTTGGGAATGGATTGGTTTCGCTCGTGCTATGCCTCTTAAGACTGTCGGACCTGTAAGGACATTTTCAAAATTTTGACTAAGTCAGTTATTGAGTGCGAAGGGAGTTCCCTAGTTCCTAAGGGGAGGTTCATATCATATCTTAGAGCCCAAAAATTGATTTTCAAAGGGTGTCTTTATCATTTGGTCCTGGTTAAAGATTCTAACTCAGAGGGTCCTTCATTACAGTCGATACCCGTGGTTAGTGAATTTCCTTAGGTCTTCTCTGATGATCTTCCTAGTGTTCCTCTTGATAGGGAAATTGATTTCGGCATTGACCTTCTTCTTTACACTCGTCCTAGATCTATCCCTCCCTATAGGATGGCTCCAGCTGAGTTGAAGGAGCTTAAGGAGTTGTTGAAAGATCTCTTTGATAAGTATTTTATTTGCCCTAGTGTGTCTCTATAGGATGCTCTTATTCTTTTCGTACGTAATAAGGATGGTTACCTTCGGATGTGCATTGATTACCTCCAGTTGAATAAGGTAATGGTGAAGAATAAGTACCCTCTTCCTAGGATAGATGACTTGTTTTACCAGCTTCAGGGTACTAAGTATTTCTCTAAGATTGATCTCTATTCGGGCTACCATCAGCTTAAGAGTAGGGAGGAGGATGTCCCTAAGACTTCCCTCCATACCCGTTATGGTCATTTTGAGTTCTTGGTCATGTCTTTTGGGTTGACCAATGCCCCGGCGATATTTATGGATCTCATAAATTGGGTATTCCATCAGTTTCTAAATTTGTTCGTCATTATGTTTATTGATGACATTGTAGTTTATTCAAAGAGTGAGGTGAATTATACTGACCTCCACATTGTATTGCAGACCATAAAGGATCAGTGTTTGTATGTTAACTTTTCAAAGTATGAATTTTGGTTGAACGATGTTACTTTTTTGGTCATGTTGTATCTAGTAAAAGGATCATGGTGGATCTATAAAAAGTGATGGTGTTTAAGAAGTGGTTGAGACCCACGACTCCAACCAATATTTGGAATTTCTTAGGTTTTGCTGGTTATTATAGAAGGTTTGTGGAGGGATTCTCCTCTATTACGGCTTTGTTGACTAAGTTGACCCAAAAGAAGGTGAAATTTCTATGGTCGGATGCTTATGATGGGAGTTTTGAGAAGCTAAAAGACAGGTTGACTTCTGCTCTAGTTTTGACTCTGTCCGAGGGTACTAATGGCTTTGTTATCTATTGTGATACATTTCGAGTGGGACTTGGTTGTGGCTTGATGTAGCATGGTAGAGTTGTGACCTATGCTTCTAGATAATAGAAGGTTCATGAGAAGAATTATCCGACTCAGGATTTGGAATTGTTAGCTATGGTGTTCGCATTAAAGATCTGGAGACATTATTTTTATGGGATCCATGTTGATATTTATTCTAATCATAAGATCCTATAATAGGTATTCATTCATAAGGTGCTAAATCTCAAGTAAAGAAGGTGGCTTGAGTTGCTAAAGGACTATAACACGAATCTCCACTATTACCCAGGTAAAGCTAACGTGGTTGATGTGGTCTTAATGGGTTGTCCATATGGATCTTATCTCATTTGAATGATGACAAGTGGGATTTTGTGAAGGATATTCACCATTGGCTAATCTAGGAGTTTGTCTCTTAGATTCTGAGGATGGTAGTGTGTTGGTGGAAGAGATGGCAAAATCATCTCTTGGTGCTGAGGTAAAGGAAAAGTAGGTGTTCTACCCTATCTTGATGCAGATCAAGGAGGATGTAGGTAGGTAGAAAGTGATGGATTTTGAGATTGGTGGTAATGGTATCTTGAGGTACCAAGGGAGGGTGTATGTTCTCGATGTTGATAGGTACAAGGAAGAATTTTGGCCGAAGCTTATGAGTCACATTATACATGATTCATCCTGGTTCAATAAGGATGTATCATAATCTTAAGGAGATATATTGGTGGAATAACATGAAGAGGGATGTAGCCAATTTTATGGCTAAGTGTATGGTGTGTCAGCAAGTGAAGGTCGAACACTTAAGGCCCGGTGGATTATTTCAAGAAATTGAGCTTCTCATATGGAAATGGGAGATAATTAATATGGATTTTTTATCGATCTTCTGCGGTTTCTAAATCAGTTTGATTCTATTTGGGTTAACATAGATAGGATGACTAAGTCTTCTCACTTCTTGCTGGTGAGAACTAATTACTCTACCGAGGATTATGCTAAGTTGTTTATTCAAGAGATCGTGAAGTTGCATGGTATGCTTATTTCTATTATATCTAATCGAGGTCCTTATCTCTCATTGCATTTTTTGTGCTTATTTTAGAGAGGTTTGGGGACAAAGGTGAGCCTTAGTACCACTTTCCACCCACAGGAGGATGAGCAAGTGGAGAAAACCATTCAGACATTGGAGGATATTCTCAGATCTTGTGTGATTAATTTTTGTGGTAGTAGGGTTTATCATTTTCCCCTCATTGAGTTTGCGTATAATAATATCTACCACTCAAGAATTTGTATGGATCCGTTTGAGGCTTTGTATGGTAGAGGTGTAGATCCCTCATTTGATTATTTGGGATCGGCGACAATAAGTTGTATGGTACTGACTTGGTTCACCAAGATATGGAGAACAAAATGGTGATTCAGGTTTGGCTTAATACTGTTAAAGTCGCCAAAAGTCCTATGTAGATGTAAGGCGAAGGGACTTGGAGTTTGATGAGGGTAATTTGGAAATATATAAGGCAAAAGTCCCATGAAGGAAGTGATACAATTTGGAAAGAAGGGGAAGCTCAGTCCTCTTTATGTTAGTCTATACCATATTTTGAGGCAAGTGGGCAATGTGGATTATGAGTTGGAATTGCCATCGAGTTTGGGTTCCATTCATTTGGTCTTCCATGTATCGATGTTGATAAAGTGCGTAGGTGATCCTTCATTGGTTGTTCCTTTGGAAGGTGTGGGCATTTTAGATTCCTTGTCTTATAAGGAAGTTTCAGTGGAGATCTTAGAATTTTAAACTCGTCGATTACGAACGAAGGATGTGGCCCAGGTAAAGGTTCTTTCAAGGAACGAAAAGTTTGAGGAGGCTACTTGGGAAACTGAGAAGGACATGAGTCCAAATACCCAATCTTATTCCCGTTTTGGATAATAGTGCTTAAGGTATGTGTTAATCTTGGCATATTTGTTTACTCTCTTTGATAAAGGTAAGTGTGAGTGTGTTTCTATGTTAAATTGTGCCAAAGGATGCCATTACCCATCATTTAAGGACGAATGATCCTAAGGGGGTAGAATGAAACACCCCAGGGGGGTCCATGGAAAATTATGCATTCTAAGCTTCCAGCCCTAACTACGACTCTCCTTGGGAGTCGTAGGGAGTCATTATGGGTCATAGGACCCATTTGTAACATGCCTTATGAGATTTATCCAAGTCACTATTTTGACTACGACTACCATGTTACGAGTCATAAGGACTCTAAATGACTCGTATAGTCCTTTCCATAAGGAAACTAGTGTGATGTCCAAAGTGTTTTGTCCTAAGTACAACTAGGATGTAATGAGTCGTATGGACTCGTTATGAGTCGTAAGGTCCTTTCCATAACCAAACTAGTATTGGTGGTTCGGGACACAATCCATACTATAACTTAGGGAAAATGAGTCATAGGGTGACCTTATGAGTCATAAGGTCTAGTGTAATGACTGGCAGTTTATTTTCTAGCTTTTTAATGAGGGCATTTTAGACATTTCCTTCTAATTCCAATAATAACCCAAGACCTACAAACATACTTGGAACCGTATTTTCATCCACAATACATATCAAATACACTCTCTTCGCTCTCAAATCCTCTCAAACATCAATACTTAGGTTTCCAAGAGGTGGGTCAAGTAAAGCTTTAAAGGTTGAATTCTCTCCATAATCTTCGGTATTTCAAGCATGTGACTCTACCCTTAAACTTGTTTTATCTAATGCATGAATTTACATGGTTAATTATGTGGATTTGAAATAAGGGTTTTGACATAGTTAAGGGATTTGACATGAATGGTTTTTAAATTGATTTCCCCTGGTTTATTATGCATTATTCATTCTTTGTAAATGGTTTTGAACTTGTGAGGTGCATGGGATTGGTGAATAATCAAAGAGGTTATGTTTTTCACAATTTTAATGAATTTTTCTTTGACATATGGTTTTGAAAATTGAGTTCCCTCAACCTAAATGTGAAATTGATAATGATACATGGTTTAGTCACATGTTTTGACTTGCTCACTTGAACCAATGCATTGGCATACTAGGTTAATGAATCATGGTATGATTTTAGTGAACTTTGGGGTATGTGGATCCCCCGTGTGAATATTAATTTAACCTGAAGGGTCATGAATTTCTCTTGTATGATGGTTAATGGATTGTGGCATGATAATGAACTTATAAGTAGGGTTTGTGTGACGATACCAACGGTATTCCTAAATGCATAATCGGTTCAATAAATTGGAAATGTGTGTTAAATATTTTAATTAGGCTTAAAAAGCAAGTTGTGTAGCCAGGGCCTGAAAGTGGAGGTCCCGAGGAACTAACACTGGAAACTGTGCTAGTCGGCACGGGGGTCTAAATGATCGGGTGGTTTGAGTCCCTCTCATTATTATTATATGATTGGGAGGTTCGAGTCCCCCATGTTAGATAAATTTGTGTGTAAGTCACCTTTTATTTATGTCGGAAGGTTTGAGTCCCCCATCAAGCATATGGCATATGATTATCCTCTAGTTTATGCAGGTACATGCACTGGGGCCCTTCCATCTGGGGGAGATATAGGACCATATAGCCCATGGGTGCCTTAATTATAATGGTTATGCTACACAATCTAGGTTAAGATTTTAAAAGTTCATGCAAAACATTGTTCCCTACCCCGGCATATGATATATATGTGTATTTGCATTTGATGATGTGCATTGGGTTTGACTGGTTTTGAATTATTACACAAGGTATTATCTTATCTTTTATCCCTGACTTACATTCTAGAACTCCTACCGCTAACCATCTTCAGATGTTGTATCCCCATGCGATACAGGCACCAAAAAATTTTCTACCTTTCCTATGCAGTGATCAGGTATTCGTGGATAGTTTGTGAGTTGACTTGAAGTGGTGAGCTTCTAGCCTTCAGAAAATTTTATTTCATGTTTTGGTTTCTTATGTCTTAGACTCTGTTTCGAGCTTGTTTTTTGCTATGGTCGGGGGCATGTCCTGACACTTTAAGGTATTCGATTTTGTTAGAGGCTTTGTGGGTACTATGGACTTGGGTGTTGTGTTGGTAGTTAGTATGTGTTATCGATATTAGTTGGTGGTTATGGATACAACTTAGAATCTTTGAAGTTTTCTTACTCTATCTTGTCATACGTTCGTACTTCAATCTATGTTAGTGTGTGTTGTGTTCTGTTGGTTGTTGTTATTGGTTATTGGTATCGGCTGGTGGTTATTGATACAACTTAGAATCTTTGAACTTATGTTACTCTATCTTATTATTCGTACGGACTTAAGTCCATGTTAGTGTGTGGTGTGATTAATTGACTATGAAATTGGGGTGGTCTCCGATCCTTGATAGACTTGAGATGCCCGTCACGGCCAGGCCCTATTTTGGGTTGTGTTATTTCTTTAACAATATTTTAGTTTTAGTTCTTGCAGGGACCATAAGGGGATATGCTTAATTTTTTATAGTGAGGCCGATTTGGGCGTTGGCCTTGGTTTAGATTGTTGGCTCAAGTTTTGGGATTTGTATTCTTTGGAATAGAAGCTTGAAGGTTATGATAGTTTTTGTAATTTGGATGCTTAGGTTATGATAGTTTTTGTAATTTGGATGCTTAGTCGTCAATAGGATTGGTTTGGACAGTTAAGACTGAACAGTTTAGCTTCGATGTTAAGATTTCAACTGTGAGTTATAGAGCTTGGGTGCATCCTTTATTTCTAGATTTTTTTTAGTTGAGACTTCATTTATAGGTTGGCTAAGCCTAGTCATTACCTAATGGTTTAGTTTTTTTTAGTTCAGATAGGGTATGCTTGATAGATGCTCGAATGATAGTCCATTGGCATACGGTATTATTTTTTTACTGCTCTTGACTTTGATTATCAGTTTTTATTAGAATTTTGGATTGTCAGCTCATCAAGAGAAGTGTGCTCAATTTGGACTTAGTATAGTTTTATCTTCAGTTGGTGGGACATTCTAGATTAGATCATTTGGTTTTGAGAGTTTGTGCTTGGAATCCTAATAATTAGTTTCTAGCATCTTCCAGACTAGTTGTATCTTTGGTAGGAGATTAGAGGCATTGATCATCTCTAATTGTGTATCCAGTTATCACCTTATGGACCTATTCTTATGCTCGCGTGTATGGATTTTTGGTAGATCAGTTTCAATCTTTTGAGGTTAGTTTTATGTGATTTAATGAATAGGACTCAGATGATATACTATGTGGTTCAGAGTAGACATCAAGTTTAGAGAGGCAAAGGAATATTGGATTTAGAATTTGGAGTCGGTTGTATTGCTCATGCCTTGGGTGGCGTTTAGCTTAGTTGTGTTTTTTCTTGGTTGTGATGTTTGGATATGATGTCAGCCTATTACAGTTTGGGTTTGCATGCATCATTCATTCTCGATTCAGTTGAAGGCTTATTAGTTATTGAGGTTGACTTATAGCTATTTGGAAAGTAAAGTAAGGAAGTTGGTAAAAAAGATACATTTGGTGAAATATATTAAAAATATTGGTTTGCCTTAGAGTTTATCTAGGAGTTTGCTCTTTGCATATGGGCCCATTACCTCATCCCTTCGAGCTTTCTAACTCTTCTTATCCAATGACTTTCGTGGATGAAAGTCTTTTTAGTAGTGGATATTAAAATGACCCTTTGAGTTATTTCCTTAATTTTTTGTTTGTTTCCAGCATTTTGAGCCTTTACAAAATGGTTGTAGGTCATTTATGACTAGTCAAAACTGTTGGTTCAATTATCAGGCAGTTCATCTGGGTTTTAGGGGTGTTTCCCTATTTTGGAACTATCACGGTTAAGGAATTGGTTTCATATCAAAACACCTAATAAATGGTCTCAGATGAGAAATCCGACAGTATCATTATCTACAAAACATTGATTTTTGGCTGGGGGGCCCTTGGTTGAGGCCCCAAGGCTTTCAGACTCGTTTTAGGCTATTGGGTAGATTTTGATTAAAATGGTTCTTTGGGTGTGGGACACACATTTGATCAAAACAACCTCAAATGGAAATTTTGATGGTTCCATTGAGTTCGGAATGTTGATTTTTGGTTAGTAGCATACTTAGTTTGAGTCCCGGGCCTTTAAATTTCATTTTGTGTGTTTAGACAAAAATTTGTAAAAATAGATGAAACACCCTAATTTCTAGACCATAGAAAATTTCCTTGATTTTTGGTTTTTGGGCAAGATACGACTTAGGGGAATGATTCATACACTTGGGTATGGGTGGTATAGTCCAGTCGTGTGTTGACCAGTGTTGGTTGGTAGAATGGATGTAGTTACCTGAATAGGTACGATTTGGGTAGTGCAAATCAAATAGTTGGGTACGAGTTGTTTGGTTACTTCACTTAATCTTAGACTTGGTAACTTAAATTGGATCTGAGTATGAGTATCTCACCATGAGCCGTAAGCCAGGGTATGAGTCGTACCATAGACTCGTATGGTGGTTAATGCTCAAACCTTCTGGGATTCTATTCTTCCAGTGGTATGATTTATGGGTACTAGTCATACACTTGGATACGACTTGGGTTTAGGTGTGTCATACCTTGTACAGTGTTTTGTCCAAAGGGAAAATCCTATTGTACGAGAGGTGGGTACCACTCGTACAGGATGGGTACAACTCGTAAGGGTCAGTCGTACCTTATGATGGAAATTAAGCACAGTTTAAGTGAGGGCAATCTGTACATTTCCCCACTTATCCTAATGAGGTCCCACGACTTATATTGTACTTGGGAGGTTATTTTTCCTACTATTCTATTCTTAAACACTTAAAAAACACTCTTAAATCCTCTCAAGAGTTCTTGGGCAAAGGAAGCTAGGATTTCATCTTAAGGAGTAAATTGGGGCTTGTCTTGGTGATTTCTCTCCATCATCATCTTGGTTTAAGGCATGATCACTTCCCTCATTGTAATTTCCAACTAAAGGCATGATTTTATATGATGTTTTCATGGTTTGAATATTGTATGATTTTGGGTTTTCAATTATGAATTGGGGGTTTTGGTTATAAATGCTTGGTTATGGTTTTTCCATGTTTTAATTATTCTTTTATATGCTTTAATGGTGGTTTTGGATAATTGGTTGCATGTGAATGGTTATTTGGTAATAGACTTTGGTTTTGGAAATACTATGCCCCCAATGTGTTTGATAAAATGCCTATAACAATGCTTTCACTATAATATTTGATTTTTCAATGGAACTTATGCATGGTTTAAACTTGGTAATGGAACCATAGATGATATGAATGGTTTAAATGGTTTTGGAATTATTTGGCTTAATAAACATACTTGTGAGGTACATGGGAATCCCCCAAGTTGATTGGATAATATGATCTATGGGTACATGGGAATCCCTTGATCTCAAAAGAGTTTGGCTAAGGACAATATTTACAAGTTACAGTCGGTATGACGATACCACTACTAATGGCCTTGGTTGATAATAAATGAATAATGGTTTGGTTGTTTGGTAATGATTTTAATTAGGCTTAAAGAGGGGTATGGCAAAGTCGTGGAAGGTAGAGGTCCTGGGGGGATTGACACTGGAAACTCATATTTGCCAATGTGAAGTCTGATCCTAGTGACCGTATGCATGATGTCACACTTTATATTTAGGAGGATGTAATAGTCATCCCAGGTTCTTTTCTCTGGTCGTGTAGCTCATGCAATGGGGCCCTTTCAGCAAGGGGATCTAAAACCATATAGCCCGTGGGTAGTTTTAGGACGGCAAAGCTACACTGCCCAGGTAAAGATTTTAAATGGCATGCTAGACCTGGTTCCCTTTCCCAGCATTGTTATTTATTTATATATAGATATAGCTATAGATATATATATGTATGGATGGATGTATGGATTCTATACATATGGATGGTTTTAGTTGGTTCTCTTAAATAGCATTATTTTATCCTTACCCTGAGTTCAGGTAAGAGTTCACCCACTAACCCGTCTTCGGGTGGCTTTATCCCCACGCGATGCAGGAACCGGCCATTCTACTCCTCTTGCTTAGCATTCAGACATTCGGGGGTTAGCTTTGGATTAAAGTAGTGATCTTCCATCTTTTCGAAAAGCTTTATTTCATGGATGTTATTTCATACTTTGGATTATTTATGTATATTGGTTTGGTCTATGGTTGGGGATTTGTCCCAACCAAATTTTTGTATTCTTTTGGTTAAAGTCTTTTGTGGAACTACTATGGGTTGGAATGGGTAGGATCGGTATTGGTGTCATCCTTAGCATTGGTATTGGTATTGGGGATGATACCGATTAACGATATTGTTTGTTGTTCCATCCTATTTTATTTCAGGATTAAATATTTATGGAACTTATTTGGTTATGGTCAGATTTATGGTTTCGGTTTGTCTTAGTATGGTTGGACGATCGGTATGGGATGGTTGGACTCGATTGGGTTGGTTAGGATTCTGATCTTATCCCAGAGTCTTCATGTTAGTTGTTACGCTATCTTGTTATATACTTGAAATTCAGCCAACTCAGGGCAGGCAACTGGAGGTTAGGTTGGGTAGCGGGGGTGATCTCCGGTCCCGATCGGACTTGGGATGCCCATACGACAAGGCCCCGAGTCGAGTCGGGTCAATAGCCTAATAGAGGTCTTAGGGCTTAATTTGTTGTAAACAACCTTTTTTCCTAAATCTGATGATTCCATTTGATCTAGAACGTGTTTTACGATCAATTTTCATTATTGGTTCATGTTCATAGGATTTTGAACGTGTTGGTGTGGCCGCTTAAGTGACTGTTGACTAGTTGATTGGGTCGCTTAAGCAACCATTTGGATGCTTAGTGGTCTTTTAACCCTCTTACCAGGTCTCTTAAGTGAACAAAGTGTCGCTTAAGTGACCATCGCTGAGTATAAGACCCAAAGCAAACTCATTTTGTGTTTTTGATATTTTGGGAGCTAAGAAGCTCTAATTTGACAATTCTTGATGCATTTTTCTCGTATAATCATTTTCAATGTGATTATAACTTCATACTTCTCATTTTCCAAGAATACCCAGTTTGTTTTTAATAATTTCCAACTAAAATTTTCATTCAAAACCCTTTTTCGCTATTTGGATCTTGGAGCGTGGGAAAAGTGGGAAGTCAACAATTGAGGTTAAGGTAAGATAATTCAACACCTCTTAATCATTTTTCATTGTTTTCCCCATCAAATTCCACTCTTTTTCAAGTAAATTCCTAGAAATTAGTTTTTGAATGTTTTAACTTTGTGGACTGATTTGGGCCTCGATTCGAGCTCCATTTATGTTTAAAATTTTGAGCATGTATTCCTTGTCGTTTTAGGCACCTCGTGATGGATTCAATTTTGGATTTTATTTGTAGGCCACGGAATCCTATTCTTGATCAAAATTTCAACTCAAATATTTTTGTAATAATATAGATCTTATTTTACTCCTATTGATGTGTAGATTATTTTTTTTGATAGCGTGATGGTGTTTGGGGATTGTAGAGCACAAGTGAGTGATCTGTGGACAATTCAAGAATTGTGATTCGACATTGAGGTAGGCTTCAGTCTATTTGTCTCTATGGGATTATGTATAGTGTGGACTGCATGCTAGTGTAAGACCCCGCAAAATTTCTAAGCTTAATTCAGTCCTTTAAGCCTGTCAAGGGCTCCCAGACTTAGAAAATTCTAGCTAAGATTTCAGACTTAGTTTATTTTTGGCCTTCGAAAGTTGGCAATCTCATTTCATGACCTTAATGTCCCTTAATGGTCCCTATTTTTATTGATTCATGATCAGAGAGGTCGATAGGTGTTCCCGGACAAGTTTTAGATTTTTTTGGAACTCTTTTAGACCACGTATGGTGTCCCAAAATAGTGGACCAATGCGATCTTGGCGCGCCACATCTCCTATCGCGTTGGTTAACATTATTGCAGGGACTGCCAGTAAAAACAACTGAGGCTTGGAGCGATCATGGCGCGACGCGTCGGGTATCGCGTCGATGCCATCGATGCACTACGTCACCAATTGCGTCGATGCCCAGTTTTCAGTCATTAAATGTCCGTGTCTTTAAGGGTAAAAGGGTCAATTTTCCACCCTTATATAAGCCTATAACACGAGATTCAGCTAGGTTTTCACCAAAATATAGTTGTTTCTCTCAAATTCCCTCAAGAACAAGTCTAGGGTTTTCAATTGAAGGTCCTAATCCAAGAGATTCCACCGTTAATCTTCAAGAAACTTCTATCCAAGGTATGTAAAGTGTTCATTCATGGGTTCCTTTCACCCACGAAGCTCAAGAAACCTTTTTTTAAATATGAATTTTGAATTTCATGTTGTGAATTGAATCATATCCATGTTTATGTTGTTTTATGATTACCAAGTTGAAATCTTTAATACATATAATGAAGTTATGTTAGCATGTGGTTGGAATTCTTGTATTTGAAGTGAATAATGTTTCCATGATGTGTTACTTTACTGTTCATGCCTAAGCCTCAATTTATGCATGCAAGGTGTTTGCAAAAATGCCTAAGAGAATAAGAATTATGCTTTATGACTCAATTGTGACCAAACTGAAGAATCCATGTTTTACCCTTATGTTCACAATGACCTCCATGTTATTGTTATGCATCGTAATGGTTTGGTGGAATGCTCATGATATTAGACTTACGAAATTATGACATATTTATATGTATTCCTTTTCATGTGTAAACTTATGACATACAAATACTTCATGAAAATCCCCAATGTTTGTACTATGAATTGTTGACTACGGTCATATGTTCAAGAAGTGTCATGTCTTGTCAGTGTCATGCTATCATGTCTTGGGGGTACCTATACCCGATAATTTAGCTGTGTACCTAGAGCCAGTATCAGTTTTAAGATAACCTCAGTCACGCCATAATCAGTAGTATTCTCGGTTAGTTTCAAAACTCAGTAGAATTCAGCCAATTACATGACTCACGAAAACTCAGTAATCTCATAAACTCAGTCAGTTGACAAAATTCAGTAATATTCCATCAGTCTATGGAATTCAGTGAACTCAGTACAGTTCATCTCAGTATAATCAGTTTCGTGTCTATTTAGTTGGGAGTAGGATTCATCACCGAGCGAACCCAAGGATGAGGGAACCCACTGACAGTAGAGGGTGTGATCCTTAGAAGCAATCCTTGCGTTCCAGAACTATGTAGCCAGCATAGGTTTAGACATCAACACTGACAATTGAGGTTTGATGAGGTAGATTAACACTACCACTTGAGGGTCCCACCATTCTCTTTTAGGGACACTGTCAGATGAGGGTCACTCACTGCTTGTCCTTACCAGTGGCGCGGTATTAATACCCTTTCAATTGGGGTTACAAATTGGACCCCAACTCTATACAGAAAAGGGTCATGTCAGTTAGATGACTACTTCCCACAGTCTCAATCTCAGTCTCAGTCTCAGTAAAAGAACTCAGATAGTTCTTCAGATTCAGGACTGTCAGATACAGTCACTCAGTTCAGTACGAAACTCAGCTAGTTCCATTAGAATCAAGACTGTCAGACACAGTCACTCAGTTAATAGTATATCAGTTAGATGAAACTCATGTTATCAGTATTCAGACTCAGTAGTCAGTGTTATCACAATCTCATTTACAGTTACGTATTCATGTATGTATTCTCACATTCATGTTATTCAGTCAGTTAGTATTGTTCATGCATAAGAACCCCATGTATTTATCCTACATCACTTTGCATACCAGTACATTCAGACGTACTGACGTATACTTTTCTTCTGTGCTATGGTGTTTTATACCATAGGTTCGGACGCTTAAGTTTCCGATCGCACTTAGCTTCAGATTCAGCCAACAGCAGTAGATTTGCAGTGAGTCCTCATCATTCGAGGATAGCATGATTATATCATTACTTCATTATTTCAGTTTTAGTAGACGGAGTTAGTTAGGGAAATATCCCATCAACTCCACAATTTTCAGACAGTTTAGAGGCTTTCAGACTAGTATGTTCAGACAGTTATTTTAGTTATTTTGGTATTAATATACCATATCTCCAGATATTATGTTTTATCAGATATTTGAGCCTTATGGCCTTTTAGACCTATTATTCCGCATTTATACAGTATATTATGTAGTGCTCAGTTACAGATATCAGTCATGGATTGTCTTGTGGTCCTATGGGATTGCTAGCACCGTGTAGCATTTTGGGTATCAGATTCAGGGTGTTACAGCTAGGTAGGGATTATAGGATATGTTTATGACTAGTATATCATGACACAGCCTATTTAAGGAACTTGGGACTAGAAAGCTGACCCGACCCTTAGGATGAAATACTTTTTATGGACATAGGACCATGTTACCCATAATTATAAGCATTTTAACCATAGTTTGATATTAAGTGTTCCTTAGTATATGATTTATTATTTGAGTTAGTGATTGGGACGTTATTATAGTATATAGATGCTTAGGTACTTATTGTTGTATTGTTTGTATACTAATGATGGCATATATACTTAGGTGCATTCATGCTCACTTAGTGGCATGGTTCCAACCAAAACTATGACTTAACTATTATTTTATAAAAAGGGATTTATTCCCACTTTTTAGGATTAAAATGAATTCTTTTATAATGGGAATTGCACTACCTTATTTAATGATTTGCAAGTTTTTAAAACTAAAGATGATGTTTTTTAAATTAGACTGAGATCGATTTTGGTCCGTATTTTATCCACTCTTTTACCATTACTATTTACTTTGGTCAAGAATGATTTTGACCCTAGCTAAGGGTTTTTAGTTGCTTCTGCACTTCTCCTACTTCGTTAATCCACTAGGGTTTCCAGAACCCTAGCTAAGGATTTTTAGCCGCTCATGCTTGTGATGTAATTAACAACTATCATGATTGAAAGCAAAATTGAAATCACAATAATCACAAGTAAAAACCCAAAACCATAACTGAAATAATAAACCAAATCTATACAATAGAATTCCAAGATTAAAATCAAATCTTGGAATCAAAATATATCTGTAAGCATCAAGAGTGTGTAACTTCAACTAAAAGACACATATGGGGTATTTATAGTACATGAGAAAATCCTAAAACCAAAGCCCAAATAAAATAGGAGAAAAAAAATTACATGGCTACATGTGGTCTCTACATGCGCCCTGGCCTTGGGAGCATGTGGTACATGCGGCCTGCAGGATGAGTGCATATAGTGGTTGCATGTGCCCAGACCAAAATTTCCAGTAGGTCAGCTCTTGGGATTTTGGACTTCTGACACATGCTTTGCCCATATGTGGTCTGTATATGGTACATGTTGTCTGCATGTTGACTTAGCATATGTCGAAAGTTATTTTTTAGCTCTTCTTCAATTCTCGCACTTGGTTTGGTCATGAACGATCTGAAAAGTATCCCAAACATTAATAATTACTTCCATAATTAGCCAAAAATAACTTTTTTCATTTTTTTCATGAACTTAGCATTCAAAACATGATTTTCTGCAAAATATACCTAAAATGCATCATATCTAACAACACAACCTGAAAAACTTGCATATTAGGAGGTTTAGATATCCTATTGGTTGGTTTGAGCTTGGTGAGATGGTTATGTTTAGTCCGAATTTGGCTTATCAGGCTATGAAAAAGGTGAAGGTTATTCGAGATAGGCTTAAGGTTGCCCAAAGTCGCCAAAAGTCCTATGCGGATGTAAGGCATAGAGACTTGGAGTTTGAGGTTGGGGATAAGGTATTCCTAAAGGTATCTCCCATGAAGAGAGTAATGCGATTTGGTAAGAAGGGAAAGCTTAGTCCTCTATTTATTGGCCCTTATGAAATTTTGCGGAGGGTTGGTAATGTTTCTTATGAATTAGAGTCGTCTTTTAGTTAGAGCTCCATTCATCAGGTATTTCATGTCTCTATGTTGAGGAAGTGTATTGGTGATCCTTCTTTGGTGGTTCCTTTGGAGGGCTTGAGTATCTCGGATTCTCTGAATTATGAAGAGGTCCCGATTGAGATACTGGATCAGCAGATTCATCAGTTACGTACAAAGAATGTGGCCTCAGTCAAGGTTCTATGGTGGAACCACAAGGTGGAAGAGGCTACCTGGGAAGTGGAGGAGAAAATAAAGTTCAAGTATCCATATCTGTTTTCTGCTCTTGGGATTCGTGCAGAAGGTATGTGCTCTTAAAAACATCTTTATTTTTTGAGTTTTTTAAAGGAAATATTAATATCTTTGCATCTGTGTTTCCAAACTCGGTTAAAGGTTGGATTGATATTTGATAATACAAATAAATCGTACTTGTGGTTACCCTACCTTGTCTGCCATTCGAGGACGAATGTTCCTAGTGGGGGAGACTGAAACACCCTGGGTTTCTGGCCCCTAGAAAATTTCCTAGATTTCTGGTCTTTAGACAGGATACAACTAGGGGAAATGACTCGTACACTGGGATATGAGTGGTATGGGTTAGTCATATGCTGACCAGTGTTAGTTGGTGGGTTTGATTTGGTTTCTGGAATGTGTACGACTTGCGTGGTACAAATTGTATCAGTGGATATGGGTTTTTTGGTTGCTTCAGTTAATCCTAGTCTTGGTAACTTAAGTTGGATCTGAGTACGAATAACTCACCAAGAGCCATAATCCAGTATACGAGTCGTGTCATGGACTTGTATGGTGGTCAGTGTTCAATCCTCTTGTACTTGGATACGACATGGTTTGGAGTGAGTCATATCTTAGACAGTGTTGGGTCCAAGGGAGATGACCTTTGGTACGAGTGGTGGGTACCACTTGTATTGAAAGGTATGACTGGTATGGATAATCGTACCCACCAAGCGAGATGTATGGGAGTTTAAGTTAGGGAAATATGGATATATCCCCACTTAACCTAATAAGGCCCCATGACTTATATTTCTATAGGGAGGTTATTTGCCTTATTATTCTATTCATTAACACTTAGAAACTTCTCTTACACACTTTACAATCTCTCTAAGGCTTTTGGGTAAAGGAAGGCTAGGGTTTCATCTTAAGGATTAATTTAGAGCTTGTGTTGGTGATTTCTCTCCATCATCTTCTTGGTTTAAGGCATGTTCTCTTCCCTCATTGTTATTTCCAACTAAAGGCATGGTTTTATACAATGTTTTCATGGTTTGATTATTGTATGGCTTCGGGTTTTCAAATATAATTTGGGGGTTTTGGTTATAAATGCTTGGTTATGGTTTTCCCATGTTTTAATTATGCTTTTATATGCTTTAATGGTGGTTTTGGATAATTGGTTACATGGGAATGGTTATTTGGTAATTGGGCTTTGGTTTTGGAAATACTATGCCCCCAATATGTTTGATAAAATGCCTATGAGAATGTTTTTACTACATTGTTGGATTTTTAATGTAAATTACTATCACGACCCAAGGCTACCCTCTAGTCACGACAACGGTGCTTACGACCACTAGGGCCACAAGTTAACCCATGAGCTGGTACCTATTGTGAGCACTGAGTAAAGTAGTAATATAATACATGAGCAAAAAATAAATTGACAAGTTACTATAAAACTGAAGACTGAAATACGCAATAAGAACATGTCTGAAATATCTGATAAAATACTAGGAATCAAACTATCTGTCTGAGCAACTGATAATGCTAAAAGAACTGACTGACTGTCTAACTGATTGTTTGATTGTCTAAAAGCCTCTAACTACTTGAGGATTTGAAGGGACAAGCCCCTAACTAACTCTGACTGACTGAACGTGAAGAAATACTGAAATAACTGGAAAGAAACATATCACACCCTCGATGGATGAGGACTCACCAGATACTGAAAGACACTAAAATACTAACTGGTGCATGTACTGATAAGTGATAACTGATATGCTCAGGTCATGGTATTCTGAAAATACTGTGCATACGGATTTTGAGGTAATTATAAACACAAAAACTGATAATACTCAACATGATCATGGTGTTCTAAATATGATATTAAAATCATGGTCTGACTGACTTGTTACTTGAAAAATAGAAATCATGTAAAACACATAGGTATCGGGTGTTCATAGCCCGCCAGCACTGAATGATTGAAAAAAAAAATATAATATCAAAATTGAAATACTGAAGTATGTAATCATGGTTCAAAGATCCAAAACATAGACATTTCATCAAACATGTGGGAAGTATGAATTTGAACATGGGAAGTACTAAACATGAGGAAACAACAGGATTACATGGCTAAATTTCTTAATTTATGGATTTATCCTGAAATCAATTGAACATGACATGGGAATTGCAATACTCAAAGCATGATATGACTCATTCCAATTGAAAACACATATAACCATAAATTGTAAGTGAATTAACAAGAGATTCATAGACTTATTTCATGTTGGACACGGATAAACTCATAAATTAAACTAAAAGAGGGTTTTTCGGCTCCATGGGTTAAAAGGGACCCAAGGATGAATATCCCACATACCTTAATCTTCTTAACTTGGGAAAGAAACCCAATTCTTGATGCTTTCTTGAAAGTTCTTGAACTTGGGGAGCTTGAATTGTTGATTTCTTGGGAAAAAAAGGTTGAATTTGTTTTTAGGGAAAGGGGAGGGTTTTCTTGAGAGTGATTATGAGAAGAAGGGAAAATAATGCCCTAAAAATGCTCTAAGTCGTGTTATGGATGATTTGGGATGAGGGAAAAATAACATAATTGCCCTTCAATTATTTAAATCAAGAACTGGACGCAACAGCCTCACCGCAATGCGGTCTTATCACGGTCGTAGAATTCACCCACTGTGATGCAGTCAGCATGAGGTCGGGACTAGATACTGCGACACAGGCTTATCACAGAGACTGACTATTTTTGTGATCCAAACATGCCACAAACCTTATCCAAAATAGCTGAAACTCCTCTGAGACATACTTCATACATCCCTAAACATAAATTAACTCAAAAACCAATGTCTCGGGGTCGGAAAGACCAAATTAAAAATCCTCGAAGTTTAGGGGTCTTGAAAATGACTAAGTCCCCAACACTTCGTGAAAATTTCAAGCCTTAATCCCTTTATGTATGCAACTAGGATTTGAATTGAGCTAAGAATATTACGGGGTATTACACTTATGCATGGTTTAAACTTGGTAATGGAACCCTAAATAGTTAAATAGTTTAGAATGGTTAAAATAGAATGATTTTGGGTTTAACAACCATCCTTGTGGGGTACAATGGAATCCCCCAAGTAATCATAATAATGGAACACTTGTGAGGCACATGGTACTCCCCCAAGTTAATTGGATAATATGATCTATGGGTACATGGGAATCCCTTGATCTGAAAAAGGTTTGGCAAGGACAATATTTGCAAGTTATAGCCGATATGACAATACCACTATGTATAGCCCCGGTTATTAACAAGGGTTTGATTGGTTGGAAATGGTTTTAATTGGAAAATAATGGTGGGGTGTAATAGCTAACCGTGAAAGTAGGAGTTCAATGAACGAACACTGGAAACTCATGTTTGCCGACATGAGGGTAGAGCATGGCGACCCTTTTTTGATACTTTAAGGTATGCGGGAATCATCTAAGTACATTATACATATGTATCATGGAGGGTGAGGCTACTTGTGAATCCCTTACTTTTATGGTATCTTTGATTCATGCGGCTACACATATTGAGGCCCGTTCAGGGGGTTACACTGGACCCATATAGCCTGTGGGTGTTTAAGGATGGTTAAGCTACATATACCCATTTTAATGGTTTTAAATACATGGTAAACCCATTTCCCTTTCCTAACATGGTTATATATGTATACATATACATATGTATGGTCTGTATGCATATGGTTAGTTTACTTGGTTTTACTAGTTGGCATTATTTTATCCTTATCCTGAGTTCATGCTAGAGTTCACCCACTAACCCATCTTCAGGGGGTTGTATCCCCACACGATATAGGAACCGGCAGTTCTACTCTTCTTGCTTACCTATTGAACATTCGGGATCATCTACTAGATTGAAGTGGTAAGCTACTGGATTGAAGTTCTATGACTTTTTGAAATGATGCATCGGATTTTAATAGGTATGACTCTTCACATTGCTATGAATTGATAGTTTTTACTCAGATAACAAAAGGCGCGTGGCTTTTTAGATAGATTGTATGTTTATCAAAGTACACTAATTTGGTACTAACTTGAGAGATAGGACCAGGTCCCTCTCTTTCTTAAGAGAATCCTTAAATTTTTGTAAGTCACATCTGTTCTCTTCCAAAGTTGTTCCCATGGGTGTATACCTGCAAAGGTATGGTACTGAGTTAGACCAATCTGTACCTACTTTACCAAGGATACCTATCTCCTGATCATACTAATTTTAGGAAGGAAAACTTATTTATTTAGTAGGTCAGGTTGATTTGATTAATTCTAGCCTCAACTTGTTAGTTTCAGTACACCACTTAATTCTAGGAAATATTCTGTCAATAGGTCTGGGGAACAGGTCTCGGACTTAACTTCTTTCAATATTGTTGAAGCTTCTTCTTTATTGCTTTAATCCAGTCAGTATATTTCTGATCTTCTTTCATATTTTTTATCTCAATTTGAGTCAAGAAAGTTGAGAATGTCATGAAATTTTTGATTTGACCTCTTGTTTGGATTTCAGTCTCCAGAGGTGAAGTTAGATTGTCAAGGGGGTGGTAAGATCTGTGCCTCCAGTTTGACCTTCTGAGGTGAGTTTTATAGGGACCAGGTCCTTTAAAATCAACTGTTTCATCATGTCCCAGCATATTTGTGATCTTCTTGGCTTTGAGAATAACTCTTCCAGACTTCAAGCTTGACATAGTGCTTCCATCAGATGAGAATTTAACCTTATTGCCTTTTCCAAATGAGACACCTCCACCTTAAAGTGTCTTGAGAGAGAGATTACAGTCAGTCCTTCCAGTCATATGTTTTGAAATGAACCAGTTATGACTGCAATCCTTTTCTCCCACCTACAAGAATAGTCATTTGTTAGATTTGGGAACCCATTTGAGTTTGAGTTCCCAGTAAGAAAACAAGGGTGTGATCAAATCTCTATTGGCCTATCTAGGTAATGAGAGCTTCTTCATATTCTTCAAAGGTTTGGAAACCTTAGGATAGGTATTCCCTTATTGGATATATCTAACACTGTTCATTCTAGCTCTAATCCACCTTTGACAGTTTTCCTTTATGTGCCCATCTCTTCCACAGTGAGTGCATAGAGGTTTGTGGACTTTTTCTCTAGCATCTTGAAAAACCTTTCCTTGGGACCCAAGTGATTGGGTTTTGTACTAATATCCAAGACCTTTATCATTATTTACTCCTTGACTAGTTAAATTAGAAAGGATATGTGAGGATGTGGTCCATTATAGAGATTTATTAAGTTCTTTTCTCAGATGGACCAGGTCCTTTTCTAACTCTTCATTCTTATGGAGTGCAGTCATGAGATGATTTTGAGAATCACTCAATTTTCCTTCAAGCTCAATTTGAATCCTTGAAGCTTCTTTTTTCCCTTTGTCATCAGTATTATTTACTTTCTTCAGTTGACTCACCAAACTCAGATTTTTATATTTCAACTTATCAACCTGTTCCTAGTTTCATATATTTGGAGAGTTAAAGTAATTAATTTAAGATCTTAACTCTCTACCTTTTCTTCTAGATCATTTTTCTCAGTAGTCAGTTCACACATAGAATCAATCAACACATTAGCAAGTATTTTTATCTTTCTAGCAAGGTAGTTTTCCAAGTTTTCTTTAATGTCAGAAAGAGTTAACTCATTTTCTTCTTCATCTTCAGTGTCTTCCATAAGAGCAAACAAAGAATCAAAATTCACTTTCTCATCCTCCACTTCCAGTATGGAAACATCTACATGTTTTTCATATTTCTCAAATTCACTGAAAGAATCCCCCTAGACAGCTAAAGCCTGCTTAACTGCAAAATCAGTTGTAGCTTTTCTTCTTGATTTTACAGTGACCTGGTCCCTATTTTTTCCTTTGTCACCTCCAATCTTGAGATATTCTTGATAATATATTTTGTGCATTGGACAGTCCTTAATGAAATACTCAAGACTTTCACATTTGTTACAGACCTCCACAGTGCCTCCCTTTTTGCTGCTACTTACTCTTTTTTGAAACTGGCCACTTTTCTTCATTGCTCCAACAATTCTTTTTGCCAAGTAGGCAACATCTTCATCTTCTTCACTTGAATCATACTTTGTAGACTTCAAAGCCAAAGATTTTTCTCGTTTTACTTCCTTCTTATCTTGTCCTTGCTACTTCTTAAGCTCATGAGTATTCAAATTACCAATAAGTTCATCCATTGTAAGAGTTTTCAGGTTTTTTGCCTCAGTGATAGCATCCACTTTACTTTCCCAGGATTTAGCAAGAACCCCTAGAATTTTTCTCACCTGTTTGTACAAAGGAATTACTTGTCCTAAGCAGCGTAACTCATTGGTGATTGAAGTGAATCTCGTATGCATCTCTTGGATAGTTTTTCCATCTTTCATAGTGAAGGTTTCATACTAAGTAGTCAGCATATCAACTTTTGAATCTTTCACATCAGTGATTCCTTCATGAGCAGTCTTTAAGAAATCCCAGATTTCTTTAGCATTTTCACATGCAAAAATCTGGTTGTATTCATCAGGCCCTATGCCACAAACTAGCATTTTATGGCCCTTGTAATTCTTCTCAACCTTCCTTCTATTCTCATCATCATAATCTCTCCTGATTTTAAAAACCATTCTAGTTATGTTTTTTTCTTTGACCTCTCTAACTAGAACATAAGGACTATCCATTACTACATCCATCAGCTCACTCTCCTCAGCCATAATGAAGTCATACATTTTTGTTTTCCATCATCCATATAACTACCCATTAAAGTGGGGTGGTCTAGTGGTAGATTGCCCTTCTTCTAGATTAGGTGGAGCAGCCATGATAACTAATTCACTCTAAGTGAGAACATTTTAGAGTGTTTTGGCTCTGATACCAATTGTTGGAACGTAAGGGGGTTGCACCACACTATGAGGGATCAGGTCCCTTAGAGTCAGACACAGACAATAAAACAGTAAAGCACTGAGAAACTAAAACGTTGCATTTCTTAAACTTTGCAGAAAAGTAAAGAACACAATGATTTAACATGAAAACCTTCTTGCTCAAGGGAGGAAAACCATGGATTTCCCTTACAAGAGCTCAACAATCCACTATAATCAAACTCTTGATTACAGACTCAATTTGAACCTAAATCTAGATTCCTCCTACTTGTAATAACTCTACTACAAGCCTACCTTAATAACCCGGCCAAGAACTCACCTTGATATTAATTAAATCTAACCAATATCAAACTCAGGTAACTCTACCTAAGCACTCTTAAGAACACAAGAAAGGAGAATTACTCTTATAAAATAAGTAATTCAATTACAGACCATGACTAGACTCAAAAACACTCACTCTTTCAGTACACACAAAAATAAAGAACTTGAGTAATATTGCAAAGTTGAGCTTTTGCCTATTTCCAAGAACTTACCAATTGAGAAGAATTCTTTTTCTTTTATAGTAGAATAATGATTAGGGTAGAAATCTGATTGGGCCAGGTGTCTTGATGGGTACAATCTCACCTGCGCAGTTAGTTTCACTAGCAAACAAAACTACGCAGGACAATGACAGTTGTACTGAATTCATGAAGACCCAGGGACCTGGTCCCATATTGTCAGCTGCTCACCATCAAGACAAGGTATAGAAATTCGAAGACCCTGGGATTGTTCCCTTGTTGTCAGTTGATCATCATCAAAACAAGATATAGCAATTTTCCCCCTTTTTGATGATAACAACCAACCATAGACTTTGAGCATCAATGTTCATTCATCACATTTAATCTGAGTGATCACCCTACTGTTGATGAATGTTCCCCTATCACTATGTACTTTTCTTCCCCCTGTCAATATATCAAGCAACTTAGGGACTCGGTCCCTTGTTGTTAATTGACATCAAAAACTCAACTAATTCACTATGTTTTAATATTCCCCCTGTCAATCTACTTGCATTCAATTGTTCATTCAGTTCATTGTTCCACCTATCACAATACTTCTCCCTATCAATCTGCCTTCAACACATCTGTATTTCAATATCTGGTACCTGGTCCCTAACACCTCATTCAACACACACCTAGTCCCTACCACATGCATTCATATTCAAAAGTCAACCCAAAAATAAACCCCAAGACTACAAGGAAAAAATTGGATTTTAACTAAAAAAATCACATTACACATAGTTTAAGAAGTTCAAATCTGAAATCCCATTGCAAACAGAGTCAAAATTGGTTTTGAAATCACAATTTTATCAAATTTTAATTTAAAGGAGAAAATCCTAAATTTCAAGTTTGAAAACCTAGATTTGAGTATAAATTGAGAAAAAATCATTGAAGCATGTTGAAAATAGTATAAAAATCTTAACCATTGGTTAAGGAACTCGATTATATAGTTTAATTGAAAAATGGGGTAAGATTTGACTTTTAATTTCAAATGCTCAACCTAGAATTTACCCAAATATTGAGGTATAATAGGGAAATAGACACAAAACTAAGGTTTGGAAACTTACTCCTTTCCGAGACAGAGAAAATGCATCACAAATCACCAAAAATGGAGCTCCTGGACTTCAAAAATGGAGAAAATAGAGCTTGGGCTTGAGATGGACTGTTTTAAAGGCTGCCAGTGAAGTTCTTCATCGCGTTCCCAGCCTACTAATTGCGATCGCGAAGTGACCTGAATTAGACCCTTTGCAAATACAAAGGCTCGACTGTGAGTGTGATGCCATTAACTTTTTATGAGTTCCTCCCTCCCTCCCCCTCGCGTTCACGATGTCCAACTAGAATCTTCTTCATCCATGTGGGATACCTACTGCAAATGTGAAGAATGAATAGGTATGCACCAGATATTTCCACAACAGCTGAGAAAATGAGATAAAAACTTTCTAATCTTATCATCGAAATGAGTTTAAAATCCCACAAAAATAATTTGACTATTCTACTAGACCGAGTTCGGCAATCCTGACTCAATGGTGCAATTAAAATTTCCAACAGAGGTCATTTTCATCAGATGTTGACCAAAGTCAATCATAGGTCAAAACTTTCCAAGATTTTGGCTAAACGCTTAAAATCAAACCAAAATCTTTGGGACACGAGCCAACTATGAAACTAACTCAAAATCAATGTTGCAAAGCTGATGGAACTGATGAAATTCTCATACGACACTCAGATCTTTAAATATTGATCAAATTCAACCATTCCAACTTTAAAGCCTTTCAAAACTACAAACTCACTTAAAATCCAACCAGATACTTTAGGAACCACGCCACCTACTTCCATACACCATAAACACTATTACGCAACTTTAAGGAGGGACAAAATGGTAAAACCGCTTAAGGATTCAAATTTTATAATATGGATCATTACAAAGTATTGTAGCTTTAAAATTAAACCTGTCAAATGGGCCGGTTTGATCCGAACCGAACCAGCCTATTTAATCAACCAAGCCCGGTTTGACCTGGCTTAATCAGCCCACGGGCTGTAGGGTACCGGGTCCTAGGCTGGGACAATTTTAAAATTGGGCTCGGTTAACCCGGCTCAGATCAAAACTGGTTCAGGCCCGCTGGTTAACCGACCCAGCCCAGATACAATTTTAAAAAAAATAAAATTTACAAAATTAGATCGTTGGGACAATATAGCCATTGGGCCCAACGGCTATATGATTGTTTGGGCCCCAAAAACGGCTATATGCCCTTTTTAATAAAAAAAATCAATTAAAATATCTTTTTAAACCTCAAAAAATTCCTATAAATACCCTACACTTTCAAATCATTTTTCACACAATTTTCATTCTCTCAAATCTCATTCTCTCTCAAATCTCAATTCTCAAAATTCAAATATTCTATATATTTTCTAAAGTGCTCAATTTATGTTTTAAATTTTGCGATTACAAAGTACGAGTGGAAGTTTCTAAATTCGGAACCTTCGGATACTTTCAAAATTTGGTATTATTATCGTTCTATCTCTTACTTTTAATTTTTAATTAGTGTATTAATTGTTGAATATTTTATTTTATTATATATACGTATTTTGAATTTTTTTAGTTTGATTTATATTATGGATAAATTAAGAAACCTCTCCACTAAAAGTGTAAAAAAAATTATCCCGAAAGTGGTAGTGGTAGTAAAAAGTGAATTTCTGGCGGTAGAGGTAGTTCAAGTAGTAGATATACCTGTGTACCTCCGATACCGCTTAGCCAACCTTTTGAGAAAAAAGTAGGTGTAGGTGCTTACGATATGAATTATGTAGAAACTCAGAAAAATTACGGTATAGAAGAAGAAAATGAAGTAGATGCGGTTGATTTAGATGAAGAAGATGAAAATATTGGTGAGATACCCGTAGTAGAAAATGCTAATATTAGATCTAAATTGATTAATCTCCCTCTCCGTCCTCCCCGTGCTCCAAGAGCTCGTAAAACAACTAGTATTGCTAGCAATTTTTTACACGTATATCAGATACTGAGGTGCAATGCAATATTTGTCAACAAATATATAGCATAAAAGAGATGGCAAGCAAGGAGGTACGGGTACGTTAATGAGACATATAAGTGATAATCATGAAAAAGGGTTATTTATTGCAAAAGGTGGTCAGGATATTGGTGGGCCAATACAAACTAAAATCGACCCAGCAACCGGTCAGGTAAATTAAGAAGTATAATAAATTGAGGGACCGGAAAGAAATAGCAAAAATGATAGTTGTAGATTGTTTGCCTTTCAGTTTTCCTTCTTCTGATGCTTTTATTCATTATGTTCAAGCAATTTATAATCTTATGTTTAATGGTATTCCTAGAAGTACTTTTCGGACCGATATTTTTAGACTTCATTCACAATATGTTTTTTATTTATCTATATTGTTAAAAAATATTCAATGTAGAATGGCTCTAACTTCTTATCTTGATTGTGTTGTTAATAAAAATGATTATTTAACCATTACTTATCATTGGATAGATAGTAATTTTGACAAGTAAAAATATATTCTAGTTTTTTTGTATGATGAAGATCGTAAACATACTGGAGAATTTATTGCTGATTTAATTGGTAAAGTTGCAAAATTTTATGGTATTGAAAATAAAGTCTTATGTATTGCTTTTAATAATGCTTCTAACAACAAGACTGATATTACAAAGTTAAAAGTTAGGATCTCTCCGTCGTTACCTGAAATATTTCATGTTAAGTGTGCTTGACATATATATAATTTAATTGTAAGAGATGGTCTTGAATTTTTTGAGCTTTGTATTGAAAAAATCTGGCTTGATGTTGGTTTTATTCAAGGAAATAATCAAAGAAAAAGAATTAGAGAATTTAAAGTTAAATGTGAACAAAATGGACTTGCACCGATATTGATGTCTGAAGAATGTGATACTAGATGGAATGCTACGTATGATTTTTTATAAACTTGTCATACTTATAGAGTTCCTATTACACTAAATTTTAACCAACATTGTGGTTCATTTGTTGATTCGGCTGAATGTATGCTACACGATTCTGATTGGGCAGTAATTGATGATCTTGTTAAGTTTTTGAAAAAAAATTATAGAGCTACGGTTGAATTTTTCTGTGCTTATTATCCTACTGTTTGTAATATTTTAGCATATATAGCCGATATTTCTGATTTGCTCAAAGAATATAAGAATAAAGAAGATTACAAAGAAGTTGTTGCTGCTATGTTTTCTAAATTTAAAAAATATTTTTTTCGCTTCCCCTTATTAACTTGGTTGGTGCTATGCTAAATTCGTGTATGAGATATACTACTATGTGACACTTTAGTACTCTTATTTATTCTAACTTAAAGATAAATACTAATAATGATTCTGATGTTGGAGAACAAGAACAACCAGATTTGTGGACGGCTATGGGTGATGCAAACGCTTACATAGATAAAGTATATAACCATTATGTTGATTTACTTGATTTAGTTGTACCGACAAATATCACTCCGACTGTCGCTCCTTATCCTCCCAAGGATCCATCATCTTCTAAAAGACCGGCATATAGTGGTTTTCCTGATCACTTTTATGATTTAAATTATTGAAACAGTGTTGAGGCGGGAACTTACATAATAACTTATCGGGAAGAGCTTAAGTACTATCTTCGAACGCCGCTAGAGGATCGCAGATGATGGATCAACGTGTTGGATTGGTGGAAGAATAATGAAACACAATATCTTGTGATTTCAAGATTAGCTAGAGATATATTGAATGTTCCAAGGTCAACCGTTGCATCGGAGCGTGCTTTTAGTCAGGGACGACAACAGCTTGGAGACAACCGACACTCATTGGGAAGCAATGCTATGAATGTTCTAGTTTGCCTTAGAGATTGGATTAGAGCGGAACGAAGAAATCAAGGAATGGAGGTGAAGTCGAAAGACGAATAGAAACTTGAAGAAATTATGACTTCAAGGGAGAACTCAACAGAATCACGTCCAATGTATGGTTTTGCCCCCATTGATTTTGACTATCCTATGCCAGTTTCTGTTAATGCTAACATGGATGAGTTGAAAAAAATGATGAAAACTTTGTAGATTTTTCATTCATGTACATTATAACTTTTGAATCATTTTGCAATCAATAAAATATAACATTCATTCACTCCTTACTTTGTAATTTTTTTCATTTAATGATTTAAACTGAATTTTTAGTTTAAATTGAATACTTAGTTTTAATATATTACTAATTTACTATCAAGTTTTACACTAAGTAATAGACAATTAAATATAACAAACATATAACCATATATACTCATAATAAAAAAATAAATTTCTTTTAAGTTCAAAACCTCAAGTATTATTAATTTATTATATTAAGTAGCATATTATTTAAAGTAGTACATATATTGAATGGTACGTATATATGTATATATAGTATAGACTCTAAAGTAGTATATATTTAAGGTATACATGTGTAAATATTTTATAAATTAGTATAAATATTGTATTATATATCTTGAAGTATATGTTTTATTTAAAGTAGTACATATATTGAATGGTACGTATATATGTGTATATATTTTCTATAGACTCTAAAAGAGTATATATTTAACGTATACATGTGTATATGTTTTATAAATTAGTATATATCTATATATAGTGTGTGTGTGTATATTGTAGTATATATAAATTAGTATATATCTTGTAGTATATGTTTTATTTAAAGTAGTACATATATTGAATGGTGCGTATATATGTGTATATATAGAATATAGACTCTAAAAGAGTATATATTTAACGTATACATGTGTATATGTTTTATAAATTAGTATATAATTATATATATAGTGTGTGTATATATTGTAGTATATATAAATTAGTATATATCTTGTAGTATATGTTTTATTTAAAGTAGTACATATATTGAATGGTGCGTATATATGTGTATATATAGAATATAGACTCTAAAAGAGTATATATTTAATGTATACATGTGTATATGTTTTATAAATTAAAATATAACTATATATATAGTGTGTGTATATATTGTAGTATATATAAATTAGTATTTATCTAGTAGTATATATTTTATTTAAAGTAGTACATATATTGAATGATACGTATATATGTGTATATATATAATATAGACTCTAAAAGAGTATATATTTAACGTATACATGTGTATATGTTTTATAAATTATTATATAACTATATATATATTGGGTGTATATATTGTAGTATATATAAATTAGTATATATATTGTAGTATATGTTTTATCTAAAGTAGTACATCTATTGAATGGTATGTATATATGTGTATATATAGAATATAAACTCTAAAAGAGTATAAATTTAACGTATACATGTGTATATGTTTTATAAATTAGTATATAACTATATATAGTGTGTGTGTGTGTGTGTATTGTAGTATATATAAATTAGTATATATCTTGTAGTATATGTTTTATTTTAAAGCTGTACATATATTGAATGGTACGTATATATGTGTATATATAGAATATAAACTCTAAAAGAGTATATATTTAACGTATACATGTGTATATATTTTATAAATTAGTATATAATTATATATATAGTGTGTGTATATATTGTAGTATATATAAATTAGTATATATCTAGTAGTATATGTTTTATTTAAAGTAGTATATATATTGAATGGTACAAATATATGTGTATATATAGAATATAGACTCTAAAAGAGTATATATTTAACGTATACATGTGTATATGTTTTATAAATTAGTATATAACTATATATATAGTGTGTGTGTATATATTGTAGTATATATAAATTAGTATATATCTTGTAGTATATGTTTTATTTAAAGTAGTACATATATTGAATGGTACGTATATATGTGTATATATAGAATATAGACTCTAAAAGAGTATATATTTAACGTATACATGTGTATATATTTTATAAATTAGTATATAATTTGTAGTATATTTTTTATTTAAAGTAGTACATATATTGAATGGTACGTATATATGTATACATATTTTCTATAGATTCTAAAGTAGTATATATTTAAGGTATACATGTGTATATGTTTTATAAATTAGTATATATAGTGTAGTATATAACTTGTAGTATATGTTTTATTTAAAGTAGTATATACATTTAACTAACATATAGTCGTATACATGATTACATGTGTAATTGTGTATATGTGTATATGTTTTTTAAATCCTAATGTAGTATATACTATATATATAGTGTATATATATTGTGTGTATATTGTTTAACGTATTTAAAATGTATATAGGTGGGTATATATAGTGTATATAAGAGAAAAATATTTTATTTTTTTTAAGTTTTGACTGGTTTTGACTGGGTTTGACCAGGTTTAGGCGGGTTGGGTTGGGTTAGGTTTATTGGGTTGATCCCGGATTGTTTCTAAAAATATTACTATTGGGTCCGGAAACGGACTGGCCCGTTAAACCTGGCTCAGATCCGGATCGGTCCACAACCCGTTTAAAAGTGACGGGCCAGTTCAGGGTTGATCCGTCTCAGACCGATTGACTCCTTTATTTAAAAGGGCATCTTACATAAATTCCAATATTTTGTTATCTAATTACTCTATCTCCCAACTTTTATATTAATTACGTGATATCCCAGATATGATACATTATTTAATCTCCTATAAATAAGTTTATGATACATTACTAACTAATTAATTGGAGATAAAAAAGGAAAAAATCAGTAAAAATGCCTACAATTTAGTAATTAACACACTCAATTTAAGATTGTGTCTGTTTAATTACATAAAATCTGTAACAACTTCTTTATTTGAAATTTGAATAGTCAAATCAAGCTTCATCAATCATAATCTTCCAAAACTAATTCGTTCTCCAATCATTCATTCCATGTTCATCATAAAAAATCTCATCCCCTGCATTCAGAAAAAAAATTAAACACAATATAGAATTTAATGTCTTAGAAGTACAAATATCATTTCCCATATATATCTTTCTATGTAAAAAAATTTAATGTATCAGGAATGCGAAACTCATATCACATACAAATCTTTTTATGTATCAGAAAGCATTCAATAGTTTGGTCAGAAAATAGATCTATGTATCATAATCAGTATATTAAATGTATCAGCTATAAAAATGATCTAAAATGATATATAGGTTGAATTATATGTTAGAAAGCATGCAACGTCTTATTAATCTTGGATCTATGTATCAGACATATTATATTGAATGTATCAGGTGTAAAAAGAACCAAAATCGCGCCTAAATTTTATGATGTATCAGAACAAACAGATATGTACGAATACAATATGGTCATCAGCAACGCATCTCTATTATTATCGAAATACCTGATTTGAAGACTTGTTTATTCATATGATACATTACATTAACAAGAATACGTATAATTCATAATTCATACCTTTGATAAAAAAAAAAAACTTTTTTTTAACTTGCTTTTTTTTTCTTTTCGTAGATGCAACAATATGCTTCTTATTGCTACTACCAGCAATCTCCCGTAGTTTCTTCATCATAGTCGGATAGTTACGATACTTCAATCTATTTTCACAAAAAGTTACTGTCTTTGTAATAAAAAAAAAATTGAAAACAAACTTACCTCATATAAATTTGAAGAAGAAAGTTAATGGAGGTTGTAATTGAAAGTTGAAACTTGAATGTTGAAGTAGTTTAGTGGCTGATAACACGGTTGAAATTCAAAATTGCTGAGTTGGTGAAAAATATCGAATACTTCTCCATGATTTTGGGCGAGTTTTGAGGAGCAGGAGGCGCAAAAATAGAATGGGTTGTAATGTATCAGGAAATATTAGGGTTTTATGAGTTAGAAGGGATTTTTATAATTAATTTAGTGGGATGGGAGTAATAATGAAAAGTTAAGGTGTGGTTTTAAGTAATTTTGCCTATTTAAAATAGATATACTAAGTCTTTAGAGAATTTTGTACTGGTAGCATTATATTTTGGGTGATTTTTTGTCATTTCGCATTTCTATTAGTATTTTCACTACTTTCGTATGTTGAGTGGTGTTTGATTTGGGTATAGGATTGACTTACCTATCGATGGGTTAGTGTGGACGTTGACCTTTGAAGTTGGAATCATCACATCGAATTCCAATCTGAATCCTTCAAATAAGTCCCAGATGGTAAATATGACTATACAAAATCACAAATCCTAGAAAAAGGATGTTAAAACATAAAATTTAGAATCAGGATTCTTACATACATACTTTTTAACAGAAGTCAATGAATTTCAGTAATCATATTCCTATGTTTTTCTTTCAAGTTAAATTTTAAGGCAAGTTGCGATTTTGACTTACTTGTAGTAAAGTATATTTCAAAATTTTGGTACGTAATTAATGTTCCTTCTAATTATATTTTCACTTAATAATATAACTTGGCAAAGTTCATTTAGTATATTAAAATATTCACCAATTTAAATTTTAAAAAATTAATTTCAAATTAAGTATGACATAGATTTTATTTTGTTACTATAATTTTATCATGAAGAAGATATCAGTTTCAATTAAACATTAGGCTAGATAATCAATGCTTCGTTATAAAAGAAATTTGTGATGCCTATAAATATCATGATATTTCATTTCTTAGAGCATCATTTCCTGAAAACAGTGAGCAATACATTATATGAAGTGAAGTTAAAGAAGGCGAAAAGCACAAAAAAATCTCAATGATAAAAAGTAGAAAGAAGATGTCAATATGTCGCATTTCAAGGTATCGTTTAAGTTTATACAAAAGGTTAGTGAACTTGATGTTTCTGTTGAAATAATATTATTTTTATTAAATAATAAGCCTTTTTTCTTTTTCATTCTAACGATTGAAGCAATTATTGCTCAATTTTTTGAATCCTAATATAACAGTAAGTGAACGGCTCATTTTGTTGCACATTTCCAAACAAAATGAACTAAATCAATAATAAACTTGACGAGTTTGAAATAAAAGAAGAAATTGTAAGTGGTCACTTACTTTTTTTCTCAAATTAAAAAGAAATTTGGCCGAGTTTTATTTGATCAAATAAAAGTTTTGACAACTTTTAACTATTATTCAAAACTTATCAA
This sequence comes from Capsicum pubescens, assembly GCA_030864215.1. Lineage (NCBI taxonomy): Eukaryota > Viridiplantae > Streptophyta > Magnoliopsida > Solanales > Solanaceae > Capsicum > Capsicum pubescens. Next base: position 197,645,441 of record CM061547.1, on the reverse strand, counting down.
GTCTACTGTTAATTTTATTCACTTTATTTTGGATCAGCAAGATAAGTAATTTTATTTGAATGTTATATTACATTTCAAAATCGATCAATAATTCTAAAACGTTGGATTGAAAAAAAAAAAATGGATTACTAATTGATGAAAAGAATATTATACAGGTATCAACGTTATATTCTAATATGCTTACTAGCCTTTTTGTATAAACCTGAATAATATTAAAAAATGGGTCATATCGAACATCTTTGTCATCTACTTTTATCAGTGAGACTTTTTGGTGCCTTTTCGTCTATATCCGGAGGTTGATTTGCTGCTTCTTAAAAATAAATTTATTAATCTTGAAAATAATATCCAAGAAAATTGATTGGAGTAAAAAAAAAATCAGTGAAAAAATGAAAAAAAATAATTAAAACTACACCTTAAGTTATTAATATTATTTAAAATCCCACCTCTACAAAGTAATTTCAACTTTCACCTTCTCTCTCAAAAAAGACGATACATAACATTCCTCCTCCATTATCACCTAATGACCTAAAAGTGTGGCCGAAACACCTCCATCACCGACCAAAAAATTACTCTCTTCCAGCCGACCGTCACCCACTGACAAAACACCTCTATCGCCACCCCCTCCGTCACCGTTGAACCCAATTCCTCCTCGCCAAAGGTCATTAAAAAAACGAATCAAAAAGACCCAACACCACCATCTAGCCGTTGTCGCAGTGTCACCACTATCTCCATTGCTCCGATCAATTTTCGGTGAAGCTCCATTAAATCCATCGAAAGTCATTGTCAAATATGTATCAGAATGAAGATACATCACGGAATCGGCTAAACATAGTACAAATAAAGGGGGTTCAGAGTATCGTCAATAGAGGTTGAAGATGATGATGACAGATCTCAAATTTTCACCATCATATTTTGAATCCACGGCGTCCTCCACCATCACATCTCAAATCCACGACAGCATACAAGACAGTTTAAGTCATGAGAAATTCTGAAGTTCGGAGATTCGTCAATGGAGGTTGAAGATGATGATGTTAATGAAGATACATAAGAATGATGTGTCTATTAAGAGATGTGAGAGATATATAAGAATAATGTTTCTGGTAGAAAAAAATAAGAAGATACATCACACGATTCTCCGCCACTACAAAAGCTATGTATCTTATTGAATATTAGGTTTCAAATACATAAGGAAGAGGCGCTTGATTGAAAATCTACAAGAATCATGTATTGGAATGCTTTTTGTGCTACTGATATATAAGACTTATGTATCCAAATGTATTTTGTGATTTTAATACATAAGAATTATGTATCGATACTTCTGTATCAAATGGTGATGTATCGCGTGTCTTAGCTAAGTATCACAATAATAAATAGAAAATCGAAATTTTATGTAAATATGAAAACAGTCGGGATTTTATGTAATTAGGTACTAAACTATTGAAATTTATAAAAATTGTCCTTAAAAAATATCTCATTGGGTCATATAATTTTACTAGATAATTTTCACATAATTGGTACTATAGTGCACCCTATAAAGTTAATTTACATAATTTAGCCGAAATATTCAGTGTTTACCTAAATTGGCTATAAATTGTAGGATTTAGATCTATTGAGTTGTGAAGTTTTTTTCTTTTTTAAAGCAAAATTGTGTAGATTTTTTCTGCAGTTTTCTTTTTTGAGATCTTTCTATGTTGTTTTACTGCAAATTTTCATTTAAACGCAGTTTCTTTTTACAAATTAATGTTACTCCTGTTGTAGGACAAACTAACTGAAAGATCTACCAAATTAACCTAATCTATATTTAAACTTTGATTTAATTATAAGGCAAAATTGATGTTCAACCAATATTGAAGCCGGAAGCTTTAGAGATTGAAAGTTCAATTTTCGCAAATAAGCTCCATCTCGAATGAGTATTGTTCCAAAAGATCGATTTCATAACGAGGAGTCTAAATTTAAGATTTTGGATGTTTTGGTACAACTTTTAAGGTGTTTTTGGATGAATCTAATGTTTGGATCCAAGGAAGAAGGAGAAATTATTTTTTTGGTATAGTAATGAATAATATTGTATAGTATAGTATATGGATGTGAAAAACACCTCTCATAATTTTGTATGATATTGTAAGTTAAGTGTATATTATTGTATATCAAGTTTTTAAACACTGTTGTAAAAATACCAATTTTTATAAACAGTGATGTAAGAAATTAATGAAATAGTGGAAGGAAGATTTACTGAAATGTGATTTTTCGCAAATTGTTATAACGATAAAGACATTTTGTTATCGAAAATGTTCTATTATGTTTTTGGCTAAAAATTTGCAGTGCATGTTTTGGATTATATTTTTGCAACCCAATTTAATTGTATATTTTTTAAATTAACCCTAAATTAACCACCGAGTTGAAATGACAACTAGGTGAATTTAAAGAGGCATATCAATAGATCATCAAATTTGTTCAAGAAAAGTCAGATGTACTATGATTTTTACTGACAACAATGAGATTGACTCTTAAGTATTGCAGAAAAAATATAAAAAGAAATATTATTGTAGGCAACAAAATTTTATTAAATATAAATTCTTACAAAATTTGGAGTATATTAAATTTAAAATATATTAATTCTAAATAAATATTGTGGATTAGTATAATTAGATTAATTATTTAAGTCCAAACATGCATGGATTTAAGTAAAGTTCAATTTTTATTGGGCTAGTCCATCAATTTGGGCTACAAATGATGAGCCCACTTTGCTAAGTCCAAGATATTGTCATATTCTAGAAGCCTAAAGGAGTGCCACGTGTCAAATGACGTGGTGTGCCAAGTCAAGTGAAGGAGTCAATAGGACCATGTCACATGTCAAAATGATGCAGCAGGCTTAGTGAAATAAAAAAACCATAAAAGGCGTCACGTCACTTGAATTTGATTGTTCAGAGGAAGTCCATCTTTATCATGACTCTTCTCTTTCCACAACTATAAATAGAGGTCTCATAATTCAGAAAAAAGGACCCCAAGAACTCTAACAAGAAGCAAGAAAAAGCTCGTGGATCAAATGCCACAATTTCTCTACAAAGCTCAAGCATTCAAATCCAGTTCATCAAGATTTAAGATCAAGACCGCAAGATTCAAGAACAAACCCAAAAGACCTTGAATTCAAGCACAATTCAAGATCAAATCCATCAAATTAACAAATCAAGTTCAAATTCAAGATTAAGCTCAAAGCCCTTGAATTTATATTTGAAAAGGCAAATCAAAAGATTCATAGAAATTGTAACACTCACATTGAAATCAATAAATTAATTGTTGCAATATAATTTTCTTGTCTCGGTTATTTATTTTTTGGTCTCAAAATTTTATTGTCCAACGAATTCTGGCACGCCCAGTAGGACAATCTCTACCTATCATTTCAACTTTTCCAACTTCAAAGTTCAACAACACTGAAATGACTTCCAAGGAGGTCAACTCTCAATCAACAGCTTCTAAGACTGTTGATTCAAAGTTCTCTGCTGAAGTAGAAAGCATCCATGGTGTTACTTTTGGAAGCTTGGGAGATGTCACAAGGAGCAAGGAAGGCTTGTTAGGACAACAAACCCATCCAGTGTAGTCCGTGCCAACTCCAGTTTTTGGATCGTCAACCCCAAGAGGAACGAAGTCCAATGCAAGTGCTTCGGGAGGAGGAAGCAGTGTGGCAGAATTGCTTAAGAAGACTCTAGCTCTACTTGAGCATTCCGGTTCCAAATACTCCGGTGCAAAGACCAATGATCGTTCAACAAATGTGTCATCTCCACTTACACCGCATAAGCTGAGCACTTCAAAGATCAACTTATGCGAAAATTTGTGTTACTCTCCAATATCTTCAGTGATCATGCAAGCAATGGTGACTAATGCCTCTTTTATGGAGGAGCAACTTGTGAATCTGACAAAGCCAATTGAGGTCCTGACCAAATATGTTCAGAATCAAGTTGCTCGGATTGATAAGATAGTAGATAGGATGGAAGTCCTGATAGAAGGAGAGTCTAGCCATGCACCTGAAAAATCTCCAGAGGCTCACGAGACAGAACATCCTGTGAAACAAACACTACCAACTAAAGACTTTCTTCTGAGGGAATGATCCCGGTTGAGCAATTGAAGAAATTCATTGAAGGGACCCTCAAAGCCAAGTATGATGTTGTCACCAAGTCTTCCCTTGCGTACGCCAAGCCCTACACTGCGAGAATAGATAGCCTTAAAATATCTGCCGACTATCAACTACTCAAATTTAAACAATTTGAGGGTAAGAGGAACCCAAAACAGCATGTTACACACTTTGTTGAGATATGTAATAATGCTGAAACTTACAGTGACTATCTTGTCAAACAGTTTGTTTATTCCCTCAAGGAAAACGCCTTTGATTGGAATACGGACCTTGAGCCTAACTCCATCGATAGTTGGGAGCAATTGGAGCATGAGTTCCTGAATCGCTTTTATAGCACAAGGCATACAGTGAGCATGGTAGAGCTCACAAATACTCGACAAATAAAGGATGAACCAGTCATTGACTTTATCAATAGATGGAGAAATACGAGCCTAAACTACAAAGATAGGCTCAGTGAAAACTTTGCAATAGAGATATCGATCCAAGGAATGCACTGGGAGCTTCTCTATATCTTGTAAGGCATTAATCCAAAATCCTTTGAAGATATAGCTACCCATGCTCATGACATGAAGTTGAGCATATCTTCTACTGGAAAGGGAGTAGCGTATATCCATGACCCTCAAAGGGGAAAGGATAAGCAGGAACCTAAACGATGGGGCAAGTTTATCCTCAAAAATAACAACAAGGAATCTATGAATGTTGGTGTGTCTCCTATGAAGGTCGCCACGAAGGTGAGCAAGAAACAAAGCCTGAGACTACTTCTCGAGCGCATCTAAATCAGAAGTTAACTTTAAATGAGATGCAAGAAAAGGAATACCCTTTCCTTGATTCTGATGTTGCTGAAATTTTCGATGAACTCCTTGAGAATAAGCTCATTGAACTCCCAGAGATGAAGCGGCCCGACGAAGCTGGAAGGACCAATGACCTAAATTATTGCAAGTATCATAAGTTTGTGAGTCACCCTCTGGAAAAGTGTTTTGTCTTTAAAGACAAATTCATGCAATTGGAAAATGAGAAGAAAATCTTCTTCGACGATGAGACATCCAGTTCTCATCAAATTTCTCACTTTTGGCTCATTCAATCCAGTTCAAATATGCATCGAGGAACATAAGAAGGAACCATTAGATCATGATAAGTCATCGGTTGACAAAGATGATAACGAGGGTTGGACTCTAGTGACTAGGCGCAGACATAAGAAAATAAGTCTACGAAAGGAGTCATTCGAGCAGCCAACTAGAAGGAAGATGGTAAAAAAAACCAAGGAAACAGAGGCTGGTTGAGCATTCGAAGAAGACGAAGGAAATTGAACTTCACCACCAAAAACCACGACGTCCAGTGACTTTGGAAGAATTCTTACCAAATTGTTTTCGTGCTAAGACTGCTCAAGTTAACCTTGAGGCATCATGTTTTAGTACTGGAAAAGAGGGGGAAAAGGATGAAATCCCACCCGTGGAAGTTCCTCCATCTTTTGAAAAGCCTACGGAGCCACTTAGCCAAGAGGCACATGTTTGTGATACAAAAATCACATTTACAAATAACGATATTCTGCTTGGAGAAACCCTTTATATCCGTCCTTTGTACATGGTGGGTCAAATTCTAGGAAAGAAGATAAATAGAATCTTGATAGATGAGAGATACAGAGTCAACATCCTACCTATCTGCACAATGAAGGAACTTGTCATTACTACTGACAAACTGGACGAAAGTCGTATAATAATCCAAGGCTTCAACCAAGGGGGCCAGAGGGTCATGGGATCTATCAAGTTGGGTATTTAAACGGATGATTTTCAATCAAATGCACTAATGGATGTGATCAATGCCAAAACTTCATACATATATTGCGTGGTAGGCCTTGGGTACAGGAGAACAAAATTATCTCATCCTTTTACTATCAATGCTTGAAGTACCTCGAAGGCTGAGTGGAAAGAAAGATAGTAGTCAATGATAAGCCATTCACTGAAGCTCAATCACACTTTGTGTAAGACCCTGCAAAGTTCCCTCGTAGTCTGAGCCTTTAGAGCGTGTCAAGTGAAGCGTAATTTCAATCCTAAAAGATTAAGAAGTGACTTTCAAAGTGATTAGTGTCTAAACCTTATTTAATTTTCCTAAAAATGACTTTTTATCGTGTGGGAAATTAAATTATATTTCCAACGATACCCATTTTTTCAAAATCTGACATCAGAAGAGAAAGATATGTCTATTTTACAAAAACCAGTAAAACCACTCAGGTGCAATGGAGAGGGCCGATGAACCGTCGAGCTTGCGATGGACCATCGCCCAAACCATCGCAGAGGAGGCAGTGAGGCCCCGTTCTAGTTAATTACGATAGTAAAAGTCGACGGACCGTCGAGCCCTCGACGTACTGTCACACCCATCGTCGCAGGCGAGGCAGTAAACCAAGTTCTGGCCCAGGTGCGACGGTCAGGACTGACGGACCATCGGGCCCTCGACGGACTGTCGCACCCACCATCGTACATCCCGATCAATAATTTTAAGTCATTTTAAAAAGGTCATTTTGGTCTTTTCTACCCTTTCTACACCTTGATATACCCAGATCGAATTAGATAACTTCATTATTCCTCCAAACATCTCAAAGCTAGGGTTTCTCCCTCAAGAACAAGAAAAATTCCTTCTCCAAGAACTACAAGATCCCACCATAGATTTTACAAATTGAGTTAAGATTCAAGGTTCCCAAGTCAAAGGCTTCAAGAACCCTCTCTCAAGAGTTCCAAAAAGAGTCTCAAGCAAGCTTGTTCATCCAATTTCACAATCTAAGGTATGTGGGGTTTGAACAAGGACACTTCTTTCATCCTTGTGCCCAAAAGTTATTTTAATTACAAGAATATATGATTTTCTATATTTTCTTATGAAATTGAAGTATGGGTTTGTACCCTATGTTGTTATTCCTTGAGATTTTAATAGTTCTAGTGTTCTAGAAATTGAAATACATGAGTAGGTTGAGATTTTAAGGCAAAATGTTGAATATTCCAGATTTCTATATGATTTATGAATCTTTATGACATTTAGTATGCATTTTGATGAGTCTTAACTTGAGATTGAATTATGGGTCACTAAACCCTACTTGAGATTTGCAATTTTATGCACTTTTGTGCTATACACACCCATGAATTGAGTACTTTGAGATTATTGAGAAAGATTTGGCCTTTTGATCGTAATAGAGTAGGAATCCACGTTGAGTATGATTTAAAGCAAATAGAAATATGTTTTGGTCTTCATTATAGACCCTTGAGTTATTTTGAGGTAGATATCCTAAGAGTTCTGAGCTGAGTATGGAATTAGTATTTCGCACCGAGTTGGATATGATTCCAAGATCTCATATCCCAGAACTATGTGCCACCATAGGTTCAAGATTTATGGGCCCAAGGCCGAGATAGTGATCACTAAATATGAGGTTCTACTCTGATGGCAAGGATAGAACAACTCTCCCTAATGTGGGTAAGATGTTGGGCTCCATGTAGCTCACATGGTTTATATCGATTAGAAAAAACTCCCGAGTTCCAAGTGTCCTGAGTCTAAAAGAGTTCTAGAGTTCCCAATTGTTAAAAGTTCTGATTTCTTAAGTTTTAAAGAAGTTTAACTCTCCATGAGATAAAAGCAAGAGTTTGAAAGTATTGTTTAAAGCTTCTTTTAGCCTTCAAGTATTAAGAATAAGAGGAGAGTACAGATTTTAAAGTTAAGTATAATGACTCATGAGTTATGTGCTATATGTTCCACTATTCATGATTTATGAGTTTTATATTCTAGACTTATTCGAGCTATGTGAGTCAATTCTATTTGCATGCATAATTTTATTAAAGAGTATTGATATTTTTTGATATAAATGCATACACGGATATACTCAGTACATTCCCAAGTACTGATCCATATATACGTCTATGTGCTACATTGTCTCATAATGTAGGTTCAGTTGCTCAGTCTCAGCAGTGACCATGATTCCTGAGTGCCTTTACCTATATCCTACAGTTGGTGAGTCCTCATGGTTCGAGGACCTACTTTTCTCAGATTTTTAGTTGTTACTGCTTTTATATCAGTTCAAGTCAGTTGGGGGTCTATCCCAATGGCTCTCCAGTTTGAGTAGTAGAGGCTTTGTCAGACTAGACTAGCAGTTGTGTTTTAGACTTTCAGTATTTTATATTTCAGATTATGCTTTCCAGTTATTTCAGTTTTGAGATGATATATTATAGCCTTATTGATTGACTTGATATCCCAAACTGAGAGATAGAGATAGTAATAGGCTCAAAGGGTTAGCTTGGGGCTACTTGTAGCCTTAAGCACCGTGTGACGCTCCGAGATGAGATTTCAGGGCGTTACACTTTGCCGATGCAAAATTCTACTTGAAGGATTATGTCACGAGTGAGAAAAAAGTTGATGATGTTACCATTACCAAGTGTGATGACCTTGCTTCTAAGAAGGTCGCGGTGACTTTTTAAAAAGTCACCACCAAGAAGCCCCTTTTTCACTTTGAATAAAGAAAGCGTCGCATCCATGGAAAAGAAGTCAACTCATATTCTTTGCTATATACCAAAGGTAAAGAAAGAGAAAGATCACCCATATGATGCCCAAGATAATTTGCTAATGGCGTTAACTTTACCTATCAGAAGGATTGACGCAATAAATCCATCCTCAAGGATACTTGGAGATTCTGTGGCTCAAAATCTACCACAGGATATGACACTCTCTATGAAGCGTACAAAAGAGGGATTCGATCCAAATGCATCCAAACTATTTGTAAAGGCTGGATATAATCCTAATGAGCCATCAAGGTTGGGCAAACTTCTATTGGAAGGTACAACCAAGAAGGCACATGAAGTCCTAGGGTACACACCGCTACCTCCAGTTTGCATCACTATAAGAAGGGAAGTTATCAATTACATCACCATGGAAGAAGAATCCACTGCTTCTAATAAAAGACCTTTTGTATTTGATCGACTTAGAGAATTAACCGCAAGAACTTCTGTATTCGAAAGGTTGGGACCTCTAAATAAGAAGAAAAGCAACAAGCATCAAAAAAGTCATCAAAGCACGATGGTGCACTCTTTACTCAAAATCTAGAAGGATTTCCAAAGTTTGAGTCCTTCTAGAATGAGGCGACAGACAGAACTGGTGGTTTCATACAACGAGGTGCTAAAAGCTAAATCTCATACCGTGGTTTATACCAAGAAGTGTGAGTAATATGAAGAAAGTGTTGGCTCCTCATATTATGTTACGACCCAAAATAGGAATGAGGTCTCATCCCAAATGAAGGTTGATGAAGAGATGAAAGATACTTTCTGGTGTTACCACATATCCATCAACGACGATGATCCTCAAGTGGAGGAAGATGCTGGAGATGCTTCATCCTAACTTGAAGAAGGAGTAAAAGACACAATAGATCCCTTTAAGAAAGTTAATCTTAGAATCGATGAATACCCAAGACCAACTTACCTGTGTGTGTTTCTAGAAGTGGAGGAGGAAATCGCTTATATGGACATACTCAAAGAATGTATGGATTTCTTCACTCGGAGTTACAAAGAAATGTCTGGCTTAGATCCAAAAGTAGCAGTCCATCAGTTGGCGGTCAAGAATGGGGCGCGTCCTATTAAGCACGCCCAAAGGCACTTTAGGCAAAAAGTGGTTCCATTGATTGAAAATAAAGTTAACAAACTCATTGAAGTTGGATTTAATATCCCATGTGGATTTTAAGTATTGTTCCACTACGGAAGAAGAATGGTCAAATTTGAGTTTGTGTCGACTTTTGGAATCTCAAAAATTCCTACCTTAAGGATAACTTTCCTATCCCCATATCGGAGTTGATAATTGATGCCACCACTGGTTATGAGGCAATGTCCTTCATGGATAGTTCATCCGGCTATAATCAAATCTGCATGGCACCAAAGAATGAAGAACTTACTGCATTTCATATGCTAAAAGGTATTTATTGTTACAAGGTGATGCCTTTTAGTTTGATGAACGCTGGCACCACTTATCAAAGGGCTATGCAAAACATCTTTGATGGCTTGTCCCTTAAAATATTGAATGTTACGTGGATGATCTAGTGGTGAAGTCAAGAAAGAGAGACGATCACTTAAAAGACCTAAGAATGGTGTTCGAGTTACTTCAAAGATATCAACTTAGGATGAATCCATTGAAGTGTACCTTTGGAGTTACTTCTTGAAAGTTCATTGGCTTCATTGTACGATATCAAGGAATCAAAATTGATTGGGCCAAGGTCGAGGCGATTTGAAGATGCCCGAGCCTCAAAATATTCATGAGTTGAAAGTCTTCAGGGAAGGCTAGAATATTTAAGGAGGTTCATCTCAAATCTTGATGGGAAATATCAACCATTTAGTTGTCTCCTAAAAAAGGATGCTCCTTTCGAATGGGACCACGCTTGTAGCAAGGCCTTTGAGAGTATTAAATTATTTAATGAAGCCGCTAGTTCTTGCGGCACCCATACCTATGAAACCATTGATACTCTACATCGCGGTATAAGAGAGATCAGTTGGAGAAGTAGTGGCTCAGGAAAATAGTGAAGGCAAAGAAAAATCTTTTTACTATCTGAGCAGAATGATGATGTTGAATGAGCTAAAGTATTCTCCAATCAAAAAGTTGTGTTTGGCATTGGCCTTCTCAATTCAAAAGATGAAACACTACTTTTAAGCTCATTTTGTCTGTCTTGGTCTAGGGCAAATCCCATCAAGTTTGTAGTGTCGAAACCAGTCCTTAGTAACCGACTAGAAAGATGGTACCTTTAATTTCAATAGTTTGAGATTGTGTATGTCCCCCAAAAGGTTGTAAAGGGATAAGAATTAGCTGACTTCTTGGCAAACCACCTGATACTGGATGACTGGAAACTGTGCGATGAACTTCCTAATAAATATGCAATGGATATTAAAGCAAAACTCCCATGGAAGATGTACTTTGATGGTGCCACATATCGAGATGGAACTGGTTCCGGTGTGGTGTTCGTCACTCCACAAGAAGAGGTCATCCCATACTCTTTTACCCTAACAAACTGTTGCTCTAATAATGTTGCTGAATATCAGGTGTTAGTACATGGACTTAAGATGGCAGTTAATATAAAACAACAATAATTATGAATCTTTCATGACTCCCAATTAGTGATCAAGCAGCTTTTGGGAAGCTATGAAGTCAGAAAGCATGAGCTACGACCATATCATGATTATACACAGAAGTTGATAGGGTGGTTTGCAGAAGTAACCCTCCAACATATGCCAAGGAGAGAAAAAAACAAGTTCATGCCCTAGCTTCTTTGGCCTCAACCCTAAATTTTCCAAATCAGACACGAGTTACTATCCACCAAGAATGGGTAGTACAACCGTTAAATAAGAATGTAGAAAATAAGGTTGAATAACTCATTGCCATGTCTGAAGCTGTAAAAGAAGATTGGCGATAACTTATCATTGATTACTTTTTTTATGGAATACTTTTAGAGGATCCAAGGAAAAGGATTGACATTCATCGCCATGCACCTTGCTTTCTTTACTATAAATACATGTCATACAGAAGATCGATTGAAGGAATACTCTTGTGATGTCTAGGAGAGAAAGAAGTAATTCAAGCTTTACAAGAAAGAGCACTCGGGAGTTTGTGGATCACACCAGTCTGGACCGAAGCTCCATTTTCACACTAAAGGGATGGGATACTATTGGCCAACGATGGTGAAAGATTGCTTGGACTATGCTAGAAGATGCAAAACTTGTCAATTCCATGCTAATTTCATAAATCAACCTCCTGAAGTACTACATCCAACTGTAGCATCTTGACCATTCAATGCTTGGGGAATAGATATTATTGGTCCACTACCAAAATTTTCTAGTGGATACTTATACATCTTGGCCGCAACAGATTACTTCTCAAAATAGGCCGAAGTTGTTGCTCTCAAAGAAGAAAGAAGGAGAATGTTGCAAATTTCATCCGAGTGAATATCATATACCTCTTTGGAATCCCTCAATATATAATAACTAACAATGGAAAGCCATTTTATAACAATCTGATGAATAAAATTGTTGATCTCTTTGGATTCAAGAAACACAAGTATTCTATGTACCATATTGCCGCCAATGGTCTAGCCAAAGCATTTAATAAGACTTTATGTAATCTATTGAAGAAATTCATCTCTAAGTTCAAGTGAGATTGGCATAAACTAATGGAAGAAGCTTTATAGGCATATAGAATAACTTACCACACACCAATGCAAGCAACCCCATATTCTCTTTCTTTTAAAGTTAAAGTCGTCCTGCCACTTGAGCGTCAAATACCTTCTTTGAGACTTGTTATTCAAGAAGGGCTCACTGATAAAGAAAATGCTAAATTATTTCTTACAAAATTAGAAGCTCTTGATGAAAAGAAGATGGAGGCTCAGCAAAATCTTGAATGTTACCAAGCTCTTCTATCTCATTCTTTCAATAAAAGAGTTCTCTTGAGGTTCCTCTAAGTTATAGATCAAGTCCTCACAGTAAAAAGGCCCATTATTACTTCTCGTAAGTCTGGGGGTAAATTCATCCCAAAATGGAATGGATATATGTTGAACAAAAAGTATATTCAAATGGTGCTTACAATCTTGTTGATGCATATGGAATGAAAATTATCCCTATCAACTCCAAGTTCTTGAAGATGTACTATCCTTGAAGGAAGATGACACTTGATATTGGGTGTATTTATGCATTCTAATGTCACCATTCTATCCTTTTCAGCCTTATTTTGAGGATGATTCTATGATATATGGGTTAATAATGATATAAATGTATATAAAAGTGTTAAATCATGTTTTTATAAGGTTTATAGTGTTTTCCAAGCAAGTTGGTACTTTAAAGAGTCAATTAGAGTTCAATAGAGAAAACTAGTCTTTCTAGCTTGAGCTACTTGCTTGTCTAGTCTATGTTGTTGAATTCTATTGTGTTTAATGTGTTACAAATGGTTTTACATGTGTTATTGTATGTGTAACAAGTTTTTAGAAGTATACAAAGTTCAATTGAGTCAAGTAAAGAGTCAAAACATTGAGTGGAAGATCATGGAAATTTTCCTAGTCTAAACTCTTGTTTTTTATTCATCATTATGGATATAGTATTGTTTTTACTTCTAATTCGTGTGGTATTTGATTTTAGGATCCTTTATGAGATTAATATGATGATATATGGGTTATATAGAGGCTTTAATATCATTGTAAATACACCACAAGACAAGGGATAAAAGGAGGAAGGACCAACACTTAACCAAAATTCGGAGGATAAATTCCAGAGAAGGCGTGCGATTAGCTTGCGTAGCATGCTATATTCCTATGGAATAGAGGGTAAGACGCATGATACATTACATATTAATAAAGGTTTTGCTGAACTCTCCACTCCACACCTGGGCATTTCATGCTAAATCGACTCCAACATGGACTTGGCTTACCCTTATGCTATAAATATATGTCGTATCACATTTTTACATACTTTTGGACATCTTGGACTAGTTGTGGGGATGATCAACACTTATTTTAGGTTTTATATCTCTTTAATTTATTTTCTTTCATGGTTTGTATCATCAATCCAATGGATTGGATGACGAATAATTCCATTAAAGGCTAAAAACCCCTATTTGGGGTTAAGGCCAAGATCATGACTACTTTCATTTTGAATTAAGTTTGTTTATTTTCTTATCATTATTGGTTTCTTTTTTATTCTTTTTTTAACTATTTTAAGGATTATCTACCCTTAGAATACATCAATTGTCAAGCTTGTGATCTCAGGAGAGGGAATAGGGAGATAGAACAAGGGAATAAGCAAAGTATGGTTCTTGTTTCTTTATAAAATAAGAGACTTGAATTAGCATCTAGGACATGGATGTACTTAGATGCCTTACTTGATTTACACGTAGGATGATATCTTTAAATCATTTAATTGGATTATTACATCCCCTCCCAACGATGTAGGTGCAAGGTCCAACTTAGGTAAAGGATTAGAGGTTGGGAAACCATAATCATACGATTAACCCGATGAATCAACAACCACGATAAGCAATCTAACGAATAAAGTTCAATAACATAGTATGATTGGTTGTAAGCCTTAACCCTAGGCTTCTCACCATAGATTGTCCTAAGTCATTACTTTTCTTCATTAGTTTAGTTTACTTTTAGTTTACAATTCTTAAACCTCCTTATTTACTTTTTCTCAATTGTTGAACTAGAATTGGATAGGCGGCAAATGCAAGTCCCTGTGAGATCGATACTCGAGCTTTATTGAAGCCACTTTACTACTTGATAATACCACGTACACTTGCGGGTGCACTTGGGCACTGTCAAAACTCCTGGCCCGCAAGAGTATAAACTGTGTATGGCTAAAAAAAGTCTGCTAGGTTGAAAACCTCGAAAGAGGTGACCTAGGCAAAATTTAGGACGTAAAAAAAATCAAATAAAAAAACACTCACCCAGAACTACGTTGTGACTTGATCCTCTTTATTGAGGTGTGCGCAGGCGCTTTAAATTTTATTCTAGTTACATGAATGTAAAGAAAATACATGTTCCCGCTTGATCCGCCATATGAAAGTTGAGCCTGCAAATATTTTAGTTAAATTTTGGACTTATGCTCATTGGGAGCAAACTCTAGTGATCTTCGTTCACATAAGTTGAATTCTTCTGATTCATTAAGTCTTTATGTTAGAACTTTCAAATTCTCCATATTAAAATTTGCAGTTTCATGCATTTATCCTTAAAGGATATCAAAATTTTAATGCCTTAAGGTGGATAAGATTTATCCCTTTGCACCTTAAGCTGGCTTCTCACAGGTTCATCTTTAAGAGGATCTCAAAATTCTTCATGCCTTAAGGTGGACAAAAATTGTCCCTTAGCACCTTAAGCTGACCTCTCACTAGTTTATCTTTAAAAGGGTCTCAAAATTTTCATGCCTTAAGGTGGACAAAATTTGTTCCTTTGCACCTTAAGTTTGCCTCTCACGGGTTTATCCTTAAAAGGATCTCAAAATTTCCATGCCTTAATATGGATAAAATTTGTCCCTTTGCACCTTAAGATGGCATCTCACTGGTTTATCCTTAAAAAGATTTTAAAATTTCATGCCTTAAGGTGGACAAAATATGCCCCCTTGCATCTTAAGCTGGCCATAGAAAAGGGCCCATACTTAAAGAATACCATCGCATAAGTGCATCAATGGAAAGTCCTATACTTAAAGAAGACCATTGCATAAATGCATCGGTAAAAGGGCCCATACTTAAAGAAGACCATTGTATAAGTGCATCGATGAAAGGGCCCATACTTAAAGAAGTACATTGCATAAGTACATTAATTAAAGGGTCCATACTTAAAGAATACCATTGCATAAGTTCATCGGTGAAATGTCTCATACTTATAAAAGACCATCGCATAAATGCATCGGTGAAAGGGACCATACTTAGAGAAGACTATTTCATAAATGCATCGGTGAAAGGGCCTATACTTAAAGAAAATCATTGTATCTTGAAGCGACATTGGTCAGGTATTAAATTAACGGGGGCGAAGTTAAACTCTTGCACCTTAAGATGATGTCCACCATCTTCAAGGAAAATTGTTTGGACTTAAGGTGACGTAGGTGAAGTTAAACTCTCGCACCTTAAGATGATGGCCATCATCTTCAAGCAAAATTGTTCAGATTAAAGATGATGGAGGTGAAGTTAAACTCTCGCACCTTAAGCTGATGTCCACCATCTTCAACCAAAATTGTTTGGTCTCAAGGTGATGGAGGTGAACTTAGACTCTCACACCTTAAGACGATTATTGCATATTGCTATTTATTTCAACCCTACAAAAAGAAAAAGAAAAAAGGAAAAGAAATTACCTTGCTATTGATTCCACTTAGACACAAAGCTGCAGGCGGAAGAAACTTCACAAGTATGTTGAAATAATGAAAAATACATGGGTATTTATAGGCTTTATAGGATGGTGTACATTCTGTAATCCTCAAAAAATTGGGAAAGAATTCATCAGAATTCTAGTGAAAAAAAGGAAGAAAAGATGAGGCGGTTGGTGATCACTAATCCTAAAAGAAACAAATTGGGTTAAATTTTGGATTAATTTGGATTCAAAAAAAAATCATGGGCCCATGTAAAATCTAAACGGGCCTACACCTAAGTCCACCCTAAAAAGGGAAAATCGATAGCATTAAATGCCAAAAGGGAAAAAGTGAACAGAAGTCATTTTTTTCACTTGTACATGAATCAAGAATTAAATATATATGTATGTATGTATGTATGTATGGTAAAGTATTCTACATGTCCAATGTGTTCATTTTATGTACAAAAAATGGTTTGTTATGCTTTGTTTGCACACAAATTTTTGTGTAATTAAAATATCAAGTTCATACTTCAAGCCTAGTCTTCGAAAGATCTCGACAAGTCTTCAAGTAGGGAGAATTTTCTAGGCAACTAAATTTTATTAAATAACGTGGCATGCCAAGTCAAGTGAAGGAGCCAATGGTACCATGCCACATGTCTAAATTATGCCGCAGGACTAGTGAAATCAAAAGCCCATAAAAGGCGTCATGTCACTTGAATTTGATTTGTCAGAGGAAGTCCATCTTCATTATGACTCTTCCCTTTCCACAACTGTAAATAAGGGTCTCATAATTCAGAAAAAAAGACCCCAAGAACTCTAACAAGAAGCAAGAGAAAGCTCATGGATCAAACGCCACAATTTATCTACAAATATCAAGCATTCAAATCCAGTTCATCAAGATTCAAGATCAAGATCGCAAGATTCAAGAACAAGCCCAAAAGCCTTTGAATTCCAGCCTAAGTCAAGATCAAATCAACAAATCAAGTTCAAATTCAAGATTAAGCTTCAAGCCCTTGAATTTATATTTGAAAAGATGAATCAGAGGATTCACAAAGATTGTAACACTCATATTAAAATCAAAAAATTGATTGTTCTAATATATTTTTCTTGTCTCGATTATTTATCTTTCGGCCTTAAAATTTTATTGTCCAATAATTACCTACCTTATTTATATGTTATATTATCTAAAATCATCCTCAAAGGATACGTGATCATAGAAAATATAATTCAAACTTCTAAGTACAAAATAGATCTTGCATAGCACTATTTTAGTTGCACCTTTGTATCACCAAAAATATCAATTTGATCAACAATTGTATCGCCAAAAATATCAATTTGATCAACAATTTTGAGTTAAAAATTTTTATTTTGTAACTTAGACTATCAAACTTAACCCTGAATAGATATAGTAGTTATAGTAATATCATTATCCATTTTGCAACAACTAATGTGGTGAAAATATTTTTTTTTTAAATTTTAAACGTTCATCTTCTCCGCCCAAAGTGTACAATTCTCTGGCTACTTGTAAAATTTTCTCTTCTCTATCTTTTTCATTATCCATAATCAACTTGTAAGTTGTACAAAAGATGTTTATTTTTCCATTCTTAGTCTTTTACTGATTAATATTCCATCCATATGAAGTACTTTTGAGAAACATATACATTTTTGCTCTGATTTCTGTAAAGTTGGCGAAATTAAATCATGATTGACCTCTTGAATTCAATTCAGAATTTACCTTTCTCTGAATTTCTTGAATAAGAGTGAAAAATAGGGTTTGTCAGTACATTGAATTCTCGCAACAAAATTCTTGTTACAAGGAAGCAAACTTCAAAGGTTTTTATAGTACCTTGACTGAATTACCCGATATGAAATTAGATTTTACAATTTACTCCGAAGGAAATTCACTGTTATGAAAGATTTCTCAAATCTTGAGTTGGGTGTGTTTAAGAACTCTGTAACCTGTGAAGTTGCTCCGTTCTACTCTTTTATTGAATTGCATTTCTCCCAACAACCAAGAATCTTTCTTGACTCTTTGTAAAATTTATCCATTTAGCCTCATCACTCTTTGAAACTGGAGTACTCAACTGACCAATTTGTTGAGATATGAAAAATAAATTAACAAATGTATCTGATCTCACCTGATTTTGACCAGGTTCTATCTTCTAATTTTCCCTCTACTTTTAGGTTTTATCTATTTTTGCCTATATTTTTTAGACGTTTGTTCAATATTCTAGTTCTCTTATTATTTATTACCTATATTTTCCAGTTGCTTGCTTATTTTTACTACTTGTTCAACTTTTCTAACTTTTATTGCTATCCGTTTATTGTATTTGATCGTTCTCTCTCAATTTCTGTCAATATTATTTTTAGTTTATTTGTGGTTATATGCAAAAATTGTGTGTTTTAGTATATACATCTTCAGATTCTTCAATTCTTGATTTCTTGGTCTTTGAGTGATGTCGTAAATATTTTGACCTTGGGATCTCACTTGGTTTTAATATTGATTCTTGTCGGTTTGAGTGTAAAAACCTCAATTACTTGCTTTTGCTTAGAAGTTTTTGTTCCTAATAGTAGACTAGGGTCATGTTCTCGATGGGGAAAAGAAGTAAGGGTCAGGGGTTGTAAGTGGGATAAGGGAGTAACTAGGATAAGAGTAGGTCTTAAAACATAGGGACTTTAACGGGAAACTCCATAGGGCTAGTGAAGTTTATCAAGTAAAGGGGAATTAATATAGCTTGCATCCATGAGATTAAGTAGGTGGGATCAAAGGTACAGGATATGGATGGGTGTAAGTTGTGGTACTCAAGAGGTGTGAGGAATAAGAATGGAATAGGAAAATTAGTAGATAATGATCTAAGAGAGCAAGTGATAGATATAAGTAGGATCAATTACACAATTATAAAGATAAAATGAGTCATATGAGGGTCCAATTTAAATATTATTAGTGCATATACACCGCAAACAGATTTGGATGAAGAGGACAAGAAGAATTTTGAGGATGATTTGGATGAGGTGCTGGAAAGGTATATCACACACTGAGAAGTTTTACATACAAGGATATTTCAATAGTCATATTAAGTCTACTCTAACAAGTTATAATGATGTGCATGGAGGTTTTGATTTTAGGGATAGAAAAAAAGGATAAAGTTTATTTTTGTATTTTGTAAAAGCTTTTGGGTTGGTGGTAACCAGTTCACGATTCCTCAATAAAGAGGAAACTTGGTAATCTTTTATACTATGTTGGCTAAGACTTAGATAGACTATTTTCTCCTTAGGAAGGATGATAAAGGTCTTTATAAATATTATAAGGTTATTCTAGAGTGAGGACTTTATGACTAAATATAAAGTCCTAGAGATGGATAGAAGACCATAAGAAAGAGCATGAAGATGATTGTGGATGACCGACCAAGGATCAAATATAGTAACTTGACTATTGTCAGTGCTCAGGATATGAGGGAGAAGTTGTTGGGTACAAGAGCTTAGAAGAGTAGTAGGGATTAGAGAAGTAACTATAGAGGTATTGGGGGGTCGTAAGAGATAGAATGGATAATAATAATGGAAGTGATTATGAAATAGAGAAGTCCAAAGAAAGGTTAAGGATAAGATGGCACATACAAAGATAGTGAAAAGTAAAGAAGAGTGGGAGAATCAGAGTAAATAGGGAAGGGTACAAGCTAGAAAAAAGATGTGAAGCTAGTAGTTACGATGACAAAGACAATGGCTTCTGAATGCTTGTATGTTGAACTAGAGAATCATTGTAGGGATAAGAAGTTATACAGGATATCTAAGAGAAAGGAGGATCCATTCCCTTGATCAGTAAAGTGCATCGAGAACTAGGACGATAAAGTTTTGATGGATAATGCACTAATTAGATGGAGATGGTAATCATACTTCTATAAACTCTTGAATGAAGGAGGAGACAAATACATCATTCTTGGGATTTTGAGAACTTAGAGAGACATCATGTCTTTGGATGTAATAGGTGTATAATGGTTGAGAAGTTTGATGGCATTATTTGTAGAATGCATAAGGGGAGATCAATTGGACCGAACGAGATCCTACTAAAATTTTGTAAGAATATAGTCAAGATTAGTATGGAGTGGATAATTAAGTTATTTAATGTCATTTTTAGGATGATTAAAATTCCCAAATAATATAGGTGGAATACAATGATTCTCATGTACAAGAACAATGATGTCATCCAAAATTACAACAACTATAAGGGTATCAAGCTTCTAAGTCATACTATGAAGATTTAGGAGATTATGGTGATATGAGGGTGAGGAGGGGAATCAAAATTTCCATGAACTAGTTTAGATTTATATGGGATATCTATAAGGAGACTGGTGGAGTAGTACATAGAGAGGAAGGACTTATACCATGATGATCATTAACCAAAAAAAGTTTACTACAAATCTTAAAAAAGATTTTATAGAGATACTTGGAGGTTAGAGGTGTACATATGAACTATATTAGTTCAACCAAGGATATGTAAGATAGAGCCAAGACCCAGTAAGGATAGAGGGAAGAGACTTAGAGTACTTACTTTATTCTATCCTTATTTGCCTTTGTGATGGATGCATGGATTCGATAAATTCAAGATAAGGTGTTATGGTGTTTGTAATTTGCAGATGACATAGTTCTTGTTGATGAGACTCATTAAAAATTTAATACTAATCTAAAGTTTGTACAAAGAACCTGAAGTTAAATGAGTTCAGGTTAAATATGACCAAGATGAAATACATGGAGCATAAGTATAACACCCTAGAATTTTGGTCTTTGAAAATTCCTGAGTTTGAGATCACAGCTCAGACCATGATGAGTCGTAAGGTCTCCTTATGGGTCGTAGGACCTAAATCATAATCTGACCAATAAGGTTTGTCTATGTTATTTCCTTGATCATGACTCACACTTAACGATTCATAAAGACTCATTATAAGTCACAATATTCCAATCATAGGGTGACCAGTGTAATAGCAAAAGTTTCTATAAAGACCAACACTGAACCCTAAGAGTTGTAAGGTCTGACTGTGAGTCGAAGGGTGTGACTCGTACGGTCAACAATGAAGGGTTGCCGAGTCACTTCCCAAACTGCGAGTTTAGGCAATGACTCGTAGCTAGTAGTAACATGACCTATAATGGCTGGCGGTAGTTTTTCCTATATTTAATTTGGGGTACTTTGGACATTTCCCCTCTTCCCAACTTATGAACCACGACTTAAAACCTCTTTAGGGTCTCATTAGCACACCAAATTAAATCAAAATGCATTTCTCAATCTCTCTCAAACTTTTCAAGTAAGAACAAGCTAGGGTATCTAAGGATTGGCCATTCAAGCTTCAATTATTGATTTCTCTCCATAATTCTTGATTATATAAGGCATGTATCTCTTTCACAAAAATTGTTTTGTTAAAATCATGTATTTACAATTGTATCCATGTGATTTAACTAATGATTTTTTAATATGGGTTGAGGTCTTTTGAGCATTGATGAGTGAATTGCTTTTCCCATGGTTTCTATTAATTATTCATGATTTGAATTGATGATTTTGAACTATTGGGTACATTGGAATGGGAAATTGGGATGGGGGTCATGGATTCCCCCACTGTTGATGATTTTGACATTGGAATTGGTATAACCTCAACACAATTTTGTGGAACTTGTTTTGAACCTAAAAATATGCATATTGAACTACTTTTGGAACCACTGCATAATATAAAATGTGATTGAAACACAAAGGTTTTAAATTGAACCTTGGAGATCATGGATTCTCCCAAGCTAATGAATAATTGAACCTAGGGGGCATGGATTTTGCCATGTGGATGAATAAATGGAACCTGTGGGGTCATGGATTCCCCCATGTGATAATATTGAAATAGCATGATGATAATAGCTTGCAAGAGTAGTTTGTATGATGATACCAATAGTTTATGCCTAAATAGATGATTTGGTTCAATAAATATGAATGTGTAAATATTTTAATTGGGATTAAAAGGGGTTGTGTAGCTGATCCGTAAAGGTGGAGGCCTCGAGGAACTGATACTGGAAATCACATTTTTCGGGGTAGGAGTTGGTCTTTATGACCATGTGCATAGTTCACACATTACATACATGTATACATTTTGGAATGGTTGTAGCCTTGATGGCTCTGAACCTTCCTCGAATTTCTCTTGTTCATTCAGTTAACACGCACTGGGGCTCAACCAGCAGAGGGGAGCTAGACCCATATAACCCATGGGTATAGATGATGGTTTAAGCTACTCAATCCAGGTTAATGGTTTAAAATCCCATGATAAATTTTGTTCGATATCTCAATATATATATATGTATATGATTGTGTACATTGATTTTGAATGGTTTTGGACTGACTTGATAATGGCATTATTTAATCTCTATCCTGAGTTACATGCTAGCGCTCACCCTGCTAACCGTCTCTGGATGTTCTATCCCCACGCGATGTAGGAATCAGAGACACTTCTACTTTTTCTCTATAGTGTTTGGTGATCCCTAGATTTCTCGTGAGTCAGCCTAAAGTTATGAGCTTCCATTCTTTGGAAGATCCTCATTTTATGTTTTGGTTTCACTATATCATAGACTATGTTTCGATTTTATTTTGGGTTATCATTGGGGGCATGTCCTAACTTAGATTGATGATGGTTTCTTAGAGTCTTGTGGATTACTGTGGACTAGGATGGTTGTTGAAATTCTTAGACTCCTTCCTAATTTAGTTGACTTTCCTATCTCGTTATATGTTTGAAACTCAGCTCTATCTTATTATATGTTTGAAATTTATTTGTTGCTAGCTTTATTATATTTTCTTTGACTAGGCAAATAGGGTGGTTTTCGGTCTTCACGGACTTTAGATACCCATCACGGCCAGGCCTTGGTTTGGGTCATGACAAGCTTGGTATTAGAGATAGGTTCATGGTCATTGGGTGTCCACAAAGTCGTGTCAAGTAGAGTTTTTTTTATTGGTGTGTAGCGTATCACACTTATAAGGGAGAGGCTATGAGGAATTTAGGAATATTTCCCTTTCTTGTGTTCTATTTTTTAAGCTATAGAGTCTAAGGTGTTGAAAACTCTTTAACTTTTGGTTAAGCGCATTTTCGATCATGCCTCATCAAAGATTTTATGCTCGTAGAAATTATTCTATCCCTCTCGAGGATAATGTGGATAGAACTCGTACTATCCATAGAATATAGACCCGTTCTAGGGTCCGTGCTTCTGAGTGTACTGCCCCTTGTGGAGTTTCATAGGTTCTTACCAGTCCTCCTCAGGTTCCTCGGGATAATGACACCCATGCCTCGATGCCTCAAGGTAGCGTGTCTAATGTTGAGCTCTATCATTCTATTCAATTTTTGACCTAGATAGTGACCTCTCTATCACATTAGCCTAGTCTTATTAATAGGAGGAGGAAAAAGGCAAGGATGCAAGAAAGGCAGAACATGAAGTTCAAATATTCAGAGCAGGGTGGAGGTCAGAAAAATAATGGTAAAAAAAAGAAATAAAGGACTAAGGAGAGAAATTAGAGAATTTTCCATTCGACTATTAGTACTCCTTATTCTAGTCTTATGGTGATCATCGGTTTTAGGACACAGTGGGTTTAAAGGCACAGGGAGCTCAATCTCGGGCTAGTGGAACTCAGTCAGCCCCACCCTACCCTCCTTGTAGACTTTGTGGATAGCTTCACCATGGTTATTATGATAAAGGGAGGAACTTGTGCTTCAAGTATGTCCATCCTGGTCATATCTTAAGGAACTGCCCTTCAGTCAAGGTTTTGACTGGAGCCAATAATGTTCCTATTACTACTTCTTCCACTCCTACACCAAAGGGCTCTACCTCAGGTACCTACACTGGATGGAGTCATCCTTATTATCTTGCCACTCTTTAGGAATCTGAGACACTTCTTGATGTTGTTACCGGTATATTACAGCTCTTCTCGCATCATGCATATTGTCTGCTCGACCCCGGGTCTACCCTTTCTTATATGACCCATTATATGGTTGTTCATTTTGGTTTTTATCCCAAAAATACTTTAGATCCCCTTTTTTATGTATATAAGGATCTATAGGGATTTTGTGGCATCTATCTATGGTAGGGAGACATTGGTGGACCTGATAGAGTTGGATGTGCTAGATTTTGATGTCATATTGGGGATGGATTAGCTTCATTTGTGTTATGCTTCTCTAGATTGTTAGACATGAAGATTCAATTTCCAATTCCCAAATAAATCGGTGATAGAATGGGAGGGAAGTTTCTTAATTCCTAAGAAAAGGTTTATTTCTTATCTTAGAGCCCGAAAGTTGATTTTCAAGGGGTGTCTTGTAACGCCATGATTTTCTAGAACCAGAACGCCACACGGTTCTCATGACCCCAAGGGACCACAAGCTAACCCTTTTTGATATCTGTAACTGAGCACTGTATAATATACTAAAAGAAATACAGAAAACTGGCGGAAACTTGCCATAAGGTTCAAAATATCTAAAATAATCAATACTGAAAACTGAATACTAATACATCTGTTCGAAAAGCCTCTAAACTTGTCTGAAAAAGGAGTTGATGGGATATGTCCCTAACTAACTCCGTATACTAAAAATAAAATGAATCTAATGCAATAATAAAAATAAGGATCATCCTCGAATGAAGAGGACTCACTGCTACGTCTACTGCTATTGACTGAGTCTGGACTGCTAAGGGTGCTCTGGATCTCGCGCTTCGAAACCTATGGTATAAGACACCATAGCATAAGAGAAAAGTATGCGTCAGTACTTTGAATATACTGGTGTGCTATATGAGGTAAGGCTAAATGTATGGGCTTATGCATGAACATAACTTAACTGAATCTCATAAGAGTACTGAATGAGGACATATGCATTAAAGCCCAAACCAAATCTTGAATCATAGTAACACTGAATACAAACTTTGAATACTGGTTTCTGATTACTATCATACTGATGTCTAATTCTACTACCACTGATGTCTGAGTTTACTAATAATGAATATGATTGTCTGAATCTGAGATCAAGCCTATATAATGTGTGATCTCTGAGTCTACTAATAATGAATATGATTGTCTGAATCTGAGATCAAGTCTATATAACGGGTGATCTCTGAGTCTACTGATAATGAATATGATTGTTAGAATATGAGATAAAGCCTATATAATGGGTGATCTCTGAGTCTATTGATAATGAATATAATTGTCTGAATCTGAGATCAAGCCTATATAACGGGTGATCTATGAGTCTACTGATAATGAATATGATTGTTTGAATCTGAGATCGAGCCTATATAATGGGTGATCTCTGAGAGGCAGTCAAGCCTAGTATAATGGGTGACTCCTCAGCTGAATTCTATTACTGAGCCTAAATCTGAAACTGAGATTGTGGGAGGTAGTCATCTAACCAACATGCCCCTTCTAGATTCCTTGGGGTCCATCCTGTAACCCCAGTTGGAAGGATGTCAGTACCGTTCCACGAGTAAAGACACTTCACTCTAAACCCAGGATGCCATGCCTAATATAACAGGTGACACCTGGTTGGAGCCAAGCCTAATATGACGGGTAACTCCAGGGAGGTAGTCAAGCCTAGTATAATGGGTGACTCCTTATCCTGTGCTACCTACACAGTTCTGGAGTGCAGGGATTGTTATTAACAACTCTGCCTAAAATAACAGGGAAGTTGTCATCCCTACCCTCGCTCGATGCTGAATCCTACTCCCAACTGAATAGACACTAAACTGATTCTTAGACTGTTCTAGACTGAGCTGAATCTGTTACTGATTATCTTACTTGGATGATCTAACTGAGTTTACTTGATTCCATTGTCTGATGGAATACTTCAGAATTCTACTTTCTATCATAATGTTATTGGGTTATGTAACTTACTGAGCTTTATTGTAATCTGAACTGAATACTGAACTTTATTAGACTGAATACTGAGATTCCTGAGTTTTCTTAATATTCTAATACTAACTGAATTCTACTTATCATAGTACAACTGAGATTATCTTGAGACTGACTTGGATCTAGACAAGCAGCTAAGTTTTCGGGTATAAATATCCCCAGGACCTGATAACATAAATAGACAAGACTTGACCACTCTTGCGTAATAACATAACAGTGGACTATTATTCGCCACATAGTAAATGAAGCATTACTTCAAGCACTTGGGAGTCTTAATCATGTAATTGTATAGTGAGGCATGCTATTGTCCCTTAACTCATTCAATAAGGAATACACAAACATGGGAGTGCTTACAACATATCATAATTCATTCATAAAGGTCCTTCAACAAACACTTGGCATGCACTAGTTGACACATAATACGGGATTTCATACTTAACATGCTACAACGGTACTATCTTCTTCACATAAGCATTCTATCAAACATATGGGAGGCGCACTTTGGTCCTACAATATTCAATACACCCAATTAACATGATAACATAATTCAACATACTTCTTGAAGGGGTTTTATCATGAATATCGCATAATCAACACATACTAGGGTCAAAGCTTGAATCTTTATAATCAAAACATGAATCAAAACTTATCAACAACATGAATTTCAATTTCTATTCACATAAATCATGAAAACTCATAAAACATAAAATTTATAATTTTAAAAAGCATTCTTGAACTTCTTGGGTGGAAGGAACCCAAGAATCAACATCCAACATACCTTGCTATATGATTCTTAGAAGATTTATGGAGAACCTTGATGATTTGGGTCTTGAATTATGAACCCTAATGGTTGGTTTTTAAGAAAGTTGAGAGAAAATAAGTATATTTGGGTGAAATAATGAGAAATCTCATGTTAAGGAGTATATATAGGGGTAGAAAAATGACTGTTTCACCCTTGGAATTAAAATACATAATTGGAAAAATCTCGATTTTACATGCTGGCGCGACGCGCCATAAATATGCTAGCTTACTGGAAATTGGACAATTGGGAAACTGGCCATGGCGCGATGCGGTGGAAATTATGTTGCCACCATGGTTACAAACTGTAAAAACACCACGATGAGGTGGAATTGCGGAGGCTTACTGGATTTTGACAATTGCCATTTTGGCTGGCTCCGCGACGTGCTAGAGTACTAGGTGGTACACTGTCTCACTAAAATGGCTCTAACTCTTTGCCCGAATGTTGGATTTGGGCGAATTTTGTATTGATAGAAATCTTATTCAATTTCCCACGTGATAAGAAGCTGATATTAAGGAAATTATACATGGTTTAAAACAATTCTCACTTAGGAAGTCAGCCCTTACTCCCCTTAAGAATGAAACTCGACTTAAAGAAAATTTGAGGTATTACAATATCTCCCCCTTGGGAACACTCATCCTTGAATGTCGCTTGTTAGGCTAAGAATACTTATCAACTAAGCTTACTTAAGGAATGCGAACATCTGAAACATAACTATGTGACATGGAATTACTGATATACTGAGATTTCATACTGAACATACATATCTGATGCATGGAATACACGACTGAAGCTACTCATAAGCTGAATTATCATAATGGACATGCATATTTGATGCATAAATTCGTGACTAAGTTTCTCTCATGAATGCATGACTGTATACACTGAAGAACTGAACTCTTTCTACTGAACATGCATATCTATTGCATGAATATATTTGATTCTTGAATGCATGACTGATTATGCAATAATAACTGATACTAACTTTGTGAGAAATATCTGAACATGCAACTGAATGAGTCTAATGACATGAAAGCATCAGAATATTATGGGGTATCTCCCCCTTGGGACTCTATGTCCCTCTAAGAACACTTCGCTGAAATATTAGGGCGGTGCATAGGGCACCTACGATCTGGGTCATGATTGATCGTCTGATATCTGAAACTAATGCATGACTCATGAACTAAAATTATACACGCAACTACTAGGACTTTCTATTTTGGAATAGTTACATTTCAGAGATTTATGATAGCATGATCAGGTGAAGAGATGAGATAACAAACGATACGGATATGACTGTCTGACTGATAAACTGACTTGCTAACTCTACTAACTAACTCATGCCAACAACTTATACTTAACTAAAGTACTTCTTCTGTACTCTTTCTACTATACTCTCCACCTTATCCTCAAGCCATCACGGTAAGTCTGTGAAAACTTTACGAAACTCTGAACTACTAATACTATCTCCTGGGATACAACTCTTAACTCTCTTTAGTCTCTGCAATCATCATTACATACTTATACTCCTTTTGACACATTCTTGTCTCACTAACACATTATCTTCTTCTATTACTTCATAGGCTACTAATGCCACATCCACACCTTAGTACTTGGATTAAAGTCCACAAACTTAAATTCTCCTTGTGTTGTTCAAGCCTACTGAAATCTCTAAAACATGCCTAGCCACTTACACACCAACATAACATCCAAGCCTATCTCCATAACTAAAGCCTCGTGTAAAACATACATGCACAATCCCTTCTTACCATGAAACATTTACCCTCTCCCATCTAAGTAACTGCTCACTACTAAAGAGGGTTCATTGAAAGTTTTTAAGAGAAGCCTTGGGATCTCACTGAGCAAAAACATAAAGATGAAAACTCATACGTACCCGTAACTATATCCAGAGAACTTTACTGATCATGGCAAGTCAGAAGTGCACAAGGCCCGATTGGGCGCTGCCCACTGGTAGTACTGGAGGTGGCGCCCTACTGGTGTAAATCTTTACCCCTCTAAGAAATTATTCTATACTCCCATAGTCTATGGCCTGGATTGCCACATCCAAAGCATAAATTTTTGCCCACTCTACACACCCTCTTATGGTTCTTACCACATTCTTCACAAAACGGGTAGGTGAGAACACTCTTCCCACGACCTAGTGACTTAGAGCCTGGTGCTCCATCTTGATTGACATACTTAGACCTAGACACTGGTGCCTAGAATGACAGTGGAACTGGTGCTGAGAACCTCTGATGGGACTGGGAGAAGTTACCACCCCTTGATCTTGGTGCAGAGGTATTTGCTCTAGCCCTCTAATTCATCCTACACTCTTTTTCCTCATTCTGCTGAGTGAAAATCAAAAGCCTAAATAGGATAGCATTTTGCAAATTGTTCTTAGTAACTACTACATGAGCTAAGGTGGTGAAATCAGCTCTGAACTCTGCATGAGATACATGCCCATCCGAGGGATTTGCCTGAATGGGCTGAAGGGCTAGCTAATTTTCATTACTTCTTTTGCTAGCTTCTCTGGAAGACATTCTATAAACGAAAAGAGGAATGGATTAGGCTGAGAATTATCTGGAACTTATACTTACTCGCACGACAAAAATACTGGAAGAAGGAAAATTGTTCCTACAACATCTTATAGCCTCCTATAAATAAATGTGGCGCGCAACACACCCATGTACAAGACTCTACTAGATGCAGCTTTTCAAACTCCTAGGACACTATAAAACCTTAGGCTTTGATACCAAGTTTGTAACGCCCTAATTTTCTAGAACGAAATGACACACGGTGCTCATGGCTCCGACGGACCACAAGCTAACCCTTTCTGATATCTGTAACTAAACTACATAATATACTAAAATAAATGTAGAAAACTGGCAAAAACTTGCCATAAGGTTCAAAACATCTAAAATAATCAATACTGAAAATTGAATACTACTACATCTATCTGAAAAGCCTCTAACTTGTCTGAAAAAGGAGTTGATGGGGCATGTCCCTAACTAACTCCATCTACTAAAAACAAAATAAATTTAATGCAATAATAAAAATAAGGATCATCCTCGAATGAAGAGGGCTCACTGCTACGTCTACTGCTGCTGACTGAGTCTGGACTTCTAAGGGTGCTCTAGATCTTGCAGTTCGAAACCTATGGTACAAGACACCATAGCACAAGATAAAAGCATGCGTCAGTACTTTGAATGTACTGGTATACTAGATGAGGTAAGGCTAAATACATAGGCTTATGCATGAACATAACTTTACTGAATCACATGAGAGTACTGAATGAGGACATATGTATGAATGCCCAGACCAAAATTAGAATTGCAGTAACACTGAATACGAACTCTGAATACTGGTTTCTGATTACTATCTTACTGATGTCTGAGTATACTAGAACTGATGTCTAAGTTTACTGATAATGAATATGATTTTCTGAATATGAGATCAAGCCTATATAACGGGTGATCTCAAAGTCTACTAATAATGAATATGATTGTTTGAATCTGAGATCAAGCCTATATAACGGGTGAACTCTGAGTCTACTGAAAATGAATATGATTGTCTGAATCTGAGATCAAGCCTATTTACTGGGTGATCTTTGAGTCTACTGATAATGAATATGATTGTTTGAATCTGAGATCAAGACTATATAATGGGTGATCTATGAGAGGTAGTCAAGCCTAGTATAATGGGTGACTCCTCAGTTGAATTCTATTACTGAGATTGAATCTGAAACTGAGACTATGGGAGGTAGTTATCTAACCGACATGCCTCTTCTAGCTTCCTTGGGGTCCAACCTGTAACCCCAGTTGGAAGGGTGTTAGTACTATGCCACGAGTAAAGACACTTCTCTCTGAACCCAGGATGCTATGTCTAATATAACGGGTGACACCTGGTTGGAGCCAAGCCTAATATGATGGGTGACTTTGGGGAGGTAGTCAAGCCTAGTATAATGGGTGACTCCTCATCCTGCACTGGCTACACAGTTTTGGAGTGCAGGGATTTTTATTAACAACTCTACCTAAAATAATGGGGAAACTGTCATCCCTTCCCTCGCTTGGTGCTGAATCCTACTCCCAACTAAATAAACACTAAACTAATTCTTAGACTGTTCTAGACTGAGTTGAATTTGTTACTGATTATCTTACTTGATTGATCTAACTGAGTTTACTTATTTTTGTTATCTGACGGAATACTTCTGAATTCTACTTTCTGTCGAAATTCTACTGAGTTTTGTAACTTACTGAGCTTTACTAAAATTTGAACTGAATACTGAACTTGATTAGACTGAATACTGAGATTCCTAAGTTTTCTTAATATTTTGATACTGACTGAATTCTACAGATCATAGCACGACTGAGATTATCTTAAGACTGACTTGGGTCTAGACAAGCAGCTAAGTTTTCGGGTATAAATACCCCAGGACTCGATAACATAAATAGACAAGACTTGACCACTCTAGCGTAATAACATAACAGTGGACTATTATTCGCCACATAGTAAATGAAGCATTACTTCAAGCACTTGGGAATCTTAATCATGTAATTGTATAGTGAGGAACGCTATTGTCTCTTAACTTATTCAATAAGGAATACACACACATGGGAGTGCTTATAACATATCATAATTCATTCATAAAGGTCCTTAAACAAACACTTGGCATGCACTAGTCGACACATAATAGGGGATTTCATACTTAACATGCTACAATGGTACTATCCTCTTCACATAAGCATTCTATGAAACATATGGGAGGCACACTTTGGTCATACAATATTCAATACACCCAATTACTATGATTACATAATTTAACATGCATTTTGAAGGGGCTTTCTCATGAATATCTCATAATCAACAGATACTAGGGTCAAATCTTAAATCTTTATAATCCAAACATGAATCAAAATTTATCAACAACATGAATTTTAATTCCTCTTCACATAAATCATAAAAACTCATAAAACATAAACTTTATTATTTTGAAAAGGATTCTTGAACTTCTTAGGTGGAAGGAACCCAAGAATCAACATCCAACATACCTTGCTATATGATTCTTGGAAGATTTACGGAGGAACCTTGATGATTTGGGTCTTGATTATGAACCCTAATGGTTGTTTTTGAAGAAAGTTGAGAGAAAACTAGTACATTTGGGTAAAATAATAAGAAATCTCCTGTTAAGGAGTATATATAGGGGTAGGAAAATTACCGTTTTGCCCTTGGAATTAAAGTCCGTAACTAAAAAAATCCCAATTTTACATGCTAGCATGACGCGCCCTAATCGCGCCAGCTTACTAGAAATTGGACAATTGGGAAACTAGGCCTTGGTATGATGCGGTGAAAATCGTGTTGCCACCTTGATTGTGAATTGGAAAGACACCACGATGTGGTGGAATCACGGAGGCTTATTGGATTTTGACAATTGCCATTTTGGCTGGCTCCGCGATGCGCTAGAGTACCAGGTGGTACACTGTCTCACTAAAATGGCTCTAACTCTTCGCCCGAGTGTCGGATTTGGGTGAATTTGGTATCGATGGAAAGATTATTTGATTTCCCACGTGATAAAAAGTCAATATTAGGTAAATTCTACATGGTTTAAAATACTTCTCACTTGGTAAGTCACTCCTTACTCCTTTTAAAGATGAAACTCGACTTAAAGAAAATTGGGGTATTACATGTCTATACTATCTAGTTCAGGATAAAGATTCTAGTTCTGAGGTTCTTTCTTTTAATTATGTCCCTACGGTTTATGAATTTCCTAAAGTTTTTCCTGGTGATCTTTTTGGTATTTCTCCCTATAAGGAAATAGACTTTGGGATTAGTCTCCTATTTGATACCCATCTTATATATATCCCTCCTTATAAAATGGATCTGGATTAGTTGAAAGACTTAACAAAGCAGTTAGGATCTTCTTGATAAGTGTTTTATTCGTCCTAGTATTTCTCTGTGGGGTGCCCCTATATTTTTTGTGTGTAAGAAATATGGGTCTCTTCAAATATATTTAGACTATCGGCAGTTGTATAAGGTTATTATGAAGAAGAGTATACTTATGAGTCATAGTTAAGATGAATAAGGAATTTAGTATGACCTCTCTATTCGGTGGACTAGTATATTATGAGGGGTACTTCTTTAGTGGTGCATTATTGTTGCTAGATGCTAAGTTTGAACTCTAGATGTTGATTGTAGGGAAAGGAATGTTAGCTCGAGGATAGCGGTGTGAGATTAGTGAAAGTAAATTAGTAGGCTTGATATGATGTATGGAAAAAATTAGGTTGATTACATAGGAAATATTAGAGTAGGTAATCATGAGATATACCAGAAGTCTAGTGTGAAATATTGAATTAGGGTTAAGTCGTTAGGTGAATTAGAGCATTAAGTTTATAGGAATATATTGGACCCCAAGTAGCATCATGATAGATGAGGTTTTAAGAATGCAAGTGTTAGGCGCACCTAGTTTATGTACATGGTGATACCCCATAGAGTGTAGTGTTGCACTTGTAGGCTTAATAATAGAATATGTCTGGAAATAGAGGATGGTAACCTTTGAGCCAAGAAGGAGAGGATAAACTAAGGATGATCTTAAATATTTTCTCACGATGATGAGTTTCAGCGAAGAGTCTTGGTAAACCTACTCTCGTTCTAGCCATATCCTCCTACTTCAATTTAAGAGGACATTCTACCAATGTCTTACGTAAT
Organism: Capsicum pubescens; assembly: GCA_030864215.1. Classification (NCBI taxonomy): domain Eukaryota; kingdom Viridiplantae; phylum Streptophyta; class Magnoliopsida; order Solanales; family Solanaceae; genus Capsicum; species Capsicum pubescens. Next base: position 197,612,086 of record CM061547.1, on the reverse strand, counting down.
CTAATTGTACCTATGCCTAAGGTCCAAGTTCTCTATACAACTTATGTACATGCTCCAACCCCTGAAACTTAAAGCAATAATGGTTCTCAAAAATCCAAGCTTCTAAGTATTCAAGCTCTATGTTACAATGCTCGTGATCCATAAACTCATGTATAACTTTATGCTTAGTTCTAAAGAACTATATATTCTATTTACTACCGATTCATTTTATGCCATGTCTTTTCCCAAAGGGATGCTATGTATGTGCAAACTTGTGATTGTCCTCAGTTCTTAGAATGAGAAGAAATACATCCAAGCGACAATCTCAGTCCTATTTCTTAATTATAGAAATGTCAGGCTCTTGTAGTTATGTATTTGGCAGGGGAATTATAAGATTGAAATAATGGTAAAGTGATGTATTCATAGCTGAAAGCATAGTGGAGTAAGCGTGGTTATATTTACGGGATTTAAGATATGTTAATTGAGATGGATAATGCTTTTATTCTATTTTTATGTCCTGCGAGAATCTCAACTTAGTGATTTCATGAAGCTCATTTATCTTGGTGTCTATGTATGTTTTGATGAAGAGGACGTGAATCCAAATATCCATCCTTGTTCCACCAGATTAGACAATCGTCCTTAAGGTATATGTTTTCCCTATTATATTTGTTTTCTCACAGTGTTAAAGGAAATTGTGGAGGCATTTTTGTCTTATAATTATGCTAATCAATGACTTGACTTATCATTAGGAGATGAATGATCCTAGAAGGAGAGAATGTAGCATTCTAGAATTTTGGCCTTTCAAAATTCCTGAGTTTGAGCTCACTGCTTAGACCACGACTTACCTTATGAGTGATAAGGTCTTCTTATGAGTCATAGGATCCATATCATAACCTGACCATTAAGATTTGTCTATGTTACTGCCTTGATCATGACCCATACTTAACGAGTCATAAAGACTCATTACGAGTCTTAATGTGCCAATCGTAGGGTGACCAGTGTAATAGCAAAAGTTTTTGTTAAGACTACGGCTAGGACGTTGCGAGTCGTAAGGTTCAACTATGAGTCATAGACTATGACTCATAAGGTTAACAATAAAGGGTGCCTAAGTCACTGCCTAGACTTCGAGTCTAAGTAATGACTCGTAGCTAGTCGTCATGAGTCATGACATGAACCTTAATGACTGGCGGCAGTTTTTCCTATGTTTAATTAGGGGTACTTTGGACATTTACCCTCTTCCCCACTTGTGACCCACAACTTGAAATCCCTTTAGGGTCTCATTAGCACACCAAAGTAAATCAAAATACATTTCTCAATCTCTCTCAAACTCTTCAATCAAGAACAATCTAGGGCCTCTAAGGATTGTCCATTGAAGCTTCAATTATTGGTTTCTCTCCATAATTCTTTATTATCTAAGGCATGTATCTCTTTCTCAAAATTTATTTTGTTAAAAGCATATATTTACAATTGTATCCATGTGATTTCATTGATGATTTTCGAATATGGGTTGAGGGCTTCTGAGCCTTAATGAATGAATTGCTTTACCCATGGTTTCTATTGATATTCATGATTTGAATTGATGATTTTGAACTATTGGGTGCATGGGCATGTAAAATTGACATGGGGGTCTTGGATTGCTCCAACATTGATTTTTTTGACATTGGAATTAGTATAAACTAAACCCAATTTTGTGTAACTTGTTTTAAACATGAGAATATATATATTGAACTACTTTTGAAACCGTTGGATCATATAAAAGGCGATTGAAACATAACGGTTTTAAATATTACTTTGTGGGTCATAGATTCCCCAAAGTTAATGAATAATTGAACCTAGGGGGTCATGGATTCCCCCATGTGGATGAATAATTGAACCTAGGGAGTCGTGGATTCCCTAAAGTGATGATATTAAAATGGCAACATGATAATAGCTTACAAGCATAGTTGGTATGATGATATCAATGGTTTATGCCTAAATTGATGATTTAGTTCAATGAATGGGAATGTTTAAATATTTTAATTGGGCTTAAAGGGGGTTGTGTAGTTGATCCATGATGATGGAGGTCTCGAGGGACTGATACTGGAAACCATATTTTCTGGCATGGGAGTTGGTCATTATGATCGTATGTATAGTTCACACATTACATGCATGTATACATTTTGGATGGTTTTAGCCTTGATGGCTTTGGCCCTTTCTCAGATTTCTCTAGTTTATGCGACTAACACGTACTGGTGTCTAGTATGAGATCTAGGATAAGAAAGTTTGCTTTGGGCTTGTCGGTACTTGATGTTGGAGTGCAAGGCCGTCTTATTAAATAAGCACATAGATATCTCTAGGCTTGTGGTGTACATACAATAAGTGGAGGAGGAAAAGAAAAAGCAAACTGAGATAGGGGAAAGGCAAAGTAAAAAATTTAGGTATTCTGAGCAGAGTGGAGGCCAGCAGAATAGTGGTATAGATGGAAGGCAGTGGTCTAAGAAGAAATGGGGAAATTTTGGTTCTTACTCTACAGATAGTTCTCTATGTCCAAAGCCATTTGATGATCTTCATTTTTAGATGGACAGATGGATTAAGGTACGAGGTTTCACGTTACATGCTAGTGGAGCCCAATCTATCCCATCATATCCCCCTTGATATTTTTATGGGCAGATTCATCATGAAGCTTGTTATGAGGGAATGAATATGTTCTTTAACTATGGTCAGATAGGGTATTTGCAGCGATAAGTCCAGCTAAAGTTTCTTCGAGAGATAATAAGGTTTTGGTTCCTAGTTCTTCAGCTCCTGCACCAAAGGGTGCTAATTTTAGTACCGGTACTGGTCGAAACTGTCTTTATGCTCTTGCCACCTATCAGGAATTTAAGGTGCTTCGTAATGTCTTTATTGGTATGTTACAACCTTTCTCTTGTTATGTGTATTATCTACTTGATTTGAGGTCTACTATTTCTTATGTGACCTCATATGTGGTTGTTCATTTTGGTTTTGATCCTGAGTGCATTCTCGATCCTTTCTGTATGTCTACCTCCACGAGTGATTATTTTATGGCTAGAAAGGTCTATAGGGATTGTTTGGTATCTATCTATGGTCAGGAGACATTGGTGGATCAGATAAAGTTGGATATGTTAGATTTTGACGTGATATTGAGGATGGATTATCTTCACTCATTCTGTGATTCTCATGATTGTCGGATCCGAAGGGTCAGTTTCTAATTCCCAAATGAACCGATAATTGAATGGTAAGGGAGTTACTTCGTTTCTAAGGGAAGGTTTATTTCTTATCTTAGAGCCCGAAAGTTTATTTCCAAGGGATTTCTATATCATCTAGTTTGGAGGTTCCCTCTTTGCAATCTATCCCTATTGTTAATGAATTTCCTAAAATATTTTTCGATGAGTTTCCTGGTGTTCCTCCTAATAGGAAAATAGATTTTGGTGTTGATCTTCTACCACATACCCATCCTATCTCTAACCCTCCACACAGAATAAATCCAATTGAGTTAAAAGAATTGAAGGAACAATTAAAAGACCTTTTTGATAAGGGTTTCATCTGTCCTAGTATTTCTTTATAGGGTTCCCCTGTGCTCTTCATGCGTAAGAAGGATGGTTCCCTTCGAATGTGTAAAGATTATCGCCAGTTGAATAAGGTGATAGTGAAGAATAAGTATCCTCTTCCCAGGATGATGATCTCTTTGGACAACTTCAGGGTGCTAAGTACTTTTCTAACATTAATAGTCGGTCGGGTTATCATCAGCTGAAGATTAGGGAGATGGATATCTTTAAGACTACTTTTCATAAATAGTATGGTCACTACAATTCTTAGTCATGTCTTTTGGGTTTACTAATGCTCCGGCGATGTTCATAGATCTTATGAACCTAGTGTTTAGGTGGTTTTTGGATTTTTTCATCATAATATTTATTGATGACATCTTGGTATACTCTAAGAGTGAGGAGTATTATGTCAATCACCTCCGAGTAGTGTTGCAGAATCTTAAAGACCAGTAATTGTATGCCAAATTTTCAAACTTTGAGTCATGGTTGAATGTTGTGACCTTTCTGGGTCATGTTGTGTCCAGTGAGGGGATAGTGGTAGATCCACAGAAAGTTAAGGTGGTTAAGAAGTGGCCTAGACCCACGACCCCAACTGATATTTGGAGCTTTTTGGGTTTAGCCGAGTATTATAAGAGGTTTGTGGAGAGTTTTTCTTTGATTGCAATTTCATTGACTAAGTTGACCCAAAAAAATGTGATGTTTCTGTGGTTCGATGCTTGAGACAGTAGTTTTGAGAAATTGAAGGACAAGTTGACTTTTGTTCCAGTTTTGACCTTGCTCGAGGTTATGAATGGTTTTGTTGTGTACTGTGATGCATTCTGTGTAGGATTGGGTTGTGTGTTGATGCAGTATGGTAAGGTAGTGATGTATGTTTCTAGAGAGCAGAAAGTTCATGAAAGAAATTATCCAACTCATGATTTGGAGTTGGCGGTTGTTTTTACTTTGAAGATTTTGAGCCATTATTTGTATCGGGTTCATGTGGATATCTTCTCAGACCATAAAAGCTTGCATATGTGTTCACTCAGAAGGAGTTGAATCTCAAGCAAAGGAGATAACTTGAGTTGCTCAAGGACTATGACATAAGTCTTTATTACCATCCAGGTAAGGTTAATGTGGTTGATGATGATCTTAGCAGGTTGTCCATGGGAAGTTTTTCTCATATGAATGAGAAGAAGATCGGATTAGTGAAGGACATTCACCAATCGGCCAATCTTAGAGTTCATCTCATAGATTATGAGGGTGGAGGTGTGATTGTACAAGAGATGGTGAAGTCATCTTTTGGTGTAGAGGTAAAGGAGAAATAGGTTTTGGATCCTATCTTGATACAGATTAATGCAGATGTGTATCAGAAGAAGGTTATGGCATTTGAGAATGGTGGAGATGGTATCTTGAGGTACCAAGGTAGATTATATGTTCCCGATGTTAATGGTCTACACGAAAGAGTTTTGACTGAGGCTCATGAGTCACGGTATACTATTTATTCAGGTTTAATAAAGATGTATCAAGATTTGAAGGAAATTTATTAGTGGAATAACATAAAGAGGAATATGGCTAATTTTGTGGCTAAGTGCATGGTTTGTCATCAAGTAAAGGTGGAGGACTTAAGGGCCGATGGTATGTCTCAAGAGATTGAGTTGCCTATGTGGAAGTGAGAGGTGATCAATATGGACTTTGTTATTGGTCTTCCGTAATCTTGCCTTCATTTTGATTCAATTTGGGTCATCATGGGAAGGATGACTAAGTCAGTTAACTTTTTGCCTATGAGGACTACTTACACTGCAGAGAATTATGCGAAGTTGTTTATTCAAGAGATAGTTAAGTTGTATGGTGCTCTATTTTCTATTATTTTAGATTAGGGTACGCAGTTATCTTCTCATTTTTGGCGTTTGTTTTAGCAAGGTTTTGGGCACACGGGTGAACCTTCACATCACTTTCCACCATTAAATGGATGGACAGGTGAAAAGGACTATTCATACTTTAGAAGATATGATAATAGCTTGTGTCATTGACTTTGGTGATAGGTTAGTTGACCATTTTCCTCTCATAGAGTTTGCATATAATAACAATTATCGCTTGAGTATTCAGATGGCTCCATTCAAGGCATTGTATGGTAGGGGGTGTAGGTCTCCTATTGGGTAGTTAAAGTTGGTGAGACTGGGTCGTTTGGTCCTGACTTGGTTCACCAAGCTATGGAGAAGGTGAAGGTGATTTAGGATAGGCTTAAGACTGCTCAAACTCCCCAAAAGTCCTATCCGGATGTGAGGCAAATGGAGTTAGAATTTGATGTTAGTGATTAGATATTTTTTAAGGTGTATCCCATAAAGGGAGTGATGAGATTTAAAAAGAAAGGAAAGCTCAGTCCCCGTTATATTGGTCCATGCCTAATTTTGGGAAGAGTAGCGAAGGTTGCTTAAGAGTTGGATTTGCCTTCGATTTTGGGTTTCGTTCACTAGTTTTCCATGTATCGATATTGAAAAAGTGCATGGGTGATGCTTCTTTGGTGGTTCCTATCGAGGATATTGGTATTTGGAATTCCTTGTCTTATGAGGAAGTCCCGGTGGAGATTTTTGATAGACAAGTCTGTCGCTTGAGAACTAAAGATATAGCTTTAGTTAAGGTCCTTTGGAGGAACCATAAGGTAGAAGAAGCTACTTGGGAAGCTGAAGAGGACATGAAGTACAAGTATCCATTCTTGTTCTCTAGATTAGACAATCATGCTTAAGGTATGTGTTTTTCTTACTATCATTATTTTTTGACTTTGTTAAAGAAAATTATGGTGGATTTTTTATCTTATTATCATACTAATGGATGCTTTGGCTCATCATTTGGGGATGAATGATCCTGGGGGGAGAATGTAACACCCCAGAATTTTGGCCTTTGAAAATTCTTGAGTTTGAGCTCACTACTCAGACCATGATTTACCTTATGAGTCGTAAGGTCTCCTTATGAGTCGTAGGATCCAAATCATAGCCTGACCAATAAGGTTTGTCTATGTTACATCCTTGATCATGACTCGCACTTAACGAGTCGTAATGTGCCAATCGTAGAGTGACCCATGTAATAGCAAAAGTTTTTGTTGAGACTATGGTTAGGACATTGCGAACCGTATGGACTCTTTATAACGGGATGCCTTCCATAACCAAACCAGTGTAGTGCCCAAATACTTCTGTCCTAACTATTATTGGACCCTACGAGACATAAGGACCCTATGAGTTGTGAGGTAGCAAGAAAATTGTGTGTTTCTGATGTTGATGGACTACAGAAAAGAGTTTTGAATGACGCTCATCAGTCGAGGTATACATTTTATTCGAGTTTGCCAAATTGGTATCATGATTTGAAGGAAATTTATTAGTGGAACAACATGAAGAGGGATGTGGCCAATTTTTTTTGCAAAATGCATGGTTTGCTAGCAAGCGAAGGTGGAGCATTTAAGGTCTATTGGATTATCTCAAGAGATTGAGTTGCCCATGTGGAAATGGGAGGTGATCAATATTGGCTTTTGTTACTGGCCTTCCGTGGTCCCTCCATTAGTTTTATTTGGTTTGGGTCATCGTGGATAGGATGATTAAGTCAGCTCACTTCTTGCCTATGAGGACTACTTACTGTAACACCCCGTATTTTGCTAGCATAATCTAAGTCCCAATGCATGAGTATTCATATATGAAATTTCTGAAACACTCATTATTTTTCTATTTAGATCCTGTAGTTGCATAGGAAATTCAATTATCTTTCCAATGAAATAAAATTTACCCAAATCTAATAACCGGGTAAGAAGTTATGGCAATTTTTTGTTCCAGTCGCAAAACATCATTATTTTAACCCTTAGCGCGTCACATAGATAGTCCAAATAACAATGGTCGATTTCCAGTGTGACTCCGCGATATGGCGCATCGTGGAGTAGGCCAATTTCACATTTGTCAATTTCCAGTAGGCCTCCGAGGTGGATAAAATGGCATCCATAGGATTACCGTGATAGTGGCACGTCGCGCTGTCTATCCAGGTCCCAGTTGTCCCTTTTCCAGTGGCTTGTCACTATGGTGGCGCGTCGCGCCATTGCCAAAAATCGGGATGGTCAGTTTTCAGCTTCCGTTTTTAAATTCGTCCAAGGGTATTTGGGTTTTTTTCCACAGCCCTAATTAACCTAAAACATGAAATTTAACCCCTAAACACCCTAAATAGTCATTATTATTCAATTCTTCTTCAAAATTAAAGATTTCTTTTTTCAAGAACGAGAAACCCTAGCTCTCAAAGTCAAGGCAATTTCTCAAGAACTCTCCATTAATCCTTCCAAATTCGTCATTCCAGGTATGTTAGATGTTCATCCATGGATGTCTTTCATCCATGGAGCTCAAGTAACCTTTTTAATTATAAAGTTATGATCTTTTAAAGTTATTTGATTTTAAATCATGATATCATCCATTAATCTCCGTGAACTTTGATTTAATACCATGTTCTAATTAAGTCATTATTGTTATTCGATTCCTCATGTTTTATTGTTATCATTTATTTAATTAAATCATGACTTAATGTTTTCCATGATAATTTCATGTCAATTATGCCGGTCCTTTAGTAATTCTATGATTATTTTAACCCATGAACTATAAGTGTTTGATAAAAGGCCTACAAGAGCAGTTGATTTAATAAGAGTCTTCATGCTATGTCCTTCAAGGTTTTAGTGTCATGCTACTACTAGTGTTTTGAGTCATGGGGGTATTGAATACTCGAAACCATAGTTGTTTACTTAATGTTGTCTCAGTATCTTCAGAATAACTTGAGATTATATCATGAGCATTATCAGAACAGTCAGTTAAACTCAGAATAGTCTAGCATTTCAGTGTCATTCAGTTAGGAGTAGGATTTAGCACCGAGCGAGAGTAGGGATGGCAGCTTCCCCGTCAGATAGACAAAGTTATTAGTAGAAATTCCTATACTCTAGAACTACGTATCCATTGTAAGATATGAGTAGTCACCCGTCAGATTAGGCTAGACTATCTCGCAGGGTTTACCCGTCAGTTCAAGCTTAACACCCTTAGTCCTTTGAACATGATATTAGTTTAGTGGATCTACACAACCAGCGTTAGTACCCATGGCACGGTATTAATACCCTTCTAAGTGGGGTTACAGGTTGGACCCCGATTAGCTTAAATCGGGGAATGTCGGTTAAATGATACCTCCCACAGTCTCAGATATAGTCTCAGTTATAATTACAGTTTAGTTCTTTAGTCTTAGTATTCTTTGACCAAAGCGTACAGATTTCAGTTAATTTCAGTATTTTAGTTTACAGATTTTACTCAGTTCATGTCATATGTTTGCTTATGCATCCTCAGTGTCTACAGATTTTTATGCATGTTCAGTGTCTACAGATTTCTTGCTCTTTATTCAGTATTCATGCCTTACATGTATATTTAGACAGATCATTACTCCTATTCATGAAACCTTGCATGTTAGCCTACCTCATTTAGCATACCAGTACATTCAAAGTACTGATCGCATACCTTTCTTTTGCGCTATGATGTCTCATATCATAGGTGCTAACGCTAAGTTCCTGGATTGCACTTAGTCCCTCAAATTCTCAGTAGTACAATAGAAGTGGTGAGTCCTCATCACCCGAGGACAGTCTATCTTATTTCAGATTTTTATTTCAGTAGTCAGTGGAGTTAGTTGGGGGCTTGTCCCACCAACTCTCAATCAGTTAGTCTTAGAGTCTTTTCATACATTACAGTCAGTTAGTTGTTCAGTTTATCAGTACTTATTTGCTTCAGATAGTTATTTTCCTAGATTTATATTTCAGTTTAAATTCAGATATTTAAAACGTTATGGCACTTCAGTTATTCTTCCACAATTCATGATTATATTATCTAGCGCTCACAGCAGGTACCAGCTCATGGGTTAGCTTGTGGTCCCTCAGGATTGTAAGACCAGTGTAAAGACTAGGGGGTAGTATCGGGTCGTTACAAACTTGGTATTAGAGCCTAAGGGTTTAAAGTGTCCTAGGAAGTCTCAAAGCCGCATCGAGTAGAGTCTTGTGCATGGGTGTGTAGCACGCCACACTTATGGACGAGAGGCTTCAAGGCGTTTAGGAAAAAATTTTCCTTCTTTCAGTATCCATGTCGTGCGAGTAAGCATGAGCTCAAGTTAAACTCTCTATCTAATTCGTTTCCTCCTTCCATTTATAGAACATGCCTCCTAAGAAGAACAGATAAAGAACAGGAACTCAGCCAGCCCCTCAGCCCATCCAGGAAGATCCTCTGTATAAGCATATCTCTCATGCAGAATTCAGGGTTGCGTTCACTACTCTAGCGAACTCCGTAGCAGCACAAAAAGAACAGCTAGTTGTTATTCCGGCCAACCCAGTAGCCAATACTACTGCAATTAGAAGTTAGGATTTCACCCGGATGAATCCTTCTTCTTTCACAGGATCCAAGTCTGAATAGGATCCACAGGAATTCTTAGATATGGTTCAGAAGGTCACGGATGCTATGGGGGTGACTTCTAGTCAGAGTGCTGAATTGGTTGCATATCAATTACAGGATGTATCCCATACTTGGTTTAAGCAGTGGAAAGTTAATAGAGGTGTTGATGCAGGGCCTTTAGAATGGGAAGAGTTTTCCATGGCTTTCTTGGATAGATTCTTTCCATTAGAGTTGAGGGAGGCCAAAGTGTTAGAATTTATTAATTTGAGGCAAGGGAGCGTGAGTGTGAGGGAGTATTCTCTCAAGTTCACTCAGATAGATAGATATGCTCCTCATGTGGTGGATGACAGTAGGTTTAAGATAAGTAAGTTTGTGTATGGCATGTCTGATAGTATGGTCAAGGAGTGTAGGACCACAATTCTTATTAGCGAGATGGACTTGTCTAGACTGATGGTCCATGCTCAATAGATAGAGGAGCAAATGATTAAGGAGACGGAGAGAGGAAACAAGAGATCTAGGATACGTAGTTTTAATTTCAATCAGCCAAGGTCAGATGGTGGTAATTGTCCTCAGTTTCATCAGAGGTCTTCAACCCCTGTACCTTGTTCAGCTAATTCCCCAGTACCCAAATTCAAAAATGACAATAGGGATAGGGTACCAAGCTCTAAGCCCCAGGTCATTTTTAGCAGTGCTCGTACCAATCCTTTATGTCAAAAGTTTGGCAAACACTATTAGGGTGAGTGTAGAGTGGGTAGTGATATGTGCTTTGGCTGTGGTAATCCAGGCCATCAAATTCGGGAGTGTCGGGTAGTTGCTCAGAAAGGTAGGGATGCACGCCAACAGGGCCAATCTCATCAGTCGTCAGTTCTATCTGGCTGCCCAAATCAATAGTATGCCACCAGTGGTCAGCATCTGAATAGATTATATGTTTTTCAGTCCTGGCAAGATCAGGAAAATTCTCCTAATGTAGTTACTGGTATGTTGCAGGTCTTTCACTTACATGTTTATGCTTTACTAGACCCTGGAGCTTCTCTTTCTTTTGTAACTCCATATATAGCTGTCAATTTCGGAGTCAGTCCTGAAACTCTAGTAGAGCCCTTTTCAGTGTCTACCTCAGTAGGTGTTTCCATTGTAGCCAAATAGGTATACAGGAACTATTCGATCGCAATATCTCAGAAAGTTTCCTCAGTTGATCTCGCAGAGTTAGAGATGATGGATTTTGATGTCATTCTCGGCATGGATTGACTCCACTCATGCTATGCCTCAGTTGATTGTAAAAATAGAATAGTTTATTTTCAGTTTCCAAATGAACCAGTCCTTGAATAGAGGGGTAGTTCTATAGCTCTTAGGGGTCAGTTGATTTCGTACCTTAGAGACAGAAAGATGATATCGAGGGGGTGTATTTACCATCTTGTGCGAGTCAAATTCTCTAACTCAGAAACTCCTACTCTTGAGTCAGTCCCTGAAGTAAAAGAATTCTCATATGTGTTTCCTGAAGATCTTCCTGGAGTTCTTCCCGAAAGGGAAATCAACTTCGAAACAGACCTTCTACTAGATACTCAGCCTATATCTATTCTACCATGTATAATGGCTCCAGCTGAACTCAAAGAACTGAAAGAACAGTTAAAGGATCTCCTAGAGAAGGGATTCATTAGACCCAGCATCTCCCCGTGGGGCATACCTATTCTATTCGTGCGTAAGAAAGATGGTTCTCTCAAAATGTGCATAAACTACCGTCAGTTGAACAAGGTCATAGTCAAGAATAAGTACCCACTTCCTAGAATCAATGACTTTTTTGACCAACTATAGGGTGCCAGTTATTTTTCCAAGATAGACCTCATATTAGGCTATCATCAGTTTAGATTCAAAGAATATGATATTCTGAAAATAGCTTTCCGAACTCGGTATGGTCACTTCAAATTTCTAGTCATGTCCTTTGGTATTACAAATACCCCAGCTGCCTTCATGGACTTGATGAACCGAGTGTTCAAGTAGTACTTGGACATGTTCATCATAGTCTTCATTGATGACATCCTTGTTTACTCTCGTTGAAAAAATGTGCATGCAGGCCACCTCAAAGTAGTGCTTCAGACTCTTAGAGCTCATCGATTTTTTGCTAAATTCAGTAAGTGTGAATTCTAGCTAAGATCAGTAGCATTCCTTGGTCATATTATTTTTAGTGATGGCATTAGAGTTGATCCCCAAAATACCAAAGTGGTGAGAAACTGGCCTAGACCTATCTCTCCATCAGATATTAGGAATTTCTTAGGTTTAGCTGGCTATTACCGTCGTTTTGTTGAAGGGTTTTCTTATATTGCATCCCTCATGTCCAGATTGACTCAGAATAAAGTTAAGTTTCAGTGGTCAGATTCATGTGAGAAGAGTTTTTAAGAGTTGAAGACTCGACTCACCTCAACCCCAGTCTTGACTCTACTAGATAATTCAGATAGTTTTTTTATGTACTGTGATGCATCCAAAGTAGGTTTGGGTTGTGTCCTCATGCAGAGAGGTAAGGTCTTAGCCTACGCCTCCAGACAACTTAAGCCTCATTAGAATAATTATCCGACTCATGATCTTGAGCTAGCAGCAGTAGTATTCGCCTTAAAGATTTGGAGGCATTACTTGTATGGGGTGCGTGTAGATGTGTTCATAGATCATAAAAGCCTTCAGTATGTGTTCTCTCAGAAAGATTTGAATTTGCATCAGAGAAGATGGTTAGAGTTATTGAAGGATTATGATATGAGCGTTTTGTATCATCCGAGAAAGTCCAATGTAGTGGCTGATACTCTCAGTAGAATGTCTATGGGTAGTGTAGCTCATATTGAGGATGGTAAGAAGAAGTTAGCTCAGGAAATCCATCAGCTTTCCCGATTAGGTATTCGTTTACTCAATTCAGTAGAAGATAGTATATGGGTGTAAAGTAGCTCAGAGTCATCCCTAGTTTTTGAGGTGAAGGAAAAGTAGGATAGAGATCCCAGTCTAGTTAATTTGAAAGATTCAGTCAGAGATCAAAAAGTGGAGGTTTTCTCCCAAGGGGGAGATGGTGTTTTGCGTTGTCAGGGTAGGTTGTGTGTGCTTAGTGTAGATGAGTTGAGGCAAGAATTCTTGCAGAAGCGCATGGTGCGCGTTACTCTATTCATTCAGGGGCCACTAAGATGTATTGCGATTTGCGAGAGATCTATTAGTAGAGTGGGATGAAGATAGATATTACAGAGCATGCCAATAAGTTAAGATTGAGCACCAGAGGCCTAGTGGGTCCATACAGGAGTTCAGTATTCCCATGTTGAAATGGGAGGAAGTGAACATGGACTTTATGATAGGTTTTCCTCATTCCCGTCGTTAGTATGACTCTATTTGGATTATCCTAGACAGAATGACCAAATCAGCTTATTTATTGCCAGTTCATACCTCTTACTCAGCCAAGGACTATGCCAATCTCTATCTCAGAGAGTTGGTTAGGTTGCACGGTGTTTCCTTTTCTATCATCTCGAATAGAGGTACTCAGTTTACCGCTCACTTTTGGAAAGCATTCCAAAAGGGTCTTGGTACTCAAGTCCACCTCAGTACAGCCTTTCACCCTCAGATAGATGGTCAAGCAGAAAGGACCATTCAAACTCTTGACGATATGCTGAGAGCATGCGTTATTGATTTTAAAGGTAGTTGGGATGACCATTTGCCTTTGATTGAATTTGCATACAATAACAGCTATCATTCCAGTATTCGTATGGCTCCATTTGAGGCTTTCTATAGTAGGAGATGTAGATCTCCAATTAGTTGGTTTGAAGTAGGTGAGGCTGCAGTAGTAGGGCTTGACATAGTGTTTGATGTTTTGGAAAAGGTTCAGTTGATCAGAGAAAGACTTAAGGTTGCCCAGAGCCGATAGAAATCGTATGCAGATGTGAAAAGAAAGGATCTCGAGTTTGAGGTCAGTCATCATGTGTTCTTGAAAATCTCTCCCATAAAGTGAGTGAAGATATTCGGCAAGAAAAAGAAACACAGTCTCTGATATGTTGGTCCCTTCAGAATTCTCAGTCATTTAGGAAGGGTAGCTTACAAGCTAGAGTTGCCTTCATATTTAGCCTCGGTACACCCAGTGTTCCATGTCTCATTATTGAAAAAGTGTATTTGTGATCCAGCTGTAGTTGTTTTCTTAGAAAGTGTAGATATTCAGAATAGTCTTTCCTTTGAGGATGTTCCAGTCGAAATTCTTGATGATCAAGTTCATAGACTAAGGAACAAAGAAGTTCCACTAGTCAAAGTTCTTTGGCGGAAACAGTCAATTGAGGGAGCCACTTGGGAAGCAGAAGCAGATATGTGGATCAAGTACCCTCATCTTTTCTCCGCGAATCCAAATTCAGTGTAAGGTACCAAATCTTCTTAAGATTTATCTCTATTATGCTCAGTTTTAGTTGCACATTATGTTTATGTCAGTCGTGCATTCATGAATCAGTTTAGTCATGCATTACATGCATCAGACATGCATATTCAGTGTGTAAGGTCAGTCCATTAGTCCCTCAGTTTAACTAGTTTCATTCGGGGATGAATGATCCCAAGGGGGAAATATTGTAATACTCTGCATTTCCCTATCATAATCTAAGTCTCAGTGCATGAATATTCACATATGAAATTTCTGAAACGCTCATTATTTTTCAGTTTAGAGCCTGTCGTTGTGTAGGAAATTCAATTAGCTTTTCAATGACATAAAATTCACCTAAATCCGATAATCGGATAAGAAGTTATGATGATTTTATGTTTTAGTCATAAAACATCATTATTTAACCCTTAGCACGTCACGTAGACAGTCCAAATAACAATTGTCAATTTCCAGTGTGACTCTGCGATCATGGTGTGTTGCGGAGGAAGCTAATTTCGCATTTGTCAATTTCCAGTGGGCCTCCGCGGTCATGGCGCATCGCGGAGGTGGATAAAATGGCATCCATAGGCTTACCGTGATAGTGGCGCGTCGCGCCGTCTATCCAGGTCCCAGTTGTCCCTTTTTCAGTGGCTTGGCATGATGGTGGCGCGTCACGCCATTGCCAAAAATCGGGATGGTCAGTTTTCAGCTTTCGTTTTTAAATTCGTCCAAGGGTATTTGTGTCTTTTTCCACAACCCTAATTAACCTAAAACATGAAATTTAACCCCTAAACACCCTAAATAGTCATTATTATTCAATTCTTCTTCAAAATTAAAGATCTTTTTTTTTTCAAGAACAAGAAACCCTAGCTCTCAAAGTCAAGGCAATTTCTCAAGAACTCTCCATTAATCCTTCCAAATTCGTCATTCCAGGTATGTTAGATGTTCATCCATGGATTTATTTCTTCCATGGAGCTCAAGTAACCTTTTAAATTATAAAGTTATGATCTTTTAAAGTTATTTGATTTTAAATCATGATATCATCCATTAATCTCCAAGAACTTTGATCTAATTCCATGTTCTAATGAAGTCATTGTTGTTATTCGATTCCTCATGTTTTAGTGTTATCATTTATTGAATTAAATCATGACTTAATGTTTTTCATGATAATTTCATATCAATTATGACGGTCCTTTAGTAATTCTATGATTATTTTAAACCATGAACAATAAGTGTTTGATAAAATGCCTACAACAGCAGTTGATTTAATAAGAGTCTTCATGCTATGTACTTCAATATTTTAGTGTCATGCTACTACTAGTGTTTTGAGTCCTGGGGGTATTGAATACCGGAAACCATAGCTGTTTACTTAATGATGTCTCAGTATCTTTAGAATAACTTTAGATTATATCATGAGCATTATCAGAATAGTCAGTTAAACTCAAAATAGTCTAGCATTTCAGTGCCATTCAGTTGGGAGTAGGATTTAGCTCCGAGCAAGTGTAGGGATGGAGGCTTCCCCATCAAATAGGCAGAGTCGTTAGCAGCAGTCTCTATACTCTAGAACTACATAGCCAGC
Organism: Capsicum pubescens; assembly: GCA_030864215.1. Lineage (NCBI taxonomy): Eukaryota > Viridiplantae > Streptophyta > Magnoliopsida > Solanales > Solanaceae > Capsicum > Capsicum pubescens. The sequence continues at coordinate 197,596,219 of CM061547.1, read as the reverse complement.
GTAGGATATGAGTAGTCACCCCGTCAGTTCAGGCTTGACACCCTTAGTCCTTTGGACATGATATCAGTTTAGTAGATCCACACAGCCAGCGTTAGTACCTGTGGCATGGTATTAAGACCCTTCTAACTGGGGTTACAGGTTGGACCTCGATTAGCTCAAATTGGGGAATGTCAGTTAGATAATACCTCCCAAAGTCTCAGATATAGTCTCAGTTATAGTTACAGTTCAGTTCTTCAGTCTTAGTATTATTTGACCAAAGCATACAGATTTCAGTTAATTTCAGTATTTTAGTTTACAGATTTTACTCAGTTCATGTCATATGCTTGGTCATGCATCCTCAGTGTCTACAGATTTTCATGCATGTTCAGTATCTATAGATTTTATGCTCTCTATTCATTATTCCATGCCTTACATGTATATTTAGACAAATCATTACTCCTATTCATGAAACCTTACATGTTAGCCTACCTCATTTAGTATACCAGTACATTCAAAGTACTGATCGCATACCTTTCTTTTGCGCTATGATATCTCATATCATAGATGCAGATGCTCAGTTCCCGGATCACACTTAGCCCCTCAGATTCTCAGCAGTACCGTAGCAGTGGTGAGTCCTCATTACCCGACGACAGGCTATCTTATTTCATGTTTTTATTTCAGTAGTCAGTAGAGTTAGTTGGGAGCTTATCCCATCAACTACCAGTCAGTTAGTCTTAGAGGATTTTCAGACATTACAGTCAGTTAGTTGTTCAGTTTATAAGTACTTAATCAGCTGAAGATAATTATTTTCCGAGATTTATATTTCAGTTTGAATTTAGATATTTAAAACCTTATGGAACTTCAGTTATTCTTCCACAATTCATGATTTTATTGTCCAGTGCTCACAGTAGGTACCAGCTCATGGGTTAGCTTGTGGTCCCTCGGGACTGTAAGCACCGTGTAATGACTAGGGGTAGGGTCGTTACAAACTTGGTATCAGAGCATAAAGTTTTAAAGGTCCTAGGAAGTCTAAAAGTCGTATCGAGTAGAGTCTTGTGCATGGGTGTGTAGAATGCCACACTTATGGACAAGAGGCTACATGGCGTTTAGGAAAAAATTTCCCTTCTTTCAGTATTCATATTATGCGAGTGTGCATGAGCTCAAGTTAAACTCTCTGTCTAATCTTTTTCCTCTTTCCACTTACTGAACATGCCTCTCAAGAAGAATGGAAGAAGAACAGGAACTAAGGTAACCCCTCAGCCCGTCCAGGAAGATCCTCTGTACGAGCATATCTCTCACGCAGAATTTAGGGCTGCATTTACTACTCTAGCAAACTCCGTAGCAATACAGAAAAAACAGCTAGTTGTTATTCCGACCAACCCAGTGGCCAATACTACTGCAACCAAAATTCTTGATTTCACTCGGATAAATCCTTCTTCTTTCACGGGATCCAAGTCTGAAGAGGATCCACAGTAATTCTTAGATATGGTTCATAAGGTCACGGATGTTATGGGGTGACTTCTAGTTAGAGTGCCGAATTGGCTGCCTATCAATTGCAGGATATAGCCCATACTTGGTTTAAGCAGTGGAAAGTTAATAGAGGTGTTGATGCAGGGCCTTTAGAATGGGAAGAATTTTCCATGGCTTTCTTGGACAGATTCTCTCCATTAGAGTTGAGGGAGTCCAAAGTGTTAGAATTTATTAATTTGAGGCAAAGGAGCATGAGTGTGAGGGAGTATTCTCTCAAGTTCTCTCAGTTAGCTAGATATGCTCCTCATGTGGTGGCTGACAGTAGGTCTAAGATGAGTAAGTTTGTGTCTAACATGTCTGATAGTTGGGTCAAGGAGTGTAGGACCGTAATGCTGATTAGCGAGATAGACTTGTCTAGACTTATGGTCCATGCTCAACAGATAGAGAAGAAAAAGATTAAGGAGAGGGATAGATGAAATAAAAAGGCTAGGACAGGTAGTTTTAATTTCAATCAGCCAAGGTCAGAAGGTGGTAACTGTCCTCAGATTCATTAGAGGTCTTTATCCCCAGTACCTTGTTCAGCCAGTGCCCCAGTACCCAAATTCAAAAATGATAATAGGGATAGGGTACTAAGCTCTAAGTCCCAGGTCAGTGTTAGTAGTACTCGTACCAATATTTTATGTCAGAAGTGTGGCAAACACTATCAGGGTGAGTGTAGAGCGGGTCGTGATGTATGCTTTGGGTGTAGCAAGCCAGGCCATCGGATTCAAAAGTGTCGGGTAGTTGCTCAGAAAGTTAGGGATGCGTGACAACAGGTCCAGTCTCATCAGTTGGATTTTTCTTTGAGTTTGGGTTTTATTCATCTAGTTTTTTATGTTTTTATATTGAAAAACTGCGTCGGTGATCCTTCCTTGATTTTGCCTATTGAGAGTGTTGGTATTTTGGATTCCTTTTCTTATGAGGAAATCTCAATTGAGATTTTTTATAGGCAAGTCTATCATTTGAGGATTAAGGACGTGGCTTCAGTAAAAGCTCTATAGATGAACCAAAAGGTGGAAAAAGCTACTTGGGAAGCTAAAGAGGACATGAAGTCCAAGTATCCATTCTTGTTCCCCGAATTAGGCAATCATGCTTAAGGTATGTGTTTTCCTTATCATCTTTGTTTTTTAACTTTTTAAAAGGAAATTGTGCTTGTATTTTATCATATAATCATGCTAATGGCTGACTTGACTCATCATTTGGAGGCGTATGATCCTAAAAGGGGAGAATGTAACGCCCCAAATTTTTGCCTCCGAAGAATTTCTTAACTTTGAGCTTACTGCCTAGATTACGACTCACTTTATGAGGCATAAGGTGTCTTTACAGGTTGTAGGACTCTAATCATAGGGTAACCAGTGTGTTACCCAAAGTTTTTGACTTGAGTACGATTAATATGCAAGGAGTTATGCTGTGACATTACGAGTCATAATGTGGGGCTCACAGTTTCACCAGTGTATTGGTCTTTTGTTTCTGTTGTGACCATAATTGGACGTAATGAGTCATAAGGTTTGAGTATGAGTCGTGGGGAATAAATTGTAGTCATACTAATATGGATTCCCAGAGCTAATGTCCAGACTATGAGTCATGATGACGACTCGTAGCGTGTCCGCACGAGTCGTAGGGTGACCCATGGTCACTAGCAATAATTTTTAGATTTTTAATTAAGGGTACTTTGGTTAATTCCTCTTTCCCCACTAAGACCCCACATCCATAAACCATCAAAAAGGGGTTATCTTCATTCTTTATCAAATCAAATACACTCTTAAGGTTTCTTAAACTCTTCAAGCAAGAGCAAGCTAGGGTTTCTAAGGATTGTCCATCCAAGCTTCAATTGTTGATTTCTCTCTATAATTCTTGATTATTTAAGGCATGTTACTCTTCCCCAAAGCTTATTTTGTTAAAAGCATTTATTTACAATTGTTATCTATGTGATTAAATTGATGATTTTAAATGTGGGTTGAGGAATTTTGAGCATTAATGAATGAATTGCATTTCCCTTGATTTTTATTGATTCTTCATGATTTGAATTAATGATTTTGAACTGTTGGGTTCATGGGCATGTGAAATTGGGTTGGGGGTCATGGATTCCCATAACATTGATGATTTTTTAATATTGGAATTAGTATAACCTTAACCCAATCTTGTGGAACTTGCTTTGAACATGAGGATATGCATATTGAACTACTTTTGGAACCACTACATGATATAAAAGGCGATTGAAACATAACGGTTTTAAATTGAACCTTGGGGTCGTGGATTCCCCTAAGCTAATGAATAATTGAATCTTAGGGGTTGTGGATTTCCCCAAGCTAATGAATAATTGAACCTAGAGGGTCGTGGGTTTCCCCAGATGGACGAATGATTAAAGCTTGTGGGGTCGTGTATTCCCCCTAGATATGATTATTAAAATGGTATGGTGATTATAACTTGCAAGTGTAGTTTGTATGACGATATCAACAGTGTATGCCTTAATGGATGATATGGTTTAATTAATGGGAATGTGTAAATATTTTAATTAGGCTTAAAGCGGATTGTGTGGCTAGCCGTGAAGGTGGAGGCCTCAAAGAACCAATATTGGAAACTCACGTTTTCCGGCGTGATGGTTGATCTTGATGATCATATATTTGTGTTACACTATACATATATGCATCATGGATGGCGAAAATCTATGCAACACAATTCCACAACCTCTATGATATCTCTGGTTCATGCGGCTAACATGCACTGGGGACTATCCAGCAAGAGGGATTGGACCCATATAGCCCCTGAGTGTTTTTATGATGGTTAAGCTACATAGTCTAGGTTAATATTTTACTTTCATGCTAAACCCAGCTCCCTGTCCCAGTATGCTATATATATATATATGTACACTGTGTGTGGGTGGATTTTACTATGGGTTTTACTTGGCATTATTTTATCCCTTCCCTGAGTTACATGTTATCTCTCACCCCGCTAATCATCTTTGGACATTATATTCTCATGCAATGTAGGAATCAGAGACACTTCTACTTTTCCTGCATAGTGATTAGGTGATTTCTGGATCGATTACGAGTCAGCTTGAAGTGGTGAGCCTCCTATTTTTGGAAGGCCTATTACATCTTGGTTTAGATTATGTCATAGATTGTTTCAGTGGTTTTCTAATTTTGGATTTGGTTGGGTCTTTTGGTATTTAGAAACTTTGTGGATTACAGTGTATTCGGATGGAGGTTGAAATTCATAGATTTTTTTTTGAGTTACTTGAGTTACCTATCTTGCTTTATGTTTGGAATTCAGATCTATCTTGTTATATTTAGGAATTCATCCACTGGTAGGTGTATTGTGTTCTAGCTAGCTAGGGTAAAGGGGTGGTCTCTGGTCCTCAACGGATTTAAGATACCTGTCACATCCAGTCCCTAGTTTGGGTCGTGACAAGTGGGAGTTATGTAGCTAGGACCTAAAGATGGAGGTCCCGGGGGGGCAGATACTGGAAACTCACATTTGTCGGTGTGAGGGTTGATCTTGATGACCGTGTGTTTGTTTCATACTATATATATATATATCTTGGATTGACGTGGGGCTGGGGCATTCCCTGTTCTTTCTTGGATATCTTTAGTTCATGCGACTAACACGCAGTAGGGCCCTTTTAGTAGGGGAGCTTGACCCATATAGGCCGTGGGTGTTTGTATGATGGTTGATCTATACAGTCTAGGTTAATGTTTTTAAATCTCATGCTAAACATTGTTCCCTATCCCAGCATATTATATATATGTATAAGATTGTGTGCATTAGTTTTGAATGGTTTTGGACTGACTTGATCATGGCATTTTATTATCCCTATCTTGAGTTATATGCTAGCACTCACTCCGATAAGTGTCTCCAGAGACTGTATCCCCACATGATGAAAGAATCAAAAATACTTCTGCCTTTTTTGCATAGTGTTAGGTGATCCCTGGATTGTTCGTAAGTTAGCCTGAAGTGGTGACTTTCCATTATTCAGAAGACCTTTATTTCATGTTTTGGTTTCACATTATCATAGACTATCTTAGGGTTCCTTTTTGGGCTATCATTGGGGGTATGTCCTGACTTAGATTGACGTTGATTTCTTAGAGGCTTCTGGATTACTATGGACTAGGATGGTTGTTGAAATTCTTAGATTCCTTTCTGAGTTAGTTGAGTTTTTTATCTAGTTATATGTTCAGAACTCAGTTCTATCTTGTTATATATTCAAAATTCATCTGTTGCTAGCTGTATTGTATTTTATTTGACTAGGCAAAGGGTTCGTCTCCAATCCTCAATGGACTTAGGATAACCGTCATGACTATGAACCCGCTTCGTATACTCTAAGAGTTAGGAGGATCATGCCAATCACCTTCATATAGTGTTTTAGACTCTTAAGGATTAGCATTTGTAAGCCAAGTTAATGATGTGTGTGTTTTGGTTGAATGTTTTGACCTTTATAAGTTATATTGTGTCAAGTGAGGGGAAAATGGTAGATCCACAGAAAGTTGAGACAATTAAGAAGTGGCCTAGACCCACGACTCCAATCGACATTCAGAGCTTCTTGGGTTTAGCCAGGAAGTATAGGAGATTTGTGGAGAGATTGTCTTCAATTATTGCTTTGTTGACTAAGTTGACCCAGAAAAGGTAAAGTTTCTGTGGTCCGATGCTTAAGAGGGTAGTTTTGAGAAATTGAAGAAAAAGTTGACTTTTGCGTTAATTTTGACCTTGTTCGAGGGTACTAATGGTTTTGTTGTGTTCTGTGATGCATCCTGTATGGGATTGGGTTATGTGTTGATGCAACACAGTAAGGTGGTGGTGTATGCTTCTAGACGGCTGAAAGATCATGAAAGGAATTATCCAACTGATGATTTGGAGTTGCCGATTGTTTTTACGTTGATGATTTGGCACTATTATTTGTATGGGTTTCATGTAAATATTTTCTCATACCATAAAAACTTGTAGTATGTGTTCACTCGAAAGAAGTTAAATCTCAAGCAAAGAAGATGGCTTGAGTTACTCAATGACTGTGACATGAATCTCCATTACCATCCAGGTAAGTCTAACGTGGTTATTGAGTCTCTTAGCAGTTTTTCCATGGGAAGATTATCTTATGTGAATGAGGAGAAGAGAGGATTGGTGAACGACATTCACCAGCTGGCCAATATTAGAGTTCGTCCCTTGGATTCTGAGGGTGGAGAAGTGATTATATAAGAGATGGTAAAGTTATCTCTTGGTGCAGAGGTAAAGGAGAAGCATGTTTTGGATCCTATCTTAATGCAGATTAAGGTTGATGTGGTCAGCAGAAGGTCATGGCATTTGAGATTGATGGAGATGGTATCTTGAGCTACCAAGGTAGATTGTATGTTCCGGATGTTGATTGTCTACGGGAAAGAGTTTTGACTGAGGCTCATGAGTCGCAGTATACATTTCATCTGAGTTTGACAAAGATGTATCACAATTTGAAGAAAATTTATTAGTGTAACAACATGAAGAGAGATATGGCCAATTTTGTGACTAAGTGCATAGTTTGTTAGCTAGTGAAGGTAGAGCACTTGAGGCTTAGTGGTGTGTCTCAAGAGATTGAGTTTCCCATGTGGAAGTGGGAAGTGATCAATATGGACTTTGTTACTGGTCTTCCATAGTCTTGCCATTAGTTTGATTTGATTTGGGTCATCATGGATAGGATGACTAAGTCGCCTCACTATTTGCCTTTGAGGACTACTTAGACTGGAGAGATTATGTGAAGTTATTTATTTAGGAGATAGTTAAGTTGCATGGTGCTCCAGTTTCTATTATTTTGGATCAAGGTATGCAGCACTCTTCTCGTTTTTTACGTTTGTTTCAGCAAGATTTAGGCATACGAGTGAACCTTAGCACCGCTTTCCAGCCTCAAATAGATGGACAGGCGAAAAGGACCATTCAGACTTTGGAAGATATGCTAAGGGTCGGTGTGATTCACTTTAGTGGTAGTTGGTTTTACCATTTTCCTCTAATAGAGTTTGCATATAATAACATCTATCACTCGAGTATTCAGATGGCTCCATTCGAGGCTTTGTATGGTCGTAGGTCTAGGTCTCCTATTGGGTGGTTCGAAGTTGGTGAGACTAATTTGTTTGGTCCCGAATCGGTTCACCAAGCTATGAATAAGGTGTAGGTGATTTAGTATAGGCTTCAGACTACTCAAAGTCACCAAAAGTCTTATGCGGATGTGAGGCGAATGGAATCAGAGTTTGATATTGGTGATTGGGTATTTTTGAAGGTGTCTTGCATGAAGAGAGTGATGAGATTTTGAAAGAAGGGGAATCTGAGCCCCCATTCTGTTGGTCCATACCTAATTTCTAGAAGAGTGAGAAAGGTTGCTCATGAGTTATATTTGCCTTCAAGTTTGGGTTTTATTCACCTAATTTTCCATGTATCGATGTTAATGAAGTGCGTGGGTGATGCTTCTTTGGTGGTGCCTATTGCAGATATTGGTATTTTGAATTCCTTGCCTTATGAGGAAGACCCGATGGAGATTTTTGATAGACAAGTCCATCTTTTGAGTACTAAAGATTTAGCTTCAGTAAAGGTTCTTTAGAGGAACCGTAAGGTAGAAGAAGCTACTTAGGTAGCCAAAGAGGACATGAAGTCCAAGTATTCATTCTTGTTCCTCGGATTAGACAATCGTGCTTAAGGTATGGTTTTCCTTACTATCTTTGTTTTCTGACTTTGTTAAAGGAAAGTATGTTGTCGTTATTTTTTTATAATTATGCTAATGGATGCCTTGACTCATCATTCGGGGATGAATGATCCTGGGGGGGGATGTAACGCCCCAGAATTTTGGCCTTTGAAAATTCTTGAGTTTGAGCTCATTGCTCAGACCATGACTTACCTTACGAGTCGTAAGGACTCCTTACGGGTCATCGGCCAAATCGTAGCTTGACTAGTAAGGTTTTTCTATGTTATTTCCTTGTTCACGACTCGCACTTAATGAGTCATAAAGACTCATTACGAGTCATAATATGCCAATCATATGGTGACCAGTGTAATATCAAAAGTTTTTGTTGAGACCGGCTAGGACGTTGTGAGTCATATGGACGTTTTATGAGTGATGGAATGCCTTCTGTATCCAAACCAGTATAGTGCCTAAATTTTTCTTTTCTAACATCGACTATACCCTAGAGTCATAAAGTCTTACTATGAGTCGTAGGGTGTGACTCATAAGGTCAACAGTGAAGAGTGCTTGATACGCCCAAATTACACCTCTCTTACGAGAGAGTAAGCGGTCGTTGTCAAATATATAACCCAACTAGGTTGGGGTCGAATCCCATAGGGAATATGGTGCTAATTAAGTTGTATGTAGATTAGTTGACATTTAATCATTTGTTTCCATAAAATAAATAGGGGGGATTTGATTCAGTTCACAAATTAATGGTTTCAGTTTAACAAGATGAAATACGTGTACTAGTATTCAAATTCAGAGAAATAGCAAGCTAGGATTATGTACACCTTGTAGTTTTCAATACTTTCTAACTATGGGCTTTACGAATTCATACATGCATCGTGCTTACAGAGAAACATATTGTATTTAATAACATAAGCCTACTATTTCTCAACCATCAAGGACTAATTCACTTTACTTCTCTCGAATCAAAAGCGTTTACCAAAAACAATACGAAATCTCCAAGTAGTTAATCTTGCTAAGCCATTAACATATGAAATAGGAGTTGGAAATTCTATTTTCTTGTCACTAATCTCTTTTTCGAACATCAACCTTTCTTTTGAACAAGTTGTGTTTTAAGGCATATCCTCTTGTTTGCAACCACGAGAATTCAAGATAAGCGAAAAGAGTATGATGTAAACAAATCAATGCATAATGAATTCAAAACCCAAAGTGATATATTGTATGCTACATGACTTTCATAACCCTAACTAATAAACTTAGCTACTCATGAATAAAACGAAAATCATCATAAGTATATTCATCATACCAAAAACTAGAATAAGATTTTGGTGTGCGAATAGGGAAAACAAGAGAAAAACGTTTCTCTCTCTTCTCAAGCTAAGCCACCTTTTTCCTCTCCCAAAAATAATACAAAATAATGAATAATGAATAAAAATTCAGCATTAAGCCTTTTAATAATCTTTTCTCTCATAATTACCTTCTAAGTCCCTGAACTAATTATAAATGACAAACTAGTCTTGGACGTAGTTTCTAGGCACCACATTTTGTCCAGACTGCTACTCTCTCTTGTGTCATATGCCATCCGCATTTCATAGTCCCATTATGTCTTCATCTACTTCATTAATACCTGAAATCATGCTAATCACATCGGTTAGCTCAATTACATTGAAGTAGAGTAAAAACATAAGAAACTAGGCACTTTGTTCTCTAAACTTAGCTAAAATATGGATAAGTTATGGTGCTTAGGCGTATAAATACACCCAAGATCACCACCCCACACTTAAAGCTTTGTTCGTCCTCGAACAACATATCCATTTATGCATACTACACAAGCCTTAGCACCCACAAAGGAAGACAAGATGCTCAAATAGGCTCACACAACAATTATGAACAAGAAGTAGATTCAGGAATCATTACTAGAGACAACCTACCCTCAAAAATAGACTCATTAAGTTGGAAATTTCATTCTTACCGTTTAAGCACAGAAATCATAGAAATTACCCGACCTTCATCAACCATGTGCCCTCACAACAAGAAAGTTACCCATAATTGTAACACCCCGCATTTCGGGCTAGAATAAAAAATATGACTCTGATGCGTTGATAATCCCAGAGCCTTAAATCCTATACCAATTTGGCATGTTAATCAATTTTGTAGTATGTGAATCCATTTGAGCATGAATTTAGACCATAGAAGTCCTTCAACTCAAGGACGAGTTAAAACCATTTCGATCGATTAAGTTTTAGTGGACGTTGTAAGTTGTGTCAAATTCTATTGACCATAACTCATTGTATATGATGAACTGGGTGGCCTACTATATACCAAATTGTAGATAATTGAATAAGCTTTCCAACGATACCAAATTCGCCTAAAACAGACACCCGGTGAAGAAGTTATGGCCTTTCAAAGTTGAATGTGTCGCCTATGCACATATAGGCGATGCATAGGGCGGCGCCTATGCAAATATAGGCGATGCATAGGGCGGTGCCTATGTAAATTTAGGCAATGCAAAGGGCGGCGCATAGTTATGGTTTCAGGTGACGAAAACACTCCGTTTTGAGTTACTTTAAGTGCAAGTTAGTCCTTACAAAACCCAAAAGCGTCCTTACCCACTCCTAAACGGATTTGGGCCTATTAACAACATTGAAGCCTCCTATAAAATCCCAAAATCTAATCCTTCAAGAACTTAAGAGAAGGAGCAACTAGGGTTTGAGAAAATAAGCTTGAAGGACCCATCATTCTAAAACTTCTTCGTGAAACAAATTACAGATTCGGAATCCTCTCGACGTAGGCTTCGATAGACACCAAAAATTTGTGGAGAATAAGGTACGCGGGGTTTTCCTAAAATCTCATGGGCATAGAAATCATGTTTTAAGAATTTGGTTTTCGAATTCAAGTACATACTCATGTTTTAGAAGTTTTAATGATATTGTTTTGGCCTTTTGGCTTTCCCCCAAAGTGATTTGAAAATTATATGTATATGTATATATGTGTTTGTCCTGAAATATGAATTGAAAGCATGGTTTTCATGAAACCCCTCTCTTAATGTAAATTTTTCCATGTTTCACGTAATATAAATGTTTTGAACATGAAAGAGAGGGTTTTAAATGTTGAATATGCATGTAATGAAAGAATGCATGGTTTTGCCAAAATACACATGACCACCATATGTTTGATGAAAGTTTTGCATGGATTTGACTTGAGTTTCGGAACATGACATCTTTAATGCAAAGTACATGTTTTGGTGGTCTAAATTATGTTTTGAATGAAAGCTCTTGCTTAATACATTATGGCTCAGAAATAGGACTTGCAAGTCTTGGTATGACGATACCAACTCAGACAAATGCCATAACAGACACAGACTAGTTCAGAAATCAGATTTTTATCAGACTTTCATGATTTAGAAATTTCAGAATGATACATGTTCAGAAAAGGCTAAAATAGGGCATAAAGAGAGCTTAGGTGGTTCCCTGAAGAAGGCGGGAGTTCAGACAACTCATTGCCAAAAACTGTGGTTTGCTGACCCGGGTATACTATTATGCGCTGACTTAAATGTCCTGTGGCGTATCAGACTCAGACACTCTAACCCTTGCGGCACACTTGGGTTGGGGGCTTCCCCGCCGAGTCAATGGCGGATTCCATACAGCCCGTGGAATATTCAGACTTGTAGGGGAATACCACCTAACTCAGAAGTAAAACACAGATCATGATTTGAAATGAACAGACAGGTTGCATGTTTTCAGAAAGTGCCCATGTGTTTTTTTTCAGAAACAGTTTTATACATGATGTCTTGATGAAAAATTGTTTTCCCTTAATATATATATATATATATATATATATATATGTATGTTCCATTATACTACTTTTGGATTACTTCGCGTGCCAGTACTTTTGTGCTGACCCCCCCCCCTCCTTCCAGGTTCTGAGACACAGTCTAGGGGTCTAGATACTCAGTAGACATTCTCGGGTTTGCAGACTTGATCTCACAGTGGTGAGCCTTCTATTATTCGGAAGGCCTAATTATGTCAGACACTATATTATTTATTATGTTTTCGGTTTACTGGGGGCCTTGTCCCACTTCTTTTTAGACAAAGGTTTATGTTCTTAGTAGATATTTCACAGACTGATGACAGATAGTATTATTCAGAAATATTGCAGGACTTGACCATGTTTTTCGTACTCAGTTTCAATTCCGCATTTTTATTATGATTATGAATGTTGTGCATGATAACCAGATAGAGAATGGGTGTTCCGGGCCTTCATGGTTCGGGATGCTCGTCACGGCTAGGGCCTAGGCTCGGGTCGTGAAAAACTTGGTATCAGAGCACGGTTCATGGTCCCAGGGTGTCTGCGAAATCGCGTCGGGTAGAGTCTTGTTTATGGGTGTGTAGCGCACCACACTTATAAACAGGAGGCTACTAGGCATTTAGGAATGTTTCCCTTCTTTGTGATTTAGTTCGTGCTTCAGAGTCTAAACTGTCCCATTATTGGGTTGATTCAAGTGCAAAAAGTTTAGAGTATACATGATATAGTCCTTTTCGATTACGTTCTATAAGATTTTAAAAATTATGGAAAAACTCGATAAGAGTCTGTTAGTGCATCAATATATGCTGATTCTGATGTAAATATTGATCCTGATGGAATCGTGCATTCCAGGTTAAGGTATTAAGTGTATATTGTCCCTCTCAAAATCTTGTTACAGTTGTGGACAATGTATAGCAGAATGTTGGAACTATATTTCTACCCAAATAGTAGCATAAGTTAAAGTGTTGTTGTCATGACCTATTGGTAGTGATATTGGACCAAGAAGTTGGTGATGTAAAGTCACAAAGTTAGAAGTCAGAGTGAGGGTGATTTTGTGTAAATGAATATTTCAGTTGAATAATCGATGTTTGAGGATGATTTACCCCTTTATAGTGATAAACTAATGTGGTAGCTAGCAGCATGTGTGGATTGTATGGTAGTCCATGGAGGAAGTGTTTTACTCAGATTTTTATTTATACAGAATAATATGTATATTCTTAGACCATTAAATATTAGGTGTCAATTTTCTATCCCTTGTAATATGTAATCTTGTTATCATGATATTTTTGAAAAAAAAAAAATTTAAAGTCTAGTGAAGCCGTGTGGGGCTCTTTCGACTCACTAGCATAGTTGCCTTGTCATCCATCTCACTTTCTTGTTCAAAATACAAAACCAAAGTCTAGTGAAGCCGTGTGAGGCCTGTTTCGATTCACTAGCAACTTGTTGTCCAACTTGTGGCCAACTTGTTGTTCTTTCATTAGTTTAATATATGTATGGCTGAATCTGTTTGCATGAGATAGAGTTGGTAATGAAGTGATTCATCCTTGTGTGTTATTAGTTGAAGGTAGAGAAGGAGTTGTTGGTCAGGGTGATTTGTTGATTGCTTGAATGTGGAAATGGCTATATTAGCGAGTAAGTTATGATTATAGACTCATGGTTGTTTGAGGAATTTGAAGGCAGTCTAAATGTATGAATGAGTGAGTAAGTATGAGGTGAGAAATCCATATAAGTAGATACAATTGTACGGGGTTATAATATAAGATTAAGGTTGACCATGTCTATTATGAAGCTTTAACCCCCTTGACCCTCTTTTCATTGGTAGTTGTAAACTAGTGCTACTTGTGAGAAGGTATGTAGTAGATTTTTGAGATATTTGGGTAGAATATCCCTATATGATGGATTAGTATATTTATATTATATTGCATTCTCCATTGGTGGTAAATGATTGATACTAAACTATAGGCTCGAATTGAAATGGTGTGGTGGTAAATAGTGGCACGAGTTTGATGATGCATGTTTTGTGGGATTAAATTAGTAGGCTTGATGTGCTGAAATAGTACATGCTGATGGATTATGATAAGGAAAACCGTTAGGTCATGATCGATTATTGTGGATATGAAGTTCTAGTGCACTAGTGTTTCGTGATGTTTATTTCATAGTTTCCAAGTGAAAATTTCGTGTAAGGTTGGGTTGTAAATCATGCATAGCACTATATTAAGTTTGAACAGTTGATGGCCATGAAGGTGAAAGTGAAGGTTTCTTGACTAATGATACAAGTTATTGGGAAGTGATCTATAGGCTTGAAACAGTCTATCCGAGTGCCTAAGTTTATTTGATTTCATAATGAAGTATGACGGTGTATGTATGATGTAGAAGTATGCCCAGGGTGGTTTAAAACGGCGGTATTTATTCTAATGCTACTACATGTTGTGTGTGACTAGTGGTACTGTTGAGTTGATGTGTGGCGAGTGCCTTGAAAGTTGTGCTAATAGAAATAAGAGTAGAGGTACTAGAGGGTGTGCGCTTCAACTTTGGGGATACTCATGAAGATTCGAAGTTAGTAAGTGTTTGAGTAATAGATGATGACTATTGGGGTTACAGAATGATAGAGTTCGTCTCAGAAGGCGGTATTTGTAGTAGGTTTTTCCACTTCCAGATGTAGTCATTAGGGTCAATTTATATTGATTACGTGTATTGTCGTTTTTCATACCCCAGAGTGCAGTTAAGTTTAAAGTCTAATACGGTATCTCCCACAACTTAAGATGATGGTTTGAAGCTAAGAGGGAGATGATAGAATGAATAACCAAGTCAGGTTCTCAGACTCTAGTAGTGATGTCATGACGACAGAGAACGTCAGAAAGTGAGAGTGAGACTCAACCCATTCCTATCTTAGTATTTTTCAGTGATCCCAATGCCTACTCAAGCTTTACGTTTTAGTTCCGTGATCATAGTTCGTGATTCCTGTATATGATAGAGAGTTACGTACTCTTCCAGTTCCAAGATAATGAGTTCTACTTCATTCAAGTAGTCGGAATTACATTCCTTATGTTAGGAACTCTAGTTGAGGTCATACAACTCATGACGCATGTACTCACTCTTTATAGTGTGTTCAGTCCCATATAAAAATCTTCTCAAGCTTCAGGGTCTTATGTTTTAACCTTTTAGTGACCTCCCTATGCAATGATAGTGGTGATGATGTAAATGTTCTTGTTGATGGAAGATCATAGTACGTTTGTTTAGATAAGGCCATAAGTATGAAGTGAGATTTTGGGCCAATCTTTGATACATGTGATGTTTAGTGGAAAAGTTTGTGTGTGTATGTTTTTAGGATAGCGCGTGGGAGTTATATTGATAATAGTTTAGAAACTATGTGAAGTATGTATTTATGGGTGTTTGCCTTGAAGTTAACATGCGGTTATAAATTAGGCTTGAATGACGTTTTGGGATTGTAGTGGAAGGTCGCAATATGCATTAGCGACTTCATATTAAGAGTTCAGAGTAGTCATTGAAGTGGTAAGACATGTTATGCTTAGGATGCGATCTTTAAAAGAGATATAGAAGGTGGTGTCATATGGTTTAGAATAATAGCGTAGTGTAGCATGTTGTATTTTTGTGACTTAGAGTTAGGCTTGATCGCGGTGTAAGGATGAAGCTATTTTAGACATTAGTAGAAAAAAATTTGTCAATGCTCATATGAGAATTTTAAGCTGAATTGAATGAATATGATATTTATAGGGAATAGTATAGTTAAGGGATACTCGAGAAGTGTGCTAAGCTTGAAAGTAAGAAGTCGCATTGACTAAGGCCTGAAAATTCCACCCTAGTTTATGAGATATATGCCTATGTTCCATACTATAGAACAGTGTCAATGTTGGGATCCTATAGTCGGATGTCTAGTGTGACTCATGCCCAAATATTTTGCTATCTAATGCTACCAGGACTTCGTAAGGAAGAGTGTTGATAAGATACTCCAGATTGAGTATAAGCCTCTAGTGTTGTTCAGTCTATGTGGCCAGCAAATCAGTTTAGCCGTCAGATTAGCATGACTTTTTTTCTCGTCTTTTCATTCAATCATGCTACCCAAAATCTCAGATATGTTACTATTCCAAGATAGAGTATACTAGTATTTGCGAGTATAGGTTAATTCATGCATCATGTGCTCGTTTTAGATTCCAGATGTTCAGATATGATTAAATTTGTAGGTGCCTAGTGCATTGCCTCAGTTTTCTGAGCATCTTCGTGAATTGAGCATTCATAGAGGGACATAGGGTCCCAAGGGGTAGATACCCCATTCAGTTGCATGCATAGATTTTTATTACAAGCTCCACACCAGTTATCATTGTGTATTCGGTCATACGTTCACACGTCAGTTCAGTCAGATATGCATTAGAAATGCATGTCTCATAGAAAAAGATCATCTTATCTGTGTATTCAGTTCTGCGCTCATGAGAACAACTCAATAACAAATCCATACATTAGGAATGCATGTTCATTGTGAGAACTCAGCTTATGAGTAGCTCCAGTCGTGTATTCCATGCATCAGATATGCATGTCCGATATAAGAATTCAGAATATCAGTAGTTCCATCCATATGGTCATGTTTCAGATCAGTGTATTCTTTATTAGAAGACATGTCGTGCCTGCGTTATTCCATACCTTTAAGGCTTCAACAAGTTCCTACCCATCATTCGAGGACGAATGATCCCAAGGGGGAGATAATGTAACACCCCACATTTCGGGCTAGAATAAAAAATATGACTCTGATGCGTTGATAATCCCAGAGCCTTAAATCCTATACCAATTTGGCATATTAATCAATTTTGTAGTATGTGAATCCATTTGAGCATGAATTTAGACCATAGAAGTCCTTCAACTCAAGGACGAGTTAAAACCATTTCGATCGATTAAGTTTTAGTGGACGTTGTAATTTGTGTCAAATTCTATTGACCATAACTCATTGTATATGATGAACTGGGTGGCCTACTATATACCAAATTGTAGATAATTGAATAAGCTTTCCAACGATACCAAATTCGCCTAAAACAGACACCTGGTGAAGAAGTTATGGCCTTTCAAAGTTGAATGTGTCGCCTATGCACATATAGGCGATGCATAGGGCGGCGCCTATGCAAATATAGGCGATGCATAGGGCGGTGCCTATGTAAATTTAGGCAATGCAAAGGGCGGCGCATAGTTATGGTTTCAGGTGACGAAAACACTCCATTTTGAGTTACTTTAAGTGCAAGTTAGTCCTTACAAAACCCAAAATCGTCCTTACCCACTCCTAAACGGATTTGGGCCTATTAACAACATTGAAGCCTCCTATAAAATCCCAAAATCTAATCCTTCATGAACTTAAGAGAAGGAGCAACTAGGGTTTGAGAAAATAAGCTTGAAGGACCCATCATTCTAAAACTTCTTCGTGAAACAAATTACAGATTCGGAATCCTCTCGACGTAGGCTTCGATAGACACCAAAAATTCGTGGAGAATAAGGTACGCGGGGTTTTCCTAAAATCTCATGGGCATAGAAATCATGTTTTAAGAATTTGGTTTTCGAATTCAAGTACATACTCATGTTTTAGAAGTTTTAATGATATTGTTTTGGCCTTTTGGCTTTCCCCCAAAGTGATTTGAAAATTATATGTATATGTATATATGTGTTTGTCCTGAAATATGAATTGAAAGCATGGTTTTCATGAAACCCCTCTCTTAATGTAAATTTTTCCATGTTTCACGTAATATAAATGTTTTGAACACGAAAGAGAGGGTTTTAAATGTTGAATATGCATGTAATGAAAGAATGCATGGTTTTGCCAATATACATATGACCACCATATGTTTGATGAAAGTTTTGCATGGATTTGACTTGAGTTTCGGAACATGACATCTTTAATGCAAATTACATGTTTTGGTGGTCTAAACTATGTTTTGAATGAAAGCTCTTGCTTAATACATTATGGCTCAGAAATAGGACTTGCAAGTCTTGGTATGACGATACCAACTCAGACAAATGCCATAACAGACACAGACTAGTTCAGAAATCAGATTTTTATCAGACTTTCATGATTTAGAAATTTCAGAATGATACATGTTCAGAAAAGGCTAAAATAGGGCATAAAGAGAGCTTAGGTGGTTCCCTGAAGAAGGCGGGAGTTCAGACAACTCATTGCCAAAAACCGTGGTTTGCCGACCCGGGTATACTATTATGTGCTGACTTAAATGTCCTGTGGCGTATCAGACTCAGACACTCCAACCCTTGCGGCACACTTGGGATGGGGGCTTCCCCGCCGAGTCAATGAAGGATTCCATACAGCCCGTGGAATATTCAGACTTGTAGGGGAATACCACCTAACTCAGAAGTAAAACACAGTTCATGATTTGAATTGAACGGACAGGTTGCGTGTTTTCAGAAAGTGCCCATGTGTTTTTTTCAGAAACAGTTTTATACATGATGTCTTGATGAAAAATTTCTTTCCCTTAATATATATATATATATGTATGTTCCATTATACTACTTTTGGATTGCTTCGCGTGCCAGTACTTTTGTGCTGACCCCCCCCCCCCTCCTTCCAGGTTCTGAGGCACAGTCTAGGGGTCTAGCTACTCAGTAGACATTCTCGGGTTTGCAGACTTGATCTCACAGTGGTGAACCTTCTATTATTCGGAAGGCCTAATTATGTCAGACACTATCTTATTTATTATGTTTTCGGTTTACTGGGGGCCTTGTCCCAGCTTCTTTTTAGACAAAGGTTTATGTTCTTAGTAGAGATTTCGCAGACTGATGTCAGATAGTATTATTCAAAAATGTTGCAGGACTTGACCATGTTTTCCGTACTCAATTTCAATTCCGTATTTTTATTATGATTATAAATGTTGTGCATGATAACCAGATAGAG